>OV743317.1:15439008-16078016 GCA_928268935.1 Lasiommata megera | reverse complement strand
CCCATTGCTGGCTCACTACAGAGCGCGGGTCTCCTCACCATAAGAAGAGTTTGACCATAGTCCAACACACTGGCCTTATGCGGATTGGCAGACTTCACACGCCTTTGAGACCATTATGGAGAACTCTCAGGCATGCAGGTTTCCTCACGATGTTTTCCTTTACCATTGAAGCAAGTGATATTTTAATTGCTTAAAAATTTAGAGGTGTATGATATAATCTACGTTATACGTTAATATACCCTTGGTTAATGCGGGATTCAGATAGTATTTTAATAATTTCCTTTAACTATTGAATATGTTGTTATTATTTCCATTCGTTATTTTATTCTACCAAAATAGATGATTGTTGTCCTTAATTTTTGCTGCATTTATTGTACACAGAAAATTATGCATTGAGTGTGTGTGTTTCTTTGTGTGTCTCTAAGCTCAATTAGCTCTTTATTATTATATACTTTAACAACATATTAAACTATTGATACTCGGTATTATTTATGTGAGTAAATTCTTCAGCAAAATTCCGCGATGTAAAATAGATCCTCAAAAATATTTTGCTATGATAACATTAAGGGTTAAATTTGAACACAAATAAGCAATATAGTTGTTAGATTGGCAAAGCGGAGTGCCAGACAGTGTCATCTTACTTACTATTCATTAAGCCATTGTGCGCCGTGTGAAGACACTATAAATATTAAAGAGCAGATTCAGTCCGCGGCCACATCTGGGTTATGGCTCCCTCGGGTCACTCGGTCCTATTACACTGGAATTGTTATGACTTATGATATGAGCAGCGCCTGAAACAGTAATGCATGGGAATAGTTTAATCACGACGTACATGATTTTAAATAATAATTGTATTTCTTGTGTGTACTTTTTTTTTTTTTTTTATCCACTACAAGTTAGCCCTTGACGGCAATCTCACCTGATGGTAAGTGATGATGCAGTCTAAGATGGTAGCGGGCTAACCTGTTAAGGGTATGGTAAAGCCATACTCCTAATTGGTTTCTACACAACATCGTGCCGGAACGCTACATCGCTTGGCGACACGCCTTTGTCGGTAGGGTGGTAACTAGCCACGGCCGCAGCCTCCCACCAGACCAGACTCGAGCCGGGAATCGAACCCAGGACCTCCAACTTTATAATGCAACAGCGCGCGCGCTGCGCCACGGAGGTTGTCAAAAACTTTGTACATAAGGTAGGCTAAAATTTTTAATTTGTTAATTTGGAGCAAGCAATCTCCATTATCATGATCAAACCATTGCTGGCTCACTATAGAGCACTGGTCTCTTCTCAATACGAGAAGGGTTTGGACATAGTCCACCACGCTGGCCATGTGCACGACTCTCAGGCATGCAGGTTTCCTCACGATGTTTCCTTCACCGTTAAAGCAAGTGATATTTTAAAAGTCTTAGCATATTTTATTGAATGATTGAACTAATGAAGGAATGAATACACTTTTATTGTACACTACAAGATAGGGAAAAAAACAGAAAACATCACATCTTAAGCTATATAATATAAGCTTTATCGCTCCATAGCGATCTCTTCCAGACTTCGTTCCTGATAAGGTCACATTTTGTTGAAATATTTTGAAATTTTGAAATTTCGTTTTCGTTCTGTTTATATAGCCTATATAATAACAAATGATTTAATTAAATAAAATATATTAATAATATAATAGCACATTGAAATGATGCTGAATGACTATATACATTAACTTCTATTTCGTAAACGGATAAACATATAATATAATTTGTATGAGAATGCGCAATCTTACCCATTCCACAAGTTGAGTAACGTGGTATGTCAGCCATTAAAATGAAAAATTTTAAATCGCAGATCAGATACATTTCCGTACGTAGTTTGCGGAGTTCGATATCGATTTACCGGCAATCCGGCTTCATCAGCCACCCTACTACGTACATATTAGGATGGAGGTTTTAAAACTTTATATAAATCTAACTTAGGCAACTACGAGAAACAATGAGAAAATAAAAAGAAAAAATGACATCGAACCTGTAGTTGAACCCTAATAAACATTACGTAAATTATTGACTACGAGTAAGACTAGTAAGACACGAGTAAGACTAGTAAGACGCTAGAAAGACTTGTAAAACGCTTATCATCATTATCAACCCTTTACCAGCTCACTACAGAGCACGGGTCTTCTCTTAATATGAGAAGGATTTGGCCATAGTCCACCACGCTGGCCATGTGCGGATTGGCAGACTTCACACGCCTTTGAGATCATTATGGAGAACTCTCAGGCATGCAGGTTTCCTGACGATGTTTTGATGTAGAAGCAAGTGATATTTAAATAGTTTTAAAAACACACACAACTCCGAAAAGTTAGAGTTGCGTGCCCGGGTTTGAACCCCCGACCTCTAATTAGGAGGCGAACGCCCTAACCACTAGACAATCACAGCTCCAAGACGCTTATAAAACACTAGAAGGCGTTTGTCTTCCTTATAAATAGTTATTAATTTTATTCGTTTATTTTCCACGTAAGATATTTTAATGATTGTGAAACGAGTGCCCTTGATAGGCGACCAAGAGTCCACAATGTTTGAGTTGAAATATTTCGGATCAATTAATGAATGCACGAAATTCGTACTGTAGTCCTGTCTTAGAGTTGAGCCGTAAGTGTGAAAAATTACATGCATGCATTAACCCTTTTCCATTAGAAACCCTTCCTGGGGCAAATGGGACTTCACAGTGTGGAAAAAGTCGCATCTGCCACGGTGAACGACCAGTCCTGGGGCAGTTGCAACTCTTATTCCTTCTTGTAGAGATAACAGGGCAAATGTGCCCGTGCCTATCTGGCAACTTGTAAATGAAATTAGGAATGATACGGTAAATCTTACAGATAACATCAACCTAGTAATAAAACAATGATAGATATTTTTTTTTTTATTCACCACAAGTTAGCCCTTGACTGCATCTTACCTGATGGCAAGTGATGATGCGGTCTAAGATGGTAGCGGGCTAACATGTTAGGGGTATAATAAGGGTAAACTCATACTCCTAATTGGTTTCTACACGACATCGTGCCGGAACGCTAAATCGCTTGGCGACACGTCTTTGTCGGCAGGGTGGTAACCAGCCACGGCCGAAGCCTCCCACCAGACCAGACTCGAGCCGGGAATCGAACCCAAGACCTCCGTCTTTAAAATGCAACAGCGAACGCGCTGCGCCACGGAGGTCGTCAAAGGTCGTCAAGATAGGTAGATAAAGTCTTTATTGGACATTAAAACATAGAATCTAAAACAAATAAAAACAAAAAAGTAGATAAGAAACATAACGCGCAAAGGCGGTCTTATCGATTAAAGCGATCTCCTCCGGAAAACCTTTTGTGAAAAAGGAAATATTACAAGGAAAGGCGTATAGTGCAATAGTTAAGAAAATTAGTTGTAGTAATAAAAATAATAAAATAAGAACGAATTTATACTGTTATAAATATATATAAATAAATAAATATATAACAATGATTTTATTTAGCATTTATTATACAACGAATGTTTTAGCATGATATTTGTTAATATTGCTATAATCTGCGAACACTAGGTAATTGTACAAGGTGAAATTTAATTATTTTTTAGCAACTGTACTTTGTGAAATCAACATCTCCAGAGGATGGTATTGTCATGAAGTCAAACCTGCCTTGACAAGTGATATTCAAGAAAATATGGGCGGTGTGGTATATAAAGATTGAGGGAATTATAAATTTTGCGAATTAATAAATAGTTTTTTTTATAATATTTACATCACGGTCAAACTAGCCGACGGGTCACCTGATTTTAAGTGATTATAGTCATGAACATTCTGTTGTACCAGACAAGCCACCGGTTGCCAGCTGAAGCCTGCCTTCTAATCGGTTTCTACTCGGCAACTTACTCGAACGCTAAATCACTTAGTGGTATGGCATGTCTTTGTTCTAGTTAATATGTATATAAATATCCCACCTGACGAGAAACCTCCCACCTTACCAGATTCGAGCCGGGAATCGAACGTAGGACTTTTTAATAACACAGTACCGCGCGACAGAGGCTGTCAAGTAGGATTTAACGGATTAGAACAAATTACGCTTAATTTTTGTTTTTTTTTTTATATAACTTATCGATTTATTTGTGAACATGCGCCTCAATTACTAAATACTTTATACATCTATCACTTACCCACATATACTCTTGTTAAATCTTTTTTTATTTTTTTTTATTGTGCATTTATAAATTTATTTAATGAACAAATAATAAAAATATGTAATTTATTTAATGAATTAATTACGCTTAATTGACATCTTAAATCATGGATTTCCGTAACTTTACTCCTGGTTCTATCCAATACGTTACGTTTATTACGTAAGCGATAAAATAATATGATGACAAAGAACTGATACCATGTGTATAATGGCGCATAGAAACTATATAGGATTTGATATTGCTGCCATTCCTACCCCTAACAGGATGTTACCATCACTGAGTTTTAAGTCGAGGTATAACTTTTAGTAGTAACAATAATCATAAGTCATAGCGCAGAAAAACACATGTACAGTTTTAATATACTTGGACTTTGACTTTTACGAGTAAGCTTTGACTTACGCTTCAAACTATTTCAACACCGGCGATGTTCCGTCGTTGATTACTTCAAATGCGTTAACCGCGTACTATACAAACTTCAATTAATTCACTAATGAAGCTCTTAGCTTCAAATGTACCGTATGTGTCTTCAGGTGTATTTATGGAGACCCTGCTTTCACACATAATACTGATATAATCGTCATCATCGTGATCAACCCACTGCCGGGTCACTACAGAGAGCGGGTCTCCTCTCAATATGAGAAGGGCCATAGACCTTAGGGATCCGTGCTTTCCAGGAAAGGCATCCTATAAAAAATGCATCTTCAATCGCCAAGCTAAGGCCATGTAGGTCTCAAAAAATCATTTTAGGCATTGCTTCTCTCAAAAAAAGCTGTATATTTATTTAAAATAAAATCAATTTCTTCGCGGGAAACGGTAATAAGCAATCGCACGATGCAGAGTAAATGTGACTACGTTAAGCAAAATAGTGGTTAAATGCTTAAATAACTTTAGTATCCACAGGCAAATAAGAAACAAAAACCTGTTTTTTTTTGTTTTGTCACTATTATTAATAAAAAAAAATATTTTAACTAAAAATTACACTTAATCTTGTTAGTCCGCAAAATGGAATGCACCAATGCCGAAAACCCGTAGGTATAGCTTTTTAGACATATTCTGTTTGTTGTTCAAGTCATCTCATTAATAAGTTTTTTGACATAAAATAAAAGATTTTTAGCATAAAATAAGAAGTCAAGAGATAATAATCAAATTATGCGCGTAAACGTAGACAGTAGAAGTCCTTATCTAGTCAAGTCCTTTTATAGTTTCAAAAAAATATTAAACTTTGCCCTCCCCTAAAACACGCGTCACCGCTCACAAGTCACTAGTATTTGTTTTTCATTTGACTCGACATTTTGTAGAGCCCTTGACAGTCTGACAACTGCCCCTATAAAGTACAGTAGCAATTAGTTGACTTGATAACTAAAGATCCAGACAAGTCACAATATTTAAGTGTATAGTCCATATTTTATGTAACATTAGCTCTTCAATATTATTAACTATACTAATATTCAAAATACTGAGAACTACGAATGTAGTTATTTCTAAATTAAATGCAGACCAATCATAATAAAATAAAATCCAATGGTAAGCAAGCTTTAAGATACGGATTTTGTTAAGTTTCTTTTAAGTGAAGCCAAAAAAAATATTTACTTGTTAATAGGTTATTGACGTGCGCATTGTTTTGTGTTGATATATCTGTAGATACAAGCTTTGTGATATGTGTTAATAAGTAACTATTATATAACTATTACTACTTACTTTTATATTATATAATAATGTATAATCATTTTACTGTAAGATGACAGGGGGATAGTAAAGATAACGAGCATCTTTAAAATAATCACTTAATACTCTAGTACTTTTGGTGTTTACTACAGAGAGCTCAATGAAACCATGAATACTCTAATTAATATAATGTCAAACCAGCATAACAAGGTATTCCCATAATCATCATAGAATTTGAATGGTTACAAATGTAAAAATTGTTGTATAAATATAAAACCTATAAATTCATAACCACAACTCATAACGGCAAGATAGAATAAGATAAAATAAGATATTTTATCACCTTTTTTGCTTTTTTGGACGTTAAACACCACCAAAATTGGCTATTACTAAAACTAGACAATAATCGTGAACGTATTATTCTAAACGGACACTTTTTGTCTATAAACTGAAAACTTACTTTATATTTTCCTATTGATCGAAGGATCATCTAGGCGGTAATAACCTATAACTCGATGATAAACGCGTTATGGTACTGAATGCTATTCCAACCCGGTACATATATACAATATACGCCATCGTTCACCTTTAACTAGAATTAGCATCTTAATTAATGTACTGCCGGCCGGACCGGCGAACGCTACCTACAAAGACCGGGTTCACGCTTAACCGATGGCATACAGATGCCTGTATTACATCGAGTTATCAGAGTATTATATTGTAATTTGGACTTCAAAAATTTTAAAATAAACAGCATAATATATCATTATTATAAACAATTAACAGCAAGTATAATTTGCTATATTCCGCCGACAACCGGGAGATTAGTATAATATAACACCACACAAAATCTTCCACTAGAACCTCTACGCACGTTTCGACACGACTATATCAGGTATCAGACAGACTTATTAACAAAAATTAGTAAATAGACATCAGAAGAGGAATAGGTCACCTATATAGACAAGATGAATTTATCATCGATATAATAGAGAGGAAAATAGAGGGTGTTCGGGTAACAGCAGGACCAAGTATGGAATTGCTGGGACAAATTAAGATGAAGGATCCCCATCCTGAGAGACTTATATGGAGATGAAAAAGAGGACTGAGAGAAATTGGAGACACTACACAGATAAGAGTTATTCTTCTTAAAAAAAAAGAGAAAGAGTATTTTCTTTCGTGCAGTGCAAAAGAGGGCATGGATAGACAAGATTAACAAGATTAAGATAGATTAACGTGACATGATTAACATGGTCTCCGGGGCACGGAGACCCTGGAACAAAAGCATTCCAAAAAACCTGTCCATGTAATACATTACATGAAATGTATTAAAATTTGGTTTACACAGGAAAAATACTTTACATCTTCACTACTAGTAGAAGCCAATGTACTGCAAAAATATCTCACGTAAATCCGTTTCAATAAAAATATCCAGCAATACATAATGTCCCGACGTGGGTAAGGGTCTGAGAAAGGAACTCTTAGGAAATAAATCTTATCTTAGATTCATATTTCTGCTGTAGATGCTGTTAGTTTACGTGCTTTAATAATTATCATATATGTATATTAAACGTCCATGAACATAGTACATGGACATTTAATATACAAATAATATACATTCAAATTCAAATTCATAATAATCTTTATTCAAAAAGTCCTTAAAAAGGCACCTTTGACGCGTCAATAATTTATATAGTAGTTATTTCATGGTGACAACTAAATTCGCAAACTTAAAACTACAGCTATGAGGGTTCCAAACGCGCCCCGGTCTAAGAAGAAGCCCACAACAAACTTAGCCGGGGTTTTTCTTTTTTTTCGTTATTCGTCTCGTTATTCGTCATTGAAGCGGTGATAGCCTAGTGGTTAGGGTGTCAGCCTCCTAATCAGAGGTCGGCGGTTCGAATCCGGGCACGCACCTCTAACTTTTCGGTTATGTGCGTTTTAAAAAAACTTAAAATATCAATTGCTTCAACGGTGAAGGAAAACATCGTGAGGAAACCTGCCTGATAGTTCTCCATAATGTTCTCAAAGGCGTGTGAAGTCTACCAATCCGCGTATGGCCAGCGTGTTGGACTATGGCCAAACCCTTCTTATATTGAGAAGAGACCCGTGCTCTGTAGTGAGCCGGCACTGGGTTGATCATGATGAACATAGTACAAAATTAAGAACACTAATGGAACGAAATTGGAATTGCATTAAATTTGTTTAAATCCAACTACAGTCTTATCTGTACTTCAAAAGATTAAAGGTTCGATGCGAGTAAGCAAAACTTTGTACTGATTAACTGGAAAACAACTTAAACACGGTGTAGTCCAATTTGTGATCGCAGAACGCTATTTTCACTCTTAATCCATTACAACAAGGACTGTTCTGTAATTCTTCAGAATTCTTGGAAAACCTTCGCTTGTAGCTCTCCCTGTTAACTACTTTGGATAGAATCAATAGTTTGTTCAGTTACTGTGCTTAAAACTAGAAGTTGTTAATTGTTTTTGTCCGGTTAGCGAGGTACACTTATATTTTATCCGACTGCGATGTCGAGCAACATTACTTTAGTTTCAGGTAACTGCTGTTTAGAGTGAAGAATATCGTCGCTAATATTGCGTTAGAACATACCGCGTTAGTACACATTTAAATACCAAGCATTTATGCAATATCACTTTTTTTTATAATTACTTACAAAGGAATACAGGCAGAATGAAATATTGCTCTAATAATATAGCTCTTAACATAATTTTAGTGGCATGTGAGATAGTGATAAAAAAAGAAAATTTACCTGGCTAAATTTGTTGTGGGCTTCTTCTTAGACCGGGACGCGTTTGGAACCCTCACAGCTTTAGTTTTAAGTTTACGAATGTAGTTATCACCATCAAATCAATACTATGTAAATTATTGACGCGAAAAAAGTGCCTTTTAAAGGACTATTTGAATAAAGCTTATTTGAATTTGAATTTAATAAGTGGTCACCGTCACCCATGAATATCTGCAGCACCAGAGGAGTCACCAAGGCAACCTATCCTTCTGATCGGTTTCTAGTCGGCACCAGACCGGAACGCTAAATCGCTTGGTGGTATGTCTTTGGTAGGGTTATAACTAACCGCAGCCTAAGCCAGCCCATCAGACCAGACTGGAGCTGAGAATCTAAACCAGGACCTCCCACTTTATAATACGACAGCGCACGTGCTGCGCCCGATTAGGAGTATGGTACACCCATACTGCTAATCGGTTTCTACGGTTCATACCCATACCCCTTACAGGCTAGCCCGCTACCATCTTAGACTACACCATCATTTACCATCAGGTGAGATTGCAGTCAAGGGCTAAAACTTGTAGTGGTTATGGAATCAGACACATTCGACAAATTGTGTTTGTTTCTATTAACTGAACATAATGATATATTGCAGATTTATAGCTAGCGTATTGGTGACGGGCATATGATCATTTTTATCCCCGGGAAATTAAAAAAAGAGTTTTAAAACCAATGAAAACATACAAGAAGTCATGATTAATAATTAATGTGAATTATCGTCACAGAATGATCTGATAATCTTCAACCCATTCTGGTTCTGTATTCGACAGCAACGCTATCTGTTCAACGAAAACCTTTAAGAACTGTCTAGTTACGGGCACAACGGCTCCACTACTACAACTCCTCCCAAAGTGCACTATGTGGGTGCCGGCTTGAGTGGCATCCACCAGTGCACGAGCAAGCTCATGAATAAGAACCCCGAGTGGCTTCGAAATTAGTCGGGCATACTCCTACGAAAATCAACTCTAATCGTTCATTACTTTAAAAAAGAATTTTACTAAACATAATTTGAATTCTACTATTACATTAGAAGACAAATAGTAAAAACAGAAAACAGGCGAATATAAACTCAGTCATCCAATTATAAATGATTTTTTGAAAGAAACCATTTTAGTTGATTCTTCATCGGGTTCCGATATTACGATTTTATACACAACCAATCGCAGTAGATCGCAATTAAAAAGTTCAGCGAATGAGTTAAGTTTCTGTTCGTGGAGACTTTATAACTGACTTCAGTGTTGAATTGAATCTTCATTAAGTATCAGTTTAAAGTTCCACAGAAGAACCTATTTCAAACTATAGACCGTAAACTTAATTTCTACGGTCTTTTCTGCTGATTTGACGTTCCGAGCATATTTGGAAAATTAACTATGCTATATCCATTCGTCAGTCACAAGTTTTACATTTTTTTTTTTTGACATAGGTTTGCGCTTGACGACAATTTGTACCAGAAAGCACTGATGAGGTCTAGGTAGGAGCGCGCTTTCCTAGAAAATGCCTATTCACTCTTGCCTTCAAGGTACTGAGGTTATACGTGGCTGGAAACACAGATGTTGGAAGTGCGTTCCACGCCTTAGCGGTTCGATTCAGAAACGTTGATCCAAATCCTTTCGTCCGAGTAGGTTGGATTTCAGCCACGTTAGACGCTCACGATTATAGATTTGTACTATGTTAACTTAAAAGTATCCACAAAAAACAGAGATCACACTCTAGTACCTAAAACATTTCGAGTAAATAGCATTATATATCGAAAAACAAAATGAAAACTTGTTCTAGAAAAGTTTTACAACCCAAAATTTGTTTCAATATTTCCCAGCAGGGAAGCAAGATACACCGTAAAATCCCTCCCCTGACCTAAGCGTTCCTCTCCGAAAGAGGAGACCTAAACATATCCTTCATGACCCTGACGATCAGATGACTACTGACAACATACTCGTACCACCTACCACACAATCATACGCTACACACCGTCTTCGCCGGCGAAGACGAGGTCCCCGCTATCTTACGTTATCCGGACGTGGGCTCCATCCCCGGCCTCGGCAGAGCTTCTTTCTGAAGCTCGCTAAACAGCCCGTTTACGCTGTGGCAACCAATAGGGTTTGTACAGCTAATAGACGGTCCGAAAAAAAAAAACTTTAAGAACCAAAACATCGAGTGTCAAATTTGAGCTGCGGTATCTTTTAGCCTTCTTAGCAAATAAGTTCAATTACAAAAGTCCCTGGACACTTTCACGTGGAAAGTTGATTAAAGTTCCATTTTCAATGGATCCGTTAATAAGATCCAAGTCTCCAAGGGGCGGCGCTAATGCTGTTATTGAAAGATCTTAAGAGAATGGAGCTCAATCTTTAGCGCTGTTTTATCTCGCTGACAGCGGTCTTAGTTTAGTGCATCGCAGTCAGTTTTATTAAGTACTAGCTATTGCCCGCGACTTCGTCTGCGTAGAATTGCTGATTTCCCGTGAGATTGAGGTTTTAAGCAACATGCAAATGTCAAATTGCCTATTTTCGTGTTTCCAAATTAAAAAACATAGGACTTTCATACAAACTTCAAACCCCTATTTTGCCCCCTTCGGGGTAGATTTGGATGAAAAAATATTCTAACCTTATACTTACGCCCTAAAAGAAACCTATTTTCAAAATTTCAAGCTTGTAGACTTCATAATAAAAAAATAAGCAAAAACTATCATCCCCTATTTTACCACCCTTAACAGGTAATATTAAAAAAATATTGATGTATATGTTTTTTATTTATTATTATTAATCTTAATGCAAATTTTTGTGTCTCTAACTCTAAAAACAAAGAAATTTCATACAAACTTTCAACCCCTATTTTACCCCTTTAGGGGTGGAATTTCCAAATACCCTTTCTTAGCTGACATCTCTTAACTATCAACGACCTACTTGCTAAATTATAGCTTTATGCGTACAATAATTATTGAGATCTCGTGTTTAATCAGTAAGTATGTAAGTAAGTACGTCAGTGACCTTTCGGTTTTATATATATAGATTATATCACAGGTGTGACGGATTAACATATATCCTATTCGTATACCTATCAATGATGATGTGATGATGGAATCACAGCAGAACTCCTGAAAGCGGGTGGAAAACCAATACTTAATGTCCTTCAGCGATTGTTCAATTCTGTCATTCACCAAGGCATAACACCAGAGGCATGGCACAGGAGTGTGGTGGTTTTGTTCTTCAAAAAAGGTGACAATACCTTGCTGAAGAACTATAGACCCATCTCGCTGTTGAGCCATGTCTACAAGTTGTTTTCAAGAGTCATCACGAATCGTCTCTCTAATAGGTTTGACGACTTCCAGCCTCCCGAACAAGCCGGTTTCCGGAAGGGCTTTAGTACCATAGACCACATCCATACATTGCGGCAGATTGTACAGAAGACCGAAGAGTACAACCGGCCACTTTGTTTAGCATTTGTGGACTATGAGAAAGCCTTTGATTCGGTGGAAACTTGGGCTGTGTTGAGGTCACTGCAGAGATGCCGAATCGACTACCGGTACATCAAAGTACTGAAATGTCTGTACGAAAACGCCACCATGTCAGTCCGTATACAGGACCAGATTACGAGGCCGATCCAACTGCAGCGAGGAGTACGGCAGGGAGATGTGATCTCTCCCAAGCTGTTTACCGCAGCGTTGGAAGATGTCTTCAAGCTTCTAGATTGGAACGGACTAGGCATCAACATCAATGGCGAGTACATCAATCACCTTCGGTTTGCTGATGATGTAGTCGTAATGGCAGAGACTCTGGAAGACCTCGACGCAATGCTCAATGACCTTAGCAGAGTTTCTCAACAGGTAGGCCTACGTATGAACATGAGCAAGACGAAGATTATGTCGAACGCTAATGTTCTGCCTTACCCAGTAATCGTTGAGAACTCTGCACTGGAAATTGTAGACGAGTATGTATACCTGGGACATACGATCCAGTTAGGTAAGTCCAATTTCGAGAAGGAGGTCCGCCGCCGAATTCAGCTCGGGTGGGCAGCGTTTGGGAAACTCCGTGACATCTTTTCGTCCAAAATCCCTCAGTGCCTGAAGACTAAAGTTTTCGAACAGTGCGTGTTGCCAGTGATGACCTACGGCTCTGAAACATGGTCGCTCACTATGGGCCTCATAAGAAGGCTCAGAGTCACTCAACGGGCGATGGAGAGAGCTATGCTGGGAGTATCTCTACGTGATCAAATCAGAAATGAGGAGATCCGTAGAAGAACCAGAGTTACCGACATAGCTCAGCGAATTGCGAAGTTGAAGTGGCAATGGGCGGGGCACATAGCTCGGAGAACCGATGGACGTTGGGGTCCCAAGGTGCTGGAATGGCGACCCCGCACCGGTAAACGTAGCGTTGGTCGACCCCCAACAAGGTGGACAGACGACATCAAACGAGTCGCAGGGAGCCGCTGGATACAAGCGGCCCAAGACCGTGGCCATTGGAACTCCCTACAAAAGACCTATGTCCAGCAGTGGACGTCTATCGGTTGAAGTGATGATGATGATGATGATACCTATCAATCATAGGCGGTTACTACTCAGCATCATACCGGAACGCTCAATCGCTTGGGGTACGCGCCTCTAGGTGCTAATGTTGGCATCCTACGTTCGGCCAATCACAAAACGAACACGTTTGTTTGAGTCTTGCGATTGGTCGACTGCAGGACTCAAACTTTACACGGTGTCTTTGCTTTAGGTTACAGCTAAATGATCATGTCATGATCAATCCACTATCGGCTCACTACAGAGCACGGGTCTCCTCTCAATATGAGAAGGGTTTGGCCATAGTCCACCACGCTGGCCATGTGCGGATTGGCAGACTTCACACGCCTTCGAGAATATTACGAAGAACTTAATATATCACTTGCTTCAACGGTAAAGGAAAATATCGTGAAGAAACCTTCATTCCTGAGATTCAATCCGCACATGGCCAGCGTGGTGGACTATGGGCCTAGCCCTATCACTACTGAGCACGGGTCTCCTCTCATAATGAGAAGGGTTTGTCCATAGTCCACCACGCTGGCTATATGCGGATTGGCAAACTTCACACGCCTTTGAGAACATTATGGAGAACTCTCCGGCGTGCAGGTTTCTTCGCGATGTTTTCCTTCACCGTTGAAGCAAGTGATATTTTAATTGCTTAAAAACGCACATAATTCTGAAACGTTGACGTGCCGTGGTTCGAACCCCCGACCTCTGATTAGGAGGCGGACGATCTAACCACTAGGCTATCAAAGCTTCAAGTTATATAGGATATTTAATTAAAATAATCTTACCGTAAAAATATGTACGTAAAATACTGTAAAATAGTGAAATGCCCATACGGTGATTGTTTGTTTCCGAAAGAATAGTTAGAGGTGCGTGCCCGGGTTCGAACCCCCGATCTCTGATGGAGGCGGACGTCCTAACCTAATACCTAACACATACCATCACCATATTATACAAACCATCTCAACACAAACAGCTAAAGAGCAAAGCGGATCTCACTAGCGAGCCTAATTTCACTTAAGCTTGAATAGTCCAATTCACCCTTTTGTTTCGCCCGGCAATTACGTACGTAGCAAAACTCATGTAATAGCTAAATTGCCTTTATCATGGAGAGCGAAAGTTAAAATCACATTACCGTTGCTAACGAGCCGGAAGCTGCTATCGTGTCATATTAGGCTTAAAGCGAAGACGCAACCGCGGCGTCCAACCTGCGTCTATAGCGGCGTTTTATTCGGAGGTCCACCAATCATAAGTCTGTTAATAAAACGCGCGCGTCTTGTGATTGGTCGCACGCAGGACGCCAACTTTGACGCCTCTTAGTGAGTACCCTGATTGGATGCGGCGGTTTGGACATGCCTTAAGTAACACGCTCAGGCTGAAATGCTTTTTATTTTTTATTGATGAGTTATATAATGTGGTCGCTCACTATGGGCCTCATAAGAAGGCTCAGAGTCACTCAGCGAGCAATGGAGAGAGCTATGCTAGGAGTATCTCTACGTGATCAAATCAGAAATGAAGATATCCGTAGAAGGACCAGAGTTACCGACATAGCTCAGCGAGTTGCGAAGTTAAAGTGGCAATGGGCGGGGCACATAGCTCGGAGAATCGATGGACGTTGGGGTCCCAAGGTGCTGGAATGGCGACGTCGCACCGGTAAACCCCCAACAAGGTGGATAAACGACATCAAACGAGTCACAGGCAGCCGCTGGATAGAAGCGGCCCAAGACCGTGGCCATTAGAACTCCCTACAAAAGACCTATGTCCAGCATTGGACGTCTATCGGTTGATGATGATAATGTAATCTAATTACCAAGCTGAAACCCAAAGAATGTGTACAAAAATTGATAATTATATATATACGACGCAGATATATATATATATATATCTCGACGATGTCGCGCCATGTTGCTCTGTTGGTTGCGACGTGTAGAGCATCGTGGACTTTCGTGTGAAGTGCGGAGCGGATTTGATCCGACCCACGCATCGGACTCCGTCCCCGAGTCCTCTTTCCGTCCTCTTTGCCGGTGATAACCATCTTCTCCAAGTTGCCACGTTCCCTTCGAGCAATGTGACCGAAGTACTCCAGAATCCTCTGTAGGCAGATGGTGGATAGCCTCTTCGTTATTTTGAGTTATCTTAAAATCGATGCGTTCGTTCTATATGCTGTCCATGGAATCCACACACATCTCGAAAGTGTCAATGCATTGCCGATCAATTGCCTTAATTGTCTATGTCTCAGCAGCATACATAAATACCGGGACCACAAGCACACGGACAAGACACACTTTAGTGTTAATAGAAATGTGTCTATCCCCCCAAGTCTTATGCAGCTGAGACACTTATATATAAATACTAGCTGGCGCCCGCGACTTCGTCCGCGTGGAATAATTTTTTAAAATTCAGTCAGAATAAGTTGTAAAAATTCCTACGGGAACTCTCATATGTCACTCTCCAGGTCCTCAACGATACTTTCAAAAATCACGTCGATCTATTGCTCTGTTGCGACGTGATTGAAGGACAAACCAACATACAAACACACTTTAGCATTTATAATATTACTATGATTTTGTCTGGTTAGTAAGGATTGCTTAGTACAAAGTATTTCAGTGTTATACTAATTAGGTATACCTCGAGTGGATTCAAAGAAGTAAAACTTTAGAAGATTTTTATCCAACATGAACCTCGGTAATAACCTCTTTGCGGCGGATTTTCACAAATTATTTTCTTAGCGATGTCTACGCCTAAGCCTAACCTAACCTAACTTCCAAATTCCTTTTCATTCTTTATGTTTCCACTATTGCAAAAGAGCTTATACCGACATGTCATTACTACTGAAAAATAATGCTCTAATTGCCGATTTTTATTTCACGTATTCCAAAAACGCAGAACTTACATGTAACCTTCCAACCCCTAACCCCTCTAACCTCTTAGGGGTGGATTTTTGTAATATTGTGTATAAAGTTTTTATTATTTAAAAAATAACCTAACTGCCAATTTTTATGTCCCTAACTTCGAAAACTTAGCATCCTCATGAAAACGTCCATCCCCCATTTCACCCCCCTTGGAGTAGATTTTCGTAACATTGATTAAACAAATCTTTATTATTTATAATTAACAACTTAGTTGCCAACTTTCATGTCTCTAACTTCAAAAATATAGAATTTTCATACAAACTACCAACCCCCATTTCAACCCCTTAGGGGTGGATTTTTGTAATATTGTGTATAAAGGTTTTTATAATTTAAAACAAATAACCTAAATGACAATTTTCATGTCCCTAACTCCGAAAACTTAGAATCCTCATATAAACTTCCAACCCTCATTTTACCCTCTTTGGGTTAGATTTTCGTAACATTGATTAAACATATCATTATTATTTATAATTAACAACATAGTTCCCAACTTTCATGTCTCTAACTTCAAAAATATAGGACTTTCATACAAACTTCCAACCCCCATTTCTACCCCTTAGGGGTGGATTCTTGTAATATTGCGTATAAAGGTTTTTATTATTTAAAATAAATTACCTAAATGCCAATTTTCATGTACCTAACTTTGAAAACTTAGAATCCTCATGAAAACTTCTTACCCCCATTTCACCCCCCTCGGAGTAGATTTTCGCATTGTTGATCATACAGATCTTTATTATTTATAATTAACAACTTAGTTGCCAACTTTCATGTCTCTAACTTCAAAAATATAGGACTTTCATACAAACTTCCAACCCCCCTTTCTACCCCTTAAGGGTGGATTTTAATAATATTGCGTGTACAGGTTTTTATTATTTAAAACAAATTACCTAAATGCCCATTTTCATGTCCCTAACTTCGAAAACATAGAATCCACGTGAAAACGCCCCACCCCCATTTCACCCCCCTTGGGGTAGATTTTCGTAACATTGATTATACAGATCTTTATCATTTATAATTAACAACTTAGTTGCCAACTTTCATGTCTCTAACTTCAAAAATATAGGACTTTCATACAAACTTCCAACCCCCATTTCTACCCCTTAGGGGTAGATTTTCTCAAAACCGTTTCTTAGCTGACCTCTACTTTATAAAAGGAATCTACCTTCCAAATTTAAGGATCGTGTGTTTTATAGTTCCTGAGATATCGTGATCATCAGTCAGTCAGTCAGTCAGTGGTATTTCGCTTTTATATATATAGATTCAAAAATAATAATTAAGTTTGCATAGACTGAATAAGCTAAAAAAAAATTGGCATTAATATAAGTCGGCGCGAAAGAGTTATTAGCTTCATTCAGCGGCGCCAAGAACCTCAAGAATTGAATAATTACCCACATTTGAACTCTTGATGATTTTGCTAACACAATTTAGACAGTAGCAATCAATTTTGTACAAGCATGCTTTGCTTTAAATACGGGCGGTCGATGCCTTTCGTGGCATTCTCGTTCAAGACGTCGGACCGTTCGGACCTCATAGTTATTGTCGCAATACAAGTGTAATCCCTCAAGTTGTGGTTTTAATTACTATGAGCGAAAATAATCAAAAGCGCCCTTACTAAAAAACAACTCGGAAGGCTTTCATTCGACGTATAGTTGCTGCATTAAGAATAATGAAATTAACCAAACAAAATTAAATTATATTGATAAAAGGAACAACTCAGCCGTTTAAAACCTTATAAATTGCGTGCAGCCTGTTTTATATTTTATTAAAGTGTTTTTTACGTACGCATTTAAAATGCATACAAACATTTTTGGACGTCGATCTAGGTGCTTTGTTAAATGTCAAACAAACAACGGTCCACATACCACCCAACGCAGCTTTGTGCAGTATATACTGATTATACATTTAATTTAAATATTCATATTACAATACAAACTACAACATTTAAAAGAATATGAACCTAAAACTAAAAAAATATAACAATAGCGTTCCTTTAAATAGCTAAATACTAATTATTATTTTGTTATCTTTTAATATTTAAGAAGCGGTGATGATAGCCTAGTGGTGAGGGCGTTAGCCTCCTAATCAGAGGTCGGCGGTTCAAATCCGGGCACGCACCTCTAACTTTTTGGAGTTACGTGCGTTTTTAAACAATTTAAATATTACTTGCTTCAACGGTGAAGGAAAACATCGTGAGGAAGCCTTCACGCCTGAGAGTTCTCCATAATGTTCTCAAAGGCGTGTGAAGTCTGCCAATCACATGCCAGCGTGGTGGACTATGGCCAAACCCTTCTCATATTGAGAGGAGACCCGTGCTCTGTATTGAGCCGGTAATGGGTTGATCATGATGATGATGATGATTTACTATTTCTATTTGCGTTACTAAGAAACTGAAAAAAATACCACAGTAGTAGTAATTAATAAATAAATTAATAAATAAACAGATTTTGAGTAGGAATGATTGTTTTTTTTTTTTAAGAGAAAGTTTCCATCAAAAACAATTACTATGGTAAATTGATTCTATTCGCTCTATTTACTTGGACCAAGCTGGAAACGAAAGTGTGGTCGGGATTCAGAACTGTTATTGGGTGGTAATTCAAGGAAATAGGCGCAAGCGGCCAGGTTGCGGTGCTACGTTTTTATAGCTATTGCACGAATGTCCAGTTGTATACGTTCTCTTAACAACAAAAACATACTTATATACTATGTTGCAGCTATCTATAGCCTCGTTGTTAGGACGCCTGCCTTCTAATCAGAGGTCGGGGTTTCAATCGGTTTTTTTTTTAAATCAAATCTCTTGAAGATCTTATGAGTATTAATAGTTTCATAGGACATCATGGCGGACAGCAGCAAACAAATTCTTAAGACTTAAAGATACTTTTATCCACGATCAATGATAATATGAAAAATTGCGCTTGTATATAACGGTTGTAAGGTTTTTTTATTACAAACCACAAGTTAGCCCTCATCTGATGGTAAGTGATGATATGGTCTAAGATGGTAGCGGGTTAACCTGTTAGGGGTATGGTAAACCCATACTCTTAATTGGTTTTTACACGACATCGTGCCGGAAAGCTTAATCACTTGGCGACGCGTCTTAGTCGGTAGGGTGGTAACTAGGCACGGCCGAAGTCCTCCCACCAGATCAGACTACAGCTGGGAATCAAACCCAGGACCTCCAACATTATAATGTGTCATCAACCTCTAACTTTCGAAGTTATTTGCGTTTTAAAGCATTTGTTGCAACACCCTGGCTATGCTCGGAAAATACTCCTAAAATCCCTTTTTCGGTGAAGAGTTGTACTGCCCCCCTGTACGTAAGACCCCCATTACCCCCTTGTTGAATAATTTACTATCAAATAATTTCAATATTTATAAGTAGTCCGAATAACAACTACAGAGAGTTCACAAAGTATACATGCGAGTAACGAGCACAGATATTGATCTATATTGTATTTATTTTAGCCTCTAATAATTGTATTAGAGGCTGTAATAAACAGCCATAACAAATAAAGTCAATACAGAAACAGTAAGTTAATACAAAAACAAAAAGAATACAAACTAAATACTGTGATATATAATACAGTGGGAATGATAAAAATCTAGAACAAATAATAGACAGTAATCAAACAGCCTGTTGAATAAACTCGACTGGCCTTTGAGTGGAAGAAGTTTTATAAAAAGTCTCCGTAATAAGCTGTAAGTAGCAAAGGGCTTCGATATAATATTTGGAATATAAAACCCACTTTAAAATATCAACCATAAATAAATAAGGCTTGTATAAGCATACCATATTTCAAACTACTTTAGATATGAGACATTTTACAGCTTCATAATTCTTCTTCATAGTATCTTTATCTTTTCTCACTTTATGGATATACTCGTAGTTAGGGATATACGGTTCAGAACTAAAACCCTACTCCGATTAAAAACAACACCTTAACGAAACGTTTTTGGCACATTTCATCATGAACAACCCATTACCGGCTCACTACAGCGCACGGGTCTGTCTCCTCTCAATATGAGAAGGGTTAGGCCATAGTCCACCACACTGGCCATGTGCGGATTGGCAGACTTTACACGCCATTGAGAACATTATGGAGAACTCAGGCGTGCAGGTTTCCTCACGATGTTTTCCTTCACCGTTGAAGCAAGTGATATTTTTATTTTTTAAACGCACATAACTTCGAAAAGTTAGAATTGCGTGCCAGGATTCGAACCACCGACCTCTGATTAGGAGGCTGACGCCCTAACCTCAAGGCTATCACCGCTTCTGGCATGATGGTATAAATAAAAATCAACGTTTGTTTAAATACTTTCCTACGCCATTGTAACGATCGTTATGAAAATTAACAAGTTAACTGATCTTGGGTTTTTTAGAGATTCTTCTTTGTCGTTACACTCTTGACAGAGTGGTTGTGGTCATCATGAAGCAATGTCTTTGAGGACAGATGTTATACGCCTCACATGCATCCACCACTTTTCTCGACTTAGAGATACTTTTTAGAGATAGAGCTCTTCAAAACAGGGGATCAACCATATCTGTTGTTTTGGGATAACCATCAACTCACTACTATGTACATTATTGACGCGTCAGAAGTGAATTTGAATAAAGATTGATTGATTTATTGATTGATAGGATAGCTTTCAGAAACGATCAAATTCAAATTCAAATATTCTTTAATCAAATAGTCCTTTAAAAGGCACTTTTGAGGCGTCAATAATTTACATAGTAGTGATTTGATGGTGATTACTACATTCGTAAACTTAAAACTAAAGCTATGAGGGTTCGAAACGCGCCCCGGTCTAAGAAGAAGCCCAGAACAAACTTAGCCGGGTTTTTTGTTTTTTTGTTATGACCATCTCACATAATCTATAATAAATTACAGCACCTATGGAGATAGATCAATTCACACCCAAGCTTTTTTATCGTTTATACAATCCTCAATATCGTAATATGATTATTCTTTAAGGAATGTATGGACTTATAATTATAATGAAAGTGAGGGTGGTATTTTTGTAAATTGTCATGATTCCTTTCGTGTTCGTTTAGTTCATTAAACGGAGTTTGCATAGACGCGTCGTAATTATTTATTATTTATCACAAATATCTCACATTCGTTATATACAAACTTTGAACTTATTAATATATCTATACTTTTATAAAAAAAAGAAGAAAAACCTCGTCGATTTCCCGAAAAATACGCTAACAAACTAACCCTCCCACCATCAAAGCTAAAACTCCACACCTGCAGTCCCTACGTAATGTTCATATAAAACGCGAAACTTAGAAAAAGAAAATGAATTTTACACAGTATTAAAGAATTTTTTATTCGAGAAGTGTTAATTACACAGTAAACGATTTTTTAAACGATGCAAGTAAAAATAAATTCTCTACTAAGGTGGATTCCAGACCAAGTTGCAACACCCAAACTGGGTATGTGTACACAATATGCAACGAAATAAATAAATAAATAGACATGAAATATTAGTAAACACTTCCCGCTATTATCAACAAACCATTTCAAACGCGAACAAAGTCGCTGGCATCATCTAGTAATCTGTAATATTATAAATATAATACATTTTCTCGCATAACAAACGACTCTCATAAAGCGCCTAAAGGTAAAGAGTTTAAAGGTAATTTTATTTGTGTAATAAAAAGGCTATTCGGTTATGAATACCAAACTTGAGGCCAGAGCCGCCTAAACGGGGACATCAAAATATTATTTCTGTTAGCGTCACATTATACGGCGTGGTAACTTGTGTTTTCAATTTATTATTTTATAGCAGTGACCTCAAAAGATGCTTTTTTTTTTTAATTCACCACAAGTTAGCCCTTGACTGCATCTCACCTGACGGCAAGTGATGATGCGGTCTAAGATGCTAGCGGGGTAACCTGTTAGGGGTTAACTCATACTCCTAATTGGTTTGGTCTTTGTCGGTAGGATGGTAACTAGCCACGGCCGAAGCCTCCCACCAGACCAGACTCGAGCCGGGAATCGAACCCAGGACCTCTTTAACTTTAAAATGCAACAGCGCACGTGCTGCGCCACGGAGGTCGTCAAATCAGCTTTCTATCATATTTGGGACGTAAATTTAGTACACTCACGTACACGTTATGATAAAAGTTAGTTATCAATTTCCAATCATCATCATCATATTGATCAAACCATTGCCGGTATACTACAGAGAACGGCTCTAGGCTCAATATGAGAAGGGTTTGGCCATAGTCCACCACGCTGGCCTTGTTGGCAGACTTCACACGCCTTTGAGAACATTACGGAGAACTTGTTTCCTGACGATGTTTTTCTTTACCGTTGAAGCAAGTGATATTTAATTGCTTAAACGCACATATCTCTAAAAAGTTGAAGGCTTACCTGGGATCGAACCCTCGACCTCCGATCAGGAGGCGGACGTCCTAACCACTTGGCTATCACAGTACTTATTCAATACAGGTATCATATCATTAATGATTACTAAAATTGATCCACTAAACTTATTCGGGTTTTATATTATTTAAAGTACAGTAAAGATATTTACCCCAATAATGTGGACTAAGTGTAATAATTTACTATTTACTAATGTAGAAATTAAGACAGCCGATCTAGGTTAGATTAATTCATAGTAATGTACAGTGATAAAAAAATACACTGGCAGTGCGGCACCGCAACGCTAACACACAGCGCGCAGAACGATAGTCCCCTTCGACCCTTTTTTTTGGGGAAATCTCCTACTGAGAATCCGAGCATCGAACCCGGGACAGCGCACACACTGCCTCGTCCCGTGTTGGCTGCTTGGACAAGAACATCGTCAATAGACACACAATTTCGACTCTAGTAACCCACCAACTAAATAGGCAGTTTAGTTTACGAGTACATATTTACCTATGCATCCCATTTCACGGTAGGCCAAGTAAGCAATAGCCGTAGGCGTAAGATGCATTACAAACACGTTGCCTTGACGGAGCATTCATCTAAGCACGGCGGACATCGATTCATAGCTCACTGGTAAACGAATTAATAGTTGTTGAGGCGATATTAATCACTGTGTTACAATTCCACCGCACAATATAATATTCAGCTAGTGTTTTCTGAATAATAATATTGTGGTAGATAAGAATAATAGAGCTGTGATAGCCGAGAGAGGTCGGGGGTTCGAACCCGGGCACAGTTCAGTTAACAGTCTGCCCGCGTCTTAGCTCGTAAACAATTTTAAATTTTCCCTCGGGAACTACTTAAGGAGTCGCGGTAAAATGTAGCTTATATTCTTTTCCATGTCTAATGCTACATGCGTGCCAAATTTCATCCAAATCTATTCAGCCGTTATTGCGTGATTGAATAACAAACATCCACACTTTCACATTTATAATATACATATATAGGATTAAAATGTTTTATATTATTATGAAATATGTCATTTTGAAATGCATATAACAATATTGGAACCCACTTCCCTCCAGCACTCATAATCTAGGTGCTTTAGCAATTCAGACATGCCACTTACCGCCGCTGCTGAAAATATTTTAATCCGTTTTCATCAGCCGCTGTCAACTGGTAGCGACATCTGGCGGATAAATTGCATTATCGGTCTACTTTACACTGAACTGTGACAGCTTTGAAATTTGGTAAGCATGTCACCTATGCGATGGAAGAGGACATGTATTTTATATACCGATCTCCCAAATAATTCCCGCGGGAAGATTAAAAATTGTTAACGAGCGAAGCTTTAGAGCCAATTCTGAAGTCCACGCAGACTTAATCGAGGGTAGAAGCAAATAAACCTCGGAAATCAGTTTTAATATATAATATTCATCGTTCATTGGAGATGAATCGTCTAACAGCGTCCTAAGGAGACGCTAATAAAATATAATACCGGGAATATTGCTCGATATAGAAAATCCCGGCTTAATAATGGAAGGTGACGTAACTCGCAGATATAAGCTATCATCCATTATTGAAACGAGATGAAACGAACGGATGCCGCTTTGAAATTAATATAGTATAATCACGTTACTTACCGACTTTGCAATCCTGATTAGACATGGGGAGATATCTCGTTGTTTGTTATTTTCACCTTTTATCAAACAATCATAATTTTTATTCAAATAATCCTTTAAAAGGCACTTATGCGGCTATGACGCATCAATAATTTACGTAGTAGTGAGTTGATGCTGATAACTACATTCGTAAACTTAAAACTAAAGCTATTCTAAACGCGCCCTAGTCTAAGAAGGAGCCCATAACAAACTTAGCCAAGTAAATTTTCTTTTACAAAGGGGGTTTTAAAATTATTGCTCAATATTTATTATACATCAAACATTTTACATAAAACTTAAAATAAAACTTAGATTAAGCTACAACTAAAAATCTTAATAAATAAATAAATATTTAAACATCATAACTAAAATATATTACTTGCAAATAAAAAAAAGTCCCTTTAGGCAAGGTTCCGAAGATACTGGCAGCGTTTGCCCTTTGAATGGCTGGACTTACTCTTTGTCCGAGGTAGCTGGCAGCTCTTCGGTCCCCTGTGATGTCGACTAACCTTTTTGCTATTTACAAAGTGACTTGGCTTCGATTCCCGGCTTAGAACCTATCTGGTGGGCGAATAGCAAGGACCACCAAGCGATCTTGCGTTACGGTATGATGCCTAGTGGAAACATCAATATCCTCCGTGGATAAAACAGATATGAATTGTAGCGTTAATACTTTATTTGAATACAATAAATGTGATCTGGAAAACAATATTAGGATTAAGCTGTCATCTTACATTATTAAAATGAGGGAATTCCGTCGCGGAACCGAATAATCACGTAAGCCAGGATCAGAATTCTGGTATCCGATTAGATAAACGACCGCCGTGGGAAAACATTGTGAGAGGCATTTGCAATGATATTCAACGACGTTTTCATTTCGCAGACAATATATTTCTTATTTTCAAACTTGACTTTGACTTTGAACGTTTATTATTATCTATATATATAAAAGCGAAAGGTCACTTACATACTGACTTACTGACATACTGATTAAACACGAGATCTCAAAAACTATTGTACGTATAAAGCTATAATTTAGCAAGTAGATAGTTGATAGTTAAGAGATGTCATGTTAAAAAACATGTGCATCATTTTTTTTTAATATTACCTGTCAAGGGTGGTAAAATAGGGGACGATAGTTTTTGCTTATTTTTTTTATTATGAAGTCTACATGCTTGAAATTTTTAAAATAGGTTTCTTTTAGGGCGTAAGTATAAGGTTAAAATTTTTTTTCATCCAAATCTACCCCGAAGGGGGTAAAATAGGGGTTTGAAGTTTGTTTGAAAGTCCTATGTTTTTTAATTTAGAGATACGAAAATCGGCAATTTGACATTTGCCTGTAGCTTACTTTCTCAAGCAGGGCATTAGCCGCACGGGTAACCTTAATCTCAAGTAAAATCAGCAATTCTACGCAGACGAAGTCGCGGGCAACAGCTAGTTATTTATATATTCCAACTCTCACGCCCGTGTGCAAAATAAATACATATAAAAACCAAAAGAGATATAATAAACTTAAATAAATAAAAATAAATAAACCTACATACACATTACATAAATACATATTTCCACCGGGCGGAGGTTTACGCCCCGGCAGGGGAGACCAAACGGTCGGTGGTCAGGGCGACAGGTTGAGAAACCGCCGGACTATCCTAGCCGAGTCCAACAAGACCGCTTTTTGCATCCTGGCTGCCAGGGAACTGCCACGGAACCGCAGTCACCTCAGATGGCGAGCGAGGCTAACTGGGATCAACCCATTCGCAGATATTACGATTGGGATGGTTTCAGCAGACTGCACATGCTACAAGTCGGAAACCTCGTGAGCCAGATCGAGATACTTACGTTTTTTCTCCGTCTCAGCTCTCACGAGGTTTTCGTCATATAGAATGGTGATGTCCACCAAAACCACCCTCGATTTATTACACTTTATTTGCTACAGCACAAGTTAAGAAAGACTATAACAAAATAGAAACATAGATAAAGAAGTAGAATACAAAAAGACGTCCTTAACGAGGTTACTTATGATTTTTTTCAACTCAAAAATTATGCAATAGTATACTAACTTTTCTTAGTTGTACATAAAGAGTTTGAAAGAGAGTTACATACTGGTACTCAAAGACAAATATTTCGTCATTTTCTTATATAATATCTATTTTTTATTCATTTAATTATTTACCTAATTGCTAGAAAGTACAGAAACTTCATTCTTGATGCAAGATTTTTGGCACGATTTCACAACTTAACTTTTTTACTTCGCAACACAAAATTTTTGTTAAAAAGCGATGTCTTTTCATTGTTATTTCGTGTCTTTTATTTATTCTGTTATATTGAAAATATAAATTCCATTATACATAGAAACAACAAAAAAATGCAACGATATCAAGGTCCACCTCTTTATATTCATGGTCATGTATTTACGATCTCTTTAGGAACTCAAGGATATTAGGAAAATCATTTCAAAGCGCCACCTTAGAGTATTTACTCCGAATTATATAAATTGCGATCCACCATTTAACACTGCTTTGCTTGCCTGTAGGTAAAATAGTCGTAATTCTGTTTTTTTTTTTTTTTAATAATCCAATCCATAAATGGAAGTCCACTATTTTTGTAGGGAATTGTAATTTCTACTTTCTTGTATAATTTGTAACGCTGGTATCCAGTAACTCTTTTTTGGTTATTGTCACTACGGGGATGACTTCATATGTTCTCCGAGTTCCAGTATCCGTATCTAACGCGCACTTTCTAACTTCAACCTCTACATTATTAAAATGAGATCCCTAGCATCTCATGAGCTGGGCTCTGCATTCAGATATCCGATTAGACGAAGACCGCTGCGAGAAAACACTCTCTAATGCCATTTGCAATGTTTATTCATGCTTCATTTCTTTCCTATTTGAAAACTATGTTGTTTAAATTCAACGAAAATATATTTATCTGTGAGTACTTTTGAACTTAACCTAGTATTTATTCTAATCCTGAGTTAAGTTAAGTTTGTTTGTTACGCTTTGTCGTGTGATTTACGTGTGTGTGTGTGTGTGTGTGTGTGTGTGTGTGTGTGTATGTGTGTGTGCGTGTGTGTGTGTGTGTGTGTTCGTGTGAGTGTGTGTGTGCATATGTGAAGTCGTGGGACAGTTGAATGATATTGTTTGAATTATTGACGATTATTTAACTGATGCCGAACTTGCCACTGCAATTGAAGTTCTTGTTAACCTACTACTTATGATTTTGATTCATTTCATAGTGAATCAAATAACACCACTATGAGCTACCCTTAAGAGAAATAGTAAATGGAAGCTTTTTATATCCGGCAAAGATCAAAACGTTAAGTGGTGCGGGATTAAATTATACTTTTTGTCCTTTACCCCGGAACATCGACAGAAGTACTTTTGCAAAGGCCCGAGGGGTAATTGAATATTATATCACCAAAACATTATTTGGGGATGACAAAACAAGCACTTTAAAAAAATTGGATTGAAGTTCTCGACGTTTTTCGTATATGATTCTCAAATTTAAGCTCTGCAGAGCTAAGCGACCCCTGAACAGTTGCTACGCTGGTCGAAATCAATTAATAATTGCTAAACGGTTTTTGCGGTCCCTGAATTGGTCTAAATGAAGCTGTAATGATAGCCTTGTGGTGAGGATATCCGCCTCTTAAACAAAGGTCGGCCGACTGCATCTACGGCGAAGAAAAACATCGTGAGGAAACCTGCTTGCCGTAGAGTACTCCGTAATATTCTCAAAGGCGTGTGATGTCTTCCAATTCGCACATGGCCAGCGTGGTGAACTATGGCCAAACGCTTGAGTCGGCAATGGGTTGACCATGATGATGAAATTGGTCTCGCAAATATGTATACTATAAATAAAGAAGACCAGTCCTGTAAAAACATGAATACAGACTAGGTAAAGCAAAAGTGTTTTAGTAGAGATAGAAGATGGAAGCTATTTATATTTAGCGGACACCAAAATCTCAAGTGGTGCAGGATTAAATTACACTTTTTGCCCCTTACTGCGTCCACGAGGCATCTGCAGGAGTACTCTTGTGAAGACCCGCTAAGAAATTAAATGCGATATCGCCGGAACATTATTTTGGGACGCTAAAACAAGCACTACACAAAGATTGGATTGAAACACTCGGTCGTCTTGGACTATTATTCTTTAATTTGAGATTTGGAGGACCAGCCACGAAACCATCGAAGCGTAATATTATCGCATCAGTATATATTGTAGTAGTACACAAAAGTTTGGTTTGAAATACTCGGCTGTATTGGTCTATTATTCTTTCACTTTAGTATAATGAGGATTATCCACGAAGACCATTGAAGAGTTATATTATCGCATCAGTATTACTTATAGTTATTATATTATTATTATTTGTCTATTATTCTTTAATTTGAGTTTTGGAGGATCAACCACGAAAACAAGAAAGCCTAATATTAACGCATCGGTATATCTTTTAGTTTTCCCAGACTTGGCAGCAATAAGAAACAGCGAGAAGTCAACATTATCAAGCACGCCTAGCAAAAAAAATATATATACACACACACACACACACATACACATACACACACACACACACTTACATACACACCCACATACACATACCCACACACACACACACACCCACACACACACACCCACACCCACACACTTACCCACGACCACACACACACACACTAAAGGGACGCTTTCCCAATCGCTCTGTGATATCACCATGGGTTATACCTGAAAATCAGCGCTGCAGTCAACTTTGACGCAGAGTAAAGCTGACGCAGCGCCCTGTGCAGCCAATTTCTAGACATATACGTTTTAGATGTTCGGTGCCTGGACTCCGGGTGTACATAGTGAATATACATGTATACTACTATTGTTTTCTTGGTTTCTGGAAACCAAGTGACTTGTACCTTTTATTTAGGTTGAATAAATGCAATTTTAATTTTTAAGTCATGTTAATTTTAAATCAGTTTATTATTTAAATAGGTACCTTGATAATGTAAATTGGTAATGGGGAGAGCGATCACATTCTGAGCAACAACTAAGTTAAACATCGTGCATCGTCTCAGATGTATCTCTGTGTGACTTTGGTTGCAGTTATTGCCCAGTTACACGAAGGGTCGCTTTTATATTATTAAATAGTGGTTCTTGCGTAGGTTATAGCCTAGTGGTTAGGGCATCCGCCTCATAATCAGGGGTCGACGGTTGGAATCCGGGCACGCACCTCTAACTTTCGGAGTTATGTGCGTTTTTAAAATATCACTTGCTTCAACGATGAAGGAAAACATCGTGAGGAAACCTGCACGCCTGAGAGTTCTCCATAATGTTCTCAAAGGTGTGTGAAGTCTGCCAATCCGCACATGGCCAGCATGGTGGACTATGGCCAAACCCTTCTCATATTGAGAGGAGACCCGTGTTCTGTAGTGAGCCGGTAATGGGTTGATCATGATGATGATGATGATGACTGTGAACGTGCTTTGTGCACGTATTTCACAGCACCAACGTAATCCTACTCTTCCCCACCTCCTTAAATTCTATTAAACCTTAGAAAAGGGCGTACACTTCAAACATGCTGGGCATACGCCAGGCCTCTCCGAAGTAATGAAAACTTATTTGTAAGAATTCTTTTTCGGCTTAGTAATTTCATTTGATATATGCTTAAAAACTGCCTACTCTAAAGATCCATGACCGTGGAGATTTTTTCTGTATTTTTCAATATTTCAGCATACCTCGCTTACAAATCTTTTGCAGGCCCCTACCTTAGACTGTACACGCCCCAAATTCCCCTGTATTCCTCATTATTACTGATATTATCAAGCGATATTTATTGTACCGGTCTCAATCATTTAAGAAACGAGGTACCAATAAATTAAAAGATGGCTAAATTTGGTCCAAAGACGGTGATTCATCTACTTATCGTCTTGGAAAGACCATGACATGGCATGTGAAAGGCTGTGGCCGTCCACAATCTTTCTCATACTGAAAGAAAAGACCCGCGCCCTGTCCGACGAAACAGTTCTAAAAATCATGTTGTTTTCGTTTAAGAATTTTAATAGAGGAGGATATATTTACGTTAGCTATGCATTGTTTATTAGCTACTGTAAGCGGGTAAGCCATGTTAACACAACAAGATAACGTCAGAACAACAATAATTATAATTAATTAGCAGGTAAACAGTCGCTTTGTTACTCCGGTGATAGCATGAACATACTCGTAAGCCGAGAGATTTTCGGTTGGATTACCGGGTCGGGCCTTAATTTTCAAGAGCTCTGAGTAAAGAAATTATCTGTGTCGGATAGCAGTTCAGAGAGAATTATAATTAATAATATAAGATGGTAGCGGACTAACCTGTTAGGGGTGTGGTATTGTTGGGAATGTACACCCACACTCCGAATTTGTTTCTACGCGAAATCGTGCCTTAACGCGAGATCCCTTGGCGACATGTCATTTTCAGTAGTGTAGTAGCTAGGCCACGGTCGAAGTCTCCCACCAGATCAGATGCGAGTGGGGAACTGAACCCAGGACCTCCAACTTTACTGGTAGCAGTACTGAGGTAGTCAGAAGTTTTGTGAGCTTAAACGGCTGAGCAAGTTTTAATTAAATTTCCTATTTAATAGGGTAACCCAAAGGAATCTAAGCGCTGATAAATTCTGAAGTTCTGAGTTTCTTGGTTTGGATACAAACGGCCCAAGATCGTGGGCATTGGAACTCCCTACAGAAGACCTATGTCCAGCAGTGGACGTCAATCGGTTGATGATGATGACGAGTTTCTTGGTTTGGCTTTCTTTCACATTTGTAACATAAGTAGGAAAGTAGGAACCTACAAAAAGTATGGTCATAATATGTAAACTCATGCAAACTTAGTTTGTGGACATTCTACGAACAAAAGTTATTGATAAAAATGCATCACAGCAATTAAGGGGTGTTCTTTGTCAACACCCCTAAAACTACAACACAGCCGTTTAAAAAATAATATAATTTAAATCCATTCAGTTCGGAGCATCATGCTCTCCCATTACGGAAATACAGAAAATTATATCTCCGACTGCTAAAGCAAATTTAAATAGTAAGGGGCTACGCAATATTAATTTAATTATTTTAAAAATTTCACCGAAAAAGAAGACAGAGGGTGGGGATTATCCCGGAGAGGAGGATAAACACTAGGGCAACGTTCCCGGGATATTTATAGAAATTGCGTTTGCTGCGAACCTTAGCGAAATTTTGCCCAGATAGCTTCGACCCTGAAGGCGGATAAAGGGATACTTTTTGTACCGCGAAAACTAATGGTTCCCGCGATAAAAAGAAATAGATAATTTTTAATATACAAAACCTAACGCGCGACAGCCTCCACGAATAATGTACCGTTATACATTGATATGTATATACATTGGTTATATATTTATTTAGTAATAAGTTAGAATTAAGATTTATGAATTCTTATTATGTTTTAGTTTATGTTTTAAAGGAAAAATAAAAGGCTTTTTTATTTTTTTATTTTTATTTATTTATACATTGATAAGCGGATGCCTACAATTTTATTTAGATAGTCTCAATAATTTTACAGATCATGATGAAATTTGGCACATATATATATATATATATATATATTGCAAACTGGAGATGGAAATATCTTTTATGTCCGGGAAAAGAACCTGGCAAAAACACCCGAGGAATCAAAACCATATAACCGGCTTCACGAGAACAGAGATCTTATTGAGTTTTTTCATAGAGAAAGCTGCTGGAATTCAGGGAAACAAACATTTCTTGATAAAATAAATTGAAACAATCGCTGACTTAAGCGCGGGCAATAGCTATTCTATTTTTAGATCTATTTAATAAATTAGATCTTGTTATTTGTAGGTATCAATGTATTCGAAACGTATATAAATAAATAAATAAAAATAAAAAAGCCTTTTATTTTTCCTTTAAAACAAACTGAAACATAATTACAATTCTTAAGTCTTAATAATTCTTAAACTTATTACTAAATAAATATAAATATGTAAGTATAACATAAAAAGATTAGTGTTATAAATCAATTATTGGAAAACCCCTCGCGGGTCAAGGCCTCCCCCAGAGATATCCATCGCTGCCTGTCTCTAGCCACCACCAGCCAATTTTGTCCTGCTTTACTTTTAATATCGTCGTCCCATCGGCTATAAGGTCTGCCTCTAGCCCGCGTGCCACTTGGGCCTGGCCATTTTGTCAACCTTATAGTCTGTAACGAGGACATACGTAGGAGAACAAAAGTAACCGACATAGCCCAACGGATTAGCAAGCTGAAGTGGCAGTGGACGGGTCATATCTGTCGCAGAACCGACGGCCGCTGGGGCAGACGTGTTCTGGAGTGGAGACCGCGTACCGGTAAGCGCAGCGTAGGACGACCACCTGCTCGCTGGACCGACGACCTGAAGTGGATCGCTGGTGGCGGGTGGATGAGGAAGGCGGAGGACCGTGTGTGGTGGCGCGCTCTCGGAAAGGCCTATGTCCAGCAGTGGGCGTCTATAGGCTGATTGATTGATTGATTGATAGTCCAACGATCGTCGGTAAGCCTAGCGACGTGTCCGGCCCAGTTTCATTTAGATCTTAGTGAGAAGGAGAGAGCGTCGATAAGTTTGGTTTGTTGTCGAATAATGCAGTGGCGTATTTTATGAATTTTTCTTATATTTGTGATACTCCTCTCCATAGCTCTTTGGCTCGAAACGTAAATAACCAATAAATAATTGACAATAAGTAACACCAACGTTTAATTTGAGTACCCCGTTCCGCCCAGGGGAGTCCCGGATAATCAACCGGCTCGTTTGCTATTCGCGCGATGGAGCCTCTTTGTAAATTCAAAGCTGTTAAACTGATTTATTTGACCGAAAGCCCTGGATTGATTACCGACGATTCCGACGAGTCTTAATAAATTGTCTGTCTTGGTTCTACTTATCTCTTTATGTCTGTTATTATTGTTATATATAGGATAAGTTCTTGGTTGGTATTTAACGGAACGCTTCTGTGCGTTTTAAAAGTAAAATTGTAGTACCGCTTAATGGCTGCTCAAAATTAGTAACTCATTCAAAGGATATTGTATATTTTTTTTATTAATAACAAATTAAGGATAAGCTAGTTTAGTTTTTAATGGACTGTAACGAACAGAACATTAGTTTTAAAAGTAACATTATAGTTCCGTTTTATGGCTGCTCATAATTAGTTTATCATTTAAAGGATATTGTAATAACAAATTACCTATTGGTATCTTGGCTTGGTTCAAAGTTTTTATAAAACGAAAGCTTATAGAATTGTACCATTACGATATTAAAAATGTTATAAACGATATAAAAGCTTGGCTCTGAATAGCTAATTATAATGACTAATTATAATTTATTAACTATTTATAATTTATTAAAGACTCTAGGGCTTACAAACATCTATTAAGCTTTCATATATAACATATTTTTCGTTATTTTAATTCGTGAGGTGATGGTGATAATTACACTGGCCAACTTAAAACTAAAGCTAAGAGGGTTGAAATCGCGCCCAGGTCTAAAAAGACACCCACAACAAACTTAGCCGGTTTTTTGTTATCACCATCTAATATAAACAATAAGAAATTATAGTACGTATGGAAATAGAGCAAATCACACCAAAGCTTTTTTATCGTTTATATAATCGTTAACATCGTAACATGATTTTTCTATAATCTTTCGTTTTATAAAAACTTAAATTAAACAGATAATCGCTTACTGCGCGGCATCGTACCGGAACGCTACAAAAAGCAGTCACGTTTTTTTTGAATCCTCATAATATGAGGCGGGAACTTAGCCACTTACCTTCGCCGAAATTCCCATAAAAAAGCCATAAAACCTTACGACGCGTCCGTATTAGCATGCCACTTACTTTTAACGAGAAAATATTTTTGATGGATGAAATAAAGTCTAATGCACCCATATTTTCTCGTCTGTATTTTTTTTAGCCGGCTAACCTGTTAGTGATATGGTAAACCATACTGCTAAATCACTTGACACGTCTTTGTCGGTGGCAACTAGCCACGACCGAAGCCTCCCAACAGACCAGACTCGTGCTGGGAATCGAACCCAACACCTCCAACTTTATAAGTCAGCGTACGCGCAGCGCCACGGCAATTATTGTATAAAAGTAACACAGATAATTTAAACACTTGATAAAAACTACAAGTTAACTCTTGACGGCAATCTCACCTGATGGTAAGTGATGATGCGGTCTAAGATTGTAGCTAACCTGTTAAGGGAATGGCAAACCCATACTCCTAATTGGTTTCTACACGACATCGTGCTGGAACGCTAAATCGCTTGGCGTCACGGTTTGTCGGTAGGATGGTAACTAGCCACGGCCGAAGCCTCCCGCCAGACCTGACTCGAGCCGGGAATCAAACCCAGGACCTCCAACTTTTTAATGCGACAGCGCAAGCGCAGCGCCACGGACGTCGTAGTATAAAAATAACACAGAGAATTTAAACACTTAACAAACACGAGCATATAATCATCATGATCAACCCATTACCGGCTCACTATAGAACATGAGAAGGGTTTGGCCATAGTCCACCACTCTGGCCATGTGCGGATTGGCAGACTTCACACGCCTTTGAGAACATTTTTTGAGAACCCTCAGGCGTGCAGGTTTCCTATCGATGTTTTCCTTCACCGTTGAAGCAAGTGATATATATTTTTTTTGAGCATATAATATTTTTATTATATGCTCAAAAAGAAAACATATAACCAAGTATAGCCAATATACCACCAACAAGTAAAGTATAGATTATATGACTAGAGTTCTCCAATACTCCCTGTATTAGACTTATACAGTATAAGCTTATCCTCTACCAATTCATTCCCTCGCCAGACCCGCGGGGACTTTTTGCACCCCGATTCATTCTCTTTGCTTAATTTATATAGGCACTTAAGAATCTGTTAAGGTTCACTTTTTCATTAAAGATACAATACATGCCCTAAAAGGATAGCCATTTATTCTTATACTCGACTAGATTTTGACAGACCCTGTGCGTAGATTCATTTTGCATGTAATTATTTTTGTATTTTTTTAATTTTATCATGACGTATGATGACTATCATGCTATATTATGATATGAAATTTACTGACGTTCGTGCCATAAATATCGTTTGACGACCTCATACTTGAATTGGAGGTCCTGGGTTGGATTCCCTTTGGTCTTGCGAATCGGTCTGCGAGGCTACGGCCGTGGCTAGTTACCACCCTACCGACAAAGACGTATCGCCTAGTGTCGTATCGCATCTACTGAAACGAGGCACAACTTTATGATGATGAACGACTTTGTTCAAAACAATAATATGAGTTTGCAACTTTAAATTCAAACGTAGCTTACATGACGGTGCAAGTGAACTCTTCATTGGCCACTTACATGGGTGAAGACTATTCGAAGGATTGGATTTCCTAAGGTGTTATTTGGCATAAGTTGTCTAGTGTCTGGTGGGAGGCTTCAGCCGTGGCTAGTTACCACCTTACCGACAAAGACGTATCGCCTAGTGATATAGCGTTCCGACACAATGATGCCTAGAAACGAATTAGGAGTACCGTAATGCTCGCTATCATCTAGCTAGCCGTCAAGGACTATCCTACAGCGGAATAAAAAAAATAAGAAAAGGAGTTTTATATAGTAAAGCTTGTTGGAGTTCTAGTCAATTCCATCAAGTATCTATCTAACACAAGGCACAAGTCAATCTCATTTTAACTTCATTATCGACGTATTACCCTTAGTTGTTCCGTCATCAAAGCCACCGGAAGGGTTCATCAGTCCACGGAGCGTGCCCATCTGCGGTTTTTCGATCCGATTGATTTATTCAGGCGAGCCTTACGGGCTCTTTTACGCCACGATAAATTCCCTCCTCCAAATTGACGCGAGGGTCCGTAATTATTTACGTTCATATTGATATACAGAACCAGGAACAATTACGATATTAAGATACATGAACTATCTAAAGTCTTGTCCAATTGCTCTAACTTCATAGCTAATTATAATTTATATTAAGGATAGCATAACGATAGAAAAGCTTGGGTGTGAATTGCTCTAAATTCGGAGCTAATTATAATTTATTATTGACTAAGTGAGATGGTAAGAAAATAATTCAAGCTAAGTTTGTTGTGGGCTTCTTCTTAGACCTCTAGAGAGTCTAGAACCCTCCAAGCTTTAGTTTTTACAACGATTTTAATTTTTTATTGCGTTTTTATTACGTTTTGCATCATTATGAATCTATGCTTTAATCTATCCTCATGATACAAAAATGCAACCTTTCAGCAAGATCGATTTAAGTAGCAAAGCAAGGGTAATAAAATAATGAAAAATATATAATATTATATATGAACGCTTCATAGATGCCTGTAATATATTTATATAAGTAAAGCAATTTTGAATTTGAATTTGAGAATATCTTAATTGATGTCTCATGACTGAAGATGATCGTTATCATTTCGGAAAACAGTCAAATATCAGTCTTGGATTCCTAATTGTGGCTAGGCAAAATCAAATTCAAAATCATTTATTATTTGATTAATATAATGTACAATTTACTTGTGTTATAGTTGTTGGGCTGGCGAATTTAAAGTAATACATTCCGGATCTCGACATTTATTATCATCTCTACTACATAAAGATATATGTAAAAAATATACACTGTATTAAGTAGACACACTATAATTTTATTTATAAAGAAAAAGACATGTTTAATGTTTAGTCTTTCGTTTTTGTATGTCAATGGTGTTTGCGTCAAATTTTCATTACCTTCCGATGATTGGATGTTGTCGATAGGTCCATCGGAGCTGGGAGGCTTCTTTACACCCTGTTAATAATTAATTGATCGCTTAATAAATGAACTTAATTTTTCGGTGAATATTTATTTTTATAACAAGATATATAATTTATTCTTTCTCTTAATCACCTGCGTATGGAAAAGGTATTAATATATTTGGTTATGACCTTTTTGTTTACAATTTCCCAATCACAACTTTGGTTAACTTTATTGCATCTATAATACGACTTTTTTTGGAATCTATTCTTTAATGAAGCAAAAATGCAAAATTATCATATGCAAGATCGATTTAGGTAGCAAAGCGAGTGTTTTTAGCACCTTACGAATTAAAATAATTAATTATATTATATATTTAAGCAATTACAATATCACGTGTTTCAGCGGTGAAGGAAAACATCGTGAGGAAACCTGCACGCCTGAGAGTTCTACGTAATATTCTCAAAGGCGTGTGAGTCTGCCAATCCGTACATGGCCAGCGAGGTGGACTATGGCCAAACCCCTCTCATGTTGAGAGGAAACCCGTGCTTTTTATTTTATTTTTAGTGAGCCTAGAATGGATTGATCATGATGATGATGATATATATGAATGCTTCATAGGTGTCTGTAATAGGTTTACATTACTAAAGCTATTTTAATTTAATTTGCAAGGTTTTAAAGTTCAACAACCTCAGGGCGCAACGCGTGTGACGTCGAATTATAAATAGGGAAGTCCTTGGTTCGATTCCTCTTGAGGCTGGTCTGGTGGAAGGTTACGACCGCGGGTAGTTACTACCGTACTGGCATACATACCGCCAAGAGATTTAGCGTTCCGGTATGACGCCATGTGCGGATCAATTAGGAGGATGGGTTCAGCTGACAACTCCTCGGTGACTCCTCTAGTGCTGATGATGTTCATGGGAACGAAGGTCATAATTCCACTATGTTTCTTTCTTAAGTTTTTTTTTTAACGTTATCTTAACTCTTCGTCTGCTTCTCTTAAGTATATATTTGTTTTATTTGTATTGTTTCTACTTCATTGCAGCTATAACGTTATTATGTTTAATTTAATTATGTTATCAGTGAATTTAATTTGTATTTTTGGATAATATCCATTCTAATTAAATTAAAAATAAATAAATAAATAAATAATCGGGCGACTGTAATATCTTAACATTGCCCACACTCCTAATAATATTATAAACATGAAAGTTTGTAAGTATGGATGGATGGATGGATGTTTATTACGCTTTCACGTAAAAACTACTGAATGGACTTTTATGAAACTTTACAATAATAAAGCCTTTAAATCAGAATAACACATAGGTTACAATTTTATAAGATATTGCGTGAATTGTCCAAAATATGACGATAAGTGTCAAGTGAGTAGGGAAAAAATGTACCATCTGCGTTATAATTTTAATGTTATAATGTGATTTTTTTCTACGCCACGGCAATATAAGGTACTTGAAATACTAATGCAGCGCAGACAAAGTTGCGGGCACCAGTAATTATAAATATGTAATTTTTAAGTGTTATATTATCTAATTCGTATGAAAAATAAATATGCACTAAATCTCATCAAGTGATTTGGCCGAGCATAGTTAACAAATAAGCATAATAGTAATGAATAAACAAACACTCTTTCCTATTTATAATATATGTATGTTATTTAATACTATTATTTATTGTTAATATTAAAACATTAATTCTTAGTATAAATTGTAATTTTCTTAGTCCACAAAGGGGATTTATTTTTCCGTACGAATAAATGCTAAATAACATGAAATATACCAATAGTATGGATGGACCTTCAGGATGAACTTACACTATTATCCAGCTTAGAGAAAAGGGCTTTCCGTGGAGACCAATTTCACAAAGTAAGTCGACAAAAAAACGGTCAAGATAATATGTTACTTAGAAACGCTGCCCTACCGTATTACCGTCCTTATATCTATTTTAACATAAGGACGGAAATTGGTTGAAAAGGCCTGTAAAAAAGCCCGTCACAACATATAATACTTGTATGTCAAGATTAATTCACAAATTGATAAGATATTATATAGTTGAGTTCAAGTTAGCCGCTGACGGCAATCTCACCTGGTGGCATTTGACGATGCGGTCTAATAAGGTAGCGAGCTAAACTATTAGGGGTATGGCAAATCCATACTCATAATTGTTATAAATCCGCCAAGCTGGCTGGTGTAGCAGACTTCACACGCCTTTGAAAACATTATGGAGAACTCTCAGGCGTGCAGGTTTCCTAACGATGTTTTCCTTCACCGTTGAAGCAAGTGATATTTTAATTGCTTAAAAACGCACATTACCCCCAAAAGTTATAGATACGTGCCCGGGTTCGAACCCCCGACCTCTGATTAGGAGGCGGTCGTCCTAACCACTAGGCTATCTGTGTAACAGCTTCTTTATCACGTTAGTTATACTGGCAATTAATAATTGTTTTAGAAAACTTTGTAGAATAAATAGGGCAAGTGCTCGATTCGAACTTTGGAGCTTCATTTTCCATTGTTACCGTTACGTATCTGGAACCTAGCACATACCTTCACTTGTTTTGTTGTTCCTTGTTCACCACGGAAACTTTAAACCCGACTAAAATATTTTAAATGCTAGATAAGATGGTTTGCCTTTTTATTTCACTGACACTCTTACTTTAGAATTTTTGTAAACGTGACTTAAAAACGCTGGTGAGGTGGAAATAAATTTAATGAAATATTAACGAAATAGACCTGCAACAATAGCTATTATTTCAAAATTCACCATTCTATCGCCATTTAATTGGTAAACAATGTAACGATTTGCGCGGCAGCAAACAAATACATTGTACCCAAAGTCCGCTAAATCAAAATTACTGTCTATTTTATTCACGATTTTAGGTTGGTTACTACGAATCCAATCTATATGCTCCCAGCAAAATACTAGTTCATTGAAATGTGATTGGAATCTTTTAATAAAAACCTGCTTAAAAAATTTAAAATGAGGTGATCGATGCAGTTTTTACAAAGTCAATTTGTCAAGTCTGTATTGATTCCAAAAACTTTTTTCATCTTACTTTGATCATATGTCCTGTGTGGGACCAATCACAGTGCTGCAGTCGCTAGCTGCGTTGCGTCAGGCTTCAGGATTTTTTTAATCAGATCTCCTGAATACCTTGTCAGTATTTACAGTTTAAAGCGGTGATAGCCTAGTGGTTAGGGTAGTAGGTCAGCCTCCTAATCAGAGGTCGGCGGTTCGAATCCGGGCACACACCTCTAACTATTCAGAGTTATGTGCGTTTTTGAAAAAATAAAAATATCACTTGCTTCAACGGTGAAGGAAAACATCGCGAGGAAACCTGCACGCCTGAGAGTTCTCCATAACGTTCTCAAAGGCGTGTGATGTCTGCCAATCCGCACATAGCCAGCGTGTTGGACTATGGCCAAACCCTTCTCGTATTGAGAGGAGACCCGTGCTCTGTTGTGAGCCGGTAATGGGTTGATCATGATGATTCATAGTTTCATAGGACATCATAGCGGACAGAAGCAAACAAATTCTTAAGACTTAACGATACTTTTACGCACGATCAATGAAAACATGGAAATAGCGCTTGGTTATAACGGTATTAAGGTTTTTTTTATACACCACAAGTTAGCCCTTGACAGCTGAAGGCTAAATAGCTTGGCTTCACGCCTTTGTCGGGTAGTCACGGCCGAAGCCTCCTACCAGACCAGACTCGAGCAGTTATTATAATAATAGAATACAAATATATAAATGTATTTTTTTTGTTGTATTTTCATTGATTGTTTCGTTTATTTACTGTTAGATATGGTATTAATCTTTTTCTTAGTAAGCTTTTTTTGTGCCTATTTAGACAGTCGATCTATAGGAAGTAAACACCATTCGTGGGTCGGAACTGACACACACACTTTTTTTATATAGTACATATTCCGTTATCAGATTGTATACACCCAAATATACGTAAATCAAAGTGAAAGGATCTATTACCATTTGAATATTGCAATAGCAATTCGGAATATGATATAGTGTCATATTAATGGCATTTAAGGAACAATATAGTACAATTTAGTTTGTGTAGCTGGCAACTCTTATGCGGGATTGGACAGAGGCCAGCGTTTTATATAATACATCTTGTAAAGCTGACTTTTCACGATATTTAACATAGCGAGCGGAGCCGATTATTTCATACAAAAAAACACAAGCGCAAAGGGCTGTCTTATAGCGATGTCCTCTAAGCCATCTTTAGAGAAAACTTTATCAGTCTATACACTTTTACTGCTGGACATATAGTATAAATATAATTAAAATTAAATTTAAAAAAAAACCTTTAATTTATCTTTAATAACTAAATTACAAAATTATTTTGCTTGCATTTACATTTTATGAAATATAAACCTTATTTGCATTTACTCATTAAAATTAATAGTTATAATTGATTAAGTTTAACAGATAATAAAGATATTAATTTATTTAATAAAGATTATCATATATTAACAAAGAGTTTTCTTAAAATTAAACTATTTAATTTGTTGTATGTATTTTGCAGGATGCAGTCATGGAGCGGCCGTTCTTCTCTGCTGAAAAAATTTAACCATCATAGATAGTAAAAGTTAAACCTAAACTATTTATGTGAATTGGAAGCAAGTGCGCTCCGTGTGTCTGAAAGGTGCCAAGGTGAAATAGGGCGGGATCTATCACGTGTAGTTCTCATAAAGGGCGCAGCGGGGATCGCAATATCAGTCTACCCGCAAAGCGCAATATCACAGCCTGTGGGATGTCAGCTTGATGGCATTCCATTATTTAAATGATATCAAATTAAATAGACAGCGGTGATGTACTGCCTGTGATATAATACGTACAAGAAGGGGAATGACGAAGTTTTGTTGTCTGTGTCTTTTTTCTAACATAGAAGTATAAGAATTTGTCTATTATATTCAAACGGTATTTATAATAATCGAGTGGGATAGACGGATGGACATACAATAAATTCATCCTTAAAAAATAAAAAATTAAAGATGTGGTGTCGTGGGACACCAGGTAGGAAATAAGTTCCTTCGGCTAATGTAGAATCGACGCAATTTGCAACAAAAAATCGTGCTCAATTTTATGTAGGTTTTTTTAATTTTTCTCTTACATTTAAATTATCGTAATTCAAATTATCAACAAAAATAACAGAATATGTCTCTTTATTTTTGTTTGACAACATAAAATTACATAAAAATAGAAATAATTAAAGAGGGAGAAAGAAAAAGGTATTATACACTACTCGCTTGTGTATACGACTTTCGCGCCTGCGCACGTCTCATTTAACGGTTTTATTCCACGGACTTTTTCTTACGGTTTTACTATCACATTTTTTTCAGTTCGGTCGCGCAGCAAAATCCCTATCTCCTCCAAGCCAGCCGTAAGGAACTTCGTTCCAAAAATAAAATCTGAACCCTTATGGTTCAGATTTTATTTTTATTTCGCGGAACGGCACCCTTAAAATAAAATAGGGGTTATTTTTTGGGTGTGATTTGCACATTTTCCGTCACAACGTGTACGTGGTAACATTGGTTTGTTTAACAACTATTAGTTAGACCGTGACGGCTATCTCACCTGGTGGTAAGTGTTGTCTAAGATGGTAGCGGGCTAACCTGTTAGGTGTATGGTAAACCCGTACTCCTAGTTGGTTTCTACGCGACATCGTGCCGGAACGCTAAATCGCTTGGCACGTCTTTGTCGGTAGGATGGTAACTAGCCACGGCCAAAACCTCCCAGCCGACCAGATATGTATATTGTTAGTGTTCCTTTTAAACAAATAAAATAAAAATAAAATAATCTACGGCCCCTGATTTAGGTATATACCTGTATTTCATATAATTCACATAACACGTTCACGATATCACAGGCACGCCGCGCCGTGGACAGACAGTACCGAAATTCATAACAAAACAATAATTAAATTGGACCTTTATGAGATTCCTCAATATTGGGAGAGATAAGTAATTCCCCCCAAGTATTTACAGAGAGCTTCTAACGGCGTAATTAAGTTTACAACTCCGGAGAATTTGCGTTTTAACTCTCTGAGCAAATTCCTACAAACTCCCATTGTTTGCAGTCTCGGTTATCATTTTAAACTGAGTTATTGATGTGGTCTTGGGTCGAAATGAGGGTACTTTAAGCGTGACCTACAATTTTACTAAGTACGCCGAGTTACGTGTTAATTTTCGTGTTCTCGCGTAACTACATAAGTATACCTAAGTAAGTAGTATTTGACGACCTCCGTGGCGCATTGCGCGTTATCGCATTATAAAGTTGGAAGTTCTTGGTTGCAATGTAGCAATTACTTTCTTTTTCTATTTTTTGTGGCCATTCAAGTCTTTTTAATTTGATTGAAAATGTTAACATTGACGTCGTACTTTGTCCCAAATGAGAGCATTAAATCCTTATTATGTATGGCTGTATGTTATCTTATATAAAAACATATAAATAAGAAATTTATCACATAATTTCGCCTTATTAAAAGTAAAAGTCGGTTGCGGAGGTGCTCTCGAAACCTATTCAATGGATTTCCAGATTTCATATCACAGAAGTTTGAAGCTATGCGGCGGAAACTTTCGCAGTTTGTATAGCTATATATATACGCTTGTTCAAATCGAGCAGATTGGATCCGAGTGTAAGATAAACCAAACAATTGTCGCTTACTAATGCTATTGTTATGATTGGGGTCAGCGCAGACAGGAGGGCACACTCCGCTCGTATGCTTTAACACTTTTCCCACCGGCAAAGTTAAGCGACAACTATAATTCACCGACTGGAAAGTTCACGCAATTCGACCGAGGGAAATTTTCGACTCTACAGTTATGGTGAAACTAGATGAGGCCCGCGATACCGTCCGCGTTGATTAGGGGTCTATAATAATTCCTGTGGAATAACCAACATTTTTTATACACTACAAGTTGCCCTTGACAGAAATCGCGCCTGATGGCAAGGGATGATGCGGACTAACAGAGCACGGGTCTCCTCTCAATATGAGAAGGGTTTGGCCATAGTCCACCACGCAGGCCATGTGCGGATTTGCAGACTTCGCACGCCTTTGAGAACATTATGGAGAATTCTAAGGCGTGCAGGTTTCCTCGCGATGCTTTCCTTCACCGTTGAAGCAAGTGATATTTTTTTTTAAACGCATATAACTCCGGAAAGTTAGAGGTGCGTGCCCGGATTCGAACCGCCGACCTCTGATTAGGAGGCTGACACCCTAACCAAGAGGCTATCACCGCTTCCTTGCAACAACTTTTAGTTTTAACTTATGGATGTGAGATTCAGTTTTTCAAAAATTCCCCGTAACTATATGGCATATGTATAAATCAGGGTATAATCTATCTTAATTCCAAATTTAGCTAAATTCGTTTAGTAGTTATAGCGTCAAGAAGTGCCAAACATATACACACTCACATATCGGAATACCCACATAACTGAATAGTATAAGTATGATGTGAGAAGGCGAAATTGCGTTATTGCTATGATACATGCGAAAGCGTATTTATCGGTTTGTCCTTTTCAGCAACAACAGCATATTTTCTCCCACAGCCGAAAGAGTTATAGTTAAACCCCATGACGCTGAACCAATCTGAGCCGGTGGGTTATATATTATATATAATTAGTATACTTATGTATTATTATGTTATTTATTTATAATAAAAAACTTTTGTTGAGTTAACTAACATTAATGCCAGTTAATGTACCATTAATGTACCAGGCAATCATAACTTGTCAGACGCTTTGTTTCCAGGCATTACAAATAACCATCAATAACAACGATTGTCACTACATCAAGGCTAACATAACAGAGAGGCAATTAATCTATGCAGCGTTGATTACCCGTAATATAATGTCGATTACCCGGAATTAGCTTCTTAATCAACACGTGACGGACGTTAAGGTAATACCCAATGGACACAATATATAGATAATAATGAGACCAAATTCTTGATTAGAGGCAGTAGTTACGTTGCCTAATGGCCTCCCCATGGTAAATAATGTATATTTAAGCCAAACATGCATTATTTACCATTTAAATAAATGTCCTGTGATCGAAACTTAAAATTAAAAAAAAAATAGGAATTTTTATTATAAAATTATTACTTATTTTAAATCTATTTGGGTAATTTCTTTCATTTTTATTAACTTTACTTTTCATATTGTTTTTAAATTTTATAAGTTTTTATATGGGTCCCTGACCTGAAATAATAAGATTTTATTTTATTCATTTATTTTTTCTGTTCTGTAAACAGTAAAATCTCAATTTTTTTGCCAAGGATCGAACCCAGAACTCACCATTTACAGGATAGCCCATAGCTCTCATCTTTGCGCCAGGTGGATCGTTAACTATAAATTTTGAATGCCCTTATCTACATATGTAAAAGCGAAACGTCACATACTGAACATAATGAGATCTTAAAACTACTGTGTATATAACAAGCATTAATATATAATATATGTATAGATGAAGCGGTGATAGCCCAGTGGTTTCGGAGTTATGTGCGTTTTTAAACAATTAAAATATCACTTGCTTCAACGGTGAAAGAACACATCGTGAGGAAACCTGCACGCCTGAGAGTTCTCCATAATGTTCTCAAAGCCGTGTGAAGTCTGCCAATCCGCACATGGCCAGCGTGGTAGACTATGCCAAACCCTTCTCATATTGAGAGGAGACCCGTGCTCTGTAGTGAGCCGGTAATGGATCATGATGATGATATGTATTTGTAGTTAATAGGTAGAAAAAACATCTCTATGACTGACAAGATAAGAAAACATACTTGACGGAAAATCACCAATTAGTTAGTAAGCCTACTACAAATGCATTATATCCCAAGCAGTCCTTATTTCTAAGCTTATTTGATATGAATAATTCAGTTGTTGTGCGATATTGAATAACAATTAATATCCACCTTTGAAAACATCGTTAACGTTATCACTAATAACATCAGATGATTACAAAGATTCTACTGAGCTGCAAATTATCACTGCTCTCATTTCGAGAACAAAGGGGGTTATTTTTTGTTTTTTATCTTATCACAACTACTTGGTCAACTCACGTTTTCACCGAAGTGTCATTACGGTGCCTTCATCTGTACGTGACACCGGTGCAGCGAATTCTGGTCACCTGACTCACCTGAGAGTTGAACAAGTATATTTCGGAAGCTATCTCAGATAGTAACAATCTATCGTTCCCTCAGGAGACATTGTAACTAATTGCTTACTAGTCAGTCTAAATGATAAAAGCTTTCTTTCCTTTCGACATTAAAAAAATACAAAAGCATCCTTGATAAATTAATTGGGGTTGATAAGTATCCAATGTGAATTTCCATGAAACAAACTGTCTTCAATCAAAATTGTTTTATGACCGAATAAACTGTGCGTGTGTGTGTGTGTGTGTGTGTGTGTGTGTGTGTGTGTTTGTGTGTGTGTGTGTGTGTGTGTGTGTGTGTGTGTCTATGTGGGCGTGTATCATGATTTATGTCTTTGTTTTTGGACTCCTAAGATTCGTAGATTGATGGTTATTAGTTTAAAGTATAGGCTATCAATAAAATAAAAACCATCAATTTAATTCTCGGTCGGCACGGGTCTCCTCTCATTATGAGAGGGTTTGGCCATAGTCCACCACGCTGACCATGTGCGGATTGGCAGACTTCACACGCCTTTGAGAACATTATAGAGAACTCTCAGGTGTGCAGGTTTCTTCACGATGTTTTCCTTCACCGTTGAAGCAAGTGATATTTTAATTGCTTTAAACGCATGCACTTTGAAAAGTTAAAGGTGCGTGCCCGGGTTCGAACCCCCGACCTCTTATTAGAAGGCGGACACCCTAACCACTGAGCTATCACTGCTGCTTCTATACTACATTTACTACATTTTTATTAAACACTGCATGCGTTAACTTAAAACTGAACGCGATGAAAATACAGCGTCTAAAAGCCTCAGATTACGAGAGTTGATGACCTGGACGAAAAGCAAGTTCTAGTTAATTGTGAAACAATAGTGAAACCGGAACCACGGAGCTGCGTTAAACAATTCACAACAAGTTCAAAGTCCAGTTACTGGAGAAACTATTGCCTTTATCCGGTAGAGGTAGCGGCGCAAACAAAGTTCTGGTCGTAAGACCCTTGGTGACCCAAAAACGCTACCTGATTGGTTAACAAACTCGCACAAGATAACACAGTAAAAGTACTATTTTTATTGCCCATTAAAAATTAAAAAAATGTACATAAAAAACCACATTTTTAGCTTCATATAAATATAAAACCCTGGTATGAGCTTCGATATTTTATAATATTGATATTTAAATTAAATTTTTGAATAGTTGTAGAAATAAAATAGGCATGACTTATTGGGAATGTTCAGAACAAGTTGTTTGAACAACGATGTGGTTTTATATAGGATTTAGTATGTTTCCGAAAATACTTGAACAATTGCTTAAAGCTGAAGTTTGGCGTTATAGTTTATTTTAATGGAAATAGTTGAAATACTTATTACGTCAGATCAAATAATGTTTTTTGATTACTTGAGATTAAATGGGATATAATACCTAGGTATGTTCGTTAAAGACGGATACCTGACATCGTCAAAACTAGTAATGAGTATTGTTCTGATATTACACTCCGTTTTAAGTTTAGTTATGTTATATATGAATGAGGAAGGGCAAAAGAGGAGAGGAAGGCCAAAGAAGAGATGGATGGAGTGAGTAGAGGATATGCGTGTAAAAGGTGTGGGTAGTGAGATAGAAGTGAGTGTAAGAAGAACATGCTATGTGCCACATAATGAATAAACGCAAGAAAAAGAAGATTAAACTAAGTTTTAATTTTAGAAAGAGTTAGCATTTTCATTATTAATTTATTTATTAAATAAAAATTACCACCTTAAATATTGATAATTTGTGCTTCTGTTTTTTACTTTCGTTTTTACTGTATGTAGGATTGAATAAGGGTAATGATGAATTATTTAATTCATAAGTACAAATGTATTTAATCCTGCAAAGGAACCAAAAGGATGTGTGCCTAAAGGATAAAGTACAGATTAAATCAAATTACTACACCCCTTGAAGTTATTTGATTAGGAGTAGATTACAAAAGTAATTCAACGTAGCAATCTACGTGACATTTGTAAAATATTTAATTATTTAATTACCTGGATGGGCGACAGACTTTAGAGGTAAGAGTTCAGCGTTTGTGGTCTCCGTGTCTTGTAGAACATGTTAATCCATCAGTTTCAGCTATTATCACCGACATCTTAAAAAACATCTTTACTTTTGGATAAAGAAACTTACCTAGTACATACTTACGTATTTCAAATTTAAAAGAAATGAGTTTTGAATCGATTTTAGTTATTTTTACTAAGCTGTGATAGCCTAGTGGTTAGGACGTCAGCATCCTAATCAGAGGTCGGGGGTTCGAACCCGGGCACGCACCTCTTACTTTTGTTAGTTATGTGCGTTTTTAAGCAATTCAAATATCACTTGCTTTAACGGTGAAAGAACACATCGTGAGGAAACCTGCACGCCTGAGAGTTCTCTATAATGTTCTCAAAGGCGTGTGAAGTCTGCCAATCCACACATGGCCAGCGTGGTGGACTATGGCCAAAACCTTCTCATATTGAGAAGAGACCCGTGCTCTGTAGTGAGCCGAGAATGGGTTGATCATGATGATGATGATGATGATTTTTACTAACACCGCAATAAAGTAGCTTGATAAGACTCAATATTAATCTTATGAGAGGTTGGCCCGAATGTGAGATTTACAGGCTGAGAATGGTAATAATGCCGATGATTTTATTACAGACTTCTTTCAATTTAGACTACCAATTCCCATCGATAGATTTAAAGAAGAAAACTGATACACAACCAAGTAACCAATTATATAAGTAAAAAAACATGCCATTTATTTAAAAATACTTTCAAAATCTTTAAACGCACAAGGTACTTTAATAACGAAATCTTATAAATTTTTGCAGGAAACAGATATAATCTCCAATAAGGTAAAACAAGAACCAAACTAGGTGAAAAAACTATTCATTTCGAGGCAATGCTTCTAAATAATACCCTGCCCAAAGAAATTGTAACAGAAAGTACTTTTTTAATTAAAAAAAAAATTGGTTATATTGCTCTATTTTAAGTAAATTTAGATAAATAAAAAAAAAGAGAAGTCGATTCCCGTATTAATATTTTTATCAATATTAATTAGTTAGTTTTAAGTTCTTTTGTAAGTGAACAGTGTGTTCTTTGCGAGAATAAGGCTTTTATACCAACCATACCCATTACTTTTTTTTATACACTACAAATCAGCCCTTGCCGGCAATTTCACCTGATGGTAGGTGATGATGCGGAACAACCTGTTAGGGGTATGGTAAATCCACGCTCCTAATTGGTTTCTACGCGACATCGAGCCGTAACGCTAAATCGCTTGGCGACACGTCTTTGTCTGGTAGTACCTAGCCACGGTCCAAGCCTCCCACATTACCAGACTCGAGCCGGAATCGAACCCAGAACCTCCAACTTTATATTGCGAAAACGCGCACGCTGCGCCACGGTGGTCGTCAAACTTACTTAAAACACTATCAGCTCTCTGACAACACTACTCTTTTCCAATTGAATAGTTTGTAAGTTTTAGACACAGAATTTTCGACCGCAGCGCAGTAAACTTCTTATTCTTGTTAGTTCAAAACTCAGGCCAGTGCAATCTGCGGTCAGTTTTCTATACTCCGCGCTGACCACATGCCAATTCGAACAGCGCTCTAAAACATCCATAACATTCCTTAAAAAAACATAAAAAAACATTCAGTTTTGGCTCCCTTTTTATATAAAAAATTCAACAAAGAGTTGAAAATATATCCAATGACGAAATATTTGCTTTTACAAAAAAATTATATTCACGCTGAGGATTTATTACCTAAAAACTTATAATAATGCCCATATTACGTACGATGACAAAATACACACACACGCATACATGTAAGCACGCACGCACGCACACACACACCCACACAACATTCACGTCCGCATGCACGCACACACGCACGCACGCACGCAAGCACACACACACACACACACACACACACACACATACACACACACACACACCACAATTTTATTTTGTTTATATTTTTCGTTTCATTTAGTTTTTTTTTTTTTTTAAAGAACATTAAATTATTAATGTAAGGTTCCGAGGTGGGAGGCGGCTCATGCAACACAGTTTTTACTAATGCAGGGCCGTCCTTGCCATTTGTCTGTTTGACTTAAGTGTTCTCAATAAAGATTTTTATTTGTTTATTTTATTTATTTAATACTCCTGTAAGGTATGGTCGCAAGGCCCGAGGGTAAGATTTTAAACTATTGTAAGTTTAACAGGCTAAAATCATTCTAAGCAGGGCAGTTCCGAAACTATTCGGGGCTTCTCTCTGTCGTTTCACTGTTCCTGGCTCTGTTTCCGTTGTTAGTTGGCCGGAAGCAAAAGTCGCACGTCGCGCCGCTGATGTGACTCCCCGCTGGGTCACTCCAACCAACCGAGCTCAGTCAATCAGGCCACCCAGAGTGCTGAGTGCTTAAGAAAGTGGTGCCAAGGAGCCAAGTTTCACTGCGTGTTATTTTCATTGCGGATTGCAATCTTTTTTTATTCCACTGTAGATACTTTTAGACTGATGATATAGTCTATAATGGTAGCGGACTAACCTGTTAAGGGTATGGTAAACCTAAACTCCTAATCGGTTTCAACGCGACATCGTATCAGAACGCTATATCGCTTGGCGTCACGTCTTTGTCGGTAGGTTGGCAACTCAGGTCGAAACACAATATTTAGGAAACCAGCGTCAACCAATCTCATATCATTATATAACAGTAAGTGTCCCAAGGTGCTGGAATGGCGACCCCGCACCGGTAAACGTAGCGTTGGTCGACCCCCAACAAGGTGGACAGACGACATCAAACGAGTCGCAGGGAGCCGCTGGATACAAGCAGCCCAAGATCGTGGCCATTGGAACTCCCTACAAAAGACCTATGTCCAGCAGTGGACGTCTATCGGTTGAAATGATGATGATGATGAAGTTATGACTTGTGGCATGAAAGGCATACTTTCATCATAATAGGTCATGATACAATGAAATACAATTTTACGCTATGAAACAATAAATATAATTATTAAGAAAAGGAATATACCCTCCTGTAAGAAGCGCTTTTTCCAACAGATGATTGGACACCGCGCGATTTTTTTACTAGTGTATTATTGTATTTGTGTTTACTAGCCACGGCCGAAACCTCCCGTTAGACCAGACCGGGAATGAACCCAGGACCTCCAACTTTATAATGCGATAGCGTACGCGCTGCGCCAAGGAGTTCATCAACATTAGGATTTGTGTTATCCCTGCTTCTGTGTACGAGTATATTCGAGACACTTAATCATGAATTTTATATCGAGAATCGGCACAAAGGATAGGCGTTAGACCTAGAATTCTGGCAGTAGACCTAGAATTCGAAACAAACTGGGCATACCCCAACCACCAGCTACTATAAAATATACTTTTTCATATAATAATTACCTGCATTTTATATCGACTTTATACCATATGTGAATACGGACATTTTTTTGTATTTATTTTGCCCCAACAAAGTAATCTCAAATCGGAGGGTGACAATTGACAAAGCAAAGTATCCTTCTCACGTTATTACCATAAGCGTATTTTCAGTGAAACAGGCTCGAAATACTGACGAAGTTGATTCTTTCACAACAAAGGGAAATCAGACAAAAAGTGAACCCAGAGGAAATTCAGTTTTCAAATGCTATAGGATTCTATACCTTATTTTGTTTAAATTAGAGACGGAGCTATGTTAAGGCCTTTTTAATCATAAGAAAAACCTTGGCTTTACGATCCCTTCCTGCCCTTAGCGATGACGTCACGTAGCAATTTTGACTCTCATATATCTAAAAGTAACTACGCAAACTTCACACTAATAATAAGGGAGTTCATTTTCCATTAGGTACATTTTATATTGATGTCAATTGTGACAATTATACTTTATTTGCCAATCATTCAGTCTGTTTATACAAATAATGTACAATTTCTACATATTGTGTATAGTTTTTGACGACCTCCGTGGCGCAGCGCGCGCGCTTTCACGTTATAAAGTTGGAGGTCCTGGGTTCGATTCCCGGCTCGAGTCTGATCTGGTGGGAGGCTTCGGCCGTGGCTAGTTACCACCCTACCGACAAAGACGTGTCGCCAAGCGATTTAGCGTTCCGGCACGATATCGCGTAGAAACCAATTAGGAGTGTGGGTTTACCATGCCCCTAACAGGTTAGCCCGCTACCGTCTTAGACTGCATCATCACTTACCATCAGGTGAGATTGCCGTCAAGGGCTAACTTGTAGTGTATAAAAAAAAAAAAGTTTCGACTTTTGAGTATTGAGGTATTTTTGTTATTTTATGTTATTTACTTTTATTTGGTTTACTTTCTTATTATTTACTTAGTGATCCATTGTTTTATTATTTTGTTTGTTTGTTACTGCTTGCTTAACAATTTTCAATGGAAAAGTAATGGTTAAAAACCCGTGTGGCGCCTTCAAGTGTAAAACTAAGCCTTTGTCATTATATGTGAACTATTTATGTAGTAATGTGTTTATTTAACAATAATACGTGAGAATAAATATGTTTCCACCATCTTTCTTTTGTTTCATCATGATCCACCCATTATCGGCTTACTACAGAGCACGGGTCTCCTCTCAATATGAGAAGGGTTTGGCCATAGTCCATCACGCTGGCCATGTGCGGATTGGCAGACTTCACACGCCTTTGTGAACATTATGTTGAACACTCAGGCATGCACGACGTTTTCCTACACCGTCGAAGCTTCATTCATTCAGTGATATTTTGATTGCTTAAAAACGCACATAACTCCGAAAAGTTAGAGGTGCCCGGTTTCGAATTAGGAGTCTGATTAGGAGGCGGACAACCTAACCACTAGGCTATCACAGCTTGTTTAAATACTTCATAAATATTGGAAATATTAATCACTAGTTTGTTACATATTTATTAAGTTCGCCTTGTTTTAGTTCATGAGTATTATCAGTGATGCGACCCGAACATCAGGTACGACACTTTACGATCGATGCTTCTTCAATTTCACGGTGTACTTACTTTCAGTGAACAGCTGTTTCACTTCGGTATTCGTCGAGTAACTTGCTCGGATAAATGCACGTACCAGATATAATTTACGCTTGACCTCCCGATTGTCTAGTAATATAGCAGCATCTATATACGAGTATATACGCTACTATGACGTTATAATCATTATGAAAGCTCAGCATCCCACATTGAAGCATTCTGGTGATTTGCCTGTAAATAAAGATCCCACCAAAAACATTCTGTAAAAAACTAGCTAAGTCTCGATGGAGCGCCCAGCAGTGGGATGCTATAGGCTACATTAAATTAGATTATAAGATGTGTCCCACTACGATGGATTTTTGCAATGACAGTCGATTTTTTTTTTGTACCAATAGTAGAAGGTGACATTACCATATCTCTAATACAGCTGGGACCAGCTGAGGGTTCTTCATCAGGTACTTCAGACCTTCGGTTTTTGTCATCAAATGAAGCGGCCTAGCGAGAGAATATTTTTGTAAAGGCGGTATGTCGATCTCTAATAGTTTGGTTGGGCTCTTGTGTTTTCTAATCAGTGTCACCAGGTAATCCAGATCTTCGATTATCCTAGTTTTTATAGTTTTCCATTGATGTGGCCATTAAACCCTAACTCTGTACCAAATTTCATATAGCTGTGCCCCCCTATTAATAAATAATACCGATGTCCTTACCAAGGTGTAATAAAAAATACAAACCACATGAGAGACACACCATAAAATCAGTTATGTATCGATAGAATCAGTCATTTTCATTAGTTATGGTTCTGGCAGCATTAGTTATCTGTCAAAATATCAAACAGGTAGTGATTCCTATAAAGGTTTATCTCATAAACCTTTATAGGAATCACAAGCCCACACCAGATTTAAAGACGTTTGTATCCATTGGGTATGGAAACCTAGAAACAGAGTGATATTAAATTAATATAGAGATTATAAAAAGCAAGCATTTACTATTTTTTTTTTATAAATCTGCGATCAGTCTCATCATCATGATCAACCCATTACCGGCTCACTACAGAGCACGGGTCTCCTCTCAATATGAGAAGGGTTTGGCCATAGTCCACCACGCTGGCCATGTGCGGATTGGCAGACTTCACACGCCTTTGAGAACATTATGGAGAACTCTCAGGCGTACAGGTTTCCTCGCGATGTTTTCCTTCACCGTTGAAGCAAGTGATATTTTAATTGTTTTTTTAAAAGCGATCAGTCTATCAGACTATAAACAGTTGAGTTGCAGTAACAGAATATTTGGGGGAACTTAGAACCAGTGCCTTAGATCCCCTTAATATTGAAGCACAATTTAATAAATTTAACGAACATTTTTGAGCGGATTTTTTAATGAAACAATACGAGTGAACCCGTAAGCTGTAGTCAAATTCTGTTAAATTAAAATGCACATAATTCCGAGTTAAAAAAAGGGTCCCCCAGAAAAGGAAGGCCTAAGTCTTACCCGCTAAGGTTTTACCGCCTATCAGGATAATGGGCATGAAAATTGTATAATGTGAGAACGTGGTCCGAAAACGAAGCTATTGAGGCATTTTATTCTATTCTCCAGTCTATTCAAATATCTGATACAAGGAGGAGCTGAACCTAGCCTTAAATATTAATTCTGTACTTATGCGGTGCGCAATGATGTTATAAATAGTTAGTACCCCTAGGATAGTGCTCTGGATATTGCCACTGTAATCTTGGGAGATTGAATAAAAAATGAACTCACTCTAACAAGAAAATAGACACGAAATAAACTCATATTAAAATCTTTGTAATATGTCCAGAACGGTCATTTAAATAACTGTTTATTGCCATTTTGCAGAATATGTATTGGTGAATAAACCAGATACCACACAAGTCACAATCATTTTGGTATTATGTAATTTATATTCAGCAAGGTAAATTAAGTTTTGACGGTTTCCGTGGTGCAGCGCGCTCGCTGTCCCATTATAAAGTTGAAGGTCCTGGGTTCGATTCCTGGCTCGAGTCTGGTCTAGTGGGAGGCTTCGGCCGTGGCTTTTTTTGGTTTTGGTTTGAATGCAATAAATATAATTCAATTCGTTTCTCTTACCACCTTGCTCCATCTTCATTCCAGTTCTATTTTTTTAACACACTACAAGTTAGCCATTGACGGCTATCTCACCTGGTGGTAAGTGATGATGCAGTCTAGGATGGAAACGGGCTAACCTGTTAGGGGGTATGGTAAACCCATACTCCTGATCGGTTTCTACGCGACATCGTGCCGGAACGTTAAATCGATTTGCGACACGTCTTCGTCGGTAAGTTGTAAATACCACCCTTTTCGGCCACGGCCTAAGCCTCCCAACAGACCAGACTCCACCAGAACAGACCTCCAACTTTATAATGCGACAGCGCACGCACTGCGCCACGGAGATCGTCAAGTCTTCATTTACCTTGCCGATTATAAATTAGATACAACCAAAATAGGAATATTATTTAAGCTAAGCAAAAATATAAAGTCAAAACAGATCAGACAAGTTATGATTAATATAACATTGAACTTAGATTCAGCAAGTAAAAATAAAATGGAGCTAAACAATTTACTTAAATCTTTTAATCATTATTAACAATGGCCTGCCGAAGGGCGTACTTGTCGCTGCTATTTTAACAACCTTTTTTGTTACTACACTTTACTTTTATACGATATAATAAATAGAAATAAAAAAATTTGTTTTTCTCCCTTTAATCGCAAACACAAAGGATTATTTGAGTAACACGTACGGTGAGAAGTCAAAGCCCTGACGCACTTGTGCACTGGTGGCATGTAAATTTTAAAAGCGGAGTTCTTTGGAAGAACGTCCAACTCAAGTGGCTATGCGAATTCATACCTCTTAAGTAATCATGAATATATAGCTTATTTTTTTTTATACACTACAAGTTAGTCCTTGACGGCTATCTCACATGGTGGTAAGTAATGATGCTGTCTAAGATGGTAGCGGGCTAACTTGTTAGGGGTGTAACTTATGTACGCACTGCGCCACGGAGGTCGTCAAAAAATTGCCATAACATAATTGCCACATCATATCGGCTACAGTGATAACTTTTTACCTTTTAACTAGATAGTAAGGGAAAATCTGTGATCATAATTTAATTTGTTTAGATGGTAAAATAAAGTATGTAATCGTCTACCAAAAATTCGCTGGCCGCTCACTTGAACGCACTTTTGTTTGAATCGCTGCAAAATAGTCAAAATTATTGTCACCTAAATATAAAGGAAAGGAATTACAGTGGCACGATATAAAGGCATAGAATTACTTCTTTAGCCCCTGTTATTTAAAATATAACAATTTTAAAAGCGTCACTTGTAGATACATGTTAAAATATGTGAAAATTAAAATGTTTTGCTGTAAATATGTGTTAAATAATTATTTTAAATATGCTTGGGTAGTTAAAAATAGTAAAAGAATGTATATCTTACATACGTTACCTTTAATAATTGTGTTCTTTTATTGGTGGCTTTTGGTGGACATATATGCCAAAACCAAAACCGTTTATTATTGTACTAACCCTGCATAGCATTATAAAAAGATGAAGAAGAAAAGCAAGAAACCATATTATTCAGCCACTTGGTTTGACCAAGTTGTCCTATACTTTGGCAGAGGGGATTTGTGTAAAGCGATTCTCCTCGCCAGTGGTCGCGTTTCATTTTACAAAGGACTTCCTTTGAAAAATTGTAAACATCTTTAAACGTAGAATGTTTATTGTGTGAAGATTTTATTAATTTTCCTCTTTCTCGCATTTTCGAAGAAGCCTTTGTGTTTTTTTTTTCTTACAAAAGTTGTGTGCCAGAAAAGTGCGAGTTTTCAGATTTTTTTTTTACTCACAAACATAATCCTTTCTTGTATGCAGGAGACCTATAAATTATCAACCTTTTAACTTCCCACAGCTGGACAGATGCATCCATTTAGGAGAGATGATATAAATTAATTAATTTTTTCGTCGAAGACATTGAAAAAAACACAGAGGTTTCGCCTCAATGTCGCCCGCACTCAGCGCCTTACATACTAATTTATTATAACTTACTTACACAGTATATACAAAGGTGGATATTATTACTATTGAACCAAAGAACTACTTCCGAAACAACCAAAAAAATTGCAAAACACGTCAATAGGTAGGTAAATAGGTTATATTTTGTTTTGCGGGATGATAACTAGATGGCCATTTAACATGGATCATCCCAGTGGAGATTATTACCCAAGAGCCTACTGAGCAATGACAGAGACCCGGCATCACGCTGTTCCAGAGTGGTTTAATAGTATTTAAAGATTATTATCATCTTTTATAAATTTCTGCAACCAACCAACGTCACTTGCCGACGGGAGCACACCAATGAGGAATTGGCTTGCGAAACGAAAGAAAGTTAAGGGTTTGTATTTTAAATCCATTAGCTCAGAATTAATTTTAAAACATCCCGGAAATTGAACCCCGAACCTCGCATAGTTAAGCTGTACACTACATTACAAACACTAGTTCATCACACTTGATATTTGCTTATTTGATTTATGTAGAGTATCATCATCATCATCACCATCGTCATGATCAATCCATTGCCTGTTCACTACAGAGCATGGGTCTCCTCTCAACAAGAGAAGTGCTTGGCCACAGTCCACCACACTAGCCATGTACGGATGTTTTCATGCACCGATAAAAAAGTTTGAGGCTTATTATTAACGGAAAACCGTTGAAGCAAGTAATATATTAATTATACTTAAAAACGCACATAACTCCGAAAAGTTATAGTTGCGTGCCCGGGTTCGAACCTCCAACCTCTGATTAGGATTATAGGTACTAGGCTATCATACATATAGAATAGCTTTCAAGAAATAATTTAAATGATTATATTTAACATGCCGCGAATATTCATGGAAACGTGATTTGGTTCATGATAGTTTGGGTTGGTTTTGATATAATCAAGGGTTTGTTTAGATACACTTCAGTCTCTCGGAGCTTCTTTATCTAAGTCGTAACAGTGTAGTTATAACTTTCTACCTGCCTACGATTTTTATTGATAGTATAAGTGGAATTAACTTATAAGGAATCAATTTAATACAAATAACGTTTCAATGAAAACCACTGGAATAAACGGTAGATAGTTAAACTTTTTAAACACTTGGCTAGGCTGCCTTAATCTCAGATAAACCCACGTTCTCAATTAGTAATATTTAAGCTAAATTTAGCCATGGCGATTTAGTATTTCGACATTGAAAACCATCGATACTGAATAAGAGATTAAATATTCCTTTGTGATGCCACGTAAAATACAAATAACGTTTCAATGAAACCACTTGAATAGACAGTACATAGTTTAACTTTTTAAACACTTGTAGACTGCTTGAATTTCAAACAAGCCCACGTTGATAAGCTGAGTAATATTTAAGCTAAATTTAGCAATGGCGATTTAATATTATGACATTGAAACCATCGATACTGAAAAAGAGATAAAATATTCCGTTGTTTGTTTAATTTAAACAATTTAAAAGGTCGAAATAATTAACGTGACCTTAATGTATATAGCTATTTTACTATGTTGGTAATAATAATAATCAATTTCCTCCGACCAATAACTCGCTTGATTAACGGTGCAAAGTTCAATATACTGACTTATGTATCTATTAGTTTCTAATGTACCCACGCACGTGGATTGTAATGCGAAATCAAGATTATTAATACATATTGATTTACAATGCTATGTTAATTTAAATACAGTCAGTCTAAGTCTGTTATGAAAAACATATACGCAGTAAAATCTACTGAACAAATGAACTCGTTACGTTTTTGTACGCAACCTCTTCTGCGCACCTGTCACTTTTCAGGCGTGAGTATTAAGACGTACATAGAATGGCGTATTGACAACGCAATGGTGAAGGGACAGACACTTTTTCATGAATTCGTTTATTTACCATTTGATATGGTATTCATGTTATTCTTATGCTTATATAAAAGCGGTGATAGCCTAGTGGTGAGGTCAGCCTCCTAATCAGAGGTCGGCGGTTCGAATCCGGGCACGTACCTCTAACTTTTCGAAGTTATGTGCGTTTTAAAAAATTAAAATATCACTTGCTTCAACGGTGAAGGAAAACATCGTGAGGAAACCTGCACGTCTGAGGCGTGTGAAGTCTGCCAATCCACACATGGCCAGCGTGGTGGACTATGGTCAAACCCTTCTCATATTGAAAGGAGACCCGTACTCTGTAGTGAGCCGGTAATGGGTTGATCATGATGATCATGATGATATGCTTATATATATACACTACAAATTAGCCCTTGACGGCTATCTCACCTGGTGGTTAGTGATGATGCAGTCTAGGATGGTAGCGGGCTAACCTGTTAGGGATATGGTAAGCCCGCACTCCTAATTGGTTTCTACGCGACATCGTACCGGTACGCTAAATCGCTTGGCGATACGTCTTTCTCGGTAGGGTGGTACGGCCATAGCTACCACCAGACCAGACTCGAGCCGGGAATCGAACCCAGGACTAGCTAGTAAGCCTTTTTTGTGCCTATTTAGACATTCGATCTGTAAAAGTAAACATCCATTCGTTCTTCGGGGCTGACACACACTTTTTTATTTAACACGGATCTTTAGTGGCATGAAGCAATAACGCTTGTTTTGACCAATTATCGTTATGCGTTTATTCAACATTTCGCTCAATCGCAGAGCAAACTTAAGGTCAAACGAAATAGTTCAACTTGCTGTGACGTGCAAGATTGCATCCTGTGTTCTAACGATCACTCTACACGCCTGTTTGAGCAGGAGCCTTGTGGTAAGTCGTACGTAGGACAGAAATATTTACAGCCGTGTAGTCACAAGTTGGACACTTTGGCGTCGAGTCCGTCGAGTGTCACGTACAGTTTGTGTCACCTTTGTAGGAAGGTACCTTTCGCAAATATTGGGCACATTTGAAGACCACCTTATATTAGATAGATCACCTTATACGTATATTACTGTAACCTGTTTAATTAAATAAATCTTCAGATAAGAATGAAGGTTCGAATTAAAATACAGTTAAAGTTCAAAGCAGCATTAGAACAAATTATAGATAATTTAGAGATATTTTAGATTTATAGGTTCTAAACTTTACTTTCCTAACTTTTAAAAAAAGGCATTTATACTACTACCAATTATAATCAAAAAAAGAATAATTATGTCATAGTTCTTATTCCGAATAAACAATTACTGATCCACTTATATTTCTGTGTATTATATTATTGTATGTATAGCATAATCAAAATATAAAACTTATACGCATACAAAATATATATTCTGAAGTAGAAGTCTCTTACGGTACGGTTACGGTAGAAGTCGCCTCTCTGGCGTAGGTCTTCTAATATATTTATAGGCATAAAAAAAAACACTTTACTTTAGCTTTAAATTTAATATGAAATCGTTATTTTTTATCTTACATTCTTTTACTTGATCATATACATTGTATTGCTTTTCATAAATAAAGGTTTATTACTAGTTTTATTGAATCAGTATCACTATATGATAATGATAATGGAGGGCAGAGGCCCTTCTTAGCATTTTCGTAGTCCACCACGCTGGCCAAGTGCGAATTGGAAACCTTTGGAAGCATTATGGGTTACTCATGCATGCGGGTTTTCTGCAATAAATCTGCATTCATGAGTATCGTAACCAAGTAATGATAAATTTAAAATCGCTTGAATGAAATTTAAAACACATAACTTTTGAGGAGAGGATCGAACTTGGCCTTAGGAAATGGAGGCTGAAGTCTTAACCACAAGGCTTATATAAACAAGTCAATAGTATCACAGCATGAGTCTATGCAGAGACAATACTGTGAGTGGAAGAACGGCGAGATTTAGAGCTAGATGAACTGGTTTGAGGACATTAAACCAGAAGGCGGTAAAATACAAGCAGTAAAGAATGCATGTGGAATCACAATATTCAACATATTTTTTTTTTATAAGCATAATTAAAACATAATATTGTATATACAACAAAGTTGTATGCTTATGTAGTTATATGTAATTATATATGTAGGGTCTTCTTCGTCGTTACGCTCTTTGCAGAGCGGTCGTGGTCATCACTAATCAATGTTTTGAGGCCAGATGTTATGCGCCTCACAAGCATTCGCCACTTCCCTCTGCTGGCCGAAAGTCTGGTGCACTCGTGCAAAGGACCATCCACAGCGACTTTATCTGATCGGTCCATCGCATGGGTGACCTTCCTCGCCCTCTGGTGCCCTCCACCTTGCCTTGCACGACAAGACGCTCAATGGAGTCACTCTCACGCCGGGAGACGTGACCAAAAAAGTTGAAAATGCGACTGTACTAACGACGAGAGCCGTTGTTTAATGCCGAATTCTTGGAGTATAGAGACGTTGGCACGAAATTCGGTCCACGAGACACCTAGCATTCGCCTTCAGCACCACATCTCCAGAGCATCCATCTTTTTCTTCTCGACCAGTCGCAAAGTCCACGTCTCCGCAGCTTATAAAAATATGGGAAAAACAAGTGTTTGAACTAGTCGGATCTTGGTACCAACTATCAAAAATCATGCGCTGAAATTGATTCTCATACAGGTAACTAACTAATTGTAAAGACCTCCATCGGAAAATTCAGCATACAACCAAATCTATCAATTCAAATACGCGTGACTTACACGAAGTGATTCGTTGTATATGCAAACCCACACCGATTGCGATGTTCAGTGTTTCTGGAAGGTAATACATTGTTTTCGCGCAACGTCTTGATTGCAATTAGAGGCGTCTTACCCTTGATTACAATCGTTGATTAACATTAAACACCGCACATATTCGTATCTCCACGCAATCAGAATATTTTACACTATCTGTTGGCAGGTATTTCGTGCAAGTTTCTTTCGTTTTCTTTTGTAAAAATGTACCTACCATGAAAACGGTTCACTTCCCTTGCAAAACTATTCCGGTCATATATTACAGAGATTATCGTTGATGGCAGGGTAACTCAATGTAAACTCAACCATGAAAAGTTTAAAATATCACAAGTTTTCTATATTCTGCAAATTCCCACTTCTCGGGTCTTTTTCAAATCTTCCCTAGGCTTCGTTCACTGATTTCTTCAATGTTACCTCCTTCCAGTATTTTTTTCACTAAATGAATCTAGGTTTTTAATATAAGAAGAACTAGAAGTCAAATTATTCATTGGCAATGAATACTAGTTATTGTCAATGAGTAATTTGGCATCCACATACTAAAATGAAACACAATAACTAACGCTTTTTATTTATACTCGATTTATAGTAAAAATAATGGTATTTTTCATATTAGTAATCTGGACAAAGAAGAATCTGACCTGGCTAAGAAGATAATGGAGAGATTTAAATACGTATGGAGTTGATGTCATGGTACGCGGCTCATATTATGCAATATAACTTTGAGTTAATGTCAAAACCGCATGTTTAATTATTGTGTAGGTCTCGAGACAAGGAGTTTTAGTTGTGTTCCAAGGAGCAAATATTGTAGAAATATGTAATGGGCAGCGGAAAATATAGAGTAGTTTTATAATGAAAACTGAAATCAATTTCGCACACGTTGCGGCTTCCGACCCCACTCAGGTGTCGACGATCCGCCATCATCCGACAGATAGGAACCCTATCGAATTATTATTGGGTCGTTAGTGATCGGGATGGCTTCAGCATCAAATCAGGAGCTTACGTTATAAAGCTAACTGCACATTGGCTGTAATGCCTTCAAGAACGACCCAGTAACTGCACGTGTACATCAGCTTATTAACATCCTGGGCACAGACCTTCTCTTCTTCTCTCATGGAAGACTTAAGAACATAGACCCATCAAACTGTTCAATGCCGGTTTGTGGGCTCTACCGGTTATTATATCAAGATAAGATATCTACAGACTCTTGGCTGGGACTAAGAAATTTCTTACAGAAAAACTCAATACCTAAAATTATTATGCACCGATTTGGACATCGTGAATAATTTGCCCTTTTTCTTCCGATTGTTGCTTATATATATAACGTTATAATTAGGAATAACTACGTAGGGATTTTATCCTCCTTGCCAAATATAATGAATAAACTGGGTTGTAGAGCTCTTGCGGAAAAAAACCTTATCCATTTGAAAATACATTCCATCAGGCTTTATGACTATCAAGAAGAAGTAAAACTCAGATCGGGTCTTAGACCAGCCCAGACTTACACTTTTAACAGGAGTTAACTTGTCAATAACAGTAACTGGAACTTGTCATATTATGCGTTTTCTATAAAGATGAAAAGTTTACTTGTTGGATATATTACCGAATAGCCATAGCTAGCTGGGCGCATTTGGAATCATCATAGCTTTAGTAATATGATTCTTCTTTGCTGCATTGCGCGAGTGAATGTTCAGAGGCAACACGACGCTGCTGACACCATTTAAACTAGCATGTGTACACCAGTCAAATTGATTTAGTTATTACTCCAAACCAAAATCAAACTTTTAGGGAGGAAATCAATCAATCAGCCTATAGACGCCCACTGCTGGACATAGGCCTTTCCGAGAGCGCGCCAGTACACACAGTCCTCCGCCTTCCTCATCCACCCGCCACCAGCGATCCTTTTCAGGTCGTCGGTCCAGCGAGCAGGAGGTCGTCCTACACTGCGCTTACCGGTACGCGGTCTCCACTCCAGAACACGTCTGCCCCTACAAAAGAGGAAATACTTAACCAAAAGTCCAAACAGGTGTGACAGTATGAGTCAACCTTCAACTAAGTTAGTATCTATATTGAGCATCAACACTATAGGGATGATTTAATGCATAAAATGGCATGTTTTCAATAAGCCTTTCATAAAATGAAGAATTATATTGTTACGCTAAGTTTTGACAATACAAAATCAAAACACCTGATTAGCCTTGGTTACAAATCAATTAGATTCAGTCTGGACGCAGATAACATTTCCAACTGTATGTCGTAGTGTACTCGTATTACAAATGGCAGCCAAGGTCACTCAGTATTACATTTGATAACTCGTTTCACTTGGTAGTTGCTTCGCTTCGTTCTCAGAATAAAACGCCTGGCGTCGCGACATTAGCTAGTATTAATACTCGTACTAAAACCTAGAACATTCTTTATTCGGAACTCGTATTCAAAAGGTAGAACTTCGGGTATTGTTAAAATTTTCGGCATTACAACAAGGTACTTATATGGCCACCAACTTGCTATTCCTTACTTAAGTTTTTCACGAGCGATTATAAACTTTGACGCACTAACAATAAGGTTCTGTGTAACAATATAAAATACACATACTCGTACGTACGCGCTATATCGACAGAGTTGTAGCCCTAATTCTTTGATCCAGGTCCGTGGGACCCTCACCCTTTCAATAGCGTAATCGTGCTAAAACAATTAATACCACCATTGAAACCGAACTCTGGAATTGAATACATTATCCCAGACAGAAGAAGAGCTAATGGTGGTTTTATATCTGTCGTTATTCCTATTAAAATTTTTGCGTGAAAAAATTTTAATCCTCGTTAAAATATCGAAGGAGTATTACAAGATGTTTATTGTTACGTATCAAAATACAAAATAAACATTTTAAAGAGGCATTTGTAAAACTCAAGCCTGATATAAGAAAGCGATAATTAATTAAGGTATATGTTATCGCCGATGGACGTTGGTGTCCCAAGGTGTTGGAATGGCGACCCCGCACCGGTAAACGTAGCGTTGGTCGACCCCCAACAAGGTGGACAGACGACATCAAACGAGTCGCAGGGAGCCGCTGGATTCAAGCGGCCCAAGACCGTGGCCATTGGAACTCCCTACAAAAGACCTATGTCCAGCAGTGGACGTCTATCGGTTGAAATTATGATGATGATGATGATGATATTATCGCCGCGATAAGACGTATATTTTACAAGTTGTTTGTAAATATTAAAATGTTATTAATCTGTATACGTACAAAAGAGTATAAAACTTGACTAGAATACCATTATGACTTTATTAAATTGGTTGTCATCATGTCGTGCCACCACGCTATTGGTTCCCGCCAAAACGGTGGCAAGTGATTGGTCTATGCAAAATAGCTATAACAATGGACGACATAAAGACATTGCGATAAGTTTAGTGATATTTTTTGAAGGTGTCAATTTAATTGGCGTATTTATAAAGTTTGTACATAATATCTCTTATTGTATATTAAGAATTATATAAACAATCTACGGACAAAAAAATAACACGAACGATCTAGTAAATTTCTAATCGAAGTTCTAGGTAGTCGACCAAGGTGGCTGAATTAACAAAGGGAAACAGAATACTTCATATAAATCGTTAGCTAGCTCATAAACTATGAGTAAGTGAAAACGATATTCCCCTAAAACTTCCACCAAACTTCATATTAATCATATCCAATTCACGATTGGGTCCAATTTGCATTTTATCCATTCCATCAACCCGGCGGCATGCTAATGAGAGGCGAATATAATCACCACCCCTGATAATGAATTGCCGAGCTTATTATTCATAGTAACAAACCAACAACAGTTTATTCAATTAGCTTAGGAACATGACAATACAAATGTAACACAAAGTAAAAGGTGACATAAAATTTCATTCTTACCCTACACTTGCGTGTAGATAAGTAGCTAACCACGGTGAATGGGTGACATGTGTAAGAACTTTGATAAATACGCCAGTTAAATTAAAACCTTTCTTCCAAAAATATCATTAAACTTCTCGCATTGTCCTCGTGGCGTCCATTGTTATTGCTATTTTTCGATTGGACCAATCACTGGCCACCGTTTTGACGGGATCTAAAACATGGCGGCACTACATAACCTCCTTAATATATTAATTCATAAGTATTCTAGTCAAGTTTTATACTCTTTTGTTGAGAGATTAATAACATTTTTACCCTTACAAACACTTTGTAAAATATATGTCTTTATTAATAAATACATCATAATCTATATATATAAAAGCGTAAGGTCACTTACATACTGACTTACATACATACTGATTAAACACGAGATCTCAAAAACTATTGCACGTATAAAGCTATAATTTAGCAAGTAGGTAGTTGGTAGTTAAGAGATGTCAGCTAAGAAAGTATATTTGGAAATTCCCTTAAAAGGGTAAAAGGGGGGTTGGAAGTTTGTATGAAATTTCTTTGTTTTTAGAGTTAGTAACAAATTATCATCAGGTCGTTTTATTAGCTTTGTGACTATCACCATCAACCCAATACAATGTAAGTTGATGACGCATCAAAACCTTGTAAATGATTTAAATAAAGTTTTATTTGGTTCATTGATTGATTAAAACCACGAAACTATAAATACGATCCATTGTTCTTCAAATAATAAAGTAAAAGCAGCAAAGTTACTAAGATATTTATTTTTCCTCCACGTGTATACAAAAGTTGGAATAACGGTGGCAACAGGCCTACCATCAGACCAAGCCGAGAATATCGGGTACGTATGATACGTATGACTCAAAAGCATCATCAAAATAAAACATGTAACTTAAATTAAGTACTTCCCAATTACTTGGTCCACAGAAAGCTCAAGGGTGGCGCATAGATGAATTTCTCTTACATAGAATCATAACTCACATAATTCCTAACATTCATAGGTAATGGTGGGGAAATAAAGTGGAAATTTGATGAGCGCGGTAATGGCGGAGCGTAACGAAGCGAAACGTCAGACGTTTTGAATTCATCGCATTTTCTTCGCTTCCCACTTTGGATATGGCATTTTCTGTGTTGAAGGTATATTTTAAATTGTAATTATACAATATTAAAGACTACTGGACTCAAGCGGCGTAATACTGTTTGGAAATCCACACAAAACATATATAGGATGACTACGGGGCGGGGGCGTGTCTTCGTCGGTAATTTAGGAAGACGTGGGTAGTTTTGGGCAAAGAGACCAGATACTCTTGGTAGAACAGAAATACAATTATAAGTATGGTAATTTATAAGGAGCAGACTATACGCTACACCAAGTACGACTATGCACTACCGCGACTTGACCACCGATCCGAACCGTCCGAATGCAATGAATGCAATGCGCCGTCCCGCGCCGGTGAGTCATATGAGAACCTGTATACGTCACTTAGTGTAACGTAAAGAGAGGGGCGATGCCACTCTCTTGTCTGTCGTACATGACTCCAAAATTAGATGGCGCTGCTCTCTAATTGCCGTCATATACTACTGGACAATACTTTAAAAAAAAAGACGGGTTGCACTCCGGGAGTGCCGGCAGAAGTGAAAACTTGATTATTAACGTTGAGCATGTTTGATATTTTGGAATGGTTAGGGAATAATTTTGCACCAATTGCTTTATCAGTATAAAAGTACTATCATTTATGTGGTAGAATACAATATTCATTTATTGCGCTATCGTACACAAACATGACAATTTATATTACATTAAAAATTTAACACTTTAAAACTATTACAATTATTTTACATTAAAAAGTTTATCTATATCAATTTCCATATTTTAAGCACTTTACATTCACGAATTTTACGAATACACAACAATGTGATCACTACACAGACGGTCGAGCCATCAGCTGTCACCATCGTAACATACACGAACATTCGCGCAAGCGCCCTTCGCTGCCTAAACGAAACAGTAGGTCCAGGCATACATTTTCGCCGCGCCGTAGAGAGGGGATAGCTGTCTACTCTCCATCCGTCTTACGCTTTTTCGATCAGGTCACGTGTCCTGACGCGAGTTTAAGATTTTATACCCATTACAGAAAAAGTGCTCAACGCCGCTAAAGAAGTTTTCACTTCAAAAACCTGAATAAATAAATCATCATCATCATAATTTTCAAACCCATAAAGAAAGGAAGAAAGTTTTTTTGGCGCGATATTCAGTATACATAGATATGTAACATAGGATAATAGGTAAGATCATTAGGACACACGTCTCTTCTTACAATGAAAACAGCTGTCAACCACGCTGACGCGAATTGTAAAATAGACTTGACACGCCTTTGAGAACATCATAGAGAGCTCTCAGGCATTCTTACAGTACAAAAAATTGCTTAAAGTAAAAATGCAATACCGAAATTCATTCCCCACCCGATGATCTAATCCTGAAAACCGTAGTAGACCCACTATATAGTATTAATACTTTACTTTATTGTACTGTATTTATTAGTATTTACAGCAGTAAATAATCAATCCATCAATTAATCAATCATAATCTTTATTCAAATAATCCTTTGAAAGGCACATTTGACGCGTCAATAATTTACATAGTAGTGAGTCGGTTTCGTAAACTGAAAACTAAAGGTATGAGGGTTCCAAACGCGCCCTGGTCTATGGAGAAGACCACAACAAACTTAGCCAGGTAATTTTCTTTTTGTTTATTTATTTATTTATTTGTTTATTAGGAAGCCAACAGTATACAAAGAAATATTTACATATATTCTAAGACAAATTATGTATACTTAGGACTATCAATGTATACGCACTTACAAGCTAACTCGACATGCATAATATAAAACTAAAATAATAATCATAAACTAAAACAATTGTTATCACGATTTCACATTTCAATGAAAATTATTTAAGAGCTATCTGAAGTTAAGTGATGCGAACAATAAAATAGATGTCACATCCAATATTTTCTATATCGGTAACCTGAAGATGACTTTTCTTTAAGAGCCGCTGTGTTCCGAACCCCCTCTATGCCTAAGCGTCCGTGAAATATAAGGTTTCGCTCGCTGGTGATAAATTTCATTAACAGTACAAATGACCTCTTGTATAGATTTTGCATACCCAAAAACCGCTTTGCTTTATTTTATTTTTATTTATTTATTTTTTATTTTTATTGGATCATTAAACTAGTCACTATCTATATAAAAACAACAAAAAACATTTTAGAAGAACAAACACAGATAGTGACTTTCTAGAAATGACCACAGCATGCACAACCTTAAAATTAACCTTACAATTATTTAGATTATTTAGATAATTTAATTTATACCTAAAGCAAGTAAGACTATCTATTACAGCATTTTAATGCTGTAATAGATAGCAAGTAAGACTATCTATTACAGCATTTTAATGCTGTAATAGATAGTCTTACTTGCTGTAATAGATAGTCTTACTTGCTTTTTAAAGGAGGCCACAGAACTGCAGGAGATGTCGCAGATATTCCTGTGATCATTCAGCATTAAGCATATTCTATAGATAGGCGCATGCTGACCTGCCTTGGTTCGACAAAACGGTAAATGAAACGGTTTTCGATTCCGGAGGCGACTACCCTTATGCGGCACTTTACTATAATAATATGAAATTGCATGTCCACTGCTAAATACTTACTTATTAATTTCATCATCATCATGATCAACCCATTGCCGGCTCACTAGACGGGCCTCCTGTCAATATGAGAAGGGTTTGGCCATAGTCCACCACGCTGGCAGACTTCACACGCCGTTGAGAACATTAAAGAGCATTCACCGTTCACCGCAAGTGATATTTTAATTGTTTAAAAACGCACATAACTCCGAAAAGTTAGAGGTGCGTGTCGAATCCCCGACCTCTGATTAGGGGGCGGACATCCTAACCACTGAGCAATCACAGCTATATTATACATATCACAGCTATAATAAACATTAATAAAAATTATTTAAATTTTATTCATTTAAGAAATAAATCGTCTTTATAGTAAAAAATTGTGTAAAATAGACAGATATGATAGAGATATTAAAAATGTGACAAACATGACTGGTAGGTTAGGTTATGTATTTTTTTTTACTAACATAGGTTAAGTGATTGTTACTTACCAATTATGGGCTATCAGTTGACCTGCAATAAATTTTTTCAAATTCAAATTCAAAATAATCTTTATTCAAATAATCCTTAAAAAGGCACTTTTGACGCGTCAATAATTTACATAGTAGTTATTTCATGGTGATAACTATATTCGTAAACTTAAAACTAAAGCTATGAGGGTTCCAAACGCGCCCAGTCTAAGAAGAAGCCCACAACAAACTTAGCCGGGGAAAATAAAAGTTGTATATAATATACATATACAAATATATACATATATAGCCAGCCACGGACACTAGACCAGACCCGAACACAGGACATCAAAATGTATAATGTGACAGCAGAGTACTTCGGAGTACAGGAGGACAGTCGGAGGGTGTTTTGCTAATGTGACTATTTTAAATAATTAACTCCTAAAGAACTTGATTCCAAAAACTGTAATGCTTTGTTCGTACGAAATTTTTTATTTTTTTCGAAAAAGGGTTTTATGAAGGGAAACGCCAGAAGGGGAGCCACATTGGTAGGGAGCATTACGGCCGAACGGAAGGACGCAGGGCGGAGATGTACCGATGATAAACCCTTTCATTTTATTATTTCTGACGCAAAAAGACCTTCACTCTAAAGCCGCTATTTGAATGAATCTGCGATAGAAACCTTTGGTTATACCAACTATTGTATCTCTGAAATCTTGGCTCTTCGAGAGAATCACACATATATCATACATCAATACATATCTATACACACAATAACTTAAGTAAAGAACTTAAACAAAAGAAAGAAAGAATCCTTTATTATGCACATAATTGCAGAGCTGAATTCTTAACACATTCTGCCAGATAAATCCATCTTTGCATTTATATCCTTCAATCTACGAGTACTAACAATTATAGAGTCAAAGTAAATTAAAAACTTAAGATATAAAAAAATCTACGTTAATTTAAAACTATAGTCAACTATATAAACCAATTGATAAAATAAAATGATAAAATAAGAGCTAAAAACAATCTTAACCCGTTGTTTGCGTGTACCTACTGTACCTATTCGTAGAACTAACTGATGATTTTAACTTGAGCATAACTAACTATGTATAACTAAAAAAAATTGTAGTAACCTGACAAAATAAGTAACTTGAATTAATAATATATATATATATATATATATATATATATATATATATATAATTCAAGTTACTTCAACATCATACTTATATATTATATATATGATGTTGCGTCTATAGATAAAATTCTGAAAATTCAAATGTCCTCGTTTAATGCAAGATCTTTCAGGCGACTTTAAATAAAACGTAACGTAAGGAATTTTTTCAACGTATTCCTACGAGCAGATTGTTCCACAGAACGAAAGCCTGAAATAAAGAACGTGAAATAAATACCAAAGAACTTCGTTTAGCGAAAGTAGTAAAATTAATAAACATAGTAATTGGAAATCGAGTGCAGATTGAAATCTATACTATCTCACAGATGTCACTCCTTACTTGAAGTCGATAAACACAAGAGGCTATCACAGGCCGGCTTCAACAACGTGACGCAGTAAACTCGATCAACATAAATTCGTGAACCATTAGTAATTTAGCGTGATTGTAAAACGTCGCCCGGGGAAATCTGTAATCGAGTTTGTCTATTATTCCCTATCCCGGACCGACCCCGGCCGATCCCGCAGGCCAACACTGGCCCGGATTTTTATCTTCGAAAGCTGATGCGTTGTAATTTTAGACCGGAGGAAATTTCGTCGATTATGTTTTATTCCGATTCCACCAGGCCGGCATGTTTTCAGGGCTTTATTTACCAACTAGCAATTAGACGCTACTTTGTCTGATTTTTTAATTTCGCAAGATTCAAAAAGATGCTCTGGCTATTTTGCTAAATTTTATCTTCGCATAGTTACTGAAGTTCTGTCAAAATCGATAAAATATGTCTATCTATGTCATTGATTTACCACTAGCCGTAGATCGATCATTGATGCTCAAAAAATGGGACGGAAAAGTAGTGCACAAATAGCGTCGCGTGCACTCCTTTCCCCCAGTGTGTGACAAGGCTAGACGAAAGTCACCGATTCTAACACTCGGAATTACATAGCACTACGCGCCGCTATAGATAATATAACGGCCAGATGTCTAGTGTATTAGACGGGTTGTAATACATCGATATACTGATATGTAGGAGTGTATGACGCGCTCTATCTACGGCTAGTGGTAAATCAATGATCTATGTACATAAAAACCGACTAAGTGCAAGTTAGAGTCGCACATGAAGAGTTTTATTTGAGCACATAATAATGGAATTATCAAGATCGTGGTAAAAACACCAATTTACAAAATACACCAAAATTCAAAAAACTAGAAACATGCCTTACTTTGCTGCTAAAATTTTTTGCATTATTAATGTTGACATATGTGCACAGTTACAAATAAATCCGACTTTTTGATGGTGGATAAAATCATGTTTAAAAATTACTTTACATACAAGTTTTATTCTTACGTATAAAACCCCTTTCATTTTCTGGTACAGGCCAACACGATGTTTCTTTTAAACAAAATTCTAAATTATTGCGGAGTTTCGCGAATGTTTTTCTCCCATAATGCTCCTTCTATTATCTAGTTATATAAAGTTATGAGTGGTTAGTTATGAAGGTTAAACCGATGTTGACGTCGCCAATAAAAAAGGGAAACCACTTTCATATGTTTTTGTTGACACGACAATAAATGAGGTAAAAGCATCTTAATATATCGGGGCCCAAACGAAACCGAGTTTACTTTGAGGTGACGGGTTCGCATAAAGGCGCAAATGAGGGCTAACGAAGTTGCTTTGCTCATTACGTAAAAGCCTATGAGGTTGTTTAGATGGCACGATAACATATACGTATGCGGAATGAAATACGCATTTTTTTATCCACTACAAGTTAGCCCTTGAGGGCAATCTCACCTGATGGTAAGTGGTGATGCAGTCTAAGACGGTAGTGAGCTAACCTGTTAGGGGTATGGTAAACCCATACTCCTAATTGGTTTCTTCACACTACCGAAACGCGAAATCGCTTAGAGACACGTCTTTGTCGGTAGGGTGGTAACTAGCCACGGCCGCAGCTTCCCACCAGACCAGACTCTGGTTTGACGACCAGACAGAGTTTATTATTTTATGAATGTTCTCCAATTTTTTTTTTTATTTTTTTCTTTCGTTTTATGGCTTTACACAGATTAGCCAATGTTAAGTTTATTATTTTATTAGTTCTCTCTTTTTATTGCTTTACACGGATTAGCCAATGTCAAGTTTATAGCAATGTAGAAGTTAGGGAGAAATCGCGGGAAACTTCGCACTCCGCGGACGCGGCTCCCTCAAACCCTTCCCAAATCAATACCTGTTAACCATTCAGAAAACTAGCCACTACACAAATGACACCAAAACTGTCCACGACACAACCAACACCAGTACTTTTCAAAATTAGCCAACAAACATTAATTCAAGAAAAGCGTGGCAAAACCGCGCCCGCCATATACGAAGTCTCCCGCCATTTTTCTCTCCAATTTTTACTTAATGATTAGGCACGCGGACCTAAACAAGATCTTTTGGCAATCTGTGCTAAGGTGGTTAGCTTTTATCGCGAATTAAGGTAATAATATCAATTCGATTGTCGTACACATAGCGTATAATGTAAAAGTCATCCGTTTGACGGCGACGCTGTCACATGTAACATGTGCCAAGATAACAAGAGTGATCATCTCGTTAGCTATTCAACTCCGATGCGTCCCGGCTCCCTTATCGCGTGAAACAGTTTTATAAACGACAAAGTTCCCCGCTCCATTCGCGTAATTCTTCCTTTGCTTTGAATAATTTTAAGTTTTTTAAATTACAATTTTCGCAGTAAATATTGAAAGCACTAAACTAAATAAGAACATGTTAATTATACAATAAAGTTAAAAAAATAATTCTTAATTACTACGTAATTTTTCCTTTGCTTTAAATATTATTCAAAGCAAAAGAAGTTATCAGTTTCAATTTCAATTATGTAATAAAATTAATAAATATGTAGGTACTTGTTAATTACTAGATATATCATTAAATTCCTAATGGAATTCTTAAATATCCCTAGTTTCAGAATTCGATTAGGAACACACTTTTATAGTAATGTATTTTTTATTTATTCTATTAATTCAATCAATCAGCCTATAGACGCCCACTGCTGGACATAGGCCTTTTCGAGAGCGCGCCACCACACACGATTGGTCATTGTATTAATGAACATGTTCAATTTAGTTTGTAATTTTACAATGTTTTACTGTATTTTTGGTACTTTTTGTTGGAATTGAATAATATGGTTTCGATATATTTTGTACTCAATCTGATTGATTGAGTTTTTATCAATTAATCATAATCTTTATTCATATAACGCTTTAAAAAGCACTTTTGACGCGTCGATAATTTACATTTACGTGGTGAGTTGATGGTGATAACTACATTCGTTAACTTAAAACTAAAGCTATGAGGGTTCCTAATCACAGAAGAAGCCTAAAACAAACTTAGTCAGGAAAATTTTCTTCTCTTACGACGTTTCAGGTTCAATGCTATATATTATTTGTTTTTGTAATATTATGATGTTATAAATGTAGTTAATAAACATCCAAGTAGTGTAAAGAAAAAAAAAATGCGAGTGACGAAGGGCGAATCAGAAAGGAATCTGAAGAGGCAGAGCCTAGTTATGAAGCTGTGGCAATGGACGCAATAGCCAGTAAGACCGTTGGACGTTGGGAGCTGGCAGTAGAATGTTCTATAACAACCTCATACATGGATGGCCCTACATAAGTAGTGTTGAATAAAATCCACTCGGAATTTGCTTTACGAATAATCGGATGTACAAACACGGAAGGGCCCGGCCCTCTGACAAAGCGTTTGCTTGCTTCGGGTTATTACATTACTCATACAGACATACTTAAAGTAGACGAAACACAAATCAAGTTAGTTAACAACTAAGCACTTTGCTTGCGGTTCAAGGTTGACAAGGCCAGTTTAATTAGTCAGTGTTAGTTTATTAACTGTGGGTAGTCTGTATTCTCTGTAAAGGGCAAACGAAGACCTGGCCGAAGACGAACATCCTGGCTTGAGAACCTTCGCCAGTGGTTTAATATGAGCTCAATATCATTGTTTAAGGCGGTAGTGAACAAGATCCAATTAGCCTTAATGATTGCCAACCTCTGATAGGAGATGACACTAAAAGAAGAAGTCTGTATTCCTAAATTAAATGGAAATGGTGACGAATTATTGAAAAAAGTGGTCTAGTGAATTTTGGTATTTTTATCAGATTAAGATTGGTTTGAAGCGATTTTGATATGGCACTAAAAATACTATTATACTTTCTTTGTACACCACAAAATTGATGGAAATTAATACGAAAAACAGAGCTACAAACAGGATACAAAACTTATCGCTTAGTAGCGAAATCAGTCAGGCAACCTTAGGGCAAGAAATGATAAAAGAAATAGAAATCAGGTAACGCAATATAATTACAAACAATAATACATACTTAATAAAGAAAATTGGAGCAGTGTATGTAAATTGTTGATGTAAAGTAAATAAATATAGGGTATATTTAAAACGTCACTATTAAGGCGGTAACTTAGTATTTAATACATTTAGAAATATTATCATTAATAAATATTAATTAACAAAATTGTAGTAGTGTAAGTCGTTAGTTTAAAACGAATAAATATAGAGTACGTATCAAATGTCAGTACCATGGCGGCAAATACAAGAATGGGTACTGTCTAAGACTACATACATGCACGTTTCTCCTTGCAAACGAATTGCCGAGCGTGTTTTGGTTAGAACAAGCGAGGGCCTATGAATATGAAAGCACACATCGCGAGCGCTTACCTCACTGTTAAACTTGACGGTCAACACACTATGCGGATTTTCGTGGATAAACTCTGCTTTATAAACGTTTTTGTAATACTTTGTACACACATATACGCAAAATTCCACTTTAGGTACTGTTCGAAAACGCCGAAAATTTATAAACAATGTTGCATTTTTGTATCAAACTGTTTGTGTATACTTTTTATTCCTGACGTATGCGTATATGTAACTATAAGTTAGCAATGCGATGTCACTTGATTGTAAGTGATGACGTAGTGTAAGTTGGTTGTTAACCTAATAGGGGGATGGATGTTATATCAGTTTTTACGTGGTAACTAGCCATGGCTTAAGCGTTAAACCAGACCAGAGATGTATTTTAAGGAATTAATTTGCAAATTGCCCCTGTTCCAATCGGGGTTCCCGCTTATAACTAAGCTGTTAGGGGAATTAATCACAATTATTCCTTTATATTATAATATGACATTTGAATAAGCTTGCTTTTGTTTACTAACTATTCGATGCCCAAGACTTGGTCCGCGTAGATTAGGGGTTTTTAAAAACTCCTATGGAAAAAGCTACCAATTCGAGGAAAATTTCTATGGCAAGCTGAAACTATATATTATAGTTCATTGACGTAAGATTGAGTTTTTCATAAATCCCGCCTGTAACGGGCAAAAAGTATCCTATATCCATTTCCTGATTCAAAACTACCTCCCCACCGATCTTCAGCTAAATCAGTACAGCCGTTCTTGAGTTATAAATAGTGTAACTAACACGACTTTCTTTTATATATATAGATTAAGTGCAATACACACTAAAATCATTAATTCTTTATTACCAGCGAAGATAAGGTTCCCAATTTGTTACGGACACGTCACCGATACTTATATTTTTACCACGGTTTGAGGAAATGCTGTTTACATTTCTAGTCTTAGTCCAACCATTCTATTAGTCCCAACTTCATGCGAAACTAAAGTTTAGCCTGCCTCTTAAGACGTACTTTGAGTTGGATGAATTATTTGGGTTTACCAGCTTGGGGACCTAAATGCTGAAGCCTGGTTTGTCATAACGAAATATTAATCAAGTAACTTAATTAAAGCAGTGATTTTACATATTCGTTATATAAGATAAGTTAAAGAGATGTGTCAACCGTTGTTGCTAACTACGGGCTTATTAAATTAAGTCAGAGTGCAAAAGACTTGAGATTTCCCTCAATGGTAAATCGGTTGGCGTAATCTGGTGACGTGAGAATAATGTTTATCTTTATTCCTTCGATGCGTCAACCATTGTTACTTACTACCTGCTTATTAAATTTAGTCCGAATGCAAAAGACTTGAGATTTCTAGCAATGGTGTAAATCGGTTGGCATATTCTGATGTTGAGAGAATAATGTTTATCTTTATACCTTCGATGTTTCAACCATTGTTGCTCACTACCTGCTTATTAAATTAAGTGTAAGTGAGTGCAAAAGACTTAAGATTTCTAGCAGCGGCGTAAATCGGTTGGCATATTCTGAGGAAAAATTTAACAAACCCTTGATTTTAGAAAATGACTGTCCCGATGTGGCCACCCTACAAACAGTACAATGCCCTATGCAGTAGTTCTGAATTATAAATGGTAACTATCCGGTGGATGCGATTCCCTTTGGCCCCATATTTCACGGTTTATACGTTTAGAAAACTTTAACTAAACTTTACAATTTACTACATTTTCACTTTACAAAATAGATTTATAGCGCGTAAAGTACGTTTAGAAACCAGTTCATACAGTTTTAGTATTAAACTGGTGTATCTAATAGTTAGGTTTATTATTTGTGCTAAAAACGGAAGCAGGCATGTTAATATTGAACCTAAAGCGTTGTTCTTAAAATTGATAAGAGTAGTTATTAGTTACGAGTATACAGATAAGGAAGTGTGTTTCAGAAGAATATTCACCACTCACCGTCCGACCCCCCCGTTATCCCAAAGTCACCTAAGCCGAGGTTCGGCCTCAAAGCAGGAGCCCTTAGGCAGTCGTTCCCTTAGTTTCTTCGAGCCTAGGGCTCAAAATTTCTTCTGGCACAGCTTCTTTCCGAAGCTCGCCAAACAGCCCGGTTACGCTGTGGCAACCAATAGGGTTTGTACAGCTAATAGACAGTCCGAAAAAAAAAAAGAAGAATATAAGATTGGTTGATCGTCTACAGCCTCTGCGGCTACGAGCCATAGATTGGCTAGCTGAACCCATTCTCCCAATTGGTTTTTACGCATCATACCGTAACGCTTACTCTCTCGGTGGTCTTTGCCAGTAGGCTGATAAATAGTCTTGGCCAATTTCTGGCACTAAACCAGACTTAGGCCTTTTTTTTTAGCTACTGGTAGAAAAGCTTTATAGCTACCTGCGTACCCGACTACACCCGAGGGACCCGTTGTATACTTCCCGGATAAACCAGACTTAGGCCTGGAATCGAACCCGGGATCTCCCACTTTATAATATAGCAGGTAACAAAGTGGCCTAATCCAAATCAAAATATGATGTTGTTTATTTTCTTTTTTTAATATAAAAAAAAATGTTAGCTCGAATTAACATCCACTGTAGGTCTTGAAGATTCACAACAAACAATAATTTCAATCACTCCTGAATCCTGGCAGCTTGTAATTTTTTTTTTTTTTTAAAGACACCTAATTAAAAATATTTTGCACGTCTGTAAAGACAAAACATGTTTGGTTTCATGTCTTATAACTACATGTGTACCCTGTACCCATGTATTAAGCAAATAAATGAATTTATATAATGCCTGTGAGAATTATGATATAAATATATCATAATTCTCACAGGCATGTAAATTCCACTATTTCAGCGTGTTGTACAACATTCCAGGTCCTTGTCTATCTGAGACAAGACCCATGCCCTGAAGTGAACCGTTAAAGGATCGATAATTCGGTATGATGAAGGCTTAGGGGCAGTCAATCAAGCGCCATCGTTATTAGATACATACCACAATGTAGTACAATTAAACGTCGATGTTGTGACCTCGTCACACCACATAGCCACAACACGCCTGCGGTGCTGTGGTCGAAGTTCAAACGGATTGCCACACGTATTACCAGTTAACTACCACTAACAACAACACGGCATTAGAACGTATATTTACTACGGACGGCGATCGCGTTATATTGCTAGATTAGTAAATACTACTTTAAGTAATACTAAATCAAACCTATTATTTATTTTAGACAAAGGTCAAGTATTATCACCCGTTAATTACAACTAAAAGGAACATTAAATGAAACTTTTTATTTATTACTGAAAAGCTCTAGAAAAAAATTGTTAATTGGTAATGTAACTACCAATTAATTACAACTTAAAACACCATTAAATTAGACCAATTTTTTGTTTCCAATAGATTTTGTTATACGAGTTTATTAGCAGATAACTATGGTTAAAACAATTTATTAAATAGAAAACTATATTTAAAACAATATGTTTTGACCAATTATTGAATTGCGACAGATGTCGCGGTATATTATAAGTTCACTATAACTTAAAACAATATCACATGATGTAAATTATTTATTTCATACAGCGATCGCTGTATAACACTTTGACTAGAACTTAGAACCTCATCACATTAGACCATTGCTTAAGTAATAAGACCGCCTTTGCATAGTCATGAGTTAAGTGTTCCGTGTTGTTGTTTCTTTAAAATTTGTGCGCAATAAAGAGTATTTATCTTATATTACAATTTATTTATTCAGATAAAGCTCGTTGTATACTATCAGTTAACTACAACTTAAAACAGCATCACGCTAGACCAATTATTTATTAGACAGAGCTATCCGCCGACCGCGGTGTTCATAGCGTATATTATTCAGTGTCACTTCGCGATGACCACTGGCAATAATTTCAACATGAATGAATGAATGAAATTGCTGACAGATGGATAGACGAACGGGCAAACAGACAGCAGAGATTTATTAATAGGATCCCTTTGGACTATTACATCAAAATATAATAATAATTTGGTTATAGTTTATAACAACATGTACAAGTAGGCTTAAACATTATATTATTCAGTACTTAATAAGATTAAACCACAAGCATTACCAAAATTCAATTTCAAACTAGTGCAATTAGTTAGGTAATCTATATACATAAAAGCGAAAGGTCACTTAAACACGTGATCTCAAAAACTATTGTACGTATAAAGCTATAATTTAGCAAGTAGGTAGTTGATAGTTAAGAGATGTAGGCTAAGAAAGGATATTTGGAAATTCCACCCCTAAGGAGGTGTAAGGGTAGGAAGTTTGTGAGAAATTTCATGGTTTTTAGAGTTAGAGACAGTCTACAAGCTTGAAATTTTGAAAATAGGTTTCTTTTAGGGCGTAAGTATAAGGTTAGAATTTTTACTTTACTAGTTACTTTCTGAAGCAGGGCATCGGCCGCACGAGTAACCTCAATCTCAAGGGAAATCAGCAATTCTACGCAGACGAAGTCGCAGGCAACAGTTAGTGGCAGATAAAATTTTGTGTAATGGTATGTGGATGATTGCATATATATTTATACAGCAAAGGCCCTGCTTGCTGTTTACACTGTTATTGCAATAATGTGGGTAGGTAAAGAATTAATAAATTAGGTCGTTTTTATATCTGTGCATTTCATACTAATGTAAATGTGTGATAGATGTAAACTCCAAATAAGTAATATACTACCTTAAAATATTCTTTGCGCTTTGTCTACCCAGTTTATAAAAATAAAATAATTAAATGTCACGGATCTTTGAATGACTAAACCTAAACGAACAGAGTTTTTAGTGCAATATTTTGATAGGTACTATCTAATCTTAACGAAATTGAAGTTAACTTCCAGCTATAGAATCAATAGAAAATCTTGCACTGAGGTTTATAGTGCGAATTCAAACTTTTTGTTTAGAGACCTTATTGGTTTATTTATAAACCACGTTCAACTACGGATTGTGAGGTGCTCGGGCAAAGAGTTATTAGGTATTGGATTTTTATGTTTAAAACACACCCGGAATTCAGCCCAGTGCCTTAGACAGCTGGTTAAATGATAGGTCCAATATGGACGTTAAAACCCACCAAACCATAAAGCTGCGTGGTGGATCTATAGTCTCAAACCGTCTCTTTTATGAGAGAGGAGGCCTTCTCTTATCTTGTTAATCGGCTGATGATGATGATGATTGTTTGTCATCGTAACTTAAAATTCTTGCTTATGTAACGGATGTGACGTAGCCAGTCACTTCCTGTCAAGCCAAGCCGCCATGTTGACTGCCCCTCCAACCAACTGCCATGCCTGCCAACCGCAAAAGCCAGCCACGCGTAGGGGGAAGTCTATATAAGCCATAGCCAGCCATAATTATGATCGTTATTTTTGCAAAACGTGCCAATTAAACAAGTGTGCCGTTATTCTGCCCTTTTATTTTCTGTTAGTTTACACTTACCTAGGTAATTCATAGAATCATATTTCCCGTACACGAATAGGTAGTCATTTTAATCTAGCAACACTAAGTACACTGCGACCTTTATGTCGGTTGGGATATGGAATTGGCGGCCATTTTGATTTCGTGATAAAACCGCACGCCTGCCGCCGACGGCCCCTTGTACGCACGTGTACACAATACTTTGACTGGATGTGCCGTGCGGTTCCTTGGCCTGAAATTTAAAAATAACAATATGGGATAGCCTTTTAACGTGAATATTTAACGCAAACATGTTTTTTTAATTCATACGCACGTTCATTCGAAAATTCAAATGAGATATTACGTGTTATCCAGAATCATAACGTTTGTTATTATGCTATACTAGTCTGGCAAGAATCCATTTAAAAAGGCATGATATAGACCGCATAGCCTAACAACGACCTTCCCAAGTGCCTTATAGGTCGTTGTTTTTCTAAATTTCAAATTGGTGGACATAAAAATGGAAAATTCAAATGAGGTATTACATGTTATTCAGAAACATAAAGTTTGTTATGCTATACTAGACTGGCAAGAATCAATTTAATAAGGCATGATATAGACCGCATAGCCTAACAACGACCTTCCCAAGAAGGTGCCTTATAGGTCGTTGATTTTCTAAATTTCAAATTGATGGACATAAAAATGGAAAATTCAAATGAGGTATTACATGTTATTCAGAATCATAACGTTTATTATTATGCTATACTAGACTGGCAAGAATCAATTTAACAAGGCATGATATAGACCGCATAGCCTAACAACGACCTTCCCAAGAAGGTGCCTTATAGGTCGCTGTTTTTCTAAATTTCAAATTGGTGGACATAAAAATGGAAAATTCAAATGAGGTATTACATGTTATTCAGAATCATAAAGTTTGTTATGCTATACTAGACTGGCAAGAATCAATTTAATAAGGCATGATATAGACCGCATAGCCTAACAACGACCTTCCCAAGAAGGTGCCTTATAGGTCGTTGATTTTCTAAATTTCAAATTGATGGACATAAAAATGGAAAATTCAAATGAGGTATTACATGTTATTCAGAATCATAACGTTTATTATTATGCGATACTAGACTGGCAAGAATCAATTTAACAAGGCATGATATAGACCGCATAGCCTAACAACGACCTTCCCAAGTGCCTTACAGGTCGTTGTTTTTCTAAATTTCAAATTGGTGGACATAAAAATGGAAAATTCAAATGAGGTATTACATGTTATTCAGAAACATAAAGTATCTTATGCTATACTAGGCTGGCAAGATTTAATTTAAGAAGGCATGAAATGAAACCTGATCTAACAACGACATAAAAGAAGGCGCCTTATAGGTCGTTGTTTTTCTAAATTTTAATTTGTGGACATAAAAATGTTTCGCGACAGACTTCATCCTCCATTATTTAACCATCGTACAATGTAAATTCAATATTGTTTTTTATTTTTCATTATTTCTTAACAAAATCAACAAAACGAATTTTCAGATCCCTGATTCCGAGAACTAGAGAAATTATGGATTCCTCAAACAAACGAAGGGGTGAGCCTTCCAGATAATTCTCTGAGACAAAAGGTAATCAATGTCCTACCGTAGGATATAACCTTTGCTAAAATTAACCTGTTCAACCGTTAAGGTTGTGAAAAGCTAACAAACAAAAAACTAACTAACAGGCGAGGTTTTTTTTATCCACTACAAGTTAGCTCTTGACGGCAATCTCATCTGATGGTAAGTGATGATGCAGTCTAAGATGGTAGTGGGCTAACCTGTTAGGGCTAAACCAAACTCCTAACTCCTCCTCCTCCTTCTACGTGCCGGAACGCAACGTCGCAGAAATATATATCATCCTCACCACCTGGATGCCTGAACCTCTTCCACCACCCGCTATTCCAGGTCATTTCTGCCACGAACCTGCAAATTGTGGAACCAGCTTCCATCTTCCGTGTTCCCTAATGGCTATAATATGGGGATCTTCAAAGGGCGGATTAACATTTGTTACTCAAGGGCCAGCAACGCATTGGCGGTTCCTCTGGTGCTGCAAATGTTCATGGGCGGCGGTAATCACTTACCATCAGGTGACCCGCCTGCTCGTTTGCTCGCTTTGTATATATAAAAATTGGTATGAATAGTGAGGATAGATAGAAAGATATAGATGGATAGAAAAATACTCTTTTTTGCAAATAAATAATTATGAAACAACATGGGAAACTTCGTACACATGAGTATGCAAAGATTATTTTATTTACTAAGGAAATATGAGGATTCGGTTAATGCAAAAGTATTCCTTTCATTGTAACAGGTAGTTTCAATCTTGCAACACAAAGTGCTCTGCTGCGACGTTTGTGCCAGTTTCGCATGGAATTGGCGGCCATTTTGATTTCCTGATAAAACCGCACGCCTGCTGGCGACAGCCAACTGTACGCACGTGTACGCAATATCTCCTATCGGTGACGTTATTCAAGAGGCGAATTCAACCAACCGTAATACAAATTTCTTCTGTATTCATGTATTTAAAAGTCTCATCATTCTTTCATTCATTCATTCATTTCATCACATTCATACACACAGTCAGCCAATTTGCTTCAATCATCTTAAATTCTATTTTCTATAGACATGACAAAAATTGCGTCTATGTGTTTGCAAATAGAGGATGGTTTCATTCCCAGACTTAAGACCCACAAGTCTAGTTCACAAATAAAAATTCAGAATTTATTGGTAGGTACTACTGTATCAAAGCGACAAAAATTTCAATGAAAGTCAAGCAAATAAAGTTTTATAAAACTAAATATTTTTAGTTATCATTATGATCAACCCATTACCGGCTCACTACAGAGCACGGATCTCCTAGCAATAGTATAAGGGTTTGGCCATAGTCCACCACACCGGCCATGTGCGGATTTGCAGACTTCACAAGCCTTTGATACATTATGGAGTACTCTCAGGCGTGCAGGTTTCCTCACGATGTTGTCCTTCACCGTTGAAGCAAGTGATATTTTAATCGTTTAAAAACGCACATAACTCCAAAAAGTGCGTGCCCGGATTCGAACCGCCGACCACTGATTAGGAGGCGAACGCCCTAAACACTAGGTTATCACCGCTTCTATTTCTATATTTAGTTATATAAAAAACACAACACAAATCTTAAATTTTGAACGAAATCTTAAAGTTTCAAGCTGTTGCTATAGCAAGTCTCCCAGGCACTAAAAAGTCAATATTTCAAAGAATTCGTTTTAAATGAAATCTATACTAAAAGAATAATTAGTGTGTATTCCTTAGTATGTAATTTTATGTAAGTTTATTTTCATTTATGCTCTTATTTATACACCAACCACATCAATATTGTTAAATATTTCCTTTACATAGCGGTTGCCTGAAAGAGATCACTATAAGGCCGCCCTGACACTGTTTTTTTGTCTATTTTATTCTTGTTTTTGTGCTAGTGGTTAGAACGAAGCTGTGATAGCCTAGTGGTTAGGACGTCAGCCTCCTAATCAGAGGTCGGGGGTTCAAACCCGGGCACGCTCCTATAACTTTTCGGAGTTATTATTGAGCGATTAAAATATCAGTTGCTTCAACGGTGAAGGAAAACATTGTGAGAAAACCTGCATGTCTGAGAGTTCTCCGTAACGTTCTTAAAGACGTGTGAAGTCTGCCAATCCGCCATGGCCAGCGTGGTGGACTATGGCCAAACCCTTCTCATATTGAGAGGAGACCCGTGCTCTGTAGTGAGCCGAGAATGGGTTGATCATGATGATGATGCTTTTAGTTTTGTGTGTAATATAGAGTTAAGAGCTTACTTAACTTTGTCTCGTTTCAACTGTATAAGTCACAGGTAAGACAAAGCGTGCTTTGTAAATCTTGCTCTAACTGTCAACTAGAAAACCTCTCGCCAACTACAAAATTATTTTTGTAAGATCTAATGTTTTTAGACACTTCTCCTCAATTCACTTCTCGCTAGCGCCGCTGAGTGGGTATTCGACCGAAATTGGTCGCCTTGTCGTCGCCATCTTGCCTTCCCGCTGAGACCGCAAACCCTGTGCCGTTATGCCGCTTCCACGACCGTATCACAATATCCTATCACATTAATTGGCAGGCATGTTTCAATTTGTTTTCAGTTTACATCAGAAGTAAAAATAAACTTGTGTTACACGCTACTAGACTACAAAAAAATTATAACAAATTACCAAATTAAATTTCTGGGCTGACTCTCAATAAGTTCAAAGTTTATATAAAACGTTAGCTTGTAGAAAAGTCCTACTAAAGTGTGAAAGATTATGTAAGTGATAAACAAGTATGGGTATGAAATATTGCTCTAATAAGATAGCTCTTAATATAATTTTGAGTGGCATGTAAGATGGTGATAAAAAAAAGAAAATTTACCTGGCTAAGTTTGTTGTGGACTTCTTCTTAGACCGGGGCGCGTTGGAACCCTCATAGCTTTAGTTTTGAGTTTACGAATGTAGTTATCACCATCAAATCACTAGTATGTAAATTATTGACGCGTCAAAAGTGCCTTTTAAAAGGACTATTTGTATAAAGATTATTTGAATTTGAATATAATTGAATTTCTTTATTGGCAGATTAATCAATAAAGCATCCCCAAGTTGTAGTTCAGTTTTATTTAAATGTATCCCTTTACATCGCGTAACGTAGCGTGTTAAAAGTATGTCTCCAGCTTTAACCCTCGCACCGTTGACCATTCATTACCTGTCAGCTGGCTCCCGGCGAGAATCGGAAGTGATTAATCAATATTGTTTTATACTGAGCGAGATCGATATTAAAAAAACTGTTTTTTTCTTCATTTTATAATCGCTGAAATGAAGTATCCAACTTTGAACAAAGGAAAAAAATCACAATCAAATTTCCGAGAAAGGGCAAGTCATTAAATATTTCTTTAAAGAGGCTAAGCTAAGCTCTAGCTTCCATGGTTTCTCAGTCAACAAGATACCCTAATGGTCTTGATAATAAACGTTTCATAGATTGCGAGTAATTGCACGCCGTTATTTGCCTTTCTGTCTTCGATAATTTAACAACATTGTATCATCATGATCAACCCATTACCGGCTCACTACAGAGCACGGGTCTCCTCTCAATATGAGAAGGGTTTGGCCATAGTCCACCACGCTGGTCATGTGCGGATTGGCAGACTTCACATGCCTTTGAGAACATTATGGAGAACTCTCAGGCGTGCAGGTTTCCTCACGATGTTTTCCTTCACCGTTGAAGCAAGTGATACTTTAATTTTTTTTAAAACGCACATAACTCCCTAAAGTTAGAGGTGCGTGCCCGGATTCGAACCGCCGACCTCTGATTAGGAGGCTGACGCCCTAACCACTAGGCTATCACCGCTTCATAACACTGTATAAGTGAACAATAACTACAATACATTTATGAATGAGGCTACAGTTTCGCTATGTTCGTTTATCCGTCTGTGGATAAGCTCGGAGTCTCTTAGTTAGCAAAAGTGTAGGTACATCGACGAAGATAAGATAAGAATCAATGCTTAATAATAACATTTTTGAGGGTACCTCTCTTACAAGATATAACGGAAAGCTGTCTTCTCATGTTGCGGAGTTGTGTTGTTGTTGGATATGTATTTTTTTAAATATTGCACACGAGTGAAAAACATTTTATGGTTTATGCTTAAAATTGCTCATTTCAATCATGTATTAGAAAATAGCTAATAGTCTGTTTTTTGATATAGAAGTATTTTTTACAAATAAACTTACGCTTCATTAAAATCATATAATAAAGTAGTATTTAATATAATATAGGTAATATAAAACGGTGTCAGCCCAGTAGTAGAGCAAGTTAACGAGTCGACCAATTATTTATAAAATGTACGTTGAGTTGTACAAATTTAATCATTTAATTCTCTCATAAATAAAACTGTTAGTTGTGTGAAATAGCTTCTAAATTTATGAATACCTCCGACCATATAATAATATTTTGAAACGGAATATTTCGACGAATTCCGTCGCGGAGTGTGTGCTGTCGCATCATAAAGTTAGAGGTCCCACGAGGTTCTAGGAAATCCAAGTAAATTCTAAATTCAAATTCAAAATAATCTTTATTCAAATAGTCCTTAAAAAGGCACTTTTGACGCGTCAATAATTTACATAGTAGTTATTTCATGGTGATAACTATATTCGTAAACTTAAAACTAAAGCTATGAGGGTTCCAAACGCGCCCCGGTCTAAGAAGAAGCCCACAACAAACTTAGCCGGGGTTAATAATTATTTACCATTATAAATATTACTCAAATTTAATATCGCCTTCCTTACTAATTTTCAATTTTAATTTCAATACATGGACACAAGTAGATATGACATTTCAAAATTTCTGTAGTACCCACATACACTAATAATAAGAACTTCTTAATTTGGCCCAATTAACAAATAACAAATGTAGATCTTAAAATAAAAATTAAACAAAAATACATTATTTAAATTAAAATTAATTCCATTTAAATTATTTTACATTCCCACGAGCGACTTTTAAGTGCAGTTTTACAAACTGCTTGTAAATTGGAGTGTAGTATCTGTCCGTCAACACTCTCAATATTGCACTCCTTATCAGATATGCTATACGGTATCTTCCTGGCAAAGAATCAGTATCTGTATTTTTCGATCAAGGCTTTAAATAAGTAATAAATCAATTTCTCCAAACACCGATATACAAGAAAATATAAATACGTTTTTTTTTTATTTAATCTACTACGAATGTCATGATTTCCAAATGTTTTAGATTCTAGTGTCTTTGAATTTACATACATATAATAGTATGTGATTTGACTTAAATGATTTAGATTTACTTTTGTCTATTTTAATGAAAAGTATCTCAACTGACTGTTTTCTTAAGATACCGGATTTGAATAAGGCAAAACGGAAATCATGACGTTCGAATCGGCCCTTTATAAGTTAGTTAGTCGTTGGTCATTGTTGATTAGTTCTTGTTTAGTGTTGGTACCGAAAAGTGGTCTCCAAGTTTCTGGTTGTACAAAGGTGTGTAAAATGTTATAGATAACAAGTATAGATATTGAAGAATTGTATTCCTTATCAATAAGGTGTTTACCATCCTGTAAATAAATAAGAATAGATACTGAAGAAGTGAGTTTTTTAACACAAGTTAACTCTTGACGGCAATGTCTCATGATGCAGTCTAAGATCGTAGCGAGCTAACCTGTTAGGGGACATCGTGCCGCAATGCTGAACAGCTTGGCGACACGTCTTTGTCGGTAGTAACTAGCCATGGCTGAAGCCTCTCACCAGACCAGATTCAAGCCGGGAATCGAACCCAGGACCTCCAAAATAATGTGACAGCGCACGCGATGTGCAACCGAGGTCGTCAACGGTACTTATAAGGGTACGTTATCGCTACGAACAATACGAAAGGCCACAAGCCGCGTAGAACCGTAAACCGTAGACGCGTAGACTAAGAAGACCTCAGAAGCGTCGAAACGACACTAGTAGCCCATACAGATAGGAATACAACAATATTTTATTTGAAGAAACCCTAACAATAAGTAAAGATATACGGGAAACAAAACATAAGTATAAGTACGGTACGGATTAGAGTACGAAATGGCAACGAGCATTAATTCCGAGAAGAAATAACGTGCTGCGTAGAACCTTTACTAAGGTATAGACAAATTTGTAGCTTACATAGATATGTAAGCTACAAATTTGTCTATACCTTACTCTTACCTAGAGTGCAGAAATATTTATTCCGAAACAGAAAGACGGTAAATATAAGGGGAAATAATGTATTGGAAACTATAGGTATGGTACATAGCTATGAGCTTTACTACCGAAACGATATAATGTGCTGCGTAGAGCAAATGAAATCAAATCAAAAATAGCTTTATTCACATAAACCTACAGGCATCTATGAATCATTCATTTAATTATTTCTAAAGCGAAGAGGGTTCAAATCGCGCCCAGGTCTAAGAAGAAACTCACAACAGACTTAGCCGGGTATTGATTTTTGTTGTCACCATCTCACATACTCAATAATAAATTATAGTACCATAGACATATTTGTAGCTTGGAGTACAGAAATATTTATTTTGAATCATAAACACTGTTAATGTAAGATATAAGGAGAAAATATAATGTATTGGAAACTATAGGTAAGGTACAGATGGGGGTATGAAATGGCTACGAGCAATATTCTCAAACGCTTTGTGATGCGTAGAACAATAGACCAGACCCACGCAAGCTTTAAATTAACATTTGACATACGATACGAATTTTTGGCGCTATCGCATTATTTGAGGCCCTGGGTTTGATTCCCTGCTGGAGTCTTAACAAAGCGGCTCTATAACGGTGGCGCATAGCGTGCGTTGTCGTATTATAAAGTTGAAGGTTCTGAGTTCGATTCCCGGCTCGAGTATTGACTTGGCTTCGGCCGTGGCTAGTTACCACTGACAAATACGTGTCCTGATTGGTTTCTACGCGACATCGTGCCGGAACGCTAAATCTTTTGGCGACACGTCTTTGTCGGTAGGGTGGTAAATAGCCACGGGCGAAGCCCCCACCAGACCAGACTCAGGCCGGGAATTGAACCCAGAACCTTCAACTTTATAACGCGACAACGCTGTGCCACCGTTATAGATCCGCTTTGTTTATACTAGGGTCTCAGCGAGTAGAAGAGTTATTGATGAAAGCGACCATAAAGTAGCCATAGTGGAGCCTCCGCGCTGAGCATTTCAATAATCCCCCGCGAGTCAATCAGCCGAATGGCTCACGGGCAATTGGCAATGATCGTTTTACTCCGAGCGCTCGTTATTTCGCTTTGACTGCAAAGTGAGTGAGAACACAGAGCGTGTACGCTATTACCAGTCAATATGGTATGTTTATCTAAAGGAAAAATACACAGTGTTTTAATGTAATATAAAAGAGATAGTAAAAAGAGGGTTAGGTTTTGTGTTTCCAGCCACGTATAACATTAGTTCCTTAGTTCCTTCAAGGGAAGGGTGAATAGGAATTTTCTAGGCAAGCGCGCTCCAACCTAGACCTCATCAGTGCCTTCTCGTACTGATTGTCGTCAAGCGCAAACCTATCGCAAAATAAAAAAAAAAAAGGTAAGCTGTGATAGCCTAGTGGTTAGGACGTCAGCCTCCTAATCAGAGGTCAGGGGCTCGAACCTGGGCCCCTATAACTTTTCTGAGTTATGTGCGTTTTTAAGCAATTAAAATATCACTTGCTTCAACAGTAAAGGAAAACATCTGCATGCCTGAGAGTTCTTTATATTGTTCTCAAAGGCGTGTGAAGTCTGCCTATCTGCACAAGCCAGCGTGGTGGCCTATGGCCAAACCCTTCTCATACTGAGAGGAGACCCGTGCTCTGTAGTGAGCCGAGAATGGGTTGATCATGATGATGATGATGATGAAAAGAGAAATGTGCATTTTTTTTTATCCACTACAAATTAGCCCTTGACGGCAATCTAACCTGATTGTAAGTGATGATGCGGTCTAAGATGGTAGCGGGCTAACCTGTTAGGGGTATAGTAAGCCCATACTCCTAATTGGTTTGTACGCGACATCGTGCCGGAACGCTAAATCGCTTGGCGACACGTCTTTGTCGCTAGAGTGGTAACTAGCCACGGGCGAAGCCTCCAGACCAGACCAGACTTAAGCCGGGAATTGAACGCAGGACCTCTAACTTTATAATGTGACTGCACGCGCGCTGCGCCACGGAGGTCGTCAAATACGGAAATTTTAATATGTTGCAGTAAAATATAATGATGAATATTTAAAATCACTCAGTTATTTTCCCATTGGATTCACTCAGACGCCCGGCTACAAATTCGCTTGATGAACTATAAAACGTCGAATAAAAAAAACCTCTCAGCAAATATTCTTTATATGTGCGATTGGTTATGTTTTGAGTTACCTAGTAAAAAAAACCTATAAACATATTAACTATAGATCATTAATTTTTTGTACGATTTCTTGATGAGCTTAACTTTGATATTGCTTGGAACTGTTATGGGATCCGTTGAGAAGCCTTTTTTAAAAAAATGTGTAATTCAAATTAAAATAATAACCACTTTATTTATGAATTAATAAAATTATAAAAAATACAAGGCTTTGAATATATTTAAGAAATGTCCGGTCTTGACCGTTGGTGCAACCCGACTCAATGCTTTACGGGGATCTCTTCAAACGGTTCAAGCGCGAGTTTTTTTTTTTATTTACCACAAGTTAGCCCTTGACTGCATCTCACCTGATGGTAAGTGATGATGCGGTCTAAGATGGTAGCGGGCTAACACTTACTCCTAATTGGTTTCTACACGACATCGTGCCGTAACACTAAATCACTTGGCGACACGTCTTTGTCGGTAGGGTGGTAACCAGCTTAAGAATCTTATCTATGCAATTCTTAGCTAAGCAGATCGTTTAACATAGCCGAGGTATAGCAGAACGAAGCACATTTGGTAAGTTTATGGCAGTTCCAACATTTTTTATAACTTAAAATCGGACTTTTAAGTAAACATACCTTGTGGAAATATGACTGCAACGATGCAGGTAAGACGTGTAAAGTTTGTCTAGAAGATACACAGTTAGCATCAAAGAACGCGTACACTGTAACGAGCCAATATGGAATGTTTTACTAAAGGAAAAAATACACACTGTTTAATGTGAAATAAAGTCGAGTAAGTAAATAACATATCACTTGCTTCATACGGTGAAGGAAAACATCGTAACGAAACCTGCACGCCTAAGAGTTCTCCATAATGGTCTCAAAGGCGTGTGAAGTCTGCCAATCCGTACATGGCCAGCGTGGTGGACTATGGCCAAAGCCCTTTTCATGTTGAAAGGAGACCCGTGCTCTGTAGTGAGCTGGTAATGGGTTGATCATGATTATGATGAATACAGAGCTCAATATGAGAAGGGTTTGGCCACAGTCCACCACGCTGGCCGTGTGCGGATTTGCAGACTTCACACGCCTTTGAGAACATTATGGAAAATTCTCAGGCATGCAGGTTTCCTCACAATGGTTTAAGAATAAGAACCTAACCACTAGGATATCACAGCTTCTAAACAACGTATGTTAAACATTAACTGTAAGATATTAAAGGAAGCAAGTTGCAAGTTTTATAATTGACTAGCGGTGTCACACAACATAGCCCGCACTTGCAGCGTTTATTTAACCCACCGTGATCGTAAGTTTTTCCATTAAACACATCTATTAAGTATCCGATGTCCTTTCCCAGGATGCAGTTTCCTACTCTTATCGTATTCTAGGTAAAGAAGTATATAATTTATTGAAAATGAAATAAAAATTAATTTAATAAACAATTGAAATTGGGACTTTTTTTTCGGACTGACTATTAGCTGTACTAACCCTATTGGTAGCGACAGCGTAACCGGACTGTTTGGCGAGCTTCGAAAATAAGCTCTGCCAGAAGAAATTTTGAGCCCTAGGGCTCAGGAAATTGGACCGAATTGTAAACCATTCTCAAATCCTCCTAAAGCCACATTTCATTAAAATCGGTCCAGCCTATTAGAAAGAGTTCAGTGGCAAAAACACTCACAGAAAAAATATATACATATATATAAGGTAATTCAAGAGAGTTATCGCCCAGGAAAATGTCAAGTTGACCAAAGAGGATGTAAATACGCGTAATTATGTGTACGTACAATTTGTCCCATTATAGCGAGATGATAGTTCATCTCGCATAAATGGAAAAAAAAAATACTAAACTACACAAGTAAACTTAAAACAAAAATTACCAGGTTTCCAGATACAGACGATGGCGCTCTCGAGCTGTACCGGCTATAAGAATCAGTACGACTAGACCAATGAAATAAATATGTTTATTTTATGATACCTAGTATCCATATAAAATATGCTAAACGCAGAGCGGGAGCATAAAAAAAATCCTCTGACACAATTTGATCCGGTTTTACTGAAGCCTGCATGTTAGCAGGCTCTCAAATTTGATTATCCCCGTTTTAAAGCTTCACTTTTAATCACATGATGCCAGCGGATGTACCGGATTTTAAAGGGAGTTACCACATGGACAATATTGACCAAAAAAATCACATTTATGCACTTTTTTTACTAGAAAAATGTATATTTGCTTAATTTCAGGCGCAGTTTTAAACTGAAACTCAAACTTTAGTTTCAAGTTTAATTTTTGATACTTTTTTTTTTATATACACTACAAGTTAGCCATTGACGGCAATCTCACCTAGTGTAAGTGAAGACGCAGTCTAAGATGGTAACGGTATTATCCCTGTCTGTATATTAAAAATAATTGATTGTAGCTGTGATAGCCTAGTGGTTAGGACGTCTGAGAGGTCGAGGGTTCTAATCCGGACACGCACCTATAACTTTTCGCAGTTATGTGTGTTTTTAAACAATTAAAATATCACTTGCTTCAACGGATAAGGAAACCTGCACGCCTGAGAGTTTACCATAATGTTCTCAAAGGAGTGTGAAGTCTACCAATCCGCAAATTGCCAGCGTGGTGGACTATGGCCAAACCCTTCTCATAGGGAGAGGAAACCCGTGCTCTGTAGTGAACCGGCAAAGGGTTGATCATGATGATGATGATGATGATGAAAATAAATAAACGATGTGTTTTTGGAATCCTATTATATTTATTATTTCCATTTATAAAGAATGTTTATCTCAAAAACTCTTTTAAGGAATGTAAGTGAACAACAATATGTTTAATAATGTTATATTTTGTGAAATACATTTTCGCTTACAAAAGTAAAATGAACTGACAACAATTTGTAATATGAAAGGTTTCTTGTATAACTTACGTACCGTAACTTATGTTAACGCAAAAGCCTCAGAGTTGCCATCGCTTACAGTAGTATTATTTTATTTATTTATTTATACAACTTTATTACATACAAAAGAAAGGAAAAGAAAAATAAAAATACATAATATAAAAGCAAAAGGTGACCTTATCACTAAAAGCGATCTCTTCCAGGACGACTTTTTGTAAGAAGCCGACGGAAGTAAAAGACGGGAAATCCTAAAACTTTTACATATATACATCATCATGGTCAACCCATAACCGGCTCACTACAGAGCACGGGTCTCCTCTCAATATGAGAAGGGCTTGGCCATAGTCCACCACGCCGGCCATGTGCGGATTGGCAGACTTCACACGCCTTTGAGAACATTATGGAGATTTCTCAGGTGTGCAGGTTTCCTCACGATGTTTTTCTTCACCTGAAGCAAGTGATATATTTCTTTTTAACGCACATAGGTAACTCCGAAAAGTTAGAGGTGCGTGCCCGGATTCGAACCGCCGACCTCTGATGGTTGTGCGATAGGAAAATGTTAGTCGTGTATAAATTCTTTGACGTGTGAAAGCAATGCTGACGTCACGATTTTGTTTACTTTCGCTCATAGTAATTAAAACCACAACTTGCGGGATTACACTTTTATTGCGACCATAATTAAGAAGTCCGAACGGGCTGAAGTCTCCGTACCGCCGAGAAGACCGCCCGTATTTTTAGCAAAGCATGCTTGTAAAAAATTTATTGCTACCGTCTAAACTGTGTTAACAAAATCATCAAGAGTTCAAATGTGGTTAATTATTGAATTCTTGTTGTTCTTGGCACCGCTAAAATATTAATAACTTCTTCGTGCCAACATATATATATATTAATAGTCGAAAAATATTACCTAAATTTATTCTTATTTTAAACCCTTATACATAAACGTATGGGAATTACCACGGTCCAATATCTGACTTCACTTTCGAGTAAAATGAGAGCCACAGCTATCAGCATAATGCCATGAACACACATGCAACGCGTGACTCCGATTCCCTGTATTGAGTGAAATTTTATCTTAGCGTACCCCAGAGCATGTGATGTCAGGTGTTGGATTACCAACATTGTGTTTTTGGTTAAATACAGTGAAATGCCTTTAAATATTTTCTATCAATAAGTTCAAAGTTTTTATAAAACGAAAGCTTGTAGAAAAATCATATTACGATATTAAGGATTATATAAACGATAAAAAAGCTTGGGTGTGAATTGCTCTATCTCCATAGGTACAATAGTTTATAATTAATTTTATTCATTATGTGAGATGGTGATAACGAAAAAAAAAGAAAAACCCTGGCTAAGTTTGTTGTGGGCTTCTTCTTAGACCGGGGCGCGTTTGGAACCCTCATAGCTTTAGTTTTAAGTTTACGAATATAGTTATCACCATGAAATAACTACTGTGTAAATTATTGATTTAAGGACTATTTGAATAAAGATTATTTTGAATTTGAATTTGAAATTTGAATAAAATTCAAAATACCCTTTAAATGTTTAGTTGCTTAAGATAATAAGAGTTAGGTTATTTTGAAAGTGATAAAATCTTTATAGAAGCGTGAAGCTTTGAATCCCAAGATGTATTACTCGTTCTTCGTATTCGCTAAGGATGATTAATGATTGTTTTCTATTGATGATGATAATTTAAGACAGTTTATTATAAAGATGAAACAACTAGGGTTAATTACCCAATCTTTTTAATAAGCACTACCTAAAATTTTAGTTGACATTAATTACTACTAATGCGTAGAGTTGGTTCCTAAAGGATCTAATGTTGAGCATATTCTAGAAATACGCTTATTTACATGCGATAGTGGTTGATGAAGGTTCAGATACATAATACTACCACATGTATATTACATTATACACACAGTGGGAAACCGTGGGGCACATATAGATTTATATTACGGAAATTCAATACAAAATTTGTCTCAGCACGCGCATCTTTACGTGTGGTAGTGAGGCGTGTTAAGAATATGTTCCCACCTTGAATGAAACCTCTGGATTTTAATTATTATAAAATTTGCAATGCAAATACTACTATGTTTTTCAATGGTTCAAAATAATTATGAAAACATTAAATTCAACGAATAATTATAATAAAAGAATTCGTAGAAACAATCGGAAGAACATGAATGAAATTCAATTTCACTTTAATTATTTTCTGTTTAATAGAGCCACGCCTTATAATGATAAATAAACGGTCAATTATAAACTAATACAGTTTTTTTGAATTCGCAATCATCTGAGTCAGGTATAGGTAAAATGGATTCACCCAACGTAAGCTAACTTAAGATTTTGACGACAAACTTAAATTAAATCTTTCTTAGAATCCAATTATTCGCTCCCTTACAACCGTTCCAGGTTTTTCGCATAGAAAAAATATTGTCTAACAAGTAAAAATTTCTTTGGATAAAATAATTTATGTTTGATTCCAATAAGAAAATTACAGTACCGTTAAACCAAAGAGTTCGTGATCAACACATTCTCGGCTCACTACAGAGCGCGGGTCTCCTCTCAGTATGAGAAGGGTTTGGCCATAGCCCACCACGCAGACTGGCAGACTTCACAGGCCTTTGAGAACATTATGGAGCACTCTCAGGCATGCAGGTTTCCTCACGATGTTTTCCTTCACCGTTGAAGCAAGTGAAATTTAAATTGCTTAGAAACGCACATAACTCGAAAAGTTATAGATGCGTTCCCGGGTTCGAACCCCCGACCTCTGATTATGAGGCGGACGTCTTAACCACTAGGCTATCACAGCTTAGGCTATAGGCTAAACCAGCTTAGTTAACCAAAGAGTTACTAGCCATAAAAATCCTTTGCTTTTGGAATATCAGTAGAGTTAGCTTTATTTTAATTTTTGTTTTTTTATTTATCCCACTCAAACATTTTATCTGTTACTTATAAACAAAATTTAATTGGCAGCAATGATTTCTTTTTTTTAGTGCCACGTACCATGCGACGTATGCAGGCATGCAACTGTACATCATAAGGGTTCTAAACTTAGTATAGAAATTGCAAAATTGCTATTACCATTTACGTAATATTCTTATACCTTTTATCTACGAGTATTTTACACTATGAACCCCTAGCCATCTGCTCGATAATAAAGATGTTGTAGATCCAGACTGGTTACGGCTTCATACAGCTTACAAGCGAAATTAATTCTTATATCTATACCAGTACTGTATAAAATGTAACGCCGTACACATAACATTGCTGATACAACAATTTGTACCTTATTCTTTGTGAATTGAGTTTAAAATGCCTTGGCACGTTATAGTCGCTCCCTGTTTTTAAAAGAAGTATACGACATTATAGATCGTATGTTACCGAGCTCTACATAGTATAATTTGATTATCTGGACTTTGCCTTTATCGTTAAAATCCTATAACAATATTATTCAGTGGTCAGCAATTATTTGCTATGATAATACAAGTAAAGTGATAATGTATGAAGAGTATGATCATCGTAATTTAAATTTTGACTGATTCGTTATTTAAAATCACAAAAGCATTTCACACACAATACCAGTGTCAAGGTCATCATTAGGCGCAATATCCTAGGTCTACCAATTAATACAAGTAATGAATTTTCCTGTCTGTCGGCCAATATTTTTATTCTTATTTCCCGTAGAGTTAAATAGCTTTTTTAATCTAACTCAAATCTCTCCTTTAGTAAAGGTATTTTTTTTTTTTGAACAGTTTTTTTTTGTCTATTTTTACGTTATAGCTTCCCCTGATCATAATTCTCAAACAATATTTAATACACAAATATCGTCGCAACAGTTCTAACAACTATAATAAACGTGAATGTATTTGTTTGTTACGCTTTGACGCCTAAACCACATAAGCGATCGGAAAAATTCTTTGACCAATGAAAAGCTACATTATTAGCGAGTGACGTAACTTTTTTTATACACTATAAGTTAACGGCTATCTCACCTAGTGGTAAGTGATGATGCAGTCTAGGATGGTAGCGGGCTAACCTGTTATGTATATGATAAACACACACTCCTAATTGGTTTCTACTTGACATCGTGCCGGAACGCTAAAATCACTTTGTCGGTAGGGTGGTAACTAGCCACGGCCGAAGCCTCCCACCTGAAAAGTATAAAAAATCCCTGTATTCCTAAGGGAACGGGAACTAGCAGGTGGACCGTTGAGCGCAGCTCTTCCTGGCCCTACTAAGTAATAGGTAGACATACAAATAACAATCGATCGACTAAATAACACATGCATTTTCACCGGACCGACGCGATGCCATCCAAGCGTTGCCCAGCCCCTTCACAACGGGAGCTTCACAAATAACCCAGACAGCACCGAACTGCCTATGAGGAAACGCCCAAACAAGAGGGCTCGCACTCGAAGCCTCGATCGAATTTAATGAGTAGTAAGTCAATATTTTGCTATACACCACAGAATTACAGAAAAAAAAAACGAAAAACCAATAATCAAAACGAAATACGAGCATTTTTATTAGTGTTTATCTATTACAGGCATCTATGAAGCATTACCAGGTATCACCATCTCACAGAGTCAATTCATGTTCAACCCATTATCGGCTCACTACAGAGCACGGGTCTCCTCTCAATATGAGAAGGGTTTGGCCATAGTCCACCACGCTGGCCATGTGCGGATTGGCGAACTTCACACGCCTTTGAGAACATTATGGAGAACTCTCAGGCGTGCAGGTTTCCTCACGATGTTTTCCTTCACCGTTGAAGTAAGTGATATTTTAATTGCTTAAAAACGCACATAACTCCGAAAAGTTAGAGGTGCGTGCCAGGATTCGAACCGCCGACCTCTAATTAGAAGGCTGACGCCCTAACCACTGGGCTATCACCGCTTCAGAGTCAATAATAAATTATAATTAGCTATGTAGTTGTACCAATTCATACCTAACCGCCTGTTCTGGGCGGGATGCGTAATTGCATTTCCCACCGGGAAAAAAAAAAAGAGCAAGTGCACATAAAAAATCTTTTTTTTATCAATCTCACTTAAAAACTTTGTTCCTGCTCAGATTCCTGGATCGTGTGATAAATCTTTCATTCGGTCGGTACAACTAATATTCTAATTCAAAACTCCGAGGAGCTATTCCCGGGACAATTGACTTCGGACGTCTCGCTGTTTTATTATGTGCATGTGTCACTGAAAAGTGCTCTCTGCAATTCCTTCATTTTATGTTCGCCTTGAAATGCCTTTGTTTGTATTTCGTTGAACAACTTCACCTATATGGGCTCCATGCATATTTGTTTTTTGACGACATGTAACTTATGTGATTTTGACGACTTCCGTGGCGCAGCGCCCACGCTGTCGCATTATAAAGTTGTAGGTCCTGGGTTCTGGTCTGGTGGGAGGCTTCGACCGTGGCTAGTTACCACCCTACCGATAAAGACGTGTCGCCAAGCGATTAAGCGTTCCGGCACGATGTCGCGTAGAAACCAATTAGGAGTGTGGGTTTACCGTACCCCTAACAGATTAGCCCGCTATCATCCTAGACACCATCATCACTTACCATCATGACTTTCCATCATTCACATCCTAGACAGCATCATGACTTACAGATTGCCGTCAAGTGCTAACTTGTAGTGGATAAAAAAAAAACCCTGAGTCAATGATGTATTAGTGAATAACGAAATTATCATCAAATAAACACCATATTTTTTATATTATTCCATTACAAGTGAGGAGTAATGGGCTAGCATGGTATGGTCATATACTTGCGGTCGAGTGCACGAGTGTTCCCGCGACCCAACCACCAGGCGGCGCGAAGGAGCATCGCTGGGTTTTAGTGGGTATTCTAGTCGCTAATCTGACCGCTGGGAAGTCCCACATACCCCGTCGCAAGCGGCGCTGTCTTGCCTGCGTCGCTTCCGGAGAAGATGAAAGAAAAAAATTAAAAATAAATAGTATGGTCATATACTGCGGAGGGAAGAAGAAAGTGATGTCACCAAAATAATGTTATATATGAACGTTGAAGGGCGAACAGGAAGACCAAAGAAGAGATGGATAGATTGTGTATGTAAAAAGTATGGGTAGTGAAGTGACGGCTGATAGAAGTGAGTGGAAGAAGACGTGTTGTTCCGAACCCACATAATATGGGATAAGGACGAGGAAAAGAAGAAGTTAGTCGTTGACAATAATAACAACAGTTGGTCAGCGATGATGCAGTCTAAGATGATAGCTGGCTAACATCGTGCCGGAACTCTAAATCGCTTGGCGACTGATATTTGTTGGTATGGTAACTAGCCACGGCCGAAGTAGTAACCAAACCAGACTTTGCAGTACGTCTTCCACCAGAGGAGATTCGAGTTGGGAAGCGAAACCGGGACCTCCTATTTGATAATACTGCAACTGCACCACGGCCAGAGGTTTTAATATTTCTATCATATTACAGCTATGTAGTGAGTAAAATTCAATGTAACGGTAAACTAGAATGTTTAACGTTACTCTATCTCTATACACAGTCTGTGGTAATCCAATTAGAACGGGAGTGCCTTTTCTCAGCACACAGTTCGGAACCGGCACTCGCAGGTACCTCCACGGTGGATAATGGCGTGTCTCAACGCATTGATACAATACAAGACCTTTTTTTTCGGACTGACTATTAGCTGTGCTAGCCCTGTTGGTTGCGACAGCGTAACCGGGCTATTTGGCGATCTTCGGAAAGAAGCTCTGCCAGAAGAAATTTTGAGCCCTAAGGCTCGAAGAAACTAAGGGAACATCTGCCTAAGGGCGCCTCCTGTGAGGTCGAACCTCGGCTGTGCCGATATTTGGGATAACTGGGTCGGACGGTGAGTCCGTACGTCTCCGAGGCCGTGGATGGCGCCCACGTCCGGATGACGTACGATAGCGGCGACCTCGTCTTCGCCAGCGAAGACGGTGTGTAGTGTATGATTGTATGATAGGTGGTACGAGTATGTTGTCAGTAGTCATCTGATCGTCAGGGTCGTGAAGGATATGTTTAGGTCTCTCTTTCGGAGAGGAGCGCTTAGGTCGGGGGAGTAAAAAGAAGCCGCAACTACGAGAGGGTTATGGTGTCGGATTGAAATACAAGACCATCCGCACGTAGTTTGTAATGCATTACTCAGACGTTTGGTTTCATTTTTAGCGTTTCTATTTCATGACAGCTCATTTGTTTTATCATTTTCATCATCATATATAAAGTTCAATGATATTAGTTTATAAGTAGTAGTTATTTAGCTTTTAAGTAAGTACTACGTGTGACGTGTAAGTAGTTATGGTCGAAGGCTTTGGTGTACGGAAAAACTCAAGATACCTGATAATCACCTGATTGATGATCAGGTGTAATCATAAACTCGTAACGCCACGAAGGTCGTCGAATTATGTTAAAGATTATTTAATTGGTAAAACTTAATGTAAAATGTATTAATTTGCTGACATCAAATTTTAAATTTATTTCCATTTTTCCAATTGGACATTTAAGATTTTTCATATTTTTCATAATTTATATAAAAAAAATCACACAATTAATGTAGTAGAATGAAACTTCCGAACCGATTGACATCTCTTACTGACATTTGACTGTTGTACATACATTCTGGCAAATAAATGATTTTTATATTCAATATATTTTTTGTGTTAACTCTTAAAACGTCTATTATATATTTTTTTGTGTAACGTTGTGAGTAGATCATGATTTTTGTTAACAAGTATTCCGATTCACTCCGAGGATGGCTCTATAGAAGCGAATATTACACAGAGGACGACATCTGGATGGATGAAGTGGCGTACCCTCACTGGAGTGCTATGCGACACTAAAATACCAATAAAAACTAAAGGCAAAGTGTATAAAACGGCAGTACGACCAGCACTACTGTACGGTAGTGAAGTTTGGGCAACCAAAAAAACCCATGAACAGAAACTACACACCACGGAAATGCGTATGCTGAGATGGGCGGCAGGAGTGACTTTAAAAGACAAAGTACGCAATAAATATATAAGAGGAAGTTTTAAGGTTGCACCCATAACTCAAAAAATTACAGAATCCAGGCTCAGATGGTACGGACATGTAATGCGTAGACCTGACGATTACGTAGTGAAAAAGTGCCTTTCCATGGCGGCAGGGAAAAGGGGAAGGGGAAGACCCCCAACTACATGGTTGACGAATGTCCAAAAGGACATGAAATGCCTCGGCCTCAATGATGAGGATACTAAAGTAAGATCGACGTGGCGCCGAATGATAAAAAAGCCGACCCCGCGTAACGGGATAAGGCGAGGCCAAAGAAGAAGAAGTATCTGATGGCCATTACTTCTTTAGTGTAGTAGTTGATACTGTTTTACTTACAGTAGTAACGTGTATAGTATATAGTTAAAGGTTTACTAAGATACCGAAAACACAACCACAATTGCGCTGTAGCTATATGTAGAAGTTCCTGGGTTCTATCCCAAGCAGAGGCAATTTGAAAGTTTATAAATTCGTCGCTTCCGCTGTGTATCCACCCTATTGACAAAAGATAAAGATAAGATAAATGACTTTCTGACAAAGACGTTCTACTACGATGCCGTGTTGAAACCAATTAAGGTAAGGGTTTAATTCAATTGCCATACTAAACCAACAGGTAAGCTACTTAGAATGCATCAACACTTACCTTTCGGAAACCAAACAAACGAAAATGGACCTTATTCGCACCGGGGAAAGTCAGGGTTTAAAGACTGCAAGGCGATCTTGACGAGCTGCCTATACGAGCTATCAGACTGATTGACAAACCGGATTATGGAAACCTCATTACGGGATCTGCGGCTCATGTTCAAATCGAAATTGGAAATGTATTGTGTGTAACTTCCTTTTACATTCGTACAATATGAGGTTAATAGGTTAGGTTAATGTTTTTTTTTGACACACCTGGACTTGACAAACTCTCTCCCCCACTTGATGGTAAGTGATGAAGCAGTCGCTTAGCGGTACGTCTTTGTACGGTACCATTGCAAAGTTTGCGAACTAACAAGGCCCGAGCATATTTCGAAATAATGAAACCGAATATGGAAACCGAGACCTCCTAATTTTGTGACCAGAGCATCATCACTACGTCAGGGAGGCTTAGAAGAGACTACAGCTTATAAAAGAGCCCCACAGGAAATATATCGACCATCTAATCGTCATCTAATTAAAATTTACTTCTTTCAATATATAGAATAAAATATTTTTATATATACCACATAATAACAAAATAAGTAAATAAGTATGTATAGTAAAATATATATAAATAATAAAAAAATACACACACAAATAAAGAAATATTTTATTTATATCCTTTTATACTGACAAAGTTATTTTTTTACAACAGATAATAATTAACCTACGTCAGAGTATCAAAACTAAACAAACCAAAAGCTACGTGTAAGTACCTAGGTACTTGTGTCGCTAATGATCGCTTTATAGTCTTTATACCTTTGTACCTAGCATCCGTAATTCCACTTTGAGGGCAGAGAGCTGGCGTCCAAATCGCGTACGCTGTGCGGGTACCGCCATTACCGGAATGAATGCATTTGGAATGCCACTTGCAAAGGAATGCTTGGTTGTATCAGCATTGTATGCTGCCACTGAAATGTCAGCCCAGCTGGCTTCGTTGCGCCTGTGAGAATGTTTTTACCTTATTACCTGTATTATGGCTTTATGATTTTGGATGTGATTGCGTTGTCTACCTAAAAACAACAATACAACAACAGTACAACATAACGTTAATATTTTTTTCATATTTTTAATTAATCAATTAGTCGTCCATGCGGTGCGAAGACGACTAATCAAACGAAATAAATATTATAAAAAAATATATATATATATATATATATATATGCATGTGTTTTTAAATTACAAATGGTGTAAATAAAACGACTAAATAAAATATTGAATGAATTAGAAAATTAATTCTATTTTTTTAGCATCTCTGAGGGTTTTGGGTTTCGACCTCTAATTATATTCGTAAGATATTTTCTGGTATGGTATTAATGCAGTTTTTGCATTATGCAAGTCAAGTTGTTTCTTAGATAAAGGACGGTGAGACACTTACGGATGGACAGACGGAGAAACAGACGCAGTTATCTACCGATCTCTCCGTCCATCACATCTCCGTACATTACCTTTATAGGTTCACTTAGTGGTTAAGCTATAAGGGTTACACGTTCCCATTAAGAGGATCATCATGATGAGCGTATTAACGCTTGACACATGTCTGCGGTGATAGCCCAGTGGTTAGGGCGTCAGCCTCCTAATCAGAGGTCAGCGGTTCGAATCCGGGCACGCACCTGTAACTTTTCGGAATTATGTGCGTTTTTAAAAATTAAAATATCATTTGCTTCAACGGTGAAGGAAAACATTGCGAGGAAACCTGCACGCCTGAGAGTTCTCCATAATGTTCTCAAAAGCGTGTGAAGTCTGCCAATCCGCACATGGCCAGCGGGGTGGACTATGGCCAAACCCTTCTCATATTGAGAGGAGACCCGTGCTCTGTAGTGAGCCGGCAATGGGTTGATCACACATGTCTCCTATCGTGTGAAGAAAGGGTATAAGAGCATGAACCAACGGCACATAATGAGTTTAGGAACCGACAAATTTTCTAAACAATTTAGCCACCGCATAAAAAACGACAAGGCCATCTGTTTTCCAATAAAATTGTTTTCTGAAAGGCTGGTCCTTTTAATTCCAATTTTCCACTTAATTCCATACCGTACGCTGCGACGGCCGTATTTTTCGTTTCGAAAACCGATTTATGTCGGCATCGCCGGCCGTTTATTTGTTCGGAAATTGGTACGTGTGATTAAGTCGTAAAAAACCGGTAGATACCGATCTTTCGGTTATTTGTCCCTTAAATTTTCCAAGTCGATTATTTCCCTGTATACCGCTAACTAAACTCGTTATGTTAGAAAGTAGATCTGCTCGTACTAAAATAATTGAATTAGAATTTTATTGCGTGCGTAAAGTATTTAATGCTCCATATTATACCTCGGGCCTTTAATTATAATAAACCCTTTATTTGTCGGAATGTTACTAAACGATGTTAATCACATCACAAGTAACGGAAAAAATGAGACAAAATCACGAAATAATTGAATGTAAAATTGATTGTCAATATTTGAATTTTGACTTTGACTTTGATTTTAAATCGAAAAGTTTCGAAATCAAAAAAATTACAAAGGTTATGTTTGCAAGATGATTGAATAGTGGATGTAAAAATCATCTTATATGTCAGATATATTTAACATTGCGAAGATTTAACGCATTTGTTACGCACAAACGCACGCAACGCACGACTCGTCTCTCGAAAATAAATTAAAAGTGCTCCCCAGTTGTCCGCATATTAATGACGTGGCCATAACAACTGCCTACCATCGTTATTTGCAATGCGAATCCATAATAAATCATTTTCACAGATTCAATTAATTTTAAGAACGATAGTGAAGTGCTTGCGGCTATCATTAAAAGTGAATGATTTCCGATACGGAACTCATAATTATTGTACATGGAACTTTCGCTCGGTTGTTCATTCATGATTTTTCTCTAATCTGAGAATTTTCTCCCAAGTTTGTCGTGTCAATAATTACAAAATAATATTTATATTGAGATGATTTTGATAGGACCCTCACCGTTAGGTATTGAATTATAAAATAGTGATTATCGATTACAGAAATAAACGCCCTAGGAGGGTGAATGGAAATGGTGATGGTTCCTTTTTATGACTGCAAATAAAGTGAGGTTTTACTAAATCGTACCAACTTTTTTGTGGCAAAGTTGGAGACATTAGGAACTGTAAAAAGGTTTTTAAAAAATAAAATATATTCCATTTGTACTTTTTCTGAACTTCAGAAGTGGGATCAAATGGCGGGAAACCGCTTTTATTGAATATATTTTAATACTTGGCAATAGAATAATACCCTGTTGGAGCCACGGTTGATTGAACAGCGGCATATGGCACAGTATTGCCGTACCTGTTATATTTTAGTCGGTGTACATACTTGTATATCTAAGTGACTATAATATTTTAGTTCAAAAATAGATTCGAATGAGCTATGATATGCAAATGATTCTGTGATGTCTTGAAACTCATCTGTGAATTATTAAGAGAAACCTCTAATAAAAATAAATGTATAAATAATAAAATTAATTAAGGCAGTAGCATTAGAACGAATTAAATCATTGATCTAATGTGAATACGAAGTTATTATTTCGGAAATTATTTATGACATTAATTACAACCACGTTGGAAGTCAAAACCTTGTCAAAGAGCAGAAGTTTTAAGTTTAATTTATTTCGTCTGCCGCCTTACCCCGTGTTGTTCGTAATTTGACGAGAACAAATTTAATTACGGCATGCTTCTGACATGGCGATTGTGACTTTGTGTAGAATCTTTTGTAAGACCGAGTTACGGCACCGTTCGGAAATAAGGCATGGAGGAAGGGTGGTATGTATGAAATCGGGAATTCAATTTTATAAGGCGGTAACATACTTAAAAGCCCATGTGCGATCACTAATGCGGGCTTGTGGATTGCAGACGTTTTCTAACTAAACTAATAATAAACTTCTCAGACTCTTGTCTGTGAAGTTTTTTTTTTTTTATCCACTACAAGTTAGCCCTTGACGGCAATCTCACCTGATGGTAAGTGATGATGCAGTCTAAGATGGTAGCGGGCTAACCTGTTAGGGGTATGGTAAAACCATACTCCTAATTGGTTTCTACACGACATCGTGCCGGAACGCTAAATCGCTTGGCGACACGCCTTTGTCGGTAGGGTGGTAACTAGCCACGGCTGCAGCCTCCCACCAGACCAGACTCGAGCCGGGAATCGAACCCAGGACCTCCAACTTTATAATGCAACAGAGTGCGCGCTGCGCCACGGAGGTCGTCAAAGATTATAAGAATAAACATTCTTTAATACTAACTAATTATTCCAATCAACGTATAAGCTACAAATATCCTTTTAAACTTGTATACATCTTGACGTAGAAATTAAACTAGAAGATTTTGCTCCGTTGGTTTTGAAAGTTGGAGGTCCTGGGTTCGATTCCCGGCTCGAGTCTGGTCTGGTGGGAGGCTTCGGCCGTGGGTAGTTACCACCCTACCGACAAAGACGTATCGCCAAGCGATTAAGCGTTGCGGCACGACGTCGCGTAGAAACCAATTAGGAGTATGGATTTACCATACCCCTAACAGGTTAGTCCGCTACCATCTCAGACTGCATCATCACTTACTATCAGGTGCGGTTGCCGTCAAGGGCTCACTTGTAGTGTATTACAAAAACAAAAATTTAAATTGCCAATATACAGACGAAAACCTCTACAAATTTAAGGACGGCGTGATTTCTGAAATGATAATTGTGATTGTTTAGGTTTTTTCTATGGTCCCGAGGTTACATTATCGTTCGGCAATAAAACAAGGCGGCAAGGTAACAAAGAAGAATGTAAAACTTTTTTCGAATATTTAATCATTTAAGGCTGTATACTTTTACGGCTTGGTGATGGTGGTCCTTTCATTGCAGATTGGCAGACTTTGTAAATCTTCATTTAATAATAAGAAACTGTGTTTGTAATACACTTATGTATTTATAAATTATTATCATAAACCGTGTGCTTCTCTGACGCTTTCTTACTTCCGACATCTATAAGTAACAGTTGGATTAGCTTGTACAAGACTGGTTGGGTTGCGGTCGAGTGCGCGGGTGTTCCCGTGACCCAGCCACCAGGCGACGCGAAGGTGCATCGCTGGGTTTTAATCGGTATTCTGGTCGCCAGTCTGGCCGCCGGCGAGTCCCACATACCCCATTGTCTGCGTCGCTTCCGATGGGAAGGGGATGCGTAAACGCGTTTCCCAGAGGGAAAAAAAAAGATGCAGATAACTGGCAACTAGATATCCTTACGCCCTATAGCTGTAGTTTCTTCGAAAATAATCAAGCGAATCCAAATACTTTATTTATTTATTATTAATATAAAAGGAATATCATTAATTATATAATAAAGGCACCGAAAAAACCAAAGAGGTTTGTCCTCGGTGCTAATTTGTAACTTAACAGCTTAAAACTAGAGGAACTAAGTTATTATGAGATATTAGGCATGAAATTACTTCAGATAGCAAATCGAACTTAATAGCGCCATCCTTATTCAGAGTAAAGCGGAGGTAAAGGACAGCACAACTAAAAATCAATCTACCAACAGAAGATTTTAGAATGATTATTAATTGCAGCCCTTAGACATGTATATATCCTTAACATGTGAAGCAAGTAATTTGCAGTGCTAATTGCCAATAATGGATTTATTCACTCATATATTTTTTTTTAATATAGATAATAAATGTATTTTTTTTTTTGAAAATATTCACTCATATTTATTATAATTATTTTTTTATATAGATAAAAAATGTAAAATGTTTTTTTTTGACATTCACGTTGTATTATATATGCATGCGTTGCACGTTGAAAGAATGCTTCCACCCTTATTTTGTTCAAGTTTGTCACCAAGTATGCTCACATAAACGATAATATTATTTTCGTACTTCATTTTACAAGTTAGATGTTATGACAGGGTATAAAATTAGTTTTTAAGTAAGCATCATGATCAACCATTGCCGGCTCACTACAGAGCACGGGTCTCCTCTCAATATGAGAAGGGTTTGGCCATAGTCCACCACACTGGGCACATGATGATTCGCAGACTTCACACGCCTTTGATGAGCACATAATGGAAAACTCTCAGACATAAAGGTTTCACGATGTTTTCTTTCACCGTTGAAGCAAGTGATATTTTAATTGCTTAAAAACGAACATAACTCCGAAAGGTTAGAGGTGTGTGCCCGTAATCGAACCCCCGTCCTCTGATTAGGAGGCGGGAGGGGGGAGGCTGATAATAAGTAAGCATGTGGTTCGAATCCTGGCACGCACCTCTAACTTTTCGGAGTTATGTGCGTTTTTTAAGCAATTAAAATATCACTTGCTTCAACGGTGAAGGAAAACATCGTGAGGAAACCTGCACGCCTGAGAGTTCTCCATAATGTTCTCAAAAGGCGTGTGAAGTCTGCCAACCCGCACATGGCCAGCGTGGTGGACTATGGCCAAACCCTTCTCATATTGAGAGGAGACCCGCGCTCTGTAGTGAGCCGATAATGGGTTGAACATGTGGTAAATTAATTATAATTTAATTATAATCTAATAAGATCAACGCACGGAAAAAAGGTTTAAGGTATTTTATTTATAATTCCAATAATAATAATCGGTTTATCGGTACTATGATAAACCACACATGTTACTAGCGTTGAAGTCAATATGATTGAAAAAACTTCTATACATTAAACATACATACATATACCCCTTTAACATTACGCGCGCTAACAATACGTACGGCGAGCGAACGACCGCGTATTTGGTTCCAGGATTCATGAACGAACTACGAAATTAATAGAACATTTTTTGGCCGAGTTGGACGGTTGACTCATTTGTGTCGACCGTCTAACTCAGTTAGGAAATGTTCTTTTCATGCCTAATATGCTTACTCAGTTCCTCTAGTTTTAAGCTGTTATGTTACTGATTAGCACCGAGGACAAACCTCTTTGGTTTTTTCGGTGCCTTTATTGTATAACTAATTATATTCCTTGTATATTAATAATAAATAAATAATACATACAAAACATATACATATTAATGTTAATGAAATAATGATCTTTTGTTGTCTCGATTTCGACGGATTTGGTTAGCCCCCTATACGAAAATCGTATTACAGGGATCGTTCCACAGACTGTGCACCACGCGTCATGTCATGATGACTCCTAGATTGGATCGAGTAATGTAATATCTGAGATATAATTAGGACGGTGACATGACATTATGACATTGATAATTATAATTAAAAATTTAGTTTAATGCGTTGTTAAGATTTTTTTTTTATAAACTACAAGTTGGCCCTTGAAGGCTATATCACTTGGTGGTAAGTGATGATGCAGTCTAGGATGGTAGCGGGCTAACTTGTTAGGGGTATGGTAAGCTCAAACTCCAAATTGGTTTCTACGCGACATTGTGCCGGAACGCAAAATCGTTTAGCGACCGGTCTTTGTCGGTAAAGTGGTAACTGGCCATGGCTGGAGCCTCCCACCAGACCAGACCAGACCCGGGAATCGAACCCATGACCTCCATATTTATAATGTGGCAGCGCACGCACTGCGCCACGGAGGTCGTCAAACCTAGTTATTTTGTACACTATTCCCGAACAACCGTCTTTATCCTTTGATTTATCGATTGTCACGGTTAAAAAGTTGAGCGCGGAACCAGACGTTAAAACGTCTTGTGAAGTTAAAATAATAAACTATTTACTAATTAGTTAAGTTTAAAAAATAAAAATACAACAAAAGCCCCACAGAGTGACGAAAAAGTAGAATACAAACAAATGGATTCCACCACCATTGTCTGTGACAAAATGTCAAAAGCCATCCAGCGTTGCGCTCGGCATTGTGCGGGAGCTATTTCGGGGCGCGTCAAGTAAAACTGGACAAATGAATTGTATTTTTGTAAGGGAAGTGGCGAGTGGGAGGGAGAGAACACAGGCCTATTGTTGCTTTCAAATCATCCATACAGTAACTACACTATCAATAAATATGCGAGCTATAAATATTCCACTCCCGACCCTAACGCCCCTCTCATAAAGAGACGCCTGAAAAACGTCATAATCGACCCGGACGACCAACTGACGTTAGACAACGCTTCGCAGGTCACACTACAATAAACCCAACACAGCGTCTTCGCCGGCGAAGACGAGTTCCCCGCTATCTGACGTCATCCGTACGTGGACTCTATCCACGGACACAGGGGCGCTCGGACTGACACACCAGTCCTTGTTGGACTGGTCCACCATCCCAACGTCACCAAGTCGAGGTCCGAGTCTCACAGGAGACGCCCTTATGGCGACGTTCCCTCAGAAGTCGTCGAGCCCAGGTGCTCCACTCTCAGGCTGAGCTTCATGCTCGCCAAAAACCCCCTGTGACGCAGTAGTAACTATTATGGTTATCTGCAATTGTCAATTCAAAAAAAAATATATATATATTGACTCATTTTTCTCCCTGTTCTGTACGTATGTGGGCAGCGCTTGAATTTTAACAACAACCATATCCCTCAATTTTAATTAATAGTCGCGTTACATCAGTAGAGTGTTTTAAAATAACGTCTTCAGAAAATAGGTAAAAGATAGTCTTCAATGAGAATTATTGTGAGTTTTATTCGTAATATTTCATGACGTCCGGTGTCTATCTGAATAATTTAATTCGATTGACTAAAATAATGGATGTGTTCTATGTTCCTAAAGTATACCTAAAGTTTTTAAAAATGAAAGCTGACAAGACGTAACGAGTTTATACTCTTTCTTTTACTGGCACCTCTTTGGAAATGTGTTCCTATCATGTTTTATAATCGTTAAGTTTGCTTCCCAACATTTTTTCTCTTGAAGTAAAACATTTTTGTTACCTTTTGAAAATATTATGCTGTCGATTGTAATGAAATTAAACAAAAGGAGTAACTACTTCTTCTTCTTCTTCTGCTTCTTCTTCTTCTTCTGCTGCTGCTTCTTCTTCTTCTTCTTCTTCTGCTTCTCCTTCTCCTTCTCCTTCTCCTTCTCCGTCTCCTTCTCCTCCTTCTCCTTCTCCTTCTCCTTCTCTGTCTCCTTCTCCTTCTCCTTCTCCTTCTCCTTCTCCTTCTCCTTCTCCTTCTCCTTCTCCTTCTCCTTCTCCTTCTCCTTCTCCTTCTCCTTCTTCTTCTTCTTCTTTTCATTTGCCAACAATTCATCAAGAAAATATTGATCACTTATTCCCGTTTATTCTCTAAATTGATCAGCCCGATGTAATACAAGGTACAGTTGCAAATATCTTTTCTCGGGTTTATACAATGCTTCATACAAACTTCCAACCCCTATTTTACCCCCTTCGGCGTAGATTTGGATGAAAAAAAAATCTAACCTTATACTTACGCCAGGTGAGGTACTTACGTCAAGCTAACTTGTAGTGTAAATAAAAAAAATAAAAAAATCTAGTAATGGTTGCCAGAAAACTGTAAATGGTCAACTGCAATTAGGATAGCATTATTAGACCTGTTATTTTAATGTAAATTATTATGAATATGTTAGAAAGTATTTGTAAATAAAACAGCTTATTGATAAGTTAAGGTTAAGTTGACATTTCTAAGGAGAACCCATATAACCCCCTTACAGCATTAACTGGATTTTATGACGTTGATCTCATATCAATTACACACAGGACAAGCGCGCCTGAAACTTAGATATCATCATTAATGTCTATTAGGCATGAAATTCTACAGACCAAGCCTATACAATAAAAAAAAATAGGCTAATTTGATGTGGTATTAAAATAATAATAAATATAAAAAGAAAGTTTAACCCTCTCGAAGATATTCCAAAGTTTTACTGAGCAGAATGTCTTTTTTTTTTCTTGAAATCAAAGTAAATTCCGTGGCATCTGCCACATCGTTATAAATTTTAATTTTGGAACGGAAAATTCAAATCATATGTTAAAATTAAAAACCAAGTTACATACCTGCAACATGGCAAATAATTTCAAAGCATTTTGAAAATCTCGTCTTGCCTGTTTCTGGATACATCATCATCATCATAATCAACCCATTGCCGGTTCACTACAGAGCACGGGTCTCCTCTCAATATGAGAAGGGTTTGGCCGAAGTCCACCATGCTGGCCATGTGCGGATTGGCAGACTTCACACGCCTTTGAGAACATTATGAAGAAATCTCAGGCATCCAGTTTTCCTCACGATTATTCTTCAACGTTGAAGCTGTGATAGCCTAGTTGTTAAGACGTCCGACTCCTAATCAGAAGTCGGGGGTGCGAACCCAGGCATGCACCTCTAACTTCTCAGAGTTATGTGCGTTTTTAAGCAATTAAAATATCACTTGCTTCTGGATATATATGAGAATAATAAATCGTCAAGTGAACGAGATCGCGGGTAGCAGTGGCAAATAAAACAAAAAAAAAATGAGAGACGACACAAAACCGTATATAAAGTACCGCTTAAAATATAAATAAGCTCCGAAAGAACGCCAACAATCGCAGCGAGCGTCGAAATGAAAGAAACACAATCATCTCCCGCCCATTGTCTCTGACAATTGATGTCAACAGCCATCCACTGCGACAGCGCCGGGCCATTGTGCGAATACTATTCTGGGACTGCTCGAGAACTGGACAGAGGGACTGGCTTTTACAACTTTTTTGAGGGTTCTGCACCTATTAAGTTCACGCTTTAACAAATTAAAGGCTACCAGTGTCCTATGATTGCCTAATTTATGTTTAAGTTAGGCGGTGATGGCCTATTGGTTAGGGCGTCCACCTAATTAGAGGTCGGGATTTCGAACGCGAGCACGCACCTCTGACTTTTCGAAGTTGTGCGTTTCGAAGCAATTAAAATATCACTCGCTTCAACTGTGAAGGAAAACATCGCGTGGATACCTGCACGCCTGAGAGTTTATAATGTTCTCAAAGGTGTGTGGAGTCTACCAATCCGCACATGGCCAGCGTGGTGGACTATGGCAAAATCCTTCTCATATTGAGAGGAGACCCGCGCTCTGTAGTGGGCCGTCAATGGATTGATCATGATGATGATGTGTTAGCCGTTTTCAATAATAATTTATTATTGAAAACGGCTATATGCATGTCAGTTATATCCATGGCGACAGCGGTTTGCCAATATTAATCTTTATTCTGAGACTGCTCGAAAACTGGACAAGGGGACTACTTTGAAATTTTTGGGGAGATCTGCACGTTTTATTTACGCTTCATGAAATTAGTAGCAAAGAGGAACCGTCCTCTTTGCTACTGTGAGCAAAACAATTATAAGCTAATGCCTGATCTAACCCTCTAACATTACAATAAAAGTATGCAATTAATCCAAGGTTAATAACGCTGTGCCATTTCTAATGTTTTACTGAAGCAATATCCTTTTAATAGGAACTACAATAGAGTTTTCATATAAATTAGCAGCAGGTAGGTCATTTTAGCTATGGTAACATTTGGATCGAGGTGAATTCTTATATAGAGATATTATAGACACTGCACGCAAAGAAAATGAACGCAGAAAACATCGGATGTAAAAGCTTGATAATTTATCTGTGTTTTTGGTGAAATAAATATTATTTAATTTTTTTTTTACGAGTGGTTGAACTGCGGTAGACTGATGCTTCTCTTGACAACTAGGTCTTATTGTTAGGCGTCTTTACGTATATAACCTGAACCCCAACATATGAAGGTCTGCATACACTCGAGTGACCTTGGCCCTTTTACTTCTGGCACTCAAATTACTCTTCAGAAAACTACCGTCATGAGACATCTTTTATTTTTTAATTAGTAAATAACAGAATTTTTTCCGTGCTTTCATTCGCGATTCTGTCTTGAATAAACACTTAGTCTTTGTTTTACAGTGCCAACTTTTATATCTCGGATTCTCGTTATTTTATGTCTCCAAGGCCGAAAGGTGAATTAAAATAAATCCCACGGCTAAAACAATTCTGGAGCATCCCATCCCTGCCTTTAGAATTAGACATATCATAGCCCAGCAAAAGAACCAAAACTAAAATAAGGTAAGCTCTAAATTTAATGATCTCTGCAAGTATCATAATTAGAAGTGCGTTTTTTGCTTTGTAGGTTTGTCCTTTGTGTATGTAAATTACACAATAAAGTCAGACAATTGGCATTATAGGTAAAATGGATACACAAAATACGTTTCGTAAAGTAATCGTCAGCAACCTAACCAGCTAGTCATATTAATTATGATATGTTACTTTATTAATATTTTAATTAGTATTCCCTGAATTGCTATTTAAGCTTCTTTATTATAGAGATAAATAGATAGAATAAATTAATTGTCAGCTGCAATAAATCACAAAGGAACAATGAAATAAAATAAAATACCTTAATATTTGGAGTGATGTTTTAAACCGCGCACATAATAAGAATACTTTAAGCCTAACCTTTTTTTGTTGCGGGAGGAAATCTACTAAGTAAGATACCAGACTTTGTAGGGGAGATCTCGGGTTGTAGGAATTCTAACCACTAAAACTTCCTATGTAGCCACCAACAGCATAAAAGTGGCTGATGAAGTATAAAAATCCATTGTATACATATTATGAATTTACTTTTTCATTGCAAAATTGAAATCTGTGAAACCTGTCTTGTTTTTATGAAATTCAAACCAAACGCTTCATCATGTATTCCATTAGTCACTTTGAAACTTTAATGAATAAAATAGTTAATGGACCGCCTGTCTGTTGAACTTGCTCATAGATTAATATATAATCAGGTACGGGAGAGTAATTAGATAAATTTACTAAATTAGGTCTAGTCTAAAAGTTACAAACCTTTAATTTTATAGGCATTACATCTTTATTAATAATTAGGCTTTTAAATTCATAATATGCATAGTGCATACCCAAAAACAGTTATTTTTTTAAACTGTGTTCCAAAATGAACCAATGCGTACTAGGCATTAAAATTTTTTTTTACGGTGGTAACACTTTAATAAATGTCAAAAAGACTGACAACGACATTTAAAAATTATAGAGAGATTTTGGCGCCTTTAATTTTTGATTACTTATACCAAGTCAAGTTTATAAATACCTTCTAATTTTATGTATTCGACGCTTTTATTAAAATCGAAAAAATAAAGCTCCATAATATTCTTACCGCATGAATTGTCTGTACGGCAATATGTCCAATATGAAAAACATAACAAATGCAGCTCGCGTGGTTAATAAGAGGCCTTTCAGAGTTTCCATCGAGGGAAACATAGGTTCCGGCAAATCTACGTGTATTAAATACTTCGACAAATATCCTAATGTTGAGAAACATGCGGTAAGTATATCAATCTTCTCTAATATAAATGGCAAAGCTCAAATCTATATTGCTAACTATAAGTCAACTAAATCAATTGGTTGACGACTTTAGATCCAAATTTGATTTGATCCGAAAATGCTAATCAACTGGAGGACAAGGACCTGTTCTTCATACCACTGTGATAGCTAGTACGAAGAATAGAGCTTGTAAACATTTTGAGCTCAAAATTGCTGTCCTACCACCTTTAAGTAATTGGATTTAATCCTATCTATTTATTTACAGGAGCCAATAGCTGAGTGGCGCAACGTCAGCGGTCACAACCTCTTAAGGCTCCTCTACAGTGACATGAATGAATGGAGCTTTGCATTCCAGCACTATGTGCACCTCAGCCGCCTCAAGATACAGACCAGCCCACCTTCCAATCCTAATATCACTGTTAAAATGTTTGAGAGGTATGTATATTGGAATAAAGTTTCTTAATATGTACACATTAACTCGGATAAATATTTAAATAAACTAAAAGTATTATTCAACTGCCTCCTTCTCTGATTCTGTGCCATTTAGATCAGATAATATCAGTTAAAGCTAGCTACATCAGGATGGAATAAAGTACAGGATTTTGTTGCCCCAATAGGACAATTTTTTTTGTCAACCATATATTTATACACCATACATTTTAAAACTGCAATGCGAAGAAAACACAATTGCTTATTACCTGTTGCACTAATACACAAGTAAACTGAGGAAACTCATAAACCCTAAGGAAACTAAACAAATTGCAGGTAAGATAAGTTCTGCTATTCAATGGAAAATGGTATTGACTGGGTACTAACAATAGTAGAGACTGCAATAGATAGGCAAAGGTCAATGTGATGCTGAAACTAGAAGTCCTGCATAGCCTGCAAGTGCCCCAAGAAGAGAAAGAAGTGAAAGCTGTGATGCTTTTTTTGTAGGTGTACATGATAAGGTGTCAGGAATAGGATTGGCAGCATTTGTCTACTAAAATTTCAAGTCCTGACTCCATTTAGACAGTTTTGTATGAAATATTTGTATGTCAACAATCTACCATTGGAATAGTCAAATTGTACTGTTTTATTCTTTATTCAGGTCCAAGATAGTCTTTTGATTCTGACACTTTGGTAATTGCCAGCTGTTAAGTCATGGTTCATATTTAATACCAGACAGTTGTATTTTGCTAATCATCATCATCATCATGATCAACCCATTACCGGCTCACTACAGAGCATGGGTCTCTTCTCAATATGAGAAGGGTTTGGCCATAATCCACCACACTGGCCATGTGCGGATTGGCAGACTTCACACTCCTTTGAGAACATTATGGAGAACTCTCAGGCATGCTCTCATCGAGGTTTCCTTACGATGTTTGCCTTCACCGTTGAAGCAAGTGATATTTTAATTTTGCTAATATTTCTGCTTAAATGTTAATGGATCATACAATTTGTCTTACCTAAAAATATGTTGCCACATTATAGAAGAATAATAATATTAGCTAGTAATATCTAGCACTCCTAAAGGTATGTACACTTATGGGTTTGTTTTACAAGATTGTTTGTTAATTCCTTTTTTATTTATTATTCCAGATCTGTCCAAAACAGCAGGCATTGTTTTGTTGAAAATGCTAAGAAGCAGGACTTCCTCAAGGACCCGGAGTATCAAGTATTAGTGCAATGGTTTGACTACACTGAGAAATACCTGGATATCAGCTTAGATCTTATAGGTCAGTTATGAATGAAACACTAGAAACAACAATATAGAGAGTATTGTCATTGCTCACTTTACAGATATCAGAGGAACCCTCAAAGCTTTTTGTTTAAAGTTGAATGTAGTTATCACCGTCAACTCACTATTATGTAAATTATTGACCGGTTCAAAGTGCATTAAAGGATTATTTGAATAAAGATTATGATTGATTTCAGTATATTTAAGAACAACACCAAAAACAGTTTGGGAGAGAATGATGAAGCGTGGGAGAGCTGAGGAGTCTGAGGTGCCTTTAGAGTATTTAGAACAAGTGAGTATAATTTCTCCTCTCATCTCCTCTCCTTTCTTCTCCTCTCTCTGAGATGGGTACAGCCATAGTCCACCACGCTGGCCATGTGCGGATTGGCAGACTACAAACCCATAGTAAATCTGTGTGTGCCTCTTCCCTCTCTAATAAAAGAATAAGTTTGCATATCACCTTAATCCTTTAAAAGGAAAAAGATGGTGGCCCACTCCTCACAAACAGTTAAACAGTGGACTCCTTCCTGTACCAGCCTTGTTATAGAGTCCAAGATTCTGGGTCCAAATGCTTAGCTGTTTTTTTATCTCCATCAGGGTCATTTAATACTATTGCAAATCTACCCAAGGTTTTAAAGTTTCTATTCCTTTATGTATGTTTATCACAATACTTTCCAACCAAATGAAAACTCATTCACAGGTACACGAGTCATATGAGAACTGGTTGAGGTCACCCGATATTGGCTGTGAGGTGCTGACGATTGACGCCGACCGGGGACTTGACTGCGTCAGGGAGGACCTGGAGAGATACAGTTACAAGATACTTGGTGGGAACCATACCAATTAATTCGAAAATAACATACCATTGGATAGTTCCATACAGAAAATTACTCATTTTCGAACCTATCGAAATATATTGTCCCAGGTTGTAGCCCTGGAAAATATTGGATAGTTAAGGATTTATAATTTCTGAATTTCTTCTGGTCTGGTCTAGTTGGAAGAGTTCGGCCGTGGCTAGTGACAACCCTATCGACAGACTTGCAGCCAAAAGATCTAGTGATAAATAGTGGAATCCGATTAGGGTTATGGTTCAATATAACTGCCATGCCTATAACAGGGCTATGATCTATGAACTGCATCATCACTTACCACCAGATGAGATTGCAGTCAAGGGCTAACTTGTACTGCAAGTTTCGCATTCATAGTAGGGATATACAGTGGGAAGGTAAGGATTTGTGCCTAAATACAAAACTCATGTTTGACAATGTTGAACTTCCTTACCAACTTTCATATGCAACCAAATAAGCTATTTCAACCGAAAAATTAAAAAAGTAGTCATATCCCAAGCTGTAGTCTATTTACCAAATTTCATAAAAATCGATTCAATGGTTTTGGCGCCAAATTATAACAGACCGAATGAGTTACTTTTGCATTTTTAATATTAGTATATATTTTTTTTTATACATCACAAGTTAGCCTTTGACGGAATCTCACCTGATGGTAAGTGATCACGCAGTCTAGGATGGTAGCCAGCTAACCTGTCAGTACAGTAAACCCACACTCTTAATTGGTTTCTACGCGACATGTCATGGTAACTAGCAACGGCGGAAGCCTCAAACCAGACCAGACTCGAGACCATCAATCGAACCCAGGACCTCCAACTTTATAATGCGTCAGAAACGCGCTGCGCCACGGAGGTCGTCAACATCACATAAGTTACATGGGACTGTCTGTTTTATATTAAAAAAAACCCTGCGGAATCTTAGTTTTTTGGAGTTTTTTGAAAAGCAATTTCTAAAATTTGAGCCTAACATCAATAAAACAATAAAAGAATTTCGCATATATAATAACAGTACGGGTTAGTGCAATAATAATTGGGACTGAGAGCTTTTGACAAGCTCTCCTCAAGGATCTGCCCTTTTGAATTCGCAGAGTATCTCTGAAGATAGATTCTTCTCCATCGCCCGCCGAGTCTAAGCTTGGGGCTTTAAGAATTCCTCCCTGCAAATTTAACAAATTGTACTTACGCGATATTTAATAATGTTAGTTAAGCGGTATGGGACTATCTTCACGATCGTCGTGTTTCCTATTTAGAAATTACGTTGAGGAAATTCGGTTCGAAACATGGTGTAAAAGATAAAATAGATGATTAAAAAATTGATCTTGATAATGTACAGTATTCGTTTAGGAAGGCAGAAGTTAATATTTTGAGGCTTTGTTATTTATGTGTACAAAATAAAATATAGTTTTTATTCCAATCTAAATGTATAATTGCTACTGCTATGATAAGCAACAATTCGATTCTAACCCATCATTGGATTTTACTAGAATAATTATAACAAGTTTATGCATAATTTTTTTTTTTACGTAAACCCAGTCAAGGAACATGTTCATTTCTAACACGTTTTTTCATTTAGAAAAACGATTAAGGTGTTACACGTACTTGACGGGTTAAGTGAGTACGAAATAGAAATAAAGTTATTAATCAAAGAATTAATTTGTCAATATGAATGAACGCACAATTTATTTAATATTAGATAATTATACTTTATTTATATATATTTAGACTATTTTAATATTAATTGAAAATATAAAAAAATTGGTTGACTAATGAATTTTTAATTTATTCTATGACATAAGACTTACCACAAAGAAATGTAATCATAACAATCAATGAAAAACCTACAAAAACACTGTTTGTTTTATTACTACTAAAAGACTAAATGCACTATTAAAAATGTATTTTATTAAATAAGACATGTTCTTTTATTCAGATATATATCAAATTACACCAAACTAACTATAAATAATGGCTAACATAAAGGTAGTTCTGATTAAACCAGATTGCCTCATCTATGAGAATTAATAATAACTCAGAATCTAATTAGAAATAACAAACGCCAAAGTGACGATGATAATATTCATTTATTTATCACATAAATTAATAATCCTAATTTAGTTCCAATTTTGCACTAACCTATTGATTCAAGGTCAAGGCAAAATTGGCTCCATATTTTATTTACACTAAAGCAGGTCGAATTAACGGTACAAGTGATCGGCTCTGATGTTGGACGCGATCTCACTCTCCCACTTGTCGCCGTTAGAGAGTAGCTTCTCCTTGTTGTACAGAAGCTCCTCGTGAGTTTCTGTCGAGAATTCGAAGTTGGGGCCTTCGACAATGGCGTCTACTGGACATGCTTCCTATAAATAATTATGTACTGTGAATATTTTATCTTTACTCAACCTGTAAAATGATTCTGCACATAACTTTGCATCCTAAAGAAAAGGATATTTTTCCCTGGAAAATGGACTGGACTTGTGGCTTAAAAATTTATTTTTTATGATTTGCTTTATTGATATTGGATTACATGATACCATATTGGTACACAGCCAGAAATGTCCAAGTTAGGTATTTTTAACAATAAACCATCACAGCTTTGAATTTTATGGCAAGGACTTATCAGTATCAGCCTCAGGTTAAGATAATATATATATATATATATGATACTTTGCCATGCACTGGAAAGCATGTTGAGCTTACAGGTATTATTTTGGGGAACCTTCACACATTTCCATGGAAAATCTAAACTCTTAATTTCTCTCATCGAAAAACTAAACTCTCGCTCAAAGAAAAGAAGCCTGTGCAAAGCTATGACCCATTCAATCTTTGAGGATGAGAATGATTTACCTGGCAAAAACCACAGTAGATACATTTCGTCATGTCAATATCGTAACGTGTAGTACGTCGGGAGCCATCTTTGCGCTCTTCAGCTTCTATTGTGATTGCCTGAAATAAATTGTTTTTGAAATTTCAAAACATCAATTTATAAGTTAAAGTTTGTGACTTACAAAGAAAAATATAGATGGCCAGACTTAAATGGTTAGTTGGTCATCACTTCAATTAATAGCTAGCTAGCTAGTAAACTCTAAAATATTAGCCAACAATCTGCATAATCAGAATGCTGTATTTAGACCAATAGAAATCCCCATGTGTATCAATCAATGAAAACACACTGTGTAAAGTAATTTTGCTCTTGCACACCTTAAATGCATTTCCTGACATTTAATAAAGTAAATTTTCATTTAATTAAGAATGCCTAAGATATTTCGATACCTGAGCCGGGCATATAGCTTCACACAACTTGCAAGCGATACATCTCTCCTCTCCCGAAGGATAGCGGCGCAATGCATGTTCACCTCTGAATCTTGGTGATAGAGGCCCCTTCTCAAATGGATAGTTAATTGTAGCTGGCTCCTGTAATATTAACTTGCTATTTTAAAGAGGCATAATAATAAAATATTTCTTTCATGCACTCTTTAACACCAAATGCTAAAAATTAACAGATGTCTTAATTATAATTAAATTGGTTTTAATGCAATTACAATTATTTAGTACAATTATGTGTTATGTATTTGGGAACCAAACAGTAACATCATAAAATTATAGAAAATAATATATCAAAATAAATTCTGATATAAAATTTGAACATAAATTAAATAACATGAAGAACATTGGGCTAAGATAGCCATCAGAGATTTTTTTTCTGAATGATGTTAAAGTTATATAATTTAATCACTTGCCTTAAATATGTGGGCTAGTGTCACAGCAAAACCTCTTGCAAGTTCAGTCCAAAATAGTGTCTGAGCAGCCCTGTTTGTCATTTCCCTCATACTCATGTCTGGGTCTTCTGCATTAACATATTTGTAGCCTGGTGAGGTTGGTGGGTACACTTTGGACACTTTCCCTTCTTGACCAGAACTGGAATAACGGACTAACATACCTGTAGATCCATATGGTCTCACTGAAATCATGGGATTATAAAAATTTAAAAAACTTAACTTTGTCTACTAACTATCCTTACAGTAATTGTCCCTAATTGTTTCAACAAGTGGGACTACATGGGAGATAGTAGTCGTAGTTATCATTAACCTTATGAGAAAGTTAGAATATGTGAAGTGAAGTACCAAAATTAAGGTTATTAGTGTCCAGAGGCTAAATAAATCCCACTCAGGAATGGCTAGAGTGGGACTCCTTCCTTCGATTAACGAAGGGTTTGTTGTTTTTAATAAGAAAACAGAAATTGCGATTGCTAAAAGGGAACAAAAAGTAAGCCAGTTAAAGCTTACTACGCTTGTTTGATATATTTCTATCATGCAGCTTATAGTATCGATCTATACTTATCTAGGTTTTACGTCACATACTAAATTCATCTAGGTAATTACAATTGCAGGCATTTCTTTAGTTGCTATTTTTAATGTTTTGTTTTTACGTGAGGTTATGTTTAGTTGCGTAACTTTGCATTTTTAAACAATAAAAAAACACTAACTGCGGTAATCTAAAACAATTACAGAATTTTTACCTCGAGCCGACACAGAAAATATTTTTGCTAAGGACATTTTTATTTGGTTCAATTCCAATTTTTGCAAAAGATCACAAAATTTCGATTAATTCAATATCGAACCGTCAACTTTAGTAAACTGTCAAGTGTCAACGTCAAACTCGGGATGTGTCACTGTACTGTCAAAATAGGAACCGCAACCGGATAATTTTATAAAATCTTAAATGAATTAGGAAAACTATAATATATTATGTTCTTTTAAAGTTTTTTAATTGACTAGTTACACAATCCAAAACTCATTGAAGTACAGTTTGTATTATACATATTTTGAAGCTGGGTGGATACGCGTTGTATAGTTTCGTAAAAAATGTCTGTAGTGTGCCAGTTAAAATGTGTTAGGTTACACTTTATATCATAATATCCGGAAATGAATGTAATTCTTTCCTGCAATAAAAGATTTGATATTGTACTTTCGACTACCTATATACCTAGCCAGAAATGTGTTGTTGCAAGTATACTCTATAGACTATGATTAATAGCTCCGTCATAACGTCAAATTCTTTAATCATAGACTGTCAAAACATTGGAGTGACGTTTACAAATTCTTGTCCGGTGTTGTAAATTTACGAAAAAATTCGCCACGCAGCATGGAAGATCCACCGGCTTCCGGAATGGACTCCAATAAACACAGTTCCGAAGATGAGGTTACATCTACAACGGTAAAAATGAGATCTTTGACTATATAGTTTCCATTCATTAAGTTGTTCCACTTCATTACAAGGTATTGGTTTTTCATAGGACCGGCGACCGTTTGGAGGGCTGGAGTTCCAAGTTTCTGAGGTAGTTGGTAGGCTAGAAGCTGGAGTGAATGCCCAGGAAGCTGCACTGAACGCAAAGGATGGTGCAGTAAATTCCCAGAATGCTGAAGTTAACTCTCCGGTAGATTCAGAAGCGAATGAAAAGGAGTCGCGTAAAATGGTTCCTGGTTTGTTTGAACCGCATGAAACGCCTATGGACGAGATTTTGAAGACTTTGGAGAACATAGTATTGAAAACCGACCCAAGCTGTGAGAGTATCGAACCACCATTACTCCCGACAGACGCTGTGACTCGAGCGGCGATCCTTTCACATAGTATTGCAGCCCTTTTTGCAAGATTGGAACGGAGCCATGCTTCTAAATTAGGAGGCTATATAGCCAGTGAAACAACACGGTGGATGTCATATCTGTTTAGGTAAGTTCATAGATTGCTATTGTTGTTTGTCACTGTTAAATCAGAATTTTCCACAATAATCTTTTTTTGTCTTTGAACTTCCCACATCCTTGACTCTTTGTACCCATAGATTTCTTGGGTCTTTACTTTCTTTACTTTAATTATATGTTGAAGGCACAATAACTTGTGACAAATATACCCTTATCTAAATGATTTACCAATTAAAATCAGCTTGATAACTCTCTTTCATGAAGATGGTTGAATCCCCATTTTAAACTGAAAGTACAAACATATCATATATATTAGAATTTCACACACATACTGTTATCACAATTTTTCTATCAACTATTTATTTGGTTTGATGCAATAATTAAAAATATATACATATTGCAAATCCACCACAATAGTTTTACTCTGCCTTTATAACAATTAGTCTAGTTTTATTTTAACTACAAAATAGTAGATAATCAATATTTAGGATCCATAAACATATCTCTATTCATATATCTATCTATTTAAGTTTATCATTTATTGCTTATTTCTAATGAATAAGTTATCAGCAATTACCATATAACTTATTTATGTTCATTCTAGAAAAGTAAAACAAACTAATTGTTGATGTTGTTGACAAGTAGTGTATTGTTATTGAAACATGAGAGTTGAGCTTTTCATCTGTCTTCAAAATAGTAATTTGCATAAAGAGTTATAGTTTGTCTGGTGGGAGGCTTCGGCCGTGGCTAGTTACGCCAAGCGATTTAGCGTTCCGGCACGATGTTGTGTAGAAACCAATTAGGAGTATGAGTTTACCCCCTAACAGGTTAGCCCGCTACCATCTTAGACCGCATCATCACTTGCCATCAGGTGAGATGCAGTCAAGGGCTAACTTCTGGTAAATAAAAAAAAAATAGCATATAAGACCAAAACTTATTCTCAATGTTTACCATAAACAAATTATAAAGAAAACTAGGCTAAAGATTATTTCATGTAATTTGCTAATAGTTTAGAAGTGTCTGCCTTAGTATTTTGTAACATATATAGGTTCTATGTATTTAATAAGTAGGTTCTGTATATTTTATATATCTTTTGTCTAATGTCAGCTATGTAAGTCATGTGGTTAATATAGTTTTAAAATGAAGTGAGCCAATGTCTTTCTTAATAAATCCCTAAGTCTGGCCTACATATTCTCGCAGGACGAATCATGACATTGGCATTGAGGATGGGATAGTGAATAACTTTTTTTTTTTATACACTACAAGTCAGCCCTTGACGGCTATCTCACCTGGTGGTAAGTGATGATGCTGTCTAGGATGGTAGCGGGCTAACCTGTTAGAAGTGTGGTAAACCCACGCTCCTAGTTGGTTTCTGCGCGACATCGTGCCGGAACGCTAAATCGCTTGGCACGTCTTTGTCGGTAGGGTGGTAACTAGCCACGGCCGAAGCCTCCCACCAGACCAGACTCGAGCCGGGAATCGAACCCAGGACCTCCAACTTTTTAAATGCGACAGCGCACGCACTGCGCCTGTAAAAACGGCTGAATGTTTGGTTTTTAGTCTAAGAGTAATAAGATCTCTTGCAAATTCTTAGCAAGCAATAGGCAGATCAAGTATTGGTAGCTGGTAGCTTTTGTCTTCCATATATACACACAGGCAGATTGTTATCATACTATCTGCCTTGTTAGTAGAGTGTACAAACATATTACAAGAAATAAATAATCTAATCCGATTTAATTGAAACTCAAGGTGATTGATAACAAATGTTATGGAGAGATTTTAATCATAGTCATGGTATCTGTTTTAAACTTGATCCAACAGTTAAAATATGATATATACATTCTTGTTTCATATACTATATATTGGATTTTATGATGCCATATTTTATGAACAATGAAGTGCAGAATGCAAAAACAACAAACAACATTCATTGATAATGAATGTGGTTGAAAATCCGTGCTGTGGTAAGCCGTGATAGCCTGGTGGTTAGGGCGTCCGCCTCCTAATCAGAGGGAAGGGGGTTCAAACCCGGGCACGCACCTCTAGCTTCTCGGAGTTATGTGCGTTTTTAAGCGATTAAAATATCACTCGCTTCAACTGTGAAGGAAAACATCGTGAGGAAACCTGCACGCCTGAGAGTTCTCCATAATGGCGTCAAAGGCGTGTGAAGTCTGCCCATCCGCACACGGCCAGCGTGGTGGGATATGGCCGAACCCTTCCCATACTGAAAGGAGACCCGCGCTCTGTAGTGAGCCGACAATGGGTTGATCATGATGATGATAATATAAATAATCATGAGCCTCCAATAGTCCAAATTTTTACCCTTTTTGGTTGAATGTAACATGTTTATAAATCTACTTGGAGTATATCCTTGCATTTGTTATTTCATTATTCATAATAACATCATAGTGTAATCAGTAAATGTTATGTACCTACTAAAAATATTTTATTATACAAAAATATGTAAAGTAGGTAACATTGAAACAATAATAATTCTCAGTATGTTGTACACTCATATAAATATTTCTACTGTTTTTAAATGTTAGAATAAATCAGTTTCTCAAAATCCTTAATTATTTGAATACCTGTTTAGATAAAAACTACCTAACTTGTAGATTATTAATAAGTTTTTATAGTAAGTTAATAATGGAGGTGTAACAAAAGTAAACAATTGTGTTGAGTGGTTAAGTTTTTTCTATATAAAATAAGTATATATATCCTAAATATGGAATTTACATAATATAGTAATTTAAATGTTTTTAAACTGTACGCAGATGGCTGTTAGTATACATTGTTAAACAGAACAGTCAGATATTTTTCAATACATATCATTACTATAAAATTGTCATGTAAATTCCTAAATATTAATATAACTATGTTTCTATATAATTTACAGGAACAAATGAGATAAGTTAACTCAAGCACTCAAATCTTTTATTACATTCATGATCAACCCATTGCCGACTCACTACAGAGCACGGGTCTCCTGTCAATATGAGAAGGGTTTGGGTATAGTCTTTACACGCCTTTGAGAACTCTCAGGCGTGCAGGTTTCCTCACGATGTTTTCCTTCACCGTTGAAGCAAGTGATATATTTAATTATTTCAAAACGCACATAACTCCGAAAGGAGGTGTGGTCTGATTAGGAGGCTGATGCCCAAAGTACTAGGCTATCACAGCTTCTATTTTAGATTCTATTTTTTTATTAGATTGCAATTGTTCATTTACAAATAACCCAGATTACATTTATTTATTGTTACTTGACACTTATAGATTTTATTTAATATTACAGGTTGGAAGATTATAATGCGTATTATCACCAGGAACAGCTAGAAGGCCTAGTTCGCGTCACAAAAATGCTACTCCACCACAGATATCCCCGATATTTAGAAGATGGAGGTAATGAATAAAAGATTTTTATTTTTACAAATATTTATCAAACAATTATAAACTTTATTCAAATAATCCTTTAAAAGGCACTTATGACGCATCAATAATTTACATATTAGTGACTTGAAGGTTAAGAACTTAAAAGAGATTCGTAAACTTAAAACTAAAGCTATGAGGGTTCCAAATGCTTCCTGGTTTAAAAAGAAGCCCACAGCAAACTTTGCTGGGTAAATTTTCTTTTCATTATAACCATCTCACATGCCACCTAAAATTATATAAGAGCTCTTATTAGAGCAATATTTCATACCCAAGCTTGTTCATTCCGAAGCTCGCCAAACAGCCCAGTTACGCTGTGGCAACCAATAGGGTTAGTACAGCTAATAGACAGTCCGAAAAAAAATATACCCAAGCTAGTTTATCATTTACATAATCCTTAACATTATAAAAGGAATTTCTATAAGCTTACGTTTTGTTTAAAGTGAACTTATTGAGAGACATCCCAGAAATTTCATTTACCTTTAAATGAATTTCTAATTTGTTGTAGTCTAGTAGCTTGCAACACAAGTTTATTTTTACTTCTAATGTGAAGATTTTTACAATCGCATACGTTTTTATAATCTGTTATCTGTTAAGACCGTAATAACACTTGGCGTGGTCGTAATGTTAAACCGAAATACATTACACCTATCGGCATTAACGTGATTTGAATAAACAACATATCTCCATGATCAACCCATTACCGGCTCACTACAGAGCACGGGTCTCCTCTCAATATGAGAAGGGTTTGGCCATAGTCCACCGCGCTGGCCATGTGCGGATTGGCAGACTTCACACGCCTTTGAGAACATTACGGAGAACTCTCAGGCGTGCAGGTTTCCTCACGATGTTTTCCTTCACCGTCGAAGCAAGTGATGTTTTAATTGTTTAAAAATGCACATAACTCCGAAAAGTTAGAGGTGCGTGCCCGGATTTGAACCGCCGACCTCTGATTAGGAGGAGGCTGACGCCCTAACCACTAGGCTATCACCGCTTCAACAACATATCTCAGCAAGCCACAAAAAAAAATAACCCGGCATATGTTTTCATTATACCCTTGTTATTAAAGTTGATTGATCTTACTATTAGCTTTATTGGCGAATGTTCTGGGTTACGTAAATTAACCCACAGTATACGCCAGTATTCGGTTTATTAAGTGTAAACTATCCCGAATCTGGACTTATTAGTGCTACGACTGCTGCAAATAATATAATAAAGCTGTACCACTAACTAGTTTTAGGTTTTTTTTTTATGTTATACCACCTACCAGCACCTGGAAGAAATCTCTAGTTAGCGATAAGGCCGCCAAATTGTACCTACTCTCTACTCTATTGTATTTGCATTTTTTCAATTATCTGTGGTGTACAATAAATGTATATTCAGTTTATCAACTTTAGATCACTTAAAAACCTTTTATGAGTTCTGTGAAGATTGCAAGCATTTTAGTTTCTAATACGCGACGCAAAGATCTGGAACGCCCTTCTGGCTTCTGTATTTCACAGTACTTGTAATATGGATCTTAAAAAATAACAAGAGCGAATATATTCATAAAGAACAAACACTAAATGGTTGTTCCTTCTTTGTTATGGGCCTCTTTACAATAACACCTTAGTCTATCCAAATATCTAGTTATATAATAAAAGCAATAGAATTGTTAGGCAGTGTTTTGTCACAGTTCAGCTTGCAGCACCTTTCAATTGTCAGAGTGTGATAAAAACTGCATTGCTATTCCGAAGATATGCCACGTCCTTTAAAGTTAATGCGTTTTCAGCTTTAGCATTTGCGAATCGCCTTCCTTCGATATACAGCTGCGTGGCGAGTCCTCTAGGCGTGGTGCAACATCTCTGTCGACAGCTCGGCTTACCGCTCGCCTGCGTTCGACCCGTGCCCGTGGACTCTTCAGGTGAGTTTATTCTATATATTTGATGCTTAGGATATTCGCATCCGCTCCTACTAATGTTATTTGCGGTCCAGCTTTGTGCTAGGTTCTGACATATTCTAATATGATGAATGACGATGAAATTTAAGATCGTTATTTATTTAGTATGACTTTATGTACTATGTTTTTAACTGTGTTGCCTGGAACACATAAATGAATGTTTAAATCATAGATAGTAAGAAATAACATAATAATAAATAACCTGAGAACTGATCATGTCGCAGTAAGAGATTGACATTTTGTTCATCTCGAAACTTACTTATACTTATTTACTTAAAAATAATATAAGTGGAAATCAAATTCTTTGACAAGCTTACCAACCATTAATTAGTTCTACTTGGATCTTAACAGTCATGAAAAGCACTACCACGTCAGATTTATTTATTAATTTGGGAACCCTGATTCAAATATGATCCCATTTCTGATGTAAATTCAGGTAAAAGTTTGGACCTGGAGGCGTTGGATCGTCTCTGCGAAGAGGATGTAGCGGCTAACCGCACCCCCCTTCTGGTCTTGGGAGAAGTGGGAGGACCGCCATTAGGCTGGGGCACTCCACTGGCCGCCCTAGCCGCGCTCTGTACCAAACGCAACTTGCATCTACACGTTAGAGGGCACGCTTTGGCCCTACCCGTTGCTTTGCCTAAAGGGCAGGTAAGTTATTAATCATTGCAAGCGATCATCATCACAATCAACAGTGTAGTCACCTGATAAGAGTTTATGGAACGCTTACGCGTACCAAACATATCAGTCTTCAGAAAAAAAAATTGCACTTCTATCGAAATATTGCTATTATTTGGTTGGTTTGAAGTTGAAGTTTTGGTTGAAGCATACTTGATGAAGTTGCTTTAGCTCCGGGGCTCTTCTTAAGAGACGCCTGTAATCATAGCGTTGGTAATTCGTCCATTGAGAGATAATAGAAAGACGAACTTCAAAGCATTCCATGTTTCACTGTTTGGCTGCAGGGCTCATCGTGTGTGTGATTTAGCGTTCTGGCACGATGCCTATAATAGGTTAGCCCGCTACCATCTCATATCAAAGAGAACCAATGAGTGACGAATAGTCTCAGCCCTTTTCTCTCATAGCGAAGAGTTTTGGGGCCGTCGCGCTCCCACCATACCAGTTCAGAGAAGTTAAGAAATGATTTGAATTTCTAAAGTGTCCCTGCCGGGGATCGATTCCGGTACCTCCAACTGGTAAGATCACCGCGCTAAACACTCCACCAGGGGGTGGCCTTCAAAAATTTCACGACGTTAATAGGCTGATGTATATATGTTATCAGATATAACTTATATTTTAAAAATATTCTCACGTCTTTAAGTTTAATCTTAATATTGCGGTGGATAGATTATTCGTATGTGTTGTTACAGAAATACAGCATAGCTGACTCTCTCACATTAACTCCAGGACCCTGGTTTGGCGTGCCGGGACTACCGACTGTTGTATCCTTTTCTGAATCTATCAAAACGTTTTGTCATTATCATAACCATTATATTAAAAATATTAAGGACTATATAAATGATAAAAAAGCTTGGGTGTGATGGTGATGATGAAACAAAAACCCCCGGCTAAGTTTGTTGTGGGCTTCTTTTTAGACCAGGGCGCGTTTGGAACCCTCATAGCTTTAGTTTTAAGTTTACGAATGTAGTTATCACCATCAAATCACTACTATGTAAATTATTGACGCGTCAAAAGCGCCTTTTAAAGGACAATTTGAATAAAGATTATTTGAATTTGAATTGCGAAACATAAGCTAAGCCCTTTTATTAAATTTTAAAAAACTTTATCATATGATTGAGCAAAAATCTACATTGATATAAGTTTGTAATCAGTAAAATTATAAATAAATCAATTAATATTATAATAAAATTATTAAAATTATTATTTCTTTAGCATATTACACCAGACATTTTATAAAATACCAGAAAGTATCACAGCCAACGATCATTCCAAAGGAGTAAATCCGGTAAGTTATTTTTTTAGCTGGTCGAGTATCTCGACGAAAACATGCGTACCAATAGGAACCCATTTCCACTTAATTTATTAATTGAAAAAGTATTTAGTAATAGTAACTTGAGAGGTGTCAAGGGACACCCGGATGGAACGAAGTTCCTTTCGATTAATTAGTGAAGGAATTGTAATAAAAATTTATTTTATTTAAGTTATAATAAAATTTTTTTTATTATTAACAAATATAATGTTATATAAACTTAATCAGTAGGCTCAATTTTGTACTCCATCAGCAATATCCGGACTTGTGCAGAAACACTGTCAGGATTCATTATTATTGTTATTTTTTATTATTTATTATTTACAAAAAACCTGTATACACTCAACAAAAATAATCGTCGCGACACCACACTGTTCAATGCGAAATAGAAATGAAAATATCTGGCTTGCTTTCTATAAGAGAGAGAGAGAGACAGACAGAGAAACATGCGACGCCGCACAGCTTACAATAACAAAAGTGTCGTGACAACTTTTCGTAAGAATTTTTTCCGTCTAGCCCCCTTTCACAACGCGCGATAAGGAACTTCGTTCCAAAAATCAATAACAATAAATATTTTAACATAAGGTGTGCATCGGAAAAAAATACGATACTACTGCATTATTGCAACACTGAATCGCCCGTCTGAGGAGCGAGAACCTTACACTAAGATAAATAAAACTTATTAAAATAAATTTAATTGAATAATTTTTTTTAAACTTATAAAAAGATGTACACCATTTACCAGCCCAGATAAAGTCCCAAAATAGTTTATAGTTTATAACACAAAGTACTGACCACTGCGTGTTGGACGTCATATCTTGATAACTATCGTATAACTATACGAGGGCCGTTCGGTTTAAATGACAATGTGAAATGTACTAAATTTAAATTTACTTATTATAGAGTTTCAAATTGTGTAACTGATTTTAATTAATACAAAACAAGGGGGGCTTGATGTGAAAGCGTAGACGAATTTAAGCTGTATAACTATGTAGATAAGTTTCATTTTTACTCTGACTCCAGAGATCATAAAGTTCACTAACTTTTCAGGCAGGTAGCCGAGAAATTGCTTTAGCCGCACTAGCGGGCTTGACCGCGGGTTCGGCGCGTCTAGCGGCGCTGCCACTGTGGACCTGCGCACGCGCAGCCGGAGAAAACCGACTCACGAGGCGCATCGTCGCCGCCTTCCGCTCCGCCAGGGCCGCCCGGGCGCTGATAGCTAGTGCTGACCTACGGCTTTTGGTAATTGTTTAACCGGCTTTAGGCATACAGCGGAGAGCGAGCCTTCATTAGAAGAAGAGGAGGGGGGGAGGGTTTCTAAGAATTTCTCATTCCCACGTTGGTCAGGCTGACCATCATGGTCAGCCTGACCAACGTGGGAATGGTGGGGAAGGGGGATCTCGAGAATTATGTCATATTTTACCGTGGAAGAAAATTTTCGTAAATTCGAAAGTTTCGTAAAATTACCTCACGTTATCAATGGATAGCCAATCCATCATCGTAACGTGTTTTAAAAAAATATTTTTCGTCTTTTCAGAGCGAACGACCCGGTGGTGATGAACCTCCGAACGTGGATTACGTAGTGAGTATAATTTTACGAATATATAATTATTAAGATATATTATTAATATATTAAAAATTGAATAGAAGCAAAAATCCTCAAGGTCGTCAAAGTCATGACTATCATAGGACAGATGGCAGTTGGACGAAATCCCGCTAGACAGACGACCTTAAGAAGGTGACGCGCTCTTGGGAAAACTGTCACGCCCGAAGCCTTCCACCAGACCAGCTCGAGCCGGGCATCGAATCCAGGACTAACTTTATAATGCAACAAGGCACTGCGTCACGGAGGTCGTCAAAATTTTGAAATGTTTTTTATGTCAGATAATGAATGACTACCGGTTCGGAAGGCAAATCCCACCGAGCAGAAGCCAGTGAGAAACTAACCAGTCGTTCATTATTTTACTTGTGTGATGTTTTCAGGAAGCAATATCACAAGCGTCCGCCTGCGTAGCGTTCCAATTCGCACCCCCCGACGTGGACAAACCGCCCCCCTACTACGACAAACTGAACTCCTGGCTGGGGCAGGTTCTGCAGAGGGAAGCCGATATGGTGCGCATTTGAAGTTATCTTTTTAGTACTGTCCACAAATCTTTTCAATGCTCATTACTCTTCCAGATAATTATCATCATGATCAACCCGTTGCCGGCTCACTACAGAGCACGGGTCTCCTCTCAAAATGAGAAGTGTTGGGCCATAGTCCACCACGCAGCGTGTGCGGATTGGCAGACTTCACACGCCTTTGAGAACATTGTGGAGAATTCTGATGCATACAGATTTCCTCACAATGTTTTCCTTAACCGTTGAAGCAAGTGATATTTTAATTGCTTAAAAACTCACATAACTCCGAAAAGATGCGCGTACCGTGCCCGGGTTCGGACCCCCGACCTCTGATTAGAAGGCGGACGTCCTAACCACTAGGCTATCACAGCTTACTCCAGTCTTTTATGATTATAAATATAAGTAATTATGATTGAAACATTGCAATAGGCTTTCTTGTTTTTGAACATAAATTGATGTCGTTAAAGAAAACATTTTGGAACTTTTGAGAATTTATTTTCGGTTAATCTATTCTTCACAGATTAGCATAGAAGTGTGCGAAACGGAAGCGCACGGCGTCGTCCTACGGTACTGCCCTCTTGAAGGGACACTTCTGGAAGAAGACCGCGTCGAGGCGTGGGCGAGTGTACTGGAAGCACAGTTACACGTCCTACACGCTACGGTAGCGTTACGGGAGCCGTTCCAACAGGGGGTGAAAGCTCATCCGTGTTTAACCTTGGTCCACGTGCCTGGGTGGGCGGGTAAGAAATATCCTAAAGATGCGATCGTTAATAGGCGATAAGGCCGCCTTTTGTATCCCACTTCTTTCCTCATATCATTATAATAAAAATAAAAACAAATCTGATGAATTTGTTTTCATCAGCATCAACCATTGGACATTCACTGCTGGACATAGTTATGTTGTTATATTTCCGAATTGTGCCGCTCTTTGCTTAGATTACCACGACTCGCTTGATGTCGTCTGTCCACCTAGATTTGCTCCTACCAACGCTGCATTTAGTGGAGGCAAATTAAATCTTTGAGATCAAATTTGTTTCTAATGCATACTTAAACACCAAAATAACAGTGGCCAAAAGATCAACGAAAAATTAAGTTCCGATTAACTAAATTAAAGTAAATCTGATAAACCTCTCATGTTATATTGCACTTGTTATTCTTTCTAACTCTGTTTCTCACCATTTTAATACTGCCAAAGAATCCACAGCAAAAAAAAACATGCATAATGATACGAGTAAAACTTAAACGCCGCGTTGTTTCGTTATGCCCCGACCAGGATCAAAAGATTTAAGTCAACCTGCCCGAAAATAGTGTTTCATTCATATTAACATGAAGATTACTATTACTTTATACAAAAATTGAACGCAGAAAGATATAATAAATTTATAAATAAAATTATCTTATTTCAGGTCATAATCCCATATAAAATGTACATAATATAATAAAATTACTTGGTAACAAGTAAGCAACTAATGTTCCTAACTAAACCCATCGTCTTCGGTCGCGGAGTAGCCAATCTGTCGTCTTTGGAGCCCAACGTCATCATCATGATCAACCCATTACCGGCTCACTACAGAGCACGGGTCTCCTCTCAATATGAGAAGGCTTTGGCCATAGTCCACCACGCTGGCCATGTGCGGATTGGCAGACTTCACACGCCTTTGAGAACATTACGGACAACTCCCAGGCGTGTAGGTTTCCTCACGATGTTTTCCTCCACCGTTGAAGCAAGTGATATTTTAATTTTTTTAAACGCACATAACTCCGAAAAGTTAGAGGTGCGTGCCCGGATTCGAACCGCCGACCTCTGATTAGGAGGCTGACGTCCTAACCACTAGTCTATCACCGCTTCAAGCCCAACGTGTATAGCAGTAAAGCTGTCTATGTTGATTAATAAATTAAGTGTTATTTGTCAGGTCTCGGCGGCGTACGGTACATCCCTCTAGGTTGGGAAGAAGCCCCGACCGAAGAATTGAACAACTTAAACAAGCAGCTTGTGGAAACCTTGAGAGCAACTGACGGCGCCTTCTCTTGTGGAGATGGAGAAGACGGGATGGCTTGCGTAAGGTGAGAATAATGGAGAATGTCTTTGGTGATACAATCGTTTTTTACAATTTTTTTATCGAGGTAAAAATGTGTTGTCTATGAATTATAGTATAGTGAATATATCTGGGACGAAGAACGGATGAAGTACGCCTCTTCTTCACGTCCTAATGTAATTTTCTATGGATATTTTGATTGCATATTTTTATATTGTTGTATAGCTTGGAGTGGACATAACGCGTTGTCGTTGGGGGGGTTCGGGAGGAGGGTTTAGAGATAGCGTTATCATTGGACTTGTCAATTTAATTTAATTTAAATGAAATGAGCTCATGACTTAAGGACTAAAAACATAGTTTTAAGAAAAAAACTCCCCAAAAACCCCAAAATATTTTGCTCCTTTGATTGTTAGTTTTATTTCTATTGCACCTGAAATTTCACAGGTTTGGCATGGTGACAGCGGACACGGATGTTGAGGAATTGTTGGATTTGGTGATATCCGCGGGAAAGGATGTCGAGGACAATTCCAAAGCACTTGTCGATATGACTGAGGTGGTTATAAAAGGTGAGTTAATGGGGGTGGCGGGGAAAAAATCTTGATTAACGTGCAAAGAGTGAGTGAGAGAGTGAGAAAATGCGCACTGGCGTAGCGTAGTGGGTAATGCGTCTACGCTGACCCACTACGCTGCGATAGGGCGTTAATAATTATCATGAATCTACGGATTGACCTTGACCGCTGAACTGGACTAGGTCTTTTGTAGAACGCATGTTCTACGGCTAAGGCTTCTTAGAGAGCTTAGGTTTAACTATCAAAAACCTCCTTTTGACGACCTCCTTTATTAAGTGAAAGGTCCTGGGTTCGATTCCCGTAGCGAGTTTGGTCTGGTGGGTGGAAACTACTGGCAAAGATGTACCGATTACCGATTTAGTGTTCGAGTCTGAAGCGGAGTACAGAACGAGGTTGGGTTGGTTAGGAGGTTGCAGTGTGCAGCCCATCGGTGCAACGAATCGGTAGCTCCATTGGTGCTACAGATATTCTTAACATGAAGTGCCCCGATTGCGCGGTTTTTATTTAAAAAAAATAGAGAAAAACTATATAAAGAAAAACTCGTTTACAGGTATATCGGCGGCACAGGAGGAACTAGCCCGCGAGGCGTGGCAGGAGGGCCTGTTACGGCGAGTCCCAGTTGTGGGCCGCGTAGTGTCGTGGTGGGCGCCGCCCGCACCTCCCGCCGGCCGGCGGTTGTTGTTAGCCAATGGGATGTTACAGACCACTGAAGATATTTACAGGTTTGTTAGTCACCTAAAAGAACCAGCTCAACGTCATACTTGAGTAAGTCAGTTTATTTATAACAATATTATAATTAAGAGAGGCAACGGTGACAATTGGTGACACCACAAAACTATGGGATAGTTGTCAAATCAACAAACAAACAAATCTGCACAATTTTTTAAATTCAAATTCAAAATAATCTTTATTCAAATAGTCCTTAAAAAGGCACTTTTGACGCGTCAATAATTTACTCAGTAGTTATTTCATGGTGATAACTATATTTGTAAGCTTAAAACTAAAGCTATGAGGGTTCCAAACGCGCCCCGGTCTAAGAAGAAGCCCACAACAAACTTAGCCGGGGTTTTTCTTTTTTTCGTTATCACCATCTCACATAATTAATAATAAACTATAGTACCTATGGAGATAGAGCAATTCACACCCAAGCTTTTTTATCGTTTATATAATCCTTAATAACGTAATATGATATTTACATGTTCTAACCCCTTTACTTTATTCACAGACGCGTACAAAAGAAAGAGAAAGAAGAACCGGCGCGTGCGCATTCGCCCTCGCGACCAGCTCCGCCGGAACGCCAATAGCATTACACCAGTGAGTCGCCTCACATACGCATACATTCTAATCTATTGTATAAACAATAAGATACCTTATTGCTAAGTCGATAAAGTTTAAAATCACATTAGTAAGGCAAATTATAGTATTATACTAGTGAGATATCGCACGCCTACAAATCTATTGTGTGAACGATAAGTAACTCTATGTTAAAGTAGACGTTCTATAGTAATATTTTTCTCTTGCCTCATAATGTAAACGAAAAATTCAAACATACTCTTCAGTGTAAAGTATGTTTAAGAACATTAAAAAAAAACTAATGTCTGTTGAAATATATAAAAAGCCTTGAAGTGGTGATAGCATAAAGGTTATGGCGTCAGCCTCCTAATCAGAGGTAGGCGGTTCGAATCCGGGCACGCACCTCTAACTTTTCAGCGTTATATGAGTCTTAAAAAAAATTAAAATATCACTTGCTTCAACGGTGAAGGAAAACATCTTGAGGAAACCTGCACGCCTGAGTTCTCCATAATGTTCTCAAAGGCGTGTGAAGTCTGCCAATCCGCACATGGCCAGCGTGGTGGACTATGGCCGAACCCTTCTCATATTGAGAGGAGACCCGTGCTCTGTAGTGAGCCGGTAATGGGTTGATTATGATATTTTTTTACGAAAATTATATTCAGACAAATCCAAGGAGTTAATAAAGAAGATTGCTCCAAAGAGATTCAACCAATTATTTTTCTATCAAAGAACGCATTTGCAGGTCGCGACAATTTTATAGCATTACAAACAAGTTTTGATTGCAAACTCTACTTATCTGTGTCGATTTAGATTCTTGTAAAATAAACTTGTTTTGTAGTTTATAATTCAAATATGAGAATAAATACAAATTGTTTACATTTTTTTTTTATAATCTTTATTTAAGGAGCTTGATCCTGGATAGGATTAGGTCGCTCCGTAAGGAACACTGTTTATAATTACTGAATAACATTCATAATTCAACAAGAGTAAATAAGCAAAATCATTAGAACTAAATATGTTACAATGCTAATGTATTGCCACTTCTCGGAGGGATTTTTTGTACAGCCGCAACAGAGCCCTGACCTCCTCTGAAAAATTGTTTACATTATAAGTCAAGCAAGAAGAAATAGACTGTAGAATTGCAAAAAGAGGAGAAATAGCAAGAACTATGACTGTATTAAAGTGAGTCAACTCACACATAAACAAGAATCCATTGTCCATTTTATAAACTATAAACATCCTTATGTTTATGGAATAGAATACTAGAATAGCAAAAGAAGAAAATAATGAATAGAAGCAGGCGTTACTTTGCGGAAGTCCATGATAAACAATAAACAGCAAGTATAATTTGCTATATTCCGCCGACAACCGGGAGATTTGTATAATTTAACACCACACAAAACCTTCCACTGGAACCTCTACGCACGTTTCGACCCGACACCGGATCATCCTCAGGAGATGTTGACTTCACAAGCGAGAAAAGTAAACTTGAGTGACTTTACTTTACTGGCGGAATATAGCAAATTATACTTGCTGTTTATTGTTTAAAAGAAGAAAATACAGTAAAAAAAACTAAGAGCACTACACATACAAATGAATTGTTCAATATGTTAATCGATAAGCAACCATATTGCTGAGAGATAAGGTCTAGTATAGCATATTTATTTATGTATCTCTGAGAAGATAGATAACAGCCAAATAAGCTATTTGTGTAAGATAAAACACCAAACAAACAAGATTTTGTAACGATAACCGACCGTATGTTTATTAGTAATAAGGTCTCAATTGCTATGTATTATTGACAGATAAACCGTGCAATAACATGATATATAAACTGGTATAAAATTATAAAACGTGTATGTCGTAATAAAGATTAAAATATATTATTTTTTATGATTTTAATAAATGATAAGGCAACACAGCCAAGAGATCGATTTAACAAATCGATATTGTATACTATTACTTATTCCTAAAAATAAGATAGCAATAATTGTAGTTACTATTATAAATGTAAATATAGAACATACTTTATATTTTTCATTTAAAGAATGCGCAAAATTAATTGGATAAATGAAAATATAAATTGTATCCTTATAAAAATACGTGATTCGTTTTGAAGTCTGTACTAATTGTCAGTATAAAGAAATGCACTTTTAACATCAATAAAGTAAAAAAATATATATAATAGATTCATAATTATTCATGTGATTATTACAGCTGTAGTTATTTTAGCTTTTATGTTATGGCGTTGAGTTAGTTAATAGCTATAATGTAGATTTAAAAAGTCCACTAGGCCTGGAAAAAAACAAATATTAATGTTAATTATACTAAATCATTCTGTATAATGAATCGTCTTCATAATAATTTAACTTTCGATCAGTAATATATTTCAACCGTCAAAAATTGTCTGTGGAAAATAAGAATTCACTCACAAATTTTGTGTCTATTTTCGTTAATTCGTGGAAAAGCCAATATTTAGAGATTTAGTAAAATTTAGCCAATAATAGAGTTTAGCTCGGCCGAGGTCTAGGTCCGATGTCAAAACAATAAAAGTAGCATAATAATATTTTCAGTTACACACGTCGAATCGTAATCACTTCATCATCATCATCATCACTTCAACCGATAGATGTCCGCTGCTGGACATAGGTCTTTTGTAAGGAGTTCCAACGGTCACGGTCTTGGGCCGCTTGTATCCAGCAGCTCCCTGGGACTCGTTTGATGTCGTCTGTCCACCTTGTTGGGGGTCGACCAACGCTACGTTTGCCGGTGCGAGGTCGCCATTCCAGCACCTTGGGACCCCCAACGTCCATCGGTTCTCCGAGCTATGTGCCCCGCCCATTGCCACTTTAACTTCGCAACTCGCTGAGCTATGTCGGTAACTCTGGTCCTTCTACGGATCTCTTCATTTCTGATTTGATCACGTAGAGATACTCCTAGCATAGCTCTCTCCATTGCTCGCTGAGTGACTCTGAGCCTTCTTATGAGACACATAGTGATCAATTATTATATATAAATACTCGGGCACGGGCACCTCTAACTTTTCAGAGTTATGTGCGTTTTTAAGCAATTAAATATCACTTGCTTCAACGGTGAAGGAAAACATCGTGAGGAAACCTGCGCGCCTGTGAGTTCTCCATTATGCTATCAAGGGCGTGTGAAGTCTGCCAATCTGTACATGGCCAGCGTGGTGGACTTTGGTGAAACCTTTCTCATATAAAGAGACCCGTGCTCTGTAGTGAGCCGGCAATGGGTTAATTATGATGATGATTTTATCAGCATTGGCAGCATCTATCATATTAATTCTATGTCAGCCACAAAGTCTGCTCTGACCGTTGGAAATATGTCACAACTTTTATGATATTGACATTATTGATCGAAGGTTTTGTCCCAAGGAAATTATCAAGTAACCATTGGATTTAAGTTACGGATGCTAGCTAATTATATAGTCTAAGCTGGAAATTGACAATTTGTCCTTAACTAATCAGCATCAAACCCATAACACATCACGACATGTGGCGGCCAGCACTTACAATAATATCTGAACTACACCGACAAAACTACTCGGGTATGTGTATGCCCTTATATGACACTTTCTAACTAATAACTCGTACCACGAACCGCGTAAAGAAACTTCATTGTAAAAATCGCAGTATCAATAATTCTCTAAATTCGAATCTTGCTACATTACACTTTAAAATTAATAACGATATACCTACGCATTAATTATTATTTAACATATTATGTGACATCAAAGTTATTTTTTTCATTAACTGTACCCTAACTACGGTCATTTTAACGAGAGTTTCCGCTTCTCCAATTATTGTCGGATCAGTTTATAAAAATGGTACTGTTTATTTAAAAATTTGCGAAACATACAAGGCATACCATTTGAAACATAAAAAAAAAACACAAATTATTATAATATTATTTGTTTGAATTTGATTTATTTATTATGCATAATTTGGAGTTAATTTACTATATTTAGTATCTGTCACGTTTAATATTATTTTATGGTGTTAAGTTCAAATTATAGTCCAAATATAGGTTTTTAGGTTAACTCTAAAAATGTTAGACGAAGTTTAATAGTCTAGTGAAGCGTTACGCACGGTCCGATTCGGTCCTAACTTGCAATAAGTGAAACGCGCGAGCGTTAGTGGCGTTGTTTTGAACAGGGAATGTCTATAACAAAAAAGTATATCTAGATATTACAATTGGTACAAAGCAAAGCTTTTTTGGTATAACTATTTCTAGTCTGCTGATCGTACAATTTAACTTCGTAACACCAGTAAAAAATCTATTGTATGTATTTAATTTTCTTGGCAATATCTGTAAGCCAAGTAAATTTTATATTCGAGCCGTAGTAGGAGAGAATTTAGTGCGTGTAACTACCGATTGTATATCCATAGAAAATAACTTTTTTCAGTACATTTCCTAATCAAAGCCACTTCAATCTACTCCGTAAGGAAAGAAAATATCTCTGCTCTGCTGAACATTACATTTTCCGTAACGGTAACCGAGCGAGTGCATTAAAGAATACTTCCTATAGTTAATACTTTTAATGCACTTTTTCTAGTAATTTTCTTCTAAAAAAGGGAGTTTAATAATCCGTAGTTTATTACGTAGATCGATGTAGATCACCGATGTGGCCGATCGGAACTTAGATGCAAACTAATGAGCGAGTATAAACTTCAAGTTTGGCGCATGCTAATTTGTAAGTTTATAATAGTGAATATAAGAATAGAGTACTGATTTATTAATTCTTACCTAAATTATTTTATATCAGTGTTGTATCATGGGTATGGTTTTGGTCACGAAGACCTATCAACTAAGGTTGATGTTTTACACACACCGTTAAAATGTGCGCGTAAAACATCAAAATTAAAATTTCGCCTTTTTTAGATAAGCTTGAAACATTTACGAATGCGAGGGTACAAAAGTCAAATAAACTTGACACTTCTTCATTCAAGCACTGTTTTTATTAACACATTTTGTGGGTAACTTTAGTGTTTCGTGACTGATAAAGATATGCAGTTACCTACTAAAGTTATAACAAAATTATTGTGAAAGCGTATTAGCTTGGAGGGTTTTTAATTTTTTTTTTCGGACTGACTATTAGGTGTGCTAACCCTATTGGTTGCGACAGCATAACCGGGCTGTTTGGCGAGGTTCGGAGAGAAGCTCTGCCAGAAAAAAATTTAAGCCCTAGAGCTCGAAGAAACTAAGGGAACATCTGCCTAGGGGCACCTTCCGTGAGGCCGAATCTCGGCTTAGGTGACGGTTGGGATAACGGGTGGTCGGACGGTGTAAGGTTTATTACCGAATTGCGTAACCCATGTAGTAACTGTGCATCTTTGTCTTAAAATCCCTTGTCAGTGACAAGGCCAAAGAACTATCTCTACGCAAATCCGCCAAGATCGTCAACACATTAAATAATTAATACTGCTTAAAGCGTAATTAGTAAGTCCTTAATACTTTTTAGTACTTACTTAATAGTTTGTTTCCTTTCGAATGTTCATTCTTGATTATTCACTATGCATAGCACGCCCCTTGCTCGTTCGTCATTCTTTTTATCATAGCTAAGGATTATTTTAAAATAAATGTATGTAAGCTTTATTTAATGTCGCCTTTAAATTATTATTTCATTCAATTAACGACTAAATTTCTTTCAAAAATGTGTATTTTATTTTTATGCAACGTGTATTTTGTATTTTTAAATTTGCACCCTAAACGATAATAAAATACTGTATAATATTATGTGATACAACCTGATTTAACCAACTAATATATTTATTGTGATTTATAATTTAAGTTAATGAAAAGAGAAAATACACTTATGCAATGTTATGAGAAGATTGTCTTTTATTTTAGTTATAATTATTTCAAGTAAAACTTAAAATATTGTATTTAACCATAAAGTTAAATAAATTTGAGATTTTATAATTATCTTACCGCACTAGGCCACCAAATGCTCACAAGTTTTTTGAGTCAATTTTCGCTCGGGGCTGGATTTTGCTGGTTCGCCAGAGTTAAGCCATTGCGATGAGCGTTTCGCGAATATATTACTGGATTCACTTTTCATCACAGGTTATTCGATTTAAAATCCCGTCATTGTGCCGCTTGAGTAATGTATAACACAGCAGTAGACGGGCGTTTGTCGGTTTGCTGCATTCAATTCACTAGGTAAATGAAATTAAAGGAAAATATACTTTATTGCACACCATACAAAAAGAAATAGGTGCAATAGGTGCTTTGCCACATACCCACCTTTCAAGTTTTTTCACTTTCCCAATTTGATTCAAGTCGATTAAAACAGTTTTATCATCAACACCGCAGACTGAATCCAGCTCGGACGTGGTTTGCGATGGATCCGCTTCCACAATAGCCTTCAATTCTTAATTTACAAATTTGGTCTCCGGCCGTCCACGGGGCTTGTTCTGATTTCCAGAACGAAAAGGTTTGAACCAAAAACGAACTTTTCTGTTGCGACACCGCCGCCGTCATCATGATCAACCCATTACCGGCTCACTACAGAGCACGGGTCTCCTCTCAATATGAGAAGGGTTTGGCCATAGTCCACCACGCTGGCCATGTGCGGATTGGTAGACTTCACACGCCTTTGAGAACATTATGGAGAACTTTCAGGCGCGCAGGTTTCCTCACGTTGATTTCCTTCACAGGTGAAGCAAGTGATATTTTAATTGCATAAAAACGTTCATAACTCCGAAAAGTTAGAGGTGCGTGCCCGGGTTCGAACCCCCCGACCTCTGATTAGGAGTCTGACGTCCTAACCACTGGGCTATCACAGCTTCAAATAAATAAATAATATACGAGTAAGTATTTTACGATAATTGCAATTGATACAATATGATAACGATTTGCATTCGAGCCGAACCATGGTAATTCTAGTATGCAGTATTATATTAATTTGCTGAAAAGTGAGTCACGCATAACTCTTTATGTAGGTATGCGATATTTTTTTGTTTTAAATGAAATCAGTACCTACCTACTATATATGTATAGAAAATATCAATTTACTCTAGATTTTGATGGCGCATGCGTTAATTCACCCCTTTTAGATGGTGGTACAATTCATTAGACGCCGCGGGCCAGCGGTGCTCTTGAGTGCAAAGGATGAAAAGGAAGCCGTGCGTAAAATCAAATCAAATCAAATCAAAATAATCTTTATTCAAATAGTTCTTAAAAAGGCACTTTTGACGCGTCAATAATTTACATAGTAGTTATTTCATGGTGATAACTATACTCGTAAACTTAAAACTTAAGCTACGAGGGTTCCAAGCGCGCCCCGGTCTAAGAAGAACGTACGTATATAATATCTAATACCACCTAATAACCAAACTTTACAATTTGCCTCTCTTGCTATAAAATAAAGTTCCTTTATTTTAATCGCTAAATAACTATTCTTACCGGTTTATAATGTTAGAAGTCACAGAAATATTTATTTCTAAAAACGCACGAACATTGTAAGTCATGCAAGGATTCTTTTTCCAATTTTGCATGCTCAAATGTATATATTTGTAAATGTATTTTCTTTCCCATACTTCAATCAATTATGATTGCCTGAATTAATAGTTATACATGCATCGATTTATATACTTTTCCGTGATTTCATAATTTGTATTTATTTTAAAATATTCAAATCCCATTCCTTTTTTCAATAAAATAAAATGTTTGATTTTCGGTCATGCAAGGGTTTTGTATTAAATATAGAATAAATCGGCTAGCGTATCTAGCTTACTATGCTCAGTAAGAGTATAGAAACTATTTTACGAACTTGCGCATTATATGAGGCGCATTCTCTCTCTGGCCCCCAATAACGGTTTTGCGGTGTATATATATTAGTCAGCTTGTTTACCTTTTAGTGATGTTTACCTTTTTTTTCGGACTGTCTATTAGCTGTACTAACCCTATTGCTTGCCACAGCGTAACCGGGCTGGTTGGCGAACTTCGGAAATAAGCTTTGCCAGAAGAAATTTTGAGCCCTAGGGCTCGAAGAAACTACGGAAACGTCTGCCTAAGGGCGCCTCCTTTGAGGCCGAACCTCGGCTTAGGCGACGTTTGGGATAGCGGGGGGGGTCGGACGATGAGTGGTCCGTACTCCGACGCCGTGGATGGAGCCCACGTCCGGATGACATATGATAGCGGGGACCTCGTCTTCGCCGGCGAAGACGGTGTGTAGCGTATGATTGTGTTGTAGGTGGTACGTATACGTATTTTGTCAGTAGTTATTTGATCGTCAGGGTCATGAAGGATATGTTTAGGTCTCCTCTTTCGGAGAGGAGCGCTTAGGTCGGGGGAGTAATGTTTACCGCAACGTCGCTCAAGCATGTGTCTTAGACCACGCGATGCACAGCAAGCGTCCTATAGCTTACCGGGCTGACGCCTCCAGGGGCAGCAGTCCTTACATTTTGAGCACATTCGACAATAATCTGTCACTAAATAATTACTATGAACCTAAAAAATATAAAAGTGAATATTTATCATCGCAATTCCAAGTCTCATTCACAATATTATTTAGATGTGTGTAAATTATGTTTGCGTTTTGAGTGAAATTCCAGACAAAGCGAGCAACAGGTTTTTTTTTGCGATGCCAATGTTCATAGGAAGTGATTAACTTTGTTGTACGTTGACTTATTACTTATTGCTAAGCGATAACAATACGTGTATTCAAAAAAGTGCGAAAATCTGTAATTTATCTTTTAGGAAAACGGTTCTTTGTTAAGTATTATCAAATAATTTTTACAAATAATTTACATTAATATGATTTACATTATTTGTAACAATTGTTCGATGCAAAGTTTTTAACGAAAAACCACTTAATTTTTCTTTTCTATTTTACGCTGTAACGTTGCTCAATTAAATAAATTATCGGTGCGGTAAATTAATTGAGAAACATTAACCGTGACAAAAAATTAACATGAGGAGAAGATTTATGAGACTTTTAAAAAGAACTAAACGTAATTGTGTGATATGTGTTTCAATTATTGCATTTAGTTCATTAATACTATGGAGTGATATTTTACAAAGTTCTGGACCGGAACCCACAATATCCTGTCACTTTACACATAGCAATAACTCTTTACCCGTACTGAAAAGAAGTTCGAATCTACCCTCGAGGTCTATATTTTTTTATGCGACCGCTTGTCCTGGAAACTTGACTTCAAGACAGTATTGTTCTATAGAATCTGCCGCTGTAACCCATCCTGAATGGCAAATTAACGTTGTATTCACCGGCCCAACGGTACCTTTGGAGAATTGGACACAGGAAAAATTTTATAACATTAAATTTTGGAGAATACATATCGAAGAATTTTCAAAAGGGACACCTTTAGAAAAATCATTAAAACGTAGTGTTTTCAAGAAATGCAGACATACTGTAGAAGTTAGTCGAGATGTGCTGAAATATTTGACGCTGGCTACATGGGGTGGTATATACCTGGACTTAGATATCGTGGTTGCGCAGCCTTTGGGAGCTTTGGCAAGGAATTGGGCGGCCAGAGAAAGCGATGATGCAATCGGAGACGGTGTTATGGCGTTTTCGAGGGATGTTGTTGGAAGGAATATATCTGAAATCGCTGTTAAGTTAGTAATTTCATCTGTATCTTTTGAGAATTGACTATCCACTGACGTACGCTTTGTTTATTAGAGTTCTGCGGATGCATCAGCTTATGAAACATACAAAATGGCTCTCTGGTAAGTTATCTTGTACAGCCAACTAGAATGCAAGATATATGATTACATGCACATGGTGGTATTTTTTTAAACATATTCGTAGGGAGTAAATTAATTGACACATATACGCCGTAGTTCATATAATAGTGTGCGTGTTTCCGGTCTAAGTTTTTCTCTTGACGTAGCCTTTATCCGTGGCCGGATACAAGCTCGATGGCGTATTGGAAGTAATTTAACACTTTCAATTGTTTTCGTACCGTTCCCCAAAAATCTTCAAATCTATCAAGCCATTCTTCAAGTGATGCACAATTCAGTTTCCCATTTTCCCCTGGGAAAGTGTCTGTACCAAAATTTAAAGTGTGGTCGCATCGCGTGAAAATTAAAAAAAAGCCTGTAATTAGGCTTTTATTAGTAATTTTTCTTCATGGATCAATGCTAGACAATCCAGATCAAAAGATCAGTAAAGATTCAGTGGCACTCTGTCGGTTCCCTTTCTAGTAAGTACATTGGCTAAGGGGAGCCCCGATTGCAGATGTTGTTTTATTTATTCTTATATTAAAGTTACTAAGTGATTCTTGCTAGTTATACTAGGCTTTTGGACAGTTTGCGGAATTCAAATTCAAGACTCAACTTATTTCAAGTAGGCTTCTTTATCAGCACCGCCGATTCGGGAGGCAGATTCTACCGAGAAGAGGGCCAGTAACTCAGTAGTTGCTCTTGCACAACATCGACATTTAACAATTTAACATTAAGTATTTTTCTTGAGACATAAAAGTGGAGTCTAGGCAACCACCTCAACTACGGAATTGTAAACAACCGGTTGTCTTGTCTATGTCGTAATTAAACAATAAACAGCAAGTATAATTTGCTACATTCCGCCGACAAAACAAGTTGTCGGCCGAATATAGCAAATTATACTTGCTGTTTATTGTTTATCATGGACTTCCGCAAAGTAACGCCTGCTTCTATTCATTATGTCGTGATTGTTTTCTGTAAGACTGGTTCATTTGTTAATCATACATTTTTACCCCTTCAGAGAAATGCAATGGATTTTACGGAGAGGCGATTGTGTGAGCAAGCGACTAATGACCGACGTTCTTAAAAAAGTTTGTTCTACTTCCGATGCCTTGTACATGTCGTCCGCTACGTGTAATGGTGAATACTGATTCTATATTCGTGTAACCTTACTCCTCTTTGGCATAACTATAGTTAACTTTACGTTGATGAAATATATTTTTTAACATTTATAGCCACTAACGGCTATCACACTTAAAGTTAAGTGATGATGAGGCTTCATAAAATTAAATTACTGCACTAAAAATGCAGATGCAGTAACTTCCAAATCCTGAATTAAATAAAAAATAAGAGTAATTTTATTACTCTTATTTTTTAAAAAATAAGAGTAATTTTATTACTCTTATTTTACTCCAATGACTCCAGTCACTTAAAAAGAACTATAGCTATTTTAGAGCAACCTGCTCAGGAAAACGCGGTTGCCCTATATAAAAATTACGAATAATGATTCTATGCTAAACTATTTTGTCCCCATTATTTTGATATTTTTTCCAGGCTTTGAAGTCTATGGTCCGCACTTCTTTCATCCTATACCAGAATTCCGTGCTCGTGAGTATTTCATTCCAGGAGAGTTATGGACTACAAACGCCTATACTTACCATTTATGGGACCACATTACGAAGAAATACAAAGTCATGAGAACTTCCCCACTCGCGAAAATAGCGCGAAGATTCTGCCCTTTGACTTTTAAATTATATTCTGACCAATTTGGCTTATAAAAGAAGAATAAATTAGGCTTATACGTAATTAAAAGTAAGTAGTTATTTAATGTTAAAAAGACCTTATTACTTACTGGTTGCATGGGTCTTTATCATATTATTCTTAAGAATATTGTGTATTGTTTGGTTCCAGTTTTATAATTTTGTAAACATTATAAAGAATTGTTTGATAATAAAGATAATAAAACAATTAAAGCAAAATAATAATAATACTAAGTTTTCTGTTTTTCTTACTCACCTTAATTTGAATTTAAAATACAAATCCCCCGTGGCATCCTTAATTTGATTGTGTATAGGCCACAAACAAAATTACAAAAAAGTTTTTTTTTTGTTTACGCATTCTCTGAACGGCCGTACCATAGTTAACAAACAAAATACGTCGCGCACCGGTGACCGTGTTTGGTTGGGGGTAAACCATACACTAAAAATGTTTTTTTTTTTATAAATTGTTATTTGTTAATTTAGAATTATAAATAATTGTTATTGCAGCACAATGTTTTATATAACAGTTTCATTTTACGACTGTGCTACATATATACATTTTCTATATAATTGTATTTGTATATTTTGCGAAGAGGGTAAATTAAATTTGATTTGGAATTCGTCCTATAATATGAAAATAAATAATTTTGAGTAAAAAAAGGGTTTTATTTTATCATAATAATTATAAAAGTATATCCATATTTATTTATAACAAATTAACTTACAATTACAAATATTAGTCATTACAATTTTTTATTTTTTTTTATCAGTATGACAATAAAACTTATATTAGTTATAATTTAAGCCAAATCGGTTTGGTAATTTGGCGATAACGAGCCTCAAACACAATTTAAACTTTCAATACTAGGAGAATAGTTATTAACAATGGCCCTTGATTAGTCCAACCTAACGCTAGAGTCCATGAATTCTATCACCGTGTCAATCAATTATTTTATTACTGTCCCCTACGGAGATACTCCTCATAGCAACTCTATTTAATTTTTTTTCTAAGTCGTCTTTAATTATTTAACAACATAGTCTCAGATTAAATACAAGCGCAAAGTAATTAAAAAATACTCTTTGTCATTTCTGTGCTGTATTATAGATTAGTAAAAAAAATACTGTCAAATTGTTGTCTCTGCAAATAAAATGTCAATGCTCAATCCATAGAGTAGGATATATATAGGGTATAGATTTATCGCTCCCACGTATTTAGAGATATGGAAAGCAGCACCCCTACTGGTTAATTCCTGAACTAATTGTCTTGTGTATATAACTATAGCTGTATGAGATTTATGTATAGGTAGGTAACTTACTCATAATTTGAATTTCACTTTTAATATAAATTCAGCGAATATTACAGATACACGTTTTAGCTGTTTCTGGTAGCTTTTAAAACAACATATTTACTTTCTTTCTACCAAAGAGAATCTTTATGAAACGCGAAAAGAAACAACATAATTAATTTTTTTCTTTTATTATAATAATCAATACAACTTCTTTGCATAAAATCTTTAACATCTACGTCTCTTGTTGCACCATTTAATATTTTATTTGAATATTTACACCAAGAATATAAAAATAAATTGCATCAGTGATCTATTATGAATTTGGACAATTCTGTGCCATGTTGATCACAACTATTCAAAAAATTAAAATCACAATGAACTTGTAATATTGTTTTTATATAATATGTTTTGATAATATAAATATTACTTCAGCTTCTTAAAATGTATGAGACCACATCTTGAATGTTTGAAAACATTTCTACTGCTTGTGTTGCTGGGTATGAGAGAAGGAATTTATTTTTTACCCTTTCTTTTCTGAAATTAAATTCACAATCGTTGATATTATTAATAAAAACATTTTTCTTGCATTTCTCACAATTTTTTAAAACCCTTGTAGCTTTTTTAATAACATACATATTTTCATATTTCAAATATTTTTAAATTGGCCTTTTTATACTCTAATCCAATCAAGACGTGGTCATTTACAAGGTCATTGTAATCAATTTCATTTGGCCCACAATGAAGAAACCTTCTTCCTAAAAAATATTTATTTTAAAGAATTTAAAAGCATATTCTTTGCAGAATCTGCTTCGCAATTTGATCCTTTAGAGTGGCTACTTATGTTATTTACTAACACTGCCGCAAAATCAATTTCAAAGTTTGCACATGTGGGGTTAATATTTCTAATGCCATGGCTTCGAACTGAACCAAAGAAATTCTCCAAAGAATCCTGGTTAAAATGCCTCATCCAAAAAGCCCTCAAATTGTAATCCTTATGCAATTTTTTACGAATATATGCTCTCAAATTGTGTTGCAAGATTTGATCAGTCGTGAGTCAGCATCAAACCCCAGTGGGCCACTCCTCGGGGAACTTTATCAACTGTTTTTATTAGGATAAGAAAGTCATTTGAATGTATTTTATATGAAAATAAAGAATAGAAGCCAAAAATTTCTATTATTTAAAAATATGTGTTCATAGTAATTATATATATTTTTTTTACTTTGGATGACATCTCAAATTGTTAGGGAATCAAATAATAAATAATCTGAACACAATCCTACCTTCCATAGCAGTCATACATACTATCTATAGATACGTACGAGTGTAGGTTTGAACCTATATCTAAGCAGTCTACAATATGTATAGGTCGGTATATATACCTACTTATAAATATTAGTTCCGTTCGGCAAATACAGATGGCGCAAGTAAGCTGTTCCCACTATTTGCCTGCAAGATTGTACTCTATTTCCGTATGTAAAATGGACTCAAGAGTAAAATTAAATAACACGAATGACAATGACATTCCTAAAAATAATTTCGTGATTGATAACTGACAGGAGACAATTTAATGTGACCCTTATTCCTTGCTGACCTCTTTATTTTACAAAATTAAGTCCGCAAAACTGAATATTATAATACGAATAGACAAATAAATTTCCTCAAATTTGCCTTGAGGTTAAATTTGTTTCATATTACACGACATTTTGTTTTTTTTCATGAATTTTATGCATGAAATGGAACGCGTAACGACGGGAAAAGTAGGGATGCCAATATAAAAAAAAGTGTGGCTATTACAAAATATATCAACGCCATCTACTCATTAATTCCTAAACTATAAAACAAACTTGTTTCCATTCTGGTTGTTAGAAGTGATAGCACTGTGGTAGTCGCAGCTGGGCCTCAGCGTTTCGTGTATTACAGACGAGGTGAGAATGCCCATCTCGTCTTTGCGATTAATTTGTTTGCAGTATTTAGATTAGTGTGATATCGCATTATAATAGTGTAGGGTGAGAAAACTGTTAACATATAAGTTGTTTACTTGCTTCATTTCTTTTGTTTAAGTGTTAATTAATGAATAGGACGCTATTGTTATTTGTAGATCAAGTGAGTTTGTGCTGTAAAAATAATGTTTTTCATTTAAGATCGGCATTTATAAGGCGAAGTTTGCATAGCCGGTGCGCATATTCTCAATTGAAATAATGAATGACACAGGATGCTTACATTTGAGTAATTTTAAGGCTGCGAAAGGATCGAGTCCTTACAAAATAGTCCATGCATTTTTCGTCGCTTCAACTTCATACGAAGCAAGGAGATACAAGGTAAATGAACTTCTATGCAGATAAGTTAACTATAACTTTAACACTATCCAAGTATAGGATATCTTTTCTCCCGCGTTGTACAGCTGTTTATACCATTCATTGTCGCGTGAGTGGTTGTTTTATAGGTTCAATCTTTTGTTAGTTGTGAGCGCGAGTAATCAGCTGATTTGGTATAGTTATCTTTGACCTCTCATCAGCTGATTGTGTTTGTACGTTCTGTTTTTAAATTATCAGGCCATGTTTATATTGCGCTTTTATAGAAAATGTGTATATTGATCAAGATAATGTTATGGTTAGAATGTTTTGCCAAGAATTATTTCTAAAACCACCTGGTGATAAATTAGTTAGTTTTATTTACCTGTATTATTCTTTATCCTTTTAATATACCTATATATTTTTATTTTCTAAGAACATATTCTGTACTTCTGCTAATTTGGTTATAAACTAAACTGACAGCTCTAAATTAAATGACATCCATTTTGCACTGTTCTCTGCTAAAATGGTGATTTGTGTATACTTAACCAAATTAGCATCACTATTGTACAAATTCATATTATGGTATATTAGGCCACAACATGAGGCTTAGTATGAAAATATTTTCAGGACTATTTATTTATATTTCAAAACCACCTTTAAAACATTATAGGATGATATTTTTTGTCATATCATGTCAAATAGTCTTGTTTGATGTCAGTATAGAATTTTTGTATAAATAAAATTGTTAATTGTTCAAGTTGGGACTGATACATTATTTTTTTATTGTTACAGTTACATATGTTTTAGGTTACCAAAGGATTCTAGTGTAACTAGATTAGTACCTATCACTGCTAACTGTCTAAATAAATATGAATATAATTCAAAGTTGATTAGTGTTTTCATATAACTCATTTTGAACCACTTTAATTTGTTCATATATGTACATAAATAATTACTTTAGGCCACCTCTTACCTAAACTTTACGTTTAGTTTCGAATTTACGTACAACTTTATCAGCACCATAGTTGAACACCAAATGAACACTAATAATGATATTTTTAGGCAACATCATGTCTATGCTTTGCCTGCGGGCAGCCGGGCCCAAGACTGCATTCCTGTTTGCATTGCATATACTTTGCCTGCTATGGTGGTCACATTCAAGATCACTCCAAGAACAAAAAACATTTCTTGTATGTTGACTTGAGCTATGGTAATGTGTTTTGTGCACAATGCCAAGATTACATCTATGACAGAGAACTGACCGATATTTCCCGATCTAATCGACTGCTTGAAGCAAAGTAAGTGATCTGTAATTTATTTGAATTCAAATTTAAATGAAAATTCATATAACAACAAACTTGGTTCTGCAAAGCTATATGAATATCAAAACAATTATAAAGCATGGAACTATTTGGTACAGTCAGTAATTTGGTTTCAAAGCCTTTTCAGCTGGAAATTCTGAATATAAAAAAAAATGTTACCCTATCTATATTGTGATTTATATTTTATATAAAGCTGCAATAGTCAAGTTTTAGTTAAACTATATATCTTGATTATTTAAGTATGTATACTGGCCATTAAAAAATCATGTAGAATTAACTTTGCAGAACCAAAAATTGGGAGAGAAGTATCTTAAAATGGATTCAACCCTACCCATTCATTTTGCTGGATTTGCATTTCTCTGAGGCCTGTCATGTAAATTTAGTTTCCTTGCACATTAAAAATCAGATATCAGACTTTATTGGTTTTAATAACTGAAAATCTTATAGCATATCAGTTTATGAGGTTAGTTAATATATATTTTTTAAGTTAAGAAATATAGAACATATTATTATGAAAGACATGTTCACATTTCAATTAAATTAGTTTGCTTTCTTGGTTATGAAAGTAACAAAATAAATATAAATGTTTAACTCTTGAAATAATTTTAAGTCTAAACTGAATATTCACGTTATATGTGTAAAGGACGAAAGGCCAGTTAGTAAATTCTGACTTTTCTAACGGGCAAGTAATTTCAATATTTCTTTAAATTCATTAACTTCTCTTTGACTTCTGTGAACATGAATATCATTTAAGATTATTGACTTGAACTTTAATAAGTGTAAAGTGAACAGTCTGTTCCGGAAAGAAGTTTTGAGCTTGAGGTTCCAGTTGTTCAAAAATGACCACAGACTGGCAAAACAAAAACTACCCAGTGTAGGTGATGTCCTTTATGTATGTATTTTCAATTTAGGTCATTAGGAATCAGTGTACCATTTACACCATGGTTGCCCAACAGCAATGAAGTTATGGCTCTGAAACGCCTGAGGAAACGCCGTCTCATAAGTCCACACACTACCATTGGCCTGAGAGGACTACAGAATCTTGGGTCTACTTGTTTCATGAACTGCATTGTTCAGGTAAGTGTTTTTTTTTTATTCCAAATTAAATTAAAAAAAATCTAATTTAATTATTTTAACGTGAGAAACTATTTCGAGTTTGTTATAAAGAGTACTGTTATGTTTTTTTGACACAGTTTTCTAGATTCTAGGGTTTGCCGTTGGAAACATCTTCTCTTCGCTTAATAAGTTCTAATTTATTGTATTTTTTTTATTTTTATTTAATTGGACATTCAATATTTTTCATAATGTTAATAATTTATATAAAATTTGCACACTATTAATTTAGTAGAATGTAATGACCTCTTAACCAATTGACGTCGCTTAATAACATCTATTGTACATACATTCTGGCAAATAAATGATTATTATTATTAAGGTCTGATGGTTACTTGGCATGATAAAAACGGCTTTTTTTTGTCTTCATGTCGATTTCGACGTTACTTTCACAGGTAGGTAGAAAAATTGCATGGATGTGTTTTTTCCAAAATATATTTTTGCAAACAAAGCAACATAATTTAGAAAAACATTTATTTTTAATGAATGGGTTTTGCAGAACTTAATTAAGTGAAAGGAGTACTTAATAACAAAACCTACGATGCCGGAGCATTATCTGGAGATATCGACTTTACAATACACAAATGGGAAAGCATAGGGTATTGGTAAATCTGTGTAGAGTTTCATACCTCTAAATAATCAAGAAATAATGAAATTCAACTTCAACGTAAAAGTTTTGGTTCATTTTCAAGGTTTATAGAAAAATAACTGCCCGGATTCAGGTGACTAAGTTACCAAGTCGATATAATACTCATCCATTAATTATTATGATATGATATTATTTAAAACAATTAAAAATATCACTTGCTTCAACGGTGAAGGAAAACATCGTGAGGAAACCTGCACGCCTGAGAGTTCTCCATAATGTTCTCAAAGGCGTGTGAAGTCTGCCAATCCGCACATCGCCAGCGTGGTGGACTATGGCCAAAAACCTTCTCATATTGAGAAGAGACCCGTGCTCTGTAGTGAGCCGGTAATGGGTTGCTCATGATAATGATGAATTATTATGGGAGTTACCAGATGTCTATGCCGCCCCTACCCTGTTAGGTCTGTGGTGCGATATTGGAGATATAAAAAATGTATGAACTATGCAATCGATATTAGACAAAGGCAAACAGGTGAGATATTGGACCGATGTAATAGAATCTATATGTTATTGAAGTTAACATTAATGACTGCATAATTTTTTTTCTACCGGGTATGTAAGTACATTCTGCAAAATTTACAAAAAAGTATCTAAGTAAATTAAATTTCTGGCACTTAAGTGAAAAACTAATGCGCCCTATTTGAACTAGTGTTTGAAATTCGTTGGGCTCATTTCGTTCTCCTTTACTGAGTGATTTGAATGTCTCGTTTAGTCATTAATTAATACCTGAAAATATTATTGAAATTATTAATACCTGATCATAATAATAGTCGTTCTTACGACTCACGAGCCTCGGGTTAATAAATTAGCCAACTTTTATTGGATGTATCATTGTTCTAGAATTTTCCTCACCTACGAGAGTTGAAGATGTACTGGGACAAAAATTAGTTTTCATTGTTCATCAATGTTTGCACAATAAACTTGAATCTGATAGTGGTTACACATGTACCATATCTTCCATGCATGCTTAAATTTGCCGTATTTTTTTCTATATTGGAGACCTCGTAATGTTAGTATCCATCTATATGCTACGTAGACGCCACGAAAAAGTTGCAGAAAATGGCTTAAGCGGTACAAAAACACGAAATTTTGAAAGTCTTACGCCCAAAAATAGACATACCATCCATGAGTTGTTGTAATGATAAAGATGATGTATTGAAAGAAATAGCCATTGCAGGCGGTCTAACAAACCTTGCGAAAATGATACGCGTATTCATCATAATCATGATCAACCCATTGCCGGCTCACTACACGGGTCTCCTCCCAATATGAAAGGGTTTGGCCATAGTCCACCACGCTGGTCAGATTCGCAAATTTCACGCCTTTGAGAATATTATAAACTCTCAGGCTTGCAGGTTTCCTCACGATGTTTTCCTTCACCGTTGAACCAAGTGATATTTTAATTGCTTAAAAACTCACATAACTTTGAAAAGTAACGAGGTGCGTGCCCGGATTCGAACCCTCGACCTCTGATTAGGAGGCGGATACCCTAACCACTAGGCTATCACAGCGACATTCGCATATTAATAAGTAATTATAGCCCAGTAGTACACCTACTGGGTACTAAAGTACCGACTTTGGTGCACACCTAAAAAAAATATCGACTCTTCAAAAAGGCTGGCTCAATAACTTAAGGCATCGGTGGATATTTTCAGTCTCCCAAACAATATTTATTATTTAGGTGCGCAACGAAGCCCGAGCCATCAAAGTTCACTTTGAACTACCACCTTTAAATGTTACCGACTTATTGATTGAACACTTAACAAAGGGAAGATCTATTTATAAGCGACCTGCGCTGATATTTACCTCGTTTTCCACCGCCCTTAGATTATTAACTTGGACGAAACAGAAGCAAACGTTCTTCATTTCAAGTAAGCTATAGACTTTTTTGGAAATAACAATGGGGTTTGTTAGGTTCCGAATGCAGATTCTAATATTTTATTTATTTTTATTTTATTCTTTATTTGTACACCACATATAGATATAAATAACAAGAAAAACAAAAAGAAACAGGATACAAAAGGCGGCCTTATCGCTTAGTAGCGATCTCTGCCAGGCAACCTTAGGATTGTCTTGTTTTAATAGTCTACCAAAAAGAACAAAAAACTCACTTTAACGTCATTTGTATGTGAATATCTTAAGAACCTTCTTATTATAGGCCTATCGGAATTGCATAAGTTTAAATGACATGTAATACGTTGTGGATAAAGCGGTTTCTTTAACTAGTTACGCCCCGCGGTTTCATCTGCATAGTTCCGGTTCCCTTGGGAATACGCGGATAAAATATAGCATATTGTTACAGTAAAAAAAAAATACGCTGGCGATATACCTACTCAGCAGTTGTTCTTTATTTAGATAACGGTCAACGTTGAAGATTTTTATTTCAGATGATTATTTCGTCCGTGAACTCTGTGAATATTACCATCTCTACGAGTAGGTATATGCTATTCATAAATTTTACATGAGGAATTATTGCATTAATGTGATTTTATTTAGTATACGTGAAGTAGTGGCCGCCTTTGCGCATTATCATTGTTATTTTGTTTTTTTTTTCTTGTTTTGGAATCCATATGTATATGATGATATCAAGAATTAATCCATCTATCTTTCTATTAAGTAGTAAATGTATTGAAGAAATGAAAAAAACTATTTGATTGGTTTTTAGTATTTCTTAAATATCTTATATTGTATTTTTCTTTATTTATAAAATATACCAATAACTTTTAGGGTTCCGCACCCGAATGACCACTTGGTAATTTCTACATACATATAACCACATAGTATTACTAAGAGTTGGTGGTCCCTCTTTTCGTCTGATTGTCATTTGAATACATCCATTGCATTGTAATAAAGATTGAGTTGAAATTTTAACAGAATTTTGAATCTCTTGCCACTATAAAAAAAAAAATAGAGTCGACATTTAAATCGTCACAAAGATCAAGGAACGTGTTTTTTGATTGAAATGATTGTTTTTTCTTGATCTTCAGGATTTCCATACTATAATATTAAAGTTTTAATTATAGCATGGAATTCCATAATTTACATTGTACGTTGTGAAGTCAACATCTCCCGAGAATCTAATTATCACAATGAATGCTTTACGAATTTTGAAAGATCTATGTGGTGTGAAAGGATTGAAGAAATTATTGATTAAATCAAGCTTACTGTTCATTGTGTGTTATAAATAGTATTTAATATTACATATTGTCTAGGGACCCGTTGTTCGCGAGTCTACATCGTACTTGTTTCCATGTTAAGAGATATAAAAGCGTAGACGCCATCATCGATCTTGTTGTCTTTTTATTTAGAAAATAAAATCTGTAATTGTACAACATTGTAATTGCATTGCATTGTATATACTTAGGTATTCGAAGCCAGGCTTTAAATTATAGCAAAAAAAAAACTACAAATCGTTTTCTATTCAAATTCAAAATAATCTTTATTCAAATAGTCCTTTAAAAGGCGCTTTTGACGCGTCAATAATTTACATAGTCGTGATTTGATGGTGATAACTAGATTCGTAAACTTAAAACTAAAGCTATGAGGGTTCCAAACGCGCCCCGGTCTAAGAAGAAGCCCACAACAAACTTAGCCAGGTAAATTTTATTTTTGTTATCACCATCTCACATGCCACTTAAAATTATATTAAGAGCTATCTTATTAAAGCAATATTTCACACCCATGCTTGTTCATCATTTATGTAATCCTTTACACTATAGTAGGACTTTTCTATTTAATGTCTATTCGATTTAATGTAAATATGGAGAAGTCGGTAAAATTGAAATAAATAGCGTTGAGACAGGTATAATAACTGCCGCGTTGATCTAGTTGTTTGCAAATTCAACGAGGCCGGGATTTAAATAAATTGTCAGGCTGTCATTGTTAGCTAGCAATAATATGTGATATACATAATTAAAAACCGTCACGCCGCAATAGAGCGGCGTGGTGATTCCTAAGGTTGAATTCCCTCTCTTCTACGTAACAGGCGACCCGTACCTACCATTGGGACATTACTTAGGATATCTTATATACCTATAAATACGTTAGCATGTATTGAAAAAGAATATTTTAATCTTACGTTAATCGTGATCAACCCATTTCTCACAACAGGGTACGGGTCTTCTATCAATAAGGGTTTGGCCATAGTCCACCACACTGGCCCTGTGCGGATTTGCTGACTTCGCACGCCATTGAGAACATTATAGAGAACTTTCAGGCATGCAGGTTTCCTCACGATGTTTTCCTTCAACGTTGAAACAAGTGATATTCTTAATTGCTTAAGAAAACGCACAAAGTAAGAGTGCCCGGGATCGAACCCGACCTTTGATTAGGAGGCAGACATCCTAACCACTAGGCTATCACAGCTTTTCATCTGCGAAATTTTGTATAAATAATAATTTTTGCGATTTGTTACAGACTTTAATCCACACGCCACTGTTGAGGGACTATTTCCTCGGCGAGAAGCATAAATGCAAAACGCAGGGTTCGGGAAAATGCCTCGTGTGCGAAGTTTCCAAGCTCTTCCAGGTAGGTGCGCTAAAAATAGCTCGCACCGACGTGAATTATTGATTTCGCCTGGGCATTACAAGCCTTGGAAATGTGTTCTGAAGTTGCAGCGATGTACAACCTTTGTGCAGCGGCGTTATTGATTTTACAGCGCGTTATTGGATCCAGACAGACGTTAGCTACAAATTGAACTAGCTAGGTACCTATCTAGGTTGGGAGGCTGCGCATTTTGATCGATCCCTCCCTTGATATGTTATATGAATAGACGTACTTCGGTTATGATGCTATGCAGTTTGATCAAGGACAAAGGCGACTCGTTTATGTTTCAATATAATATTTCTTTCTTTGTTTTGATATCGTGTAATATACACTGTAATATAAAGCCACTGATTAAAATAGATACAATCACTGATAGTAACTGACTAGAATAATTAATTTAAGATTAAATTGAGAATAAGATTTTTTTTGCGTAGTTTTAAATTTAGTTTGTTTGGTCTAAGGTGAGCGTGTTTGAAAACGGATCAAGAGTTACAGAATTCGGGTAGGGATAAATTAGATATTAGGGTTTTTCTCAGTAGGTACCAGCCGGGTGTTTAGAAAATGACGTCATCCACTTAACATATCATAATTATGAAAATAACACGGGGCTTTAAATATCTCTTTTATTCCACTACTAGAATGATCTTGAATTTAACCTTACCTGATGGTAAGTGACAATGCGTATGAGAGTTGTATTTACCTCCAACATTAATTGCTCACTCCGCGGTATCGTACCGGAACGCAAAATCGATTGGCGGCACGTTTGTGCGTGAACATTGCCACCGTTTTCATGAAAAATTGCTGAGTAAACTCATATTTTGCTTCACGCACTGCTATCACTTTAAGTCGATTTTTATATATTAAAGGAAGTCAGGGGCGTTGCGAATTTTTTTAATGTTGCGTTTGTATCTACATTACTTTGGAATTCTCAATTTCTCTTAGGTAGGAACTGATTTCATTGGACATGCAATTTCGAAAATCCTTTATTAAACATCTGGACTTGAATTTGTATAATGTTACCTACTTACTACATAATAAGTTAATAACTGTTACAAATATTTTTTTGTAATTCGGGTTTAAAGTTTAAACTCTAAAATATATTTTACAATATCTTAGAAGGTAATTAGTTTCCGTCAGACATGTGCAATTTCTGAAATTGTCCCCTCAATAGAAACTTGCTTGCTTTGTAGCTACTAATTTGCCGTTGTTGTTAAACATACAGTTATCATATAATACTCAAGTCTATTATTAATTTAACCAAGTATTATACGTTGTAAATGGTGTTTTTTGTAATATGCCTTTTGCGTATGTATCTCTATTATACAACAGGGAAATAACTATGATAGAAATAAATATACTGTGTTTAGATTAGTTGTGATTTTTCATAAGCAACAACACAGCTACGTCACAATTTCCTCGGTTTTTCCGAATTAAGTAATTGGTACACATTTCTTTTCGACCGTAAATTCAGGTTTCTTTGTGCTAAGTGCCCTTGGTAAGAAATCAAATAAGATTTTGCTGCATCTAAGAACTCGTTTTGAAAATGTATTAAAATAGGTAGCGGGCAAAATAGAAGCTGAAAAGGCATTCCAGGTATACTTCTTAATGCAGAATCTTGATGCAACTTTAACTCACTCATTACGAGTAGAGAACATCCTCTTTGTTTTCATAACTATGGGTAGTTAAAATAAAGCGAAATTTTTGGTGTATAGATGTACGGATGATTGTTAAAAACCACTGAACCAATTTGACTGAAACTTGGAATTGAGATAGGTTATACACTAACTTAACACATAGGCTACTTCTTATTCCAGAAAAATGAATGGTTCCTCCAGGATTTGCGAAAAACCAAACAAACGCGATGTCGTCTGCGGGCAACTGTTAGTATTTTATAATCCAACCAAGTATTCATCTTGCCATCAGGAGTTCTATTCGGGCGCTAAGACACCTCTAACATTACACCGGCTGCTCCATCTGATCTGGACCCACGCGCGTCACCTCGCCGGTTACGAGCAACAGGATGCCCACGAGTTCTTCATTGCCACCTTGGATGTACTGCATCGGTACGTACTGTCCAATTGAAAATCTATCCAGGTTTTTGACGACCTCCGTGGCGCAGTGCGCGCGCTGTCTCTTTATATAGTTGGAGGTCCTGGGTTCGATTCCCGGCTTGAGTCTGGTCTGGTGGGAGGCTTCGGCCGTGGCTAGTTACCACCCTACCGACAAAGACGTGTCGCCAAACGATTTAGCGTTCCGGCACGATGTCGCGTAGAAACCAATTAGGAGTGTGGGTTTACCATACCCCTAACAGGTTAGCCCGCTACCATCTTAGACTGCATCATCACTTACCATCAGGTAGGACTGCCGTCAAGGGCTAACTTGTAGTGGATAAAAAAAAAAAATCTTACCTCTTATCTCATAGCTTTGTCTCATTTTACTTCTGTCTTGTCTTCTGATTTATATCTTTCTTGTTATAACACTAAAAGCTCTTCTTCTTCTTGCCCTTATCCCACATTATGTGGGGTCGGCACAACACGTCTTCTTCTTCCACTCACTTCTATCAGCCGTCACCTCACTACCCACACCTTTTACCCGCATATCCTCTTTTACACAATCCATCCATCTCTTCTTTGGTCTTCCTTTACTCTTTTGCCCTTCCACGTTCATATATAACATTCTTTTGGTGACATCACTTTCTTTCCTCCGCATTATATGACCATACCATGCTAGCCTGTTACTCCTCATCTTTTCTGTCACTGGCGCTACTTTTAGACTTCCCCTTATATATTCATTTCTTATCTTATCCATTCTTGTCACACCACACATCCATCTCAACATTCGCATTTCTGTCGCATGAAATCTTCTTTCATGTTATAACACTAAAAGCGACTTAGATAAACTCAAAGTACGCTCTATAGACCTTAGACTTAATATCAACTGATGGACACAATATAATCCCTGCGGCATATGTCTGTGTTAACTACTGCGCGCCCCCTATAACTTATTCTGAAGCTTCTCCACATATAAGTTTCGCCTTCATATCACACTGCTTTTTTTTTTTTTTCTCCCGCTGGGAAATGCGTTTACGCATCCTCTCCGGAAGCGGCGCAGACTAGACTGCGTCGCTTCCGACGGGGTATGTGGGACTCGCCGGCGGCCAGACTGACGACCAGAATACCCACTAAAACTCAGCGATGTTCCTACGCGTCGCCTGGTGGCTGGGTCACGGGTACACCCGCGCACACGACCGCAACCCAACCAGTCATATCACACTGCTGGGCAAAATCCTGGATCGTGGATTTCCTAGGCTCAAAAATATTAAATTCGATGAAGGAAGATTCATCTAAAAGCGAAAACATGTACTATTTTTAAATTCAGATAGTGCGAAGAATATTCGATTAATATGTACCTACATATTCGTTAATAATTTGAAGTGTTCTTTGCATTTCTTCTATCATCATCATCATCATGATCAACCCATTACAGGCTCACTCCGCTTAATTTCATTCATTTCTTCTATATAATCTGCAAAATATAGGCACTTTATACTTTTTTTTTTAAATCTTTATTTAAAGAGTTTAATCGCTGAGCTAGTATGCCTCTCTGTAAGTTCATAAAAAAAAAGAAAGAAAGTTAAGACTGTCCTCGAGGAAAGAATTACGCTTTATACTTTCAAACCTGGCTTACAGTATTTTCTCTAATTATTCTTTAACTTCTCTTTATAGGCATTGCATGAACGGCGTAGATGAGACAGAAAAGAAGGAAAAGGACCGATGCAACTGCATCATCGACCAAATATTCACGGGGGGGCTGCAAAGTGACGTCGTATGCACTTCTTGCTCAGGTGTCTCCACCACCATTGACCCATTCTGGGACATAAGCCTTGACGTAGCCGGGCCAGGGTCCTTGCAAGCCTGTCTGGAAAGATTCACTCGGGCTGAGCATTTGGGCTCCGCAGCCAAAATCAAGTGCTCCAATTGCAGAGCGTATAGGGAGTCGACGAAGCAGTTGACGCTCGAAACACTGCCCATCGTCGCGAGTTTCCACCTCAAACGCTTCGAGCACTCCTCGCAAATCGACAGGAAGATCTCCGCTTTCGTGTCATTCCCCGCTGAGTTGGACATGACTCCCTTCATGTCCACTCACCGCAGAGCCGTAGATGCCGCGGACAATAATAACGATCCCGAAGGGCTGTTTGAGGATAATCGTTACTCGTTGTTTGCGGTTGTCAACCATCTGGGGTCCCTTGACGCTGGCCACTACACCGCTTACGTGCGGCAGATGAAGGGCAGCTGGTTCAAATGCGATGATCACATGATAACAAGGGCTTCGCTGAGGGAGGTTCTGGACAGTGAAGGGTAAGTTGATTTCGCAATCATCACGTAGTTGACCCACCGACATTCTTGTAATATCCAAAAACGAAATTTAACATTGAAATATGATGCCTTAAATTTAAAAAAAAAAAAAAATTAGTTAAAAATAACTCTTAAGCTAGTCAAATTTGATTTGCATGGCGACCATTTTTATATCTTGACTTTACTTAAGTAATAAGGCTGTAACGAACTTTATGCAGCAAAATCTTTGTGAAACATTTTTGGCAAAAGTTAAACGTGGAGTTAAATCAAGATGAAAACAAAGACGGTACTATACCATCTTAAAGTAAAGATTGTAAGAATACTTATGATCAACCCATTGCTGGCTCACTACAGAGCACGGGTCTCCTCTAAATATGAGAAGGGTTTGGCCATAGTCCACCACGCTGGCCATGTGCGGATTGGCAGACTTCAGACGCCTTTGAGAACATTATGGAGGAATATTAATATTTATATTATTGTAATTCACAAACTTACAATAGCTCATTATTTTTTCAGGTATCTCCTCTTCTACCACAAGACTGTCCTGGAGTACGAGTGCGACGTCTCTTAAATTATGAAATCAAATGATAATATTTATTTATTTGGTCTTCATTATTTTACCCTATTATCGTGAGTATTCCATACTTCGATGTGAAACCTCACGTTATATCTTTCGCTTCTTAGAATAGTTGAAATGATAATTATTCTTTATAGTGCGAGATCTTGTACTAATATTAATACGAAATGAAATATTTCGCATCGTGATGTTAGGGCGTGCAGAGTTTGATAAATGAATTGTTGGAATCTCGGATCCTTCCTCTTAATTTATAAAGTGTGGATTCATGCGGGTTGTACCATAGGGATTGAGTTTCTTCTTAAGATTTGAGTTTTTGCTTAAACGATCGATTTGAGTTTTTGCTTAAACGGCCATCTCATTTGTTGCGATCAAATGCCACATACTGCCTTTACCTATGATTTCGCCCAGAAAATCCACTGCTATGTACCAAAAATCTGCTCTTTGTAAAAATTAAAGCGGTGAGGTTTTGTTTCTACAAATCAAGTGAATACAAAAACGGGCAGCGGTAATTACGTACGCAAGTTTTTTTATCCACAAGTTAGTCCTTGACGGCAATCTCACTTGATGTAAGTGATGATGCAGTCTAAGATGGTAGTGGGCTAACCTGTTAGGGGTATGGTAAAGCCATGCTCTTAATTGGTTTCTACGCGACATCGTGCCGGAACGCGGAACGCTGAATCGCTTGGCAATACGTCTCTGTCGGTAGGGTGGGTAAGTAGCTACGGCCAAAGCCTCCCTCCAGAAACCAATGCATTAGTAACCAATGAGTGGTTAAATTCATGGACTTATACCAAATGGCAGACCTTTTTTAATTGAATATCTAAATAGGATTTAAGACAATACTCCAACTTTTATGAGTTACATCTACATTATTCACTAGTGCAGAAAAGAGTAACCCAAAGCGGACTAAAAAACAGCTTTATAGAGTTAAGAAATCTTTTAAAAATTAAAAAATCTATACTTTTCAGTAGTGATGTTGAATCACAATTGTTATGGTCGGAAATTACAGGCCGTCTCGCTGAGAGGATCACTACTCTATTTGTAGATATAATTTAAGCGGTAAAATATATCTGGATATATTAAAATTTAATTATTTTGCCAACTATTTTTCTCGTGAAATATGAGATAAATTATGGAAATGGTTTTAGTCCGTAGATTTTGTGTGGACTGATATTATTCTCAATAACAAACTAATTTTATATCAAACGCTTTATTGAGCTGAAATCAAATGTGAATCACTAATACCGTGTTTAGTGAATATTTTCGTGATTTTAATTAATTGACAAACGCCATTTTTACGGTATACAAAACATTTAACTGAATAGACAAGAATTAATTGTGCTATGATAATTCTACATCTTATTTATGCAGAACAAAAACAAGCATTGTTACAATGAAAATGACTATTTCTATTTTTTTTTATTTAATTTTAGTTTTAAGTAAGTTACTAACAACTACAAATTTCTCAATTCCTAGGTTCATTTGATTTGCTATTATTTGATAATTTAGGAGTTAATATTTGCAGTTTTAACTAAAGAACAGATCAATACCAGACCAGACCAGACTTGAATGTGCTTTAGTCTGGCTCAGAGTCAGTGCAGACGGAGATCTAAGTAAATTATTTAATGAATATTTGATATAACCATCTCACAAGTATTTAAAATTAATTTAAAATTATAATAACAAATAACTCCTTAGAATTTCTTGTATACTATGAAAGAAGGAAAAGTTGCTGTATGAATGGTTAACCTTGAGATAAACTGATCTGAAAAGCATGTAACGTAACTTGTAAAGTAGGTACGCACTTGAAAGGCGTGCTTGTTAAACAAAGCAAAACAGTTTTTCGATAATTTATTACTGCGTCTCCAGTAGGCAAACTGTTAGCGGCCGACTGAGTTAAATTGGAGTTAGTTGCTAACTCAGGTGAATTTTCGTGCGTCGCAAGCAAACTGTTATGAGAGTCGGTCACAACTGAGCAAAACTAGCAGACTGGACACTCCACTTAATTTTCAAGTTTAAGGCGTACTAAACCTATACGCCGCTAACAGTTTGCCTACTGGGGACACAGCCTTATTCAGTCTGCGCTGACCCTAAGGTGTTAATAATTTAAATCCAACGAATGCAGTGGTTAAGCGTCTTTGGAACAAGGATTAGTGAAAATCCTAACGGCCGATGTTAATATACAATCCAATCCAAAATCTTCATATAGCAGAGCGAATTCACTAGTGCCATCCTTTTAGATAAGGATGACGCTACTAAATTTAATCTATTATTATTTATATTGTAAAAGATTTTTTAAATTATATTCATTATTAACCATAATAATTGATTAAGATAAGATATGAATATATAAGGGGAAGTCTAAAAGTAGCGTCAGTGACAGAAAAGATGAGGAGTAACAGGCTAGCATGGTATGGTCATATAATACGGAGGAAAGAAAGTGTCGCCAAAAGATGTTATATATGAACGTGGAAGGGCAAAAAGAGTAGAGGAAGACCAAAGAGAGATGGATGGATTATATAAAATAAGATATGCAGCTAAAAGGTGTGGGTAGCGAGATGACGGCTGATAGAAGTGAGTGGAAGAAGACGTGTTGTGCCGACCCCACATAATGTGGGATAAAGGCAAGAAAAAGAAAGATTAACATCGGTCAGACATAAATCGCTGACATTCAGAACAATTACGTTACGTATAAATATTGTTAAAATACACAATCAACTATGCTTGAATTTATCCCAGATACCTAGATTGTACAGAATTATTAGATATTCACATATAATAGACGCTTAACTGAATTTGCAATGAATATTTTTGTGTGGGAATGCATATAAATGCAAAATAATTTATATAAAAAATTCAACTTTCTATGTATACTTCAATAAATGTAATCGTATTAATAAGTCTCAAAGTTGTATTATTCGACGTTCGTACAATGTTACAATGTTATTCAAAATAAAAATACTTGAAAATCGAAAAAACAAAAAAAGTCATACGTAGCTTGTAATCTTATATTACAGTAGGTTTAGTAATTTTTCCGAATCCAATGCCTAGTTTTTATACGGATACCTACGAGCTGTTTTTTTTTTCTATTCCCCCTCCTTTCTTTATTCTCGTCGATACCAGATACCAACTAACCCGCCATTATAAATATGACTTCTTTTCAAAGTTTATTAAGAAGTAGTTTTTTTCGTTAATGTGTATATCATTTATTGTTTTAAGGTAGATCGTAAACCCGACTGAACTCAATTTAGCTTAATGTGATATTTAATATTTATGAAACGTATTTAAAATGTAGTTAGTTTTTACGACTTAATTCCTCATAGTACCTAAAACTTAGTCCTGCTTTATTAAATAGCAAATTGTTTTAAGATTATTGTTTAATTTTTATTTGTTTATGTTTTTAAAATCGAACACTAACGTAAACAAGTTTATTCTTTCTAAGGATGGATTCAAATCAGTCACCATGGACCGCGTTAAAGAAGCTTGACTGACAAATTCGTACCTTAATCAAGTTCATATCTATGGCAAATGGCATGTTAAAATTAGTGAAGCTAAACTAGAATTCTATTATAGTATACGCATACTATTATCGCATTTTTACTGCCATTTAAAGTCCTGACGAAGAACTAATCATATATAGATCATATATAAATGTGGACAAAAAAAAAACTTGAGAGGTGTCAAGGGACACCCGGATGGAACGAAGTTCCTTTCGATTAATTAGTAAAGGAATTGTAATAAAATTTTATTTTATTTAAGTTATAATAATATTTTTTTTATTATTAACAAATATAATGTTATATAAACTTAATCAGTAGGCTCAATTTTGTACTCCATCAGCAATATCCGGAACTTGTGCAGAAACACTGTCAGGATTCATTATTATTATTATTTTTTATTATTTATTATTTACAAGAAACCTGTATACACTCAACAAAAATAATCGTCGCGACACCACACTGTTCAATGCGAAATAGAAATGAAAATATCTGGCTTGCTTTCTATAAGAGAGGGAGAGACAGACAGAGAAACATGCGACGCCGCACAGCTTACAATAACAAAAAGTGTCGTGACAACTTTTCGTAAGAATTTTTTCCGTCTAGCCCCCTTTCACAACGCGCGATAAGGAACTTCGTTCCAAAAACTCCCATATAAGGCTAAAAAAAGGCCTCTTTTGATTCCACATATGGACATAGGCTAACACCGAAAGTTATTTCACCCGCCTGCTAGTTATGAGTACTTATTAACAAATTAAAATTTTTCGGACTGACTATTAGCTGTGCTAACCCTATTGGTAGTGACAGCGTAACAGGGATCACCGTCTCCGCCGGCGAAGACGAGGTCCCCGCTATCTTACGTCATCCGGATGTGGGCTCCATCCACGGCCTCGGAGACGTAGGGGCCACTCACCGTCCGACCCCCCCGTTATCCCAAACATCGCCTAAGCCGAGGTTCGGCCTCAAAGGAGGCGCCCTTAGGCAGTCGTTCCCTTAGTTTCTTCGAGCCCTAGGGCTCAAAATTTCTTCTGGCAGAGCTTCTTTCCAAAGCTCGCCAAACAGCCCGGTTACGCTGTGGCAACCAATAGGGTTTGTACAGCTAATAGACAGTCCGAAAAAAAGAAAAAGTAACAGGGCTGTTGCTTCTAACACAAGTTCTATCGCATGTCGTGAAAAATTTGTATGAACTTGATTAATGTACACGCTGTTGTCACTAGTTTGAATAGTATTTCGGTCGTAGGCAGACCAAAATCTGAAAACTTGTTTCGTATCCGACCATTAGACCGATTGTCTTTACGCTTGGTGAGGTCAAATAAGTCTTTCGTAGTACACCTTTTTTATGATTGTCTAGCAAATTGTTCTAAGTTTTGTTTTAACTGTAATTTTGTCCAATTTAATGTCAGTTTTGTCATTATTCCAAAACTTACAAATCATATGGACTGGATTCCGAATAAATAATAATAATTGTATATTATAATTTATTTGTCATAGGTAAATTATTAAGTTTTAAATGTACGTTAGTTTTAAAAAGGAAATACCACCAGCAGGATTCTATTTTAAATATTAATATTCAAGTAATACGTATGTACCTATTTGTATAAAATTATGCACTTGCTTATCGCGAGCTGATTTAAGGTGCGTAAATATATAAATTTAAAGTAACTGTCTATGATATAAATTAAGGAATAATACTGTTGAACTCGCGTGTCTTTGGTCGCAGAGCGTAAAAAACTGACGAAAAATTATACAATGGAGCGCAAAAACTGACCAAATTTGATAATATGGAGCGAAGAAATTTACGATTTTTGTTAAACACTCAGATCCCGTTTATCAAATTATATAAACAAAATCTAGGTTAAGTACATTACGTCATCTGAAAGGTTTCATTAATGGGTATCAAAATAATGCTTGCAAGCATTTTTAAAAGGTTTAAGCAATTATTGTATCAAAAAATTACAAAAAAAAATATTTATAAAAAAATCTAGGAAATGTCTAAAAGTTGAAAATGTATCGGAACAGTAGATATAAGTACTGCTGTAGTATACTAATCAAATATTATATACATTATTGATTATATAATATAACAGACTATAATTTAACCGTATATATTAAAGATGTTTAGAAATATTGCTTTTTAATTCATTTCATTATTTAGAGTTTCCATTTTAAATATTTAAAATTATCTTTATGAATGTCAAGAATCAAGACTGTTTTCTTTAATATTTTGACAATTTGCTAGTACAGTACACCTTTGTTTGCATTTATTAATATTTTAGTACATCAGTACCGTTAGTATGAGATTTATTATCTCACAATCGTAGTTTCGTTTTGGAATATCGAAACACACTGACATCATAGTGAATTGGAGCGTTCTACCTAGTTTTAAAATCAAATTCGTCCAGTGGAAGTTTATAAAATAATTAGTACGGAAATAAAGAATCTAATCCCAGATCATAAGATCCATTTTGCTTTGACGTTATAGTATTTCGATAATCGAGAGCGACTCCACGTTTGTGAGTGTGCAAATGTTTTACTAAGGCTACAGATCCGAGCCGATATATTGTATAACTATATATTAATTTAAATATATAAATATGTATTTAGTTAGTTATAGATACATTATTTCGTATGACTATATTATTAAGTGTTAGTGTATAATCTCAGTGCCTGTAATTTATCTTTACGTATTCCATTATAAAGTTAATCAATTGTGGTATGCATATTTCAAACTCAAGCTCTAGTAGAGGTGCCAAATAGTGCCGATTGAGCTCTGATGGCCTTACATGCTTGTTACATGTCATAACGCGTATTTTCTATATAAATTATTTACTAGGCACTGGATTGTTATAAATAAAATATTAACTTACTACTAATATCACATTTGTTAGGCAGGCAATATTGTATACAAGGCAGTCTACGACAAAAAAAATGGTAATATTTGTATTGCATAATGTACAGTAGGTAATACTTATGACGGAACGAAAAATATGTCGGTTCTATGAAAATGATTTAAATGTGAGGTTATTTTTCATTCGCACTATATTTAATCAAAGTTTAGCAGTAAAATGTGAAATATTGTTATATATCCTAGATTGGGCATTTTTTTCGTCTTAAATAATAATATAACTATAAAAGTAAATGCCTAAAGATCATACAATAATATCAAAATTATGGTTTTAGTATGTATTTTCAACGTGTAGTCTAAGATGTGTAAACATACAAAATGACTTCGTATTATATGAATGTATTTTACTGTCATATTTCTTATAATGATTCGTGTCTAAGGATTTGCAGTGTCTTTTATCTCAATGTAATAAATGTCTATGAACTCTATCGAAATATATAATAATCCTTTAATAGTATCCTTCTTTTATTTTCTGCCTCCTTCTATGCCACTTTTAAAAAGTTTTTATTTGGAAAAACACTATATTACTGAACTGTGCCGTGATGAAAGGTACTCATTCTATTAAGGTATCTTGAAAAGACTACTAACGAATAATTCTTGAGTTAAGACTCAAAACTTGAGATTTATTTAAACGGTTTTCCTTTAACCCTCATGTCTTACAGGCTAAAGTCATTTCACATAAACATGGTGCTGATATACCGCAGATATAAATAATAATAGTATTATATAGCGAGGAGTGCGACAGGGAGATGTGATCTCCCCGAAGCTGTTTACCGCAGCGTTGGAAGATGTTTTCAAGTTTCTGGATTGGAACGGACTGGGCATCAACATCAATGGCGAGTACATCAATCACCTTCAGTTTGCCGATGATGTAGTCGTAATTGCAGAGACTCTGGAAGACCTCGACGCAATGCTCAACGACCTTAGCAGAGTTTCTCAACAGGTAGGCCTGCGTATGAACATGAGCAAGACAAAAATCATGTCGAACGCTAATGTTCTGCCTTACCCAGTAATCGTTGAGAGCTCTGCACTTGAAATTGTAGACGAGTATGTATACCTAGGACACACAATCCGATTAGGTAAGTCCAATTTCGAGAAGGAGGTCAGCCGCCGAATTCAGCTCGGGTGGGCAGCGTTTGGGAAACTGCGCGACATCTTTTCGTCCAAAATCCCTCAGTGCCTGAAGACTAAAGTTTTCGAACAGTGCGTGTTGCCAGTGATGACTTACGGATCCGAAACGTGGTCGCTCACTATGGGCCTCATAAGAAGGCTCAGAGTCACTCAGCGAGCAATGGAGAGAGCTATGCTAGGAGTATCTCTACGTGATCGAATCAGAAATGAAGAGATCCGTAGAAGGACCAGAGTTACCGACATAGCTCAGCGAGTTGCGAAGTTGAAGTGGCAATGGGCGGGGCACATAGCTCGGAGAACCGATGGACGTTGGGGTCCCAAGGTGCTGGAATGGCGACCCCGCACCGGTAAACGTAGCGTTGGTCGACCCCCAACAAGGTGGACAGACGACATCAAACGAGTCGCAGGGAGCCGCTGGATACAAGCGGCCCAAGACCGTGGCCATTGGAACTCCTTACAAAAGACCTATGTCCAGCAGTGGACGTCTATCGGTTGAAGTGATGATGATGATGATGATACTATATCGGTCAACATTCTTCTAGGTTTTTTTTTATTCACCACAAGTTAGCCCTTGACGGCAATCTCACCTGATGGTAAGTGATGGTGCAGTCTAAGGTGGTAGCGGGTTTACCTGTTAGAGGTATGGTGAACGCATTCTCCTAATCGGTTTCTATGCGACATCGTGCCGGAACGCTAAATCGCTTGGCGACACGCCTTTGTCAGTAGGGTGGTAACTAGCCACGGCCGCAGCCTCCCACCAGACCAGACTCGAGCCGGGAATCGAACCCAGGACCGGGTTAAGTCGGGACCCAGGACTTAACAGGTTAGCCCGCTACCATCTTAGACTGCATCATCACTTACTATCAGGTGAGATTGTCGTCAAGGGCTAACTTGTAGTGGATAAAAAAAATAATAATAAGAGAGTAGGCATTGGTAAAATATGGAGGGAAGTCGCGTTTTTATTCCTAGCTGTGTTAGGATGAACGCGTTTGTGCGCTTGGCTGTCCAAGGAATTCTTACCTAACATGCGTCTCCAGCACCACATTTCAAACGCGTCTTTATTTTGTCTTTCCTCGCCTTGATGATCCATGTTTATACCCCATACATGAATATAGGGAATATTAAGGTTGTTACTTAAACCAGAAAATGGTAGTCAACCTCTTAGTCCTTTAATGACTTAGCTATATAGCTTTTTATTTATCAATTCCACACGAGTAAGTATTTCAACATAACGAGATTACCTATTTTAATCAGCCCCAACGTGATTTAAGGTAGTATTGAGTCTTAAAAAACTGGGTCTCTCATAACTCTCTTATAAGTCCTGTCTTAACGGATAATTGATGTATCACTATAGAGTATTATCGACAGCGAGGAATTATATTTTCCCCATCTGTGATTTAAAAATAACTGAATAAGTCTTGATGAGGACAAGAAGACTTGAAAGAAAAATACTATTAGCCTATTAGTCCAACAACTGGGCATTGCCCTCCTTTCGCTTTGGAGAGGTTTTAGAACAAAGGCCCTGTGCGGGTCTTGATTTTTTACACAAAAATATATAAATAATATTAGTTTAAATCATCATCATCATGATCAACCCATTACCGGCTCACTACAGAGCACGGGTCTCTTCTCAATTTGACAAGGGTTTTGGCCATAGTCCACCACGCTGGCCATGTGCGGATTGGCAGACTTCACACGCCTTTGAGAAGATTATAGAGAACTCTCAGGCGTGCAGGTTTCCTCACGTTGTTTTCCTTCACCGTTGAAGCAAGTGATATTTTAATTTTTTTAAAACGCACATAACTCCGAAAAGTTAGAGGTGCGTGCCAGGATTCGAACCGCCGACCTCCGATTAGGAGGCTGACGCCCTAACCACTAGGCTATCACCGCTTTAGTTTTAGTTTAAATACTAATTTACAAATTTTAAGCCCGACCCGGTTATTGAACCGTCGTAGATGCTAATCACTAGACCAACGCAACAGGCAGTATTTTGACCACGTAGTTTCGCGTATACTCAAATCGTATTTTTTTTTAAGTTACACATTTCATTACATAGGTGCAGTAAATATTTTTAAGTATTAGAAAAGATTACAAGTTAAATGAATAAAAATAAATTTATGGGTGGAACTCGACTCAATATTATCGTAACACGAATTATCTAGCTTTGTAAATAATTAAATAAAATAAAACAAACAATTATTACTTTTTAATTTATTTATTAATCACAACTAGTACATGTATTGATAAGACCATCAAAAATTACTTGACTCAGATCTAATTCCTACTCACTTAAAACCTAATGTACAATCAGATACAAAGAAAGATACAGTATAATATGTGAATTATATTATAATAAAATATATTAAAATACATATTTCTTGCCTCTAAAAATTTGGCCTTTTATATCGGCTGAGATAATTTCGAGTATTATTCGAATTACACGCAATTACATAACTATCACATTTAGATCAGAAAACTAACTCTATGCCACTTTAAGTGCTAACATTTACTTATCATAATTATAGACGGCTGGACTTACGTGAATTTTAATCGGAACAGGCCAAACTAGTTTCGATCCCATCCGGGGCTCTTATTCATTAGCGTTCTTACGACTTAGATATGAATTTCACTCACGACAGTTTAAATTGTGTTTTTTTTTCTCAGAACTTATAAATACTCTTAACTAAGTGTATGATTTATTAAATACAATATATATACGTATAAATACTACCGTAATTCATTTTAAGAATGAATTCCATAATACATAAAATAGTTATTAATATGGATTAGCAAAATGAAAAAAATAAAATGTCTTAAATATAGTTATTTTACGTACGATTTCTTATTTGTAATATAATATAGATTCGAGGCGATCCGGCCCGTCCTCGAGCTCTGGAAGGGCCGGAAGCACGGGGCCCTGTCCTTCCGCCTTGTGCAGATCCTCTCGGGGCATGGTTGCTTCGGGAGGTCTGTGCAGGGTCGCAAGGCGGGAGCCCCGGAGGAGTGCCAATTATTTTCAATCTAGCTACTTGAAAATAATTGGCATGAATCAATGGCATAATTTGGAAAATATGCGAATTCGATTTTGTATCATGACGTCAATGTGAAGTGAGCTCGAGTGAAACGTTGCTTAAATGGAATAAAGTGAAAAAAAAAAAAAAACATTTTCCGATGACGTCACGTTTAGTAGAACAAATAGAAACTTCAAGAACAATGCTAGAATATCAAGGCTCGGTGCAAGCGAAATGTATATAAGATTTTTACCCGACTAGTTAGACCGGGACTCTTAGGCCTAGTTTACACAGTGCGAGCTGGCGTACGAGTCAGGCTGCCCAGTAGCTGCACTGCAGTGACTCGCACTGTTTGGACGTCGTTTATGAGTAATTTGCACGTGCGAGTTGGACAGTAGCTAGCATCCGAGTTACTTCAAGATTTTTTGTTTTACTCGCATACTCTCCTGACAGCGACTCGTACATGACAGCAGCTCGGCCGTCACTCGCATCGTTTAGACGCGTTCGGCAGTAGCTCGCAAGTGCGAGCGGGACAGTTGTCGCGAGTGTCCGTATTTTGTGCTGCGCCTGCGTATAGTGTTCGTCACTCGACATCGCGGCAACTCGCAAGACTGGACAGCAGCTACTACTGTCGTATAGACAGCAAAGGCGAGCCGAGCTATTGGCGTACGAATAGACAAGCCGAGTAGCTGTCTACTGTCTGGCCAGCAACTCGCACTGTGTAAACTAGGCCTTATTCATGAACGTTTTTGTGATTCAGATATGAATTTCAGCTACGACAATTTCTATTTTGATTTTTTTTTTCAGAACTTATTTCAATACTATCCTTAACTAAGTGTATAATTTATTAAATACAATATATATATACGTGTACATAATACCCTAATTAATTTTATGAATGAATTCCATAATACATAAAATATTAATATGGATTAGCAAAAGCGAATAGTGATAATGACTTAAACAGAGTTATTTTACGTACGATTTCTTATTTGTAATATTATACAGATACGTGAATAATGTGATATTGTTTTGAGCTGTTCGAAGCCATAATTTTAAGTTTTAACTCAAAAACGCGGTTTTACAGTTACCATAGGTAACCCGCGTTTTCGGATTGTTAGAGGTAATGTTTCACAGAACAAAAGGTGTACTGTGGAACGTTGCGTCATCGTCGACGATAAGAATTCGTTTTCTTTTTTGTTCCATGGAATATACTATTTTTATTTCACAATTATTTTATAGCAAAAACCATAATCCCTTACAATTATTTTCAATCTAGCTACTTGAAAATAATTAGCATGTATCGATGGCATAATTTGGAACATGTGAGAATTCGATTTTGTATCATGACGTCAATGTGAAGTGAGCTCGAGTGGAAAACCATCATGCGTTACAACTATTTTCAATCTAGCTACTTGAAAATAATTAGCATGTATCGATGGCATAATTGGGAACATGTGAGAATTCGATTTTGTATCATGACGTCAATGTGAAGTGAGCTCGAGTGAAACGTTGCTTCAATGGAATAGAGTGATAAAAGAACATATTTTCCGATCACGTCACGTTCGGCAGAACTACTGGAAACTTCAGGAACAATGCTAGAAAACCAAGGCTCGGCGCAAACTAAATGTTTATCAGATTTTTGTCAATAATCAGTGGTAAAATATGGTATCCCTGTATGCTTTGTTGTTTTAAAGCTTACTTCAAGACATTAGCGAGCACTACATCATGCTTAAAATCTGTACATACTGAAGTCTCTGAAGAAATGGAAACTGATTGCACCAGGGTACTGACATGATATGCCAGGGTATGCAATGTTTGGGGGGCATCTGATATTGCCCCCGAGTTGGCACCACCCTAAGAACGCACTCTGCCGGCCTGGTTGCGGTTGTGTGCTCGAGCGTAACCCGTGACCCGGCCCCCAGGCGGCGGGAAAGGATATACACCGTAGGGGTTTAGTCAGTAAGAGTCTGACATAACCACCGCGTCTCCTCGGACGCGGGGTAACCATGAGGATTACCCACGTTAAAAAAAAAAAGGGTATGCAATGTAGAAAAATTCTGCTCTCCTATGGTTCTTTAGGATAGACTGCGTTCGTTCGGGAAGTATGAAACGGGTCCCCGGGGCGTCCAGCAAAACCAGCGAGAGGGACATGCCGCGGTGGTTTCTAGTTCGGGTATACTCCCCCCCCCCCCTTGTGGGTGGGAATGCCACATAACTTCTTCCTGCCCAAGGGATAGAGGTAGTCATAAAGCTTTTCCACCACCCCAAAAAAAAAAGTATAGACTGCGTTACATTCATGCATGCTAAAACATATTGCCGAACGATTCGCCACTGAGTTAATTTACCAACAACATAAAATTGAGACAGAATTCTCACGAGTATGTTTCCGTTGAAATTGGCATACCTATATGTAATCACTAATTATTAAAAATCTTTGCAACGGGTCTGGTTTGTTTCAATACAATATTAGCAGTGCCCCTTGTTTACAGCAATATTCTTCCATGAGAAATGACAGGCGTTAACGTTTCTGAGGGCACAGTCGTCTCTTGGGGTTTTAGTCAATTTGCTGCGCAGGAGTCGTGGGCTCGTCGAGCAGAGTTTCAAGCGCTTTGACATCGGTGACGGGCAGCGAGCACGCAAAGCGACGACAGACGTACGCCGTTGGAACGTCTCCCGCGCAACGAATGCGGCTAAGCACTGTAAAAAAAAGATAAGATAAGATAAGATAAATACTTTTTATTGCACACGAATTTTAAAGAAACAACAACACAAAAAACTTAACACATAAGTATGCAAAGCCTTATTGCTTCAGCAATCTCTTCCAGACAACCCTTGGGGAAAGAATTAAAATATGAGGGTAATGGCAAAAAAAATGGTATTACATTTGGTATATAAAATAAAATGTGGACAAAAACAATGGCCTTACTAGTGACAATATAAACTACTGACATGCATATCGTCTTTGAGAGGTATTGTTCCTAAATCGTTAACAATGCACATTTTAAGCGAGGATTCGAAACACATTTGTTACAGCAAGGATGCTGTGGAATAGATGAAATTAAGATTCCTTGGGAACATACAAGAGTAGAATAATGAATGCTAAATTGTGAAATGTTCGAAAACTGCCCAATTTGTTGCAGGAACTTCTCGGTAGAATCTACCTTCCAAACCGGTTGTATAGACACTATAAACAGGAGTTTTCAATAGTGCTAATAAAGAGCCTACATGAATTTATTTTGAATTCTTCCGGCTGGGGGAAACAAACAATTATCACCTAGTTTTAATAAGACATTATTAAAAATGGGCTGTCCAGTTGTAAACGTTTCGCCCTCTAAACCGTCGGACGTACTTCCCTTAAATTACTAAGCATTATTCTGTTCTCTGGAAGCTGTGATAGCCTAGTGGTTAGGACGTAAGGCTTCTAATCAGAGGTCGGGGGTTCGAACCCGGGCACGCACCTATAACTTTCAGAGTTATATGCGTTTTTAAGCAATTACAATATCACTTGCTTCAACGGTGAAGGAAAACATCGTGAGGAAACCTGCATGCCTGAGAGTTCTCCGTAATGTTCTCAAAGTCGTGTGAAGTCTGCCAATCCGCACATGGCCAGCGTGGTGGACTATGGCCAAACCCTTCTCATATTGAGAGGAGAACCGTGCTCTGTAGTGAGCCGACAATGAGTTGATCATGATGATGATGATGATGATGAAAGAAGGTATAGGAGAGAGAATGCTGGAGAGAATTTGGAAATATAAAGTTCAGAATTCCCTAAGCCAAGTGCCCCACCAGTTTCAACTGGGAACGCTTTGGGAGTCAAACATGAGATCTAGTCGACATAAATAAGTTCATGTTCAGTCTCAACTTGCTCATTACATGATAAATCACCTTCAATGGAACTACAATGAATGACTACTGAACTACTGAAGGAATTCCATGGGAAATTATATCTAAAATGAAACTTTTCATATAGAAGATTCCTATGAAACTTCTTCTCAAGTAGAAGTTTCTTGCGTTCAAATATAAATCCATATGTAGTGAAGATAGCCAGAACTGGTGATGTGATGATTTGGTGTGTCAATGAGGGAGGGAGTGATATCCGCCGTAGTGATGCTAGCAACAAGCAACTGGCAACTGATTGGTTGTTGCTTTTTGCTTGTTAAAAATGTGTAGATGAAACACACGAAGCAACCTGCATTATCAATAAGATAGTGAACTCACGTATGTCAGACATACCAACTGGTGAATCGGCGGCTGGGTCCGCCACCGCCAGCACCCGGCCAGGTAACAGACGCGAGCGTACCACTCGCACCAGTTCTAGAGTGCGAGGGTCGGAGCAGCCCCCTGCAATCAACACCTGTAACAAATAGGAAAGCTGGATTACTTCATCATCATCAGCCAACATTAATCCACTGCTGGACATAGGCCTCTTTGAAGTAGCGCCAACTCATCCTGTCTCCGGGTTTTCGCATCCAGTCGATGCCTGCCACTTTTCGGAGGTAATTTCGGAGTCCACCTGGCCGGAGGACGGCCCACACACCGTTTGCCGAGTTGACATGGTCTCCACTCGAGGACCTTCCGACTCCAACGTCCGTCGGTTTTCCGACAAACGTGACCAGCCATCGAGTCTAAGAGTGCTGGATTACTTAGGAGAACTAAATTATGAGTGCTCATTGAAAGGGGTTCAAGGTATGTTCAAAGGTAGAACAGTAGCAGTGGTATACCTAGAAGATTTAATCGATTAGATGCACAGCTGACAAATAAAGGCTGCGATTGAAGCCCCCAAAAAATTAAGGATCACAGCAACGATGAGGTTACTTTACGTGAGGTACAAGACAAATTATGAAGAAATATGGACAAAAACAAAAATTGCAAAACTTTCGTGTTTTTTCGTTAAATGGCGCAGATTGTCCGCCATTTAAAATTCGAAGGTAAAAGAGTAAGTATGTAGCGAATTTAACTGCTTTGGCCAGCTGACACATAAGGCCCCGAATATGACTAATGAAGAAACACAACCGTGCGGTCCCGTGGATACAAATTGTGAAACTAGCCAACACACAAGTGACGACCATCAATTAGCTAAGAAAAATGTTAGACAGGCAGCAAATTGCTATACCTGTGTTGGAGTATCATGGTAGAACATCAGCGCGGACATCATCTCTGGCAACGCAGTGGGGACGTCCATCAATCTCTTGGCGAAGGCCATCAGTACTTTCTTCGCCATTTCCTTTTCTTGTTTCCCGCCTTCCGGCGCCGCGCTCTTGTCAGCGTACGTCGCTAAACGTTGTAAATTGTGACAGGCCACGCTGTTGCCCGATGGCTCTGCACCATCTTGATCTTAAAAGGTACAAAGATGGTAATTGAGACACATCTCTACAATAACATACATTTGACGACCTCCGTGGCGCAGCGCGTGCTCTGTCGCATTATAAAGTTGGAGGTCCTGGGTTCGATTCCCAGCTCGAGTCTGGTCTGGTGGGAGGCTTCGGCCGTGGCTAGTTACCACCCTATCGACAAAGACGTGTCGCCAAGCGATTTTGCGTTCCGGCACGATGTCGTGCAGAAACCAATTAGGAGTGTGGGTTTACCATACCCCTAACAGGTTAGCCCGCTACCATCCTAGATTGCATCGTCACTTACCAACAGGTGAGATTGCCGTCGTCAAGGGCTAATTTGTAGTGTTTAAAAAAAAACATCGTCATCAACATCAACCAAATAAAGCAGCAGCGAAAGATACAGAGAAACAGTGTGCTTAAGTAACAAAATAGCTGTGATGGCACGCACGCACCTCTAACTTTTCGTGCGAGCAATTAAAATATCACTTGCTTTAACGGTGAAGGAAAACATCGTGAGGAAACCTGCACGCCTGAGAGGTCTCCATAATGTTCTCAAAGGTGTGTGAAGTCTGCCAATGCCGCACATGGCCAGCGCGATGGACTATGGCCAAACCCATCTCCTATTCAGAGGAGACTCGTGCTCTGTAGTGAGCCGATAATGGGTTGATCATGAAGTAACAAAATGTTAACACTTTTAAATAGGTGTTTCTGATGATGCTAAGACTAGACAGCATTATCACTTACAACCAGGTAAGGTTGCCGTCAAGGGCTAACTTGTTGTGTATAAAAAGAAAGGGATTTTCGATGAGTAAATCCGGCTGGCATTAGCTGAATTGATGGTTGTCAATAGATCTTTGGCATGTTGAACCTATAGATTGAATTGGACTGAATGGATTACATGGAGAGCATTAATATCATGTAATTTCTATTATATTCTATTAGCTATTGCACTATCCCCATCTCCTTTTAACTCTTTCCTTTCACAAAAGGTTGTCTGGAGGAGATCGCTTTTAGCAATAATAATAATAGCCTTTGCGCATTATGTTTGTTTTTTTTATTTAATTTTTTGTTTTAGTTATTTTCAATTCATTTTTGTAGTGTGCAATAAAGAGCATATCTATCTATCTATCTATCTAATATCATTTACCTTCTTTCAATCTTAAAATAATAGATCTATCTTCAGTAGAATTGGTATAGTAGCCTCCATTTTCTGAATCCCAAAAGAGTTCATTCTGTTTCATTTGCAGTTCTCGTGCCCAATTCAGCCATGTAAGATCAAGTGAAGCCTCGTACAAGTCCAGTAGACCTTTGATCAAGAATGCGTAATCATCTAGAAATCCTTCAATAGGTTGGTTACTAAAAAAAAAGAGGAAATTTATTACAAGGCAGAAACATGCTTATCTTTAACAATTTTAAACTAATTATGTTATAGCACTGTAGTTGTATACTAATTAACATTATATAATATATAATTATATGCCGTTATTTTTCTCTTTAGATAGAGAGTACTTACGTTTGAGCAATGTTTCCATCAGTATCTCTGTAGCAAGAATGAAGAAGAGTTTTAGTATTTGGATCATATAAGTAATCTTTAACGAATTGAGCTGTTTTGATAGCATCTTCTACAAAACTCTTGTCGCCTAACCCTTGACCGGCTTGCGCTAAACCAGATATTGCAAGGCCATTCCAAGAACAAAGCATTTTGCTATCCAAATGTGGACGAGGCCTTTTCCCCCGGGTCTCATATAAAATATCAGTACATTCATTAATAACTTTATTGAATTGCTCAATGTTGATCCCAAACTTCGTCATGGTTTCCTCCTTACTCCCGTAGATAATAAGAACGTTTTGATCCAACAGTTCACCGTGAGGATCACTCTCGGGTGCAATATTTCCACTTTTTTCAACACTAAAATAATGGGAAAATATATCGAAGTAGGAAACCGATCCAATTTTTTTCCCCTCTAGAAGCGATTTTACTTCATTGTACTCCCAAATATAAAATGCCCCTTCTTTTTTAAAAGCAGCGCCATCAAAGGGATAAGAATCTGCATCCTCAGCACTGTAGTAGCCCCCCGCTTCGTGCCTTAAGTCTCTATTTATGTACTTAACAATGTCCCTAACGACATCAGCAAAAAAATCGTCTTTCGTTGCAAGATAAGCATCGGTATACGCAACTAACAATTGTGCTTGGTCATAGAGCATTTTTTCAAAATGCGGAACGTGCCAATCATTATCAACTGAATAACGAGAAAATCCACTGGATATATGATCGTGAATACCACCTTTAGCAATTTTAGTCAAAGTATGCAGGCACATCTTTAAACACTTCTTCCCTTCTGGATTTTGTTTGTCCCGTGCGTAGAAGTGGAAGAGAAAGTTGAAAATGGAAGCCTGTGGAAATTTTGGTGCTGTTCCAAAACCACCAAACTTTGGTTCATATGTTGAAATATAGTGGCGCACACACTTGATCCAGGTTGCGTCTCCAGGTACTATGGATATTGATGTATCTTGTATTTTTGATATGTTCCGCAAAGCCTCCAGAACTTTATCACTAGCTTCTATAAACTGGGCACGATTTTCTCGCCACTTTCTTGCTAACGTGAGCATAACATTTTTCAAACCAGGACGCCCCCATTTATCTTGAGGTGGAAAGTAAGTTCCACCTGTTATGGGTCGAAGATCAGGTGTCAGGAAGACAGACATTGGCCAGCCACCTCCTCTTGTTGTTGCTGTGACGAAAAGCATGTAAACTCGGTCTATGTCTGGACGCTCTTCTCTGTCAACCTTTATGTTAATGTAATGTTCGTTCATGACTTTGGCCACATCCTCGTTCTCAAATGACTCCTTTTCCATAACGTGACACCAGTGACAAGTCGAGTATCCCACTGATAAAAATATAAGCTTATTTTCTTTTTTGGCCTCGTCAATGGCTTCTTGGCTCCATGGATACCAGTTTACAGGATTGTGGGCATGTTGTAGCAAATAAGGTGACTTTTCTGTAACCAATCTATTGGTATATTTGGGTTTCACTGATTGATTTGTTTCAGGATTACCTGTAGCCATCTTTATTATATTATCACTGAAACTTCTTGTGAGTAACGGTGGAGGACTTAGATCATACGAGGAAATTCTAGAACAGAAATGTATGTTGTTATATTTTTGACTTTCTCAACACAAGCTCTATTGATACATAAGGACTTTATAAGTTTTGTGAACTGTATTCATATTTGCCAAAAGTAAGAAGTACTAACCTGTTTATAATATAGAAAAAGAAACTCAAATTAAATTGTTTTTTATTACTTTCACTTTTTCAGATCAAATCATTACAAAGAGTACATAAGAAAAATAGGCAAGGTCTCAAGCTCATCTACATTAATAATTCACTATATTTTGATTACAAAATAGTTATACTGGTGCAGTGTTTATAATAAGATAGGCAAGGTCTTTTATTATTGTACTTACAAAAATATTGAGAAGAAACACTTTGATCACACATAAGAACTGAAAATTGTAGGCATTATTGTATTATATTATACTGAATTAGAATCTGTGATAGCCTAGTGGTTAGGGCGTGAGCCTCCTAATCAGAGGTTGGCGGTTCGAATGCACCTCTAACTTTTCAGAGTAATGTGCGTTTTTAAGCAATTAAAATATCACTTGCTTCAATGATGAAGGAAAACACCTGAGAGTTCCATAATGTTCTCAAAGGTGTGTGAAGTCTTCCAATCCGCACATGGCCAGCGTGGTGGACTATGGCCAAACCCTTCCAATATTGAGAGGAGACCCATGCTCTGTAGTGAGCCGGTAATGGGTTGATCATGATGATGATGATGTTACTGTATTAGTTGCAACCTTATTGATGCAATCTCTTATAGAAAAAGATATTTAATGGACTTGAGGTTGACTTTGATTATAAATTACAAGTATTTAAGTGTCCTGGCACAACATTTTTTTTTAATTTGCTCAGTTATTGATAGGATTATATTGATAAAATTACCAATATCAGTTCATTAGCAAACTTACAAGCATATTCCGGCAGTTGTTTACTTCTAATACTTCTAATACAGAAATTCGCATATCTAATCCCAACAAGGTCACATTGTCCATATTATCGATTTTATATATCTTTCACATATTAACGAATTTCAGGTACAAAATTTGCTTAAATTCATATACCATATTGTTTTATGTTACTAGGAATACTTTAGATACAAAAACTTAAACATAAGCTTACCGTTTACAAGCTCCTAAATCTCTGTTAATGCACCCTGGGATTGAAAACGCAGAATCCTTAGTTGAGTTCTGATTTATATTAATATTTTTCAATCTATTATCACCCGTCGAAAGACGTCTTAACAAAAGCACAGCGCGGCCTGTAGGCATAATAGTTAAATATAAAATAAATAAAAGAACGCAACATTAACCATGAATTTCCTTAAATGTATTCTTCGCAGGTCAATTTGAAATTTTCTGTATGTGTATCGAAAATATATTTACGTAATTTGACAGTGACAGCAAAACATCAATAATGTAATTTTTTTAAAGAAAAGACAAAAGTTGTTTTTATTTGTCTTTATTTATCCTAAGGCGTTCGTATGATTAACAGAACACAGACATAATTTTAGTCTCAGATCTCGACACTCATATCGTAAGTATATTATTTATATTTTATCTACCTAAAACACCGCAGGCGTAAAATTTGTATGTACCTAATTAATTTTGAGATAAAACTTCATGTCAGATACCAGAGATGAAGCTATTCAGTTATTGATTGGTTTAAAATTATTAGAATAATTCAATAAAATAAAGAAACGCGTTAAGTAGTCTTGCAATTACTAACCGACTCAATAGGAACACATATTGAAGCTGATTACTCAGGACACCATTATTGATACCATTTTGTTCACAAAACAACACCCGGGATTCATATCCTTATATTACAATAAACCTTATTTCAACGCATAGCAGCATTGCTCTTATTATTATTTAGGAGCTACCATGTAATGGCAAGGCAATGTTATGAAATATCAGGGAACAACAATAATTATTGGATTTTTACTTACGTGGATTCAGTATGCCAGGATCGTACCACATTAATTATTTCAATGCACTAACGAGACCCTTAGGGAACGTTTGCCACGCATGCGCAAGAATCTGGACGCCATTCTCACTTTCAATGCAACACGACGTGTTTTGACGTGTTCTTTAATGCTCGCCGCAACCCTAAGCTTAATGAGGTCTTGACACGAAATGTCGTTTTATAAAATTTTGGAAATGCAGTACAGTGTGAATTTACCCTTATGATAGTGATTTAACGAACAGATAACGGTAAGTGTCTAATTTATTACAGTTTATACAAAGAATAGGTTAGGATTGTGTTTTTCAAATGTAAACAAATATATAATTCACGTTATCTCATAATAATTATTTCGATGAAAATCTAAGCTTTAAAAAGACTATTGAACACCGTTATCTTCATATTCCTTTTGCTTCCTTGTATTTTTTAAAGATATACGGTGTAACTCAATTTTTAAAGGTTTACTTGGCCAATTTGAATTTCTTATATCTGAAACTTTGTTGTCTCTGGTTACTCATGAATATTTTATTTAAGTGGGTATTTCAAAATGAAGAATTAGGTTTTTAAACGATACAATGTGCGATAATTTAAATTGCTATATTTTTGCACTAGGTAACCAAACATTTGTTTTTATTTTATGATCGATTTGTAATAATAAGTTTCAATATGATTAATTTAGTCTAACATTAAGTTTCTAAAATATAACAGAGTACCTATAATAGAATAACTTTTTGAGCTGGATTGTGGTACATATTGTGCTTAAAGTTTTATGTGACTCCGAAATATTCAATTAATTTAATAGTATGCAAACACTATTTCTAGTAATATCTATATTTGATAAATTATTTTAGGGAAAAAGTTTAGTAGTTAGCACGGATTACCACAGAATATATAATAAATCTGACGGTAGTAGTTTGATGAAAAGATCGTGAGCTATCTACATTTTGCACGTGTTTTAACAAGAGGGTGCTGTTGCTAGATGAATGAAACGACACGTTTCCATGGTAACGTTAAGAGGGCTCCAGCCCTTAGGGCCAATGTGCTTTCCATTCTTCCCCTAAGCAATAAATTTGCCAGTAAGGGATTGGCTGATTTCCTGTTGTGTACTCAAGCGTATAAAACATAATTACTTAACTAGGTCCTAATAAATAATTTGCATTATTTTGAGATTCTTACTGACTCTAAACTCAGGGACTCAGGGTTTACTATTATTGATAAACGAAACTGTTTTATCAGCACTATTTTGTTCTTTCTGGCAGCAGTTGCAGAGTTGTCATGACAAAGTGATCCGAAAACTTTATTTTACCAAATATAAAACTCTCCACTTTTTACGATTTTTGATTTTTAAGTCGATTTTTGAAAAACGTTTCATACATACTGAGTATAAGCCATTTTTTTTCTCTTATTATTTATGTTCACAATCTTTATCTTAAAATTTGTTTAAAAAATTGAAAATATAGGTAGATACCGAGTGCGTTTTTAATAAATAACGGATGATAAAATAAAAAGAACCTTTCTTACTGTAGTTAGGTATTTGTTTCTATTGATGTTTCATATATTTTTAAAACATTTTTTATAGTATTAAGTAATATCTATGTATGCTATTATGAGCTATTTGTCAGTTTATGCAACAAGTACGACAACTGTTTTTTTTATTTCAGATGCACCAGTTTCCGAGTTGAGCTTAATAAAACTACGTGCCTTATGATAACTTATCGTACATAGTCTATAGCCGTCTTAAATCCATCGAAATTCAAGTCCAAATAAACTGTCCCATAAAAAAAATCGGTCCAAATTTGTCCAAAACTCGATCTTTGAATAGATTTAAAAGGTTTCATTAAGTTATTTCAGGTGTTAAAACTCAAAAAGTAATCGATAAATTGACTTTTAATGTTTACACAACATTGCATTTAGATATAAGAGTGAATTCGTATAGTTTCGAACATAAGACTGATGTACTACGCGAGAAAATAGCACAATGCCTGATTCAGTATTTTACTACACGAGTATTATGAGTATATAAAGTGACTGTTCTAAATAATGTCAATTTCGATATCGGTAAATTAGTTTTTGTAGTACACCGAAGTGCCGTGTATATGTGTGTGCCAGTGTTGCCAGCTAGATGTCGGTTTGGGTGGGCAGTGGCGGCGGCGGAAACGTCCGCGCGCCGTCCGTCACTGTCCTGTCGGCTAACACCTCTATGGAGTCCGGAATCGAGGCCGGGGTGCTTCCGACGGTCACGGGGTCACTTGCTTCAGCGAGGGATTCGCTGGGATCGCTCTCGAGGGCAGCGGAACCTCTCTACGATACAGATCATACAGATCTCGGTTCAGAGTTGGACGAGGCGGAAATTCGACGAGAGCTGATGCATGATGTAAGTTGAACCTAAGTAGAATTAAAATAACATAAAAGTGTTGCATGTCATGTGCTTAACTGTCTCGTTGCAATGTTTGATTAATAGACAAGGTCCAAGGTTCGATTCCCCTGTTGGATAAAACCTGTTACTGTTGGGTGTGTCTGAAGAAATGAAAATCTTTGTACAAGCTCGGAGTTACATTATTAGCGTAGTCTAGCTTCTGCATCCTTATATCGCCAAAAAGAGCATTTAAATAAAATTTTAAATTAAATTTCGAATATTTGCTTCTATTCGAAGTCACTAAGCTATATAACGACCGTAGCACGTAAGCTAGCAACACTGTTCATCCAGTATTGACGCTTGGAAATGGCTATTTACGTATTTCCGATAGCGCGATTTATTATACCACTAACGCCATCTGTAATTGCATATCTGCAATCATTGTTCGGATAGCTTAGTTATTTTGACGTCCTTCAGATGGCGTGCTACTACTGATCTGATTACTCTGAAAGTTCGCAGAATTAAAAAGTCTGTTCTGAAAATAGAATACTTGATTGAACAAAAACAACTTTAAATAGCATATATTGTTTTGCAACATTTTTGTAATTGCCGAAAAAAACATCGTAACTTTTTTTCCCGCGTATCCACCCACGCTAATAAAATCGAGCATTACATTCATACCATGGGGACCTTGCATTTGTGCTGTCTAAAAAAGTAGCCTTAACCTCTTTCGGACCCAAAAAATATGTCTAAACTAAATTAACGAGTGCCGCCCAGCTTTTCAGCCTTGCGAGAGTCAGGGCAAAATATGCCATTCTGACTGCCAACCTTCACTAGTTGGAGAGGCACCTAAAGAAGAAGAAATTAATTTTAGCTGCGTGATCAAAGATAAAGCAGCAAACAATTGAGTGTGTGTTTACTCTCGCATTTATTTTATTATAAGCAACATCGTCATGTTCTAAGTCATTCCGTGTCAAATGACTGGTAGTAGAAACTACGGCGTTCTTCCTTTGGTTTTACATACTTAACCTTCTTGGTATCCTACTACCAAAAAGCAGTATGTGGGTTGGTATGCTCTTTGATTTAGTTATTAGGTAGCGTATAAAAGAGTGAGTAACATAGATTCGATGAATTCCAGCCTTTCCAACTAGTCAGTTTCCTAAAAGTAGTGGCCACCATAGTCCACATAAAAACACAAAATTTCCAGGAAAATGAAGTTTCTGGCAACATCTAGTTATGATGACAAAACGGGGCAAAAAGTTAAAACTGATTACTGATGTTTTCTTTCAGAAATGGCGCCTTCTTTTCGATCGGGTGAGTACCTACATTTAAATAATCAAAGCAGACATTTTTTTATGTTAGTAACAAACTTAAATTCCCAGAGTCCATATCTGAATAACCTCGATTATAAACTCTAAGGATTGGCAGTTTAAATAAAAATCTTAAATTCACTGCACTTCTTGATTTGAATCCTTGGTCAGACCTAGAAGTGTTAGGTTTGGATTTTTCTCTTCATTCATTCATACTCACCTGGAGGATAAATGCAAAAGGGTTAATATGGATAGATTATGATAACTTAGGTTTGGTATTGGCAATTCACAAATTCTTTTCAAAATCAAATGATCAGGTGAATATTTGGATAAATTACTCATCATAATATGTACCTACACAATATAAAGATTTATATTGACTTCAAAAGTTCATTCTTTCCACTACATGTCATTCTCCTAAAATAACCATGGAATCATAGGCAAAATATGAAACACAATATAATATATTCACAATTGCCTAATAATATGAAAACATCGAAATTTATTGCATTATCTGTCGTTAATAGACAATGAAAATATACGATGACTCACAAAGAGGTATTTGAACTCGAAAAAATAATTATCATAATGAAATAGGTAAGTTGTTATATTTGAATAGATTTATTTATACTCTTTTATTCCATACACATGTTTTGCGTTTAAGATAACAAGGTAAAAGCTGGCTTCCAAAAGCTGTATTTATGAATTCCCTTAAAATTCAGTATAGGCTAGCATTGGTAGCCACCTAAATTGCCCAAAAGAAAACGTCCAAAACGAACTTGTGTAGAGATCGTAAACAGGCGTTTGCCAATATGACTGAAAAAGAATATATTCTGAATAATGATTTGTTACGCTTGCGAAAATAATAGTTAAAGTAATTAAAATAATTGGGGGTCTGTAGAGGAAAATCACGCTCTCGAAATGTCAATGTTTTAAACATGCAATTTCTGATTATTCCGTCGAAGAGAAACCCGTGTTTAAACTCAACGACACTTTCAGCATAAACATGAGAGTTGAAGCACGGCATATTTCATAAAAGTGTCGTTTACGATGTCGAAACGAATTTCATAGAATTTTTTATTTATTTTTGACTTATTAAAATGTACAGAAGCGAGGTACAAAAAGTTTTATAAACAGATAAAAAGTGGCGGTAGCGCCTCGGATCAAACGTTGTTTTGTCACGTAGGCAACATTGAGATAATACTTACTGCCGCGTAGATAGGGGCGCTTTTCGTTTTTTGTCCACAAATTTTTGGAAATGGGCAAAGTTATAACATCTATACTACACATACGATATAGAATGAGAGTCGGTGGACCTGGCAAGAACATTTCTGGTAAACATAGCAATAACTATCAAATAATGCCACAAGGTCATAATTACTTCCTTTGGACATGTGAAATACACGTGCATTGAATTTTTAGTAAATTAAAAGCAAGCTGAAATACGCAGTATAGTACAGATGGTATACTAGTTATAGTAAAAAATGCAAGAAATGCATTGAAATCGATCCACTGACGTATCACATCGGGGTTAAATCTAAACTTTCGCATTAATCCTATTGGTCTTCTGTCATCTTAAATATAATCAAGATTCAATTATAAAAGACGCATTTGGTATATAATTAAGTACAAATATTAATATTGTATTTGGATAACGGTGGTAACTAATTGTATAAAATCTTGTTAATTATATATATAAGAGAAAAAAAAGTAGCGCCTGTGACAGAAAAGATGAGGAGTAACAGGCTAGCATAGTATGGTCATATAATGCGGAGGAAAGAAAGTGATGTCATCAAAAGAATGTTATATATGAACGTGGAAGGGCAAAGAGTAGAGGAAGGCCAAAGAAGATATGGATGGATTGTGTATAAGAGGATATGCATGTAAAAGGTATGGGTAGTGACGGCTGATAGAAGTGAGTGGAAGAAGACTTGTTGTGCCGACCCCACATAATGCGGGATAAGGGCGAGGAAAAATAAATAAGTTAGTATAAGTTTTCTACTAGCTCCAAGACTACACAATAATGCGAAGTCTGGGAATGGGTGGTGATTATGACATTTTGGATGCTGCGTGGAAACTAAAAGTTTGCCCTACGTGACCGAATCGTCACAATCGCCGAAATAGTAGGTGTGAATATTATATTAACGGTTGTTTACACCCGTTATCTGCAGTTCGATCCGGAAGGCTTCGGCGAGATTCCGTGGCCAGACTTCCTGCAGACCCTTCAGCATCCAGATTTTATAGCGCAGGTGCCACCCCATAAGCGTGAGGTAAATATATAATTGGTCATCAATGTTTTTTCTGCTATTAGACAATAAATAAGAAGTATTTTTATACCACTTCATAGAATAACACACAGTTTATTTAGATTAGTCTTTTAATTTGTGTAACAAACCACCTTTGACTTAATAAATCAAATCAAAAATAGCTTTATTCATATAATTCGTTATAAGAATCGTTCATATACTCTTATATCAAATTTTTCATTATTTCTATTCGTGAAGTGTGATGGTGATCATACATTGCGGTTCCCGGAAGAGAACACACGCATTAAGCCCGACCTAAGCGAAAGAGGAGACCTAAACTCATCCTCCATGACCCTGACGATCAGATGACGTGGGCTCCATCCACGGCCTTGGAGACGTACGGACCACTCACCGTCCGACCCCCCCGTTATCCCAAACGTCGCCTAAGCCGAGGTTCGGCCTCAAAGGAGGCGCCCTTAGGCAGTCGTTCCCTTAGTTTCTTCGAGCCCTAGGGCTCAAAGTTTCTTCTGGCAGAGCTTCTTTCCAAAGCTCGCCAAACAGCCCGGTTACGCTGTGGTAACCAATAGGGTTTGTACAGCTAATAGACAGTCCGAAAAAAAAAAAACACGCATTAAGGCCGCCCTTACACCCCATAATAGTTTTTGTTATTTATTTTATGATGTGTGTAATAAAGAGCTTTTATTTTATTATATTAATACAGTACCCATTCTCTGCTCTCACTACAAAAATAATCTAGCACACCTATTCGAACGAATGTTTTGAAGGGAATATTTGGTCAGGATATTGTTTTATGGGGCTTTCGCTACTATTACGAACTGCACGAACTTTTTAAAGAGGCAAACGAAGTCAAAACCATTAAACTTAATGAGATAGTTAGAAGTAGATGGAGGGATGGAGGGTTGATGTGGTCGACGAGGGCCTAAGGGCTGGTGGAGCGATGTAGGGGTCAGAGATATGATGGAGTGATGTGGTAGACAGGGTTTTGGATGTTTGGAGCTAAAAGCACGATACTTCAGACATCTTCGGAGAAATTTGCAATTTGCAAAGGTACAGATTTGATGTTGATAATGCCTATTCTCAACTATTGATTCTATTTTTATCAGTAATTTACAATTTGCGAAACAAGCGGCAATAAACAACTTGCTAATGTTACCAAAATGTTTTTAATATTTATTTTCTGTCTACAGATACTTTTGGATAAAGCTCGAAGTTCTACGAGTGCAGCAATTACTTTTCAAGAGTTTGTTAATGTGGTAAGTACCACTATACATATATTTTATAAGACTTGTGATGACCTCCGTGGTGCAGCGCGTGCGCTGTCGCATTACCAAGTTGGAGTTCTTGGGTTCGACTCCAGGCTCAAGTATGGCTTCGGCCGTGACTAGTCACCACCCTACCGACAAAGACGTGTCGCCAAGCGATTTAGCGTTCCGGCACGATGTCGCGTACAAACCAATTAGGAGTATAAGTTAACCTTACCCCTAACAGGTTAGCCCGCTAACATCTTAGACTTCCACCAGGTGAGATTGCCGTCAAGGGCTAACTTGTAGTGTATAAAATAAAATACTTTGTAAATATTTTAATTTCTTATTGTACGCTTCTTTTACATACCTACCAACGAACATTTCTTATCATTCGGTGTGTTTGTTACCAATTTATTAAATGTGGTAAATTGCCTCAGAGAATGAAGACTTAAATCTCTGGATAGGTAGCGCTTTTACTAGTAGCGTGATTACTTGATAACATTTCTGAAATCATTAATTTTATCCCTCATAAGAAAACTTTTAGCAGGTGCTTTAAATGAGACTGCTTAGGAAATCAGAAATGACTGAAAACGAATAGGCTGACGACCATGATGATGATGATATTAGGGTCAAGATTCTGGAATTATAGGAATTGTATTGCTATATGTGCAAAAAAATATGTCTATATATATTATTGTGATGTAACTCAAAGTAAACTTCAAAGTTTATATAAATCGTAAGCTTGTAGAAAAGTCGTATCATAGTGTGACGGATTATGTAAATGATAAACAGAGAGATTCATGTAAAAGATATAAAAGTTATTAAGCCAAGTTTGTTGCGGACTTCAAGGGTGTGTTTGGAACCCTCATAGCTTTAGTTTCAAGTTTAAGAATGTAGTTTACACTATGAACTCATAAAAAGTGCCTAAAAGGCATATAGATAAATACGAAACGTTGTTTATATTATCAGCTGACCTGATAATACTGACCTTCCTAACAATATAAGACAACTAAATTAAGATCCGATACCGATTACCCACTGTCCCTTTCACAGGCAGGTCCACGACTGAGTCTCGAACAGCTTGAACGAATCTTGAAAAAGGCAAAAGGGATTCACATACATGAAAAAGTTACCGTCAGGGCTACAGCAGACCATCGAATGTTCTCGACAGCGATTTATATCTAATGTATGAAAAAAATAATGGGTTCTTTTTACGAGTCACTTCGAAATGAACATTAGAAGTAAAAGTAAACTTCTAGTGCCGTTTAGTAGCTGCACAAAATAAGTAACTCATTCAAAGAAAATTGTCTTTTATTATTTTTATAACAAATTTTCTATTGATATCTTGGAGATTTCTATCAATAAGTGTAAAGTTTTTATAAATCGAAAGCTTATAGAAAAAATACGATATCAAGGATTATGTAAACGAGATAAGTCATACCAATACGATCTAAGTAGTACCGAATCACCGTAGGTATGTTAGTAATTTACACCACTTGGTACGAATATACTAATCCATTATCGAGCTTTTAAATTTGAATTTACGTGGCAAATTTATCAAGAATATGTAGTTCCTACCGTATTTTTATATTATTTGAAATATATTTTAGTTGTACTTAATAAATTAGTGTTTTAAATTGCTTGTTAAATCTAAAAAAAAAACGCTCATGAAAAGCTCATGATAATTATAACGCCTTGAATCACATATCCTTAATCCCTGGTTTCAAGAGGGTATGAGACACTCGTTATAGCTACAAAAAAACGTTACTAAAAATAAAAACAAATAACCTAACAACAATTATACATTAACATAATATACACTACAGGTTACAATATGATTGCCTAACACTGATTACGAGTCGGCAAGAGCTTGTGAGGATTTTTGTGTGTTACCATTTTGTGGTTTTCTTTGTGTCTTTGTTTGTAAAGCTTGTGATGAAATATCTATATACTGCCTCCGAATTTTAATTGGACCGATTTCATAACAAGTCGATCGTCTGCGCCGCGCCTAAAAAGTGTCCAGGTTTAGATCGGAGTTCTTATCGGCGTTTTTACTGTCGCCTCGAAATACGATAAGGCCTGTACGATTTATAAGCTGGACATTTATTTTTGTAGAGTAAAATATATTATCTTAAATGCGTATTAACACTGAGCACAGTCGTTTATTGTTTTCTTTGATCACTTTTTGTCTGTGTGTCGGATTGTTATTGTTTTTCTTATATCTTTGGCCACAACTAGAGTTTGTCTGCGATATTCCCGGAAATTATTCTATACAAACTGTCATCCCAATTCAATGTTTAAGGGTTGTTTTTGCAAAAATATTACCTAATCTATCTGCAGATTTTGATCACTCGATCGTTTACATAAATTAGGCGATTTTCCCAATGCTAAGTATTTCGTACCCTCAGGGGGCTTTAGTTGAAAAGCCCTCGGATTAATGGATTCCTTTAGAAATAACGTCACTTAGACGGGGGATCCCGACTCCAACGAAATACCTACTGTACTCAAATCAGACTATAATCCGAACTGTACCAAGCGACTCGCATAACGCATTTTCCTCACCTGAAGATTTTTAGGTATTAACTCCAACCGCAAATTCGGCAAGATATTAGCTCAAAGTGCAAATAAAAACACTTTAAATCTTCTTTTCCTTCCCCGTATTCCACATTATGTGGAGTCGGCACAACACGTCTTCTTCTTTCAATCACTTCATCTGCCGTCACCTCAATACCCTCACCTATTAATATAAAAACACTTTAAATATTATGTATAATTTATTGTCTAATAAAACAAACCAATAAACCCTAAGCGTTAAAACAAACAAAAATAATTTAAAGTCTTATAAAACTGAAGGTGTCGCGATTATCAGATAAAAGGTTCCAATTTAATTTAGGACCCGTTTTAAAATAATTAGACAGCCTGATTAGAGGGCATACATCACATAATGTCAGATGCGGGGTTACCTTCGATTAATTAAACCGGGTTTTTGGTTATTTGCATAAAGGAATCTTAAGAAGCACTTAATTATGCTCAAAAGTGTCCCATAAATTAATGATTCAGTCGTCCGCCGTTGAAATTAAGTTATTACTTTAAAAGGATCGTGCTGTGTGCTACATAGGTATACTCTTTGGGTTTGTTATCAAGACCTTGGAGATCTTAATTTAGATTTTTAAGATACTGACGCACATTTTCGTACCTACATTAAGCCGTTAGTGTAATATTTAACCTTATCAATAGTCCACTATTAGGCATATATATATTGGAAAATTATTGGATTTATTGCCAATCCTGTTTTCTGGGAGATTAGCAAAAGACAAAAAAAGCCGCGGGCATACGCTGTTACGAAACTATAAGGCCAGAAGAGTATGATTGAATGTATGATTGTGCTTAACATAGGTAGCTTAATACTAGGCCGATTAAAAAAATCATTAGCCGGCATGTTTATTGATCCCAAGCTTAATAACTTTACAATGAGAATTATAGCACGACAAAAACTGCAGATTGCTAATATAACAACGATCTCGTATGTTATATTTTAAAATGAAGATTATGAAACGATATCTTTAATGTAGGCTGTATAAACGTTTTTTTTTTCAAATATCGATATGAAGTCAAACGCTAATTTAGCTTCGAGGCTTTGGTACGTTCGAAAAAAAAGAGGAGGTGACAATATAAATAACAATTTGGCCCACCCCGTTCGAATCTGGATCTCGTGCGGATTAGCATAAGAATGCCGCATCACGGACACCCACGGTACCCCACTGTCCCCTTGTTGTCTCTTTATTTCGAATTTAATTTTGATTTATATTATCTGTATTATAGAATAAAATACACTGTACAGATATCATATTAGTATCTACTGGAGGTTTTGCTCTTTTCTATTTATTTTTGCATACACTATTAGTTAGCCCTTGACGGCAATCTCACCTGACGATAAGTGATGATGCAGTCTAAGATAGTTATGAGCTAAGCTGTTAGGGGTATGTTAATCAAATATAATATTCTATATTCTCCAATTGGCATTTAATAGGCGACTTTAACACCCCGGCCACAAAAAAAAAATGCCTGGTATTCTTTTTGCTATCATCATTTTTGTTACCTCGATCTCTAGCTCAGTGGGTAAATTGTATCACATTATGGAAAATATAAGTAGTTCGTACTGAACAAATGAAATTAACTAAAATGAAAATACACTTTATTGTACACCACACAAACAGAAGAAAGAAGTAAAGAAACACACACAAAGAATAGAAGGTACAATAGGCGGCCTTATCACTAAAGAGTCTCTGCCAGGCAACCTAGAGACCAGCATATAGTATATATATACAGGCTTATCACTCGTATTAAAAACAAATTCGACGCGTTGTGAGAAAAAAATGTTTTACCTGTTAAAAGTAAAGACATCTGACGTTTTTTAAAAAAATAATATTTAGCTTTGTTTCATAAATATAACTACTGTTATGATATCCCGTAACAAAATTTTATTAACCTCATGAATTATACAATAAAATATATATAAAAATAAAAAGTTTAGAGCTTCATTCGAATAAAAAAAAACTCCTATTGATAACGTCCATCTACTGGAAATCGTTTAAAAAAATTAAGGTTGCCCTCAGAATTTGAAGAAGATAAGGAAAAAATCAAACAGAATTGATTTTATTTCATTTTTATGCGAACGTCATGTGCGTAATGCAACATTTTGGACGCTAAGAAATTATATCCAGAAGACTACAATGGATCGTCGTCAGTGCGGACCGCAATAATTTTATTTTATTTACAGCGCCTTAGCACCATAAAGGTTTCTCACGATAACATAAACCGTTTTACGTCAACTTAACGATTTAATTTCGTTAATATAAAAACATACGCTCCATTTAGTCCCAAAATATGTTTCAAACATTTAAATTTTTAATATTACAATAAATACTAATTTGCCGAAATAATTTTTATATTTGTTTAATATATCATCCGTATGATTAAATAAAGTCCATTATGATTTAACTTGGCTTCTTAAACAGACCAATATATTTCAACGGCGCGATGTGTTGCTATTTGATTTTTTGATCCGAGCTAAATATGAAACGGCACATAGGTCTAAAGGACGTTGGGGTTTCTAGGATTAAACATTCAGAATCAAACGCAGCGTTAGTAAACCTCTAGCTAGCGAGGCAGACGACATTAACGTTTTGTACGAAGCGAGAATAACGAAACCAGTGCAGAAGACATTTTCTGGTGGGAGGCTTCGGCCGTGGTTAGTTACCACCCTACCGACAAAGACGTGTCGCCAAGCGATTTAGCGTTCCCATGTCGTGTAGAAACCAATTAGGAGTATGAGTTTACCATACCCCTAACAGGTTAGCCCGCTACCATCTTAGACTACATCATCACTTGCCATCAGGTGAGATTGCAATCAAGGGCTAACTTGTGGTGAATAAAAAAAAAAATAAAAAAATTAGTGGACGTCTTTCGGTTAAGAGCTGATGATAATGGTAATCCATCTTCTGTGTTCCCTAATGGTTATAATATGGGGATCTTCAAAGGGCGGATTAACAAATTGCTCAAGGGCCAGCAACTCATTGGCGGTTTCTCTGGTGCTGCAAATGTTCATAGGCGGCGGTAATCACTTACCATCAGGTGACCCGCCTGCTCGTTTGCTCGCTATGTATTTAAAAAAAAAAATGATGATTAATTTTGCGTGTATATAGCTTATCTTTTTTTTATATTTAAAACGCACATAACTCCGAAAAGTTAGAGGTGCGTGCCCGGATTCGAACCGCCGACCTCTGATTAAGAAGCTGACGCCCTAACACTACACTAGGCTATCACCGAAAAAAATATCACTAGCTTCAACGGTGCAGGTAAACATCGTGAGGAAACATGCATACCTGAGAGTTCTCCATAATGTTCTCAAAGGCGTTTGAAGTCTGCCAATCCGCATATGGCCAGCGTGGTGGACTATGGCCAAACCCTTCTCATATTGAGAGACCCGTGCTCTGTAGTGAGCCGGTAATGAGTTGATCATGATGATGATGATGATAATTGCTTATCAAATAGCTTAATAATTATTTTACATAACATACGCTTGTCTCCAGCATATTTGACGGTTATCACTCGTATTAAAAACAATAAAGTTTGTACAATTTAATTTGTTTTTTGTTTAAAAGAACTAGCAACTACACGTTGTAGAAAAATCCGCCTAGGTTTATCCAAAAATATATGATGGATGTTCATAATGGTGACTGAGTCAAGCTGTTAGGGAAATTGTGTGCACTCGTCAAGGAAAGCAATTTCCTGACAGGAAATTAGTTCACACCATTATAGCGACTTAACAAAATGTTCCAAGTAAACTGTTGAAATTATATATTTTAGGTTATTTAATAACGGGTTAAATTTATATACACGCACAGGTTATTATAGCAATATATGTATTTATATTGCTATAATAATCAATCTAATTATAATGAACTAGCTGATGCCCGCGACTTCGTCTGCGTTGAGTTCGTTTGTGTGAAAGTTTGTTTACAGTACAGTGCATACAATCCATTCATTTTTAAAAATTATTATTATTAAATTTCAATCACTTTTATCATAAAAATGATTGAATTTGAAATTTGTGTAGCGGTAATAAATTGCAAATTGACTGTTTGAAATTAGAAACACACCTACACTTCTTAGACAACAGTGAGTGATTCAAATTTAAAAAGAACTTTATTTAATAGCAATAAAGTTCAAATTGACTCTACATTTTATTTATAAAACGTTTATATGGGAAAAAGAAAAGGGCTGTTTTTAGGATTTTCCTGGCAATTATTCGAATTTTTCTCACTTTTTAAACCCTCCCTAGACCTCCACGAACATTTTAAGATCAAGATAAGATAAATTCGTTCAGCCGTTCTCGAGTTGTAGCGACTAACGAACACCAATTGATTTTTATATATATAGATTTATTAAAGTTGAAATGATGGTGATTTTGACGTGATAAACTTCAAAATTAGCGTTATCAGATGAGCATTTATTTGATCTGATGATGGATGGAAAGAGATTATTTCAACGACCTCCGTAGCGCTGCAGTACTATAAAGCGGGAGGTCTAGGATTCGATACCCGGTTCGAGTCTGGCCTAGAGGCTTCAGTCGCGGCACGTTACCGCCAAGCGATTTAGCGTTCCGGTGCGATGTCGAGTAGAAACCGATTAGGAGGATGGGTTTAGCCAAGAACGCATCGGTAGCACCTGTCGCGCTGTTGATGTTCATGGGCGACGGTAATCATTTTAAATCAGGTGAACCATGCGCTCGTTTGCCCATAATTATAATTAAAAAAAAAACCTTTTAATCCTTAACAAATATTGTTGGTATGTTTACAACAACTTCACGCGCATGGTAACTATGATAAATATAAAAATAAGAACGCATTATGCACTCGCATCACATAAGCACGGTAATATTATTATTACATATTATTATAGCGGTGATAGCCTAGTGGTTAGGGCGTCAGCCTCCTAATCAGAGGTCGGCGGTTCGAATCCACGCACGCACCTTTAACTTTCCGCAGTTATGTGCGTTTTAAAAAAAAAAATATCACTTGCTTCAACGGTAAAGGAAAACATCGTGAGGAAACCTGCACGCCTGAGAGTTCTCCACAATGTTCTCAAAGGCGTGTGAAGTCTGCCAATTCGCATATGGCCGTGGCGTGGTGGTCAAACTCTTTTCATATTGAGAGCAGACCCGTGCTATGTAGTGGTACGTCTCCGAGGTAAGGGGTTGTTCATGATGATGATGATTATTATTATTACCGTTATACTCAGTACCTTACTCAGTACATTTTATCCTGTTTTTTTTTTTTTATTCCGCGGCAATTGTTTCCCCACAATTCCACACGCACATAACCTAGTGTACATTACAGTGTACACATCTAATGTACACACGAATGTGTAAGAATGCGCGGCTGGGCCTGTGAATCAGCTTAGTACCTGTCTCATAGCACAAAAAACTTTTGAGCGCCGCCGAAGACCCTTAATCAATTTATGGGGCGCTAACTGGGACATGGAAAATGTATTAAAGCTCGCTGTGCTGTGGGAACGAGCCACACGCCAAACACTTTAGGATACCCATAATATTATATTAGTTCCTTTGACGAACTTTATCTACAGATAAGATCGATCTATAAGATCTGATTGGAGGAGTTACCACGGGGGATTGGAAAAGGTTTCTTGTTTATTTAGTTTTTATTTAAAGAAAATAAGTTTGCACAACGATTTGTTGCAGAATTTTGATGTCACATATATTTCTACCCACTATGTGGGTTTTGGGCTAGATTATTTTAGAACGAAATTATTATTATCTATACAAATAAATAAAATTGGAGTGTCTGTTTGTAATATTGAAATAACCGCTTTTTACTGCATGCATATGAATATATATACGGTACATACACCAAAATATTTTTTTTTTACAATTTTTGTCCGCCTGTCTGTCTGTCTGTTTGTTCCGGCTAATCTCTGAAATGGCTGGACCGATTTTTACGGGACTTTTATTGGCAGGTAGCTAATGTAATAAGGAGTAACTTAGGCTACTTTTATTTTAGAAAAAGTCTTTTATTTTAGAAAAATAAAGTAATGTTGCAATGTCCAAGTATTGTCCAGTACCGCGCGCAGCTCACGCGCATGCCACCGCCTGTGCCATCACGGTTCGGGCGCCTCCCACCAACGAATCAATATCACAAAGGCTGCCTGTCGCGCGGGCTCATTTTTTTTAGAAAGGAGATACTTTAATGTTTACCCTGTAATTATTTCAAGTAATTCGGGTTAGTAATCTATTGCTTCGTGATTGAAAGACAAACATACACTAACTCAACCCAGTAAAGCATACGAAGTCGCGGGCGTCATCTAGTATTCTTATAAAACTGACGAACTTGCTAGCTCTCTTCTCGCACATGAGTGTTCCATTACGAAGTGTCACATCTTTTTTTTATACACTACAAGTTAGCCCTCGACGGCAATCTGATGGTGATGATGCAGTCTAAGATAGTAGCGGGCTAACCTGTTAGGGGCATGGCAAAAATCACCAGAAATATTGTCCGCCGCTGTCTCTAGCAAAGCTTGATTGGATGAAAGAAATAAAATAGTGTTTACACAAAATTTACATAAAAGTAAACAATTAAAAACTATTAACATGCGTTACGCAATATAATTTGTGTACATATTAGAACTTCACGGTGTGTTTCGAATCCACATCGGGAACAAAAACTATTACTTAATAAAACACACCTCAATCAAAATTAATTGCTTTACGCATTAATCTCTTTATCTCCCCTCACTACAAAACAACGTGTCTGTTCTCCGAGGTAATGGAAGCAATCATTTCAGATAAGATGCCTCTAATGTGAGAAAAGGTAGACGTTCGGCCCGGATCGTTAATTTAATTTGATATAATAAAAGTTATATCCATCATTTATCACTTTCGACAAATTTATTTTTGAATGCCAACTTTGGAAACCTCCTTAGTTGAAACGCTTGATATGATCCTTTAAAATACAAGATACGTTAAGCAAATCATCTAACGAGACGTAGCTCAGCGTATTACAAGCTAGCTTTGGAAACCTCCTTAGTTGATATGATCCTTTTAAATACAAGATACGTTAAGCAAATCACGTAACGAGACGTAGCTCAGCGTATTACAAGCTAGCTTTGGAAACCTCCTTAGTTGATATGATCCTTTTAAATACAAGATACGTTAAGCAAATCATGTAACGAGACGTAGCTCAGCGTATTACAAGCTAGCTTTGGAAACCTCCTTGGTTGATATGATCCTTTTAAATACAAGATACGTTAAGCAAATCATGTAACGAGACGTAGCTCAGCGTATTATAAGCTAGCTTTGGAAACCTCCTTAGTTGATATGATCCTTTTAAATACAAGATACGTTAAGCAAATCATGTAACGAGACGTAGCTCAGCGTATTACAAGCTATCTTTGGAAACCTCCTTAGTTGATATGATCCTTTAAAATACAAGATACGTTAAGCAAATCATGTAACGAGACGTAGCTCAGCGTATTACAAGCTAGCTTTGGAAACCTCCTTAGTTGATATGATCCTTTTAAATACAAGATACGTTAAGCAAATCATGTAGCTCAGCGTATTACAAGCTTATGGCGAAATTATTAAGGCGAATATCATAAAGAATGCTGCAGTATTGATGATAGACCGCACGACTTCACATTTTCATCGAGCTGCAGCCAGTTGGGCACTGGGACTAACCTGTTTCTAAACACCCAGGCTATTGGCTAGAAAGTATTGTTTTTTCTATAGTCAAAGAATTGAGATGAGATTTAAAAGATGGGATGTAGAAACTCGTGTAAGTTGGCGAGCATCGACAACCATCTAATTTTGACCATTAAACATTTGGCATCGAAGCAATAACCTTGAGGCTGACCAAAACACGAACTTCAGAAATAAAAGGATTACCATAGAGTGAGACTGAGAGACAAAATAGCCGAAGGTGGAAACGAAACAGCTGATTTTGATAGCTTACAGGACGTTGTGCAAATCACGAAACACTAAATGTATCTATATTCAGTAAAACAAGAAATAACGTTATAGTTATGTCTGTTTTTAATGATCCTAAAATTTTTAAATATCAGTTGCTTCAACGGTGAAGGAAAACATCGTGAGGAAACCTGCACGTCTGAGAGTTCTCCATAATGTTCTCAAAGGCGTGTGAAGTCTGCCAATCCGCACATGGCCAGCGTGGTGGACTATGGCCGAACCCTTCTCATATTGAGAGAAGACCCGCGCTATGTAGTGAGCCGGCAATGGGTTGATCATGATGATGATGATGATGATGAAAATTTTATTGAGAGAACTTAGTCGTTGGAATATGGAACATTGAATATTGTGTATTTTCAGTGAACCTGAGGATGAAGAAAATTTCAGTGTTGAACACATTGATCGCACTAATTAATTGATATGGGGCATTGTGTAGCCAACAGCCCAATAATAGGCGCTCTTATACGTGATGGCTCAAATATTCTCAACAAGAGATCAGCCAGATTAATACTACTAGTTGTAGAAACCCCCCTATTAGTAGTTCAACATGAGAATAAAACTGTGTAAGGATCAGCTCTCTCAAAAACTCTTTCGGTGTGGTGTGGTGTGGTGTGGTGGTTCAACCTGTCTTGAAAAAGCATTTTTTTTTCGCTCACGCTCCCTAAATCAAGTCTTTATTACGGGTGGAGCGCTAATGGACCAAAATGTACAAGGTATATACCTCTATAACCGCCTCGATTTAAGCCGAAGCTTATCTTATAAAATCGTAAATTAAAAATAAAATGAATGTAACGCCCAATTTGAAGTACCTAATTCGTTAGCAAGTCCTGTCGCGGGACACATTCCTCCGTCAAGTAGGTTTTCGTGTTCTTTCGGACTGTCCGTCCGTAACTCACGCAGTATCGGTGCCATCTAAATTGAGATTTTATTGACGATTACTGTTCTATCGGTGGTATCGTTGCGATCTTGGCGCCCGTCCGGAGCTTTGCCGTGTCGCTCGCTGAGATCCTTTATCAGTTTTAATGACATTTAAAAACAAATGTATCGAATGCTTTTACCGAATCCCCGGGGAGAGTGAATGGGCAAAAACACAACTGGGGGACACAGAAAATTTAAGTGTTTAATTTAATGCCGCTAATTTACGTAGCGTTGCGAAATTTATTAGGTTTTATTTGTCATGACAATACGGTATTGGCAGTTTAATTTATTGTTTATTATTGGAACTACTATAGTCTCTCTCACGATTTATCTTCTGTCATAGAAAAGAGCAAAAGTTGAAAAAGAGTTATTATTAATCGATTGTAGCAATAACATTATTAATATTTCTCAGCTAGGAACATTCTTCCCCTCTTATAGAGAGAGAGAGAAAGAGAAGAATATAGGTTACTCTACTCGTAATTGGCGTGCTTAGTATTATATTATTATCAGGCGCTTTTTTATACACTACAAGTTAGCCCTTGACGGCTATCTCACCGAGTGGTAAGTGATGATGCAGTCTAGGATGGTAGCGGGCTAACCTGTTACGGGTATGGTAAAACCATACTGCTAATGGGTTTCTATGCGACATTGTGCCGGTACGCTATATTGCTTTGCGATACGTCTTTGTAGGTAGGGTGGTAACTAGCTACGGTCGAAACCTCCCACTAGACCAGACTTGAGCCGGGAATCGAATCCAGGACCTCCAACTTTATAATGCTACAGCGCGCGTACTGCGCCACGGAGGTCGTCAAAAATGTGACGTCATTTTGATATCACAGATACTTCTGCCCACTATGTGGGTTTTGGGCTAGATTATTTTAGAACGAAATTATTATATTGTTATAAAACTGACTAACTTGCTAGCTCTCTTCTCGCACATGAGTGAAGCCAAACAAGCGCAAACGGCTGAAGCCTCCCACCAGACCAGACTTGAGCCGGGAATCGAACCCAGGACCTCCAATTTTATAACGCACGCACTGCGCCATGGAGGTCGTCAAGCTGCGCTAGTGTACCATCCGGATAACACACCTGGGGTCTTCCCTTCTCCAATGCCAAGGCACCGCAACTGTACAAGAAAAGTCAGATAAACTTTTTGATAAACTTACTCTGATCGATGAATCTGATCATCAAAATCTCTGTATCACCTATTGTCTCGTTCGGACAATGCAAGTTAGGCATTCGAGTTAGCCAGACTCAGTAATTTAATCTTTTTTGATTAACTCGCTGATTGCCATCTCGAAAGATATGGATCTAGATTATCATACAAAAGCGATGATAAAGTTATGACAGAATTTGAAATTACCATAGTTAAATCTTTTTGCTTCAAATAATTCAATGCCCTTGGCATTTGTAATGAGCTGATTTTATTTTGCTTTCTTGTTCTTCGTAATTTTTGAATATCTTATTATATATGCGCTGAGTTATTTATTTTGAAGTACCGTGAGATGTTATAACATTCAGAGGTACCATCATCATCGTGGTCAACCCATTACCGGCTCCCTAAAGAGAACGGGTCTCCTCTCAAAATGAGAAAGGGTTTGTCCATAGTCCACTGGCTATGTGCGGATTGGCAGACTTCACACGCCTTTGAAAACATTATCGAGAACATTGAGGCATGCGGGTTTCCTCACGATGTTTTCCTTCACCGTTGAAGCAAGTGATATTTTAATTGCTTAAAAAACGCACATAACTAAGAAAAAATCGGAGTTCTGCCGTGCCTGGGATTGAACCCGCGACCTCTGATTAGGCGTCCATCCTTACCACTATATAAAATTCCATTAGACCTTCCATTAGATTTCAAAGGTATTCCATTTACCATAAAACGAAAATTATCTTTAACCGTGTATGTCATATAATATCATAAATAATCCTTTTAATTATCTTACATTATCGTAAGAATAAAATTATAAATATAATTTAACCTTATAGTTTTAGTATAAAGATATGAAAACATATGCGAGTATATTTATTATTGTAGTATTTCGAAATTTTGAACCAGTTGACGAAACGCTACACGAACAAACGGGGTATATAGTGACTATATTTTTTCATAGCACATTTATGGTAAAAATCACGTTTATTTTTGTAATAAATGTCAAGTCAATCATGTTTGTTGTCTGTATCTCTACATAGCCAATTATCAGAACGTGCAAAGGAAAAAAAACGAGTTGTGAATAATTATTAAAAGTTTAAATGCCTTAAAAGTAATTTTCATACAACCACAACCAAAACAAAAATATGTCTATGTATATATAATATGTCTATGTATGTTACTTTTCGAACCTACTAGTATATTTTTTTTAAATGCACAGAAAAATTTCCGAACCGTCGGAATATGAACCCTCTTCTCTTCCTATGCCTATCGCCTACTAAGTTCTGTCGTCGATTCTGAAATTATTAAATGTATTATAGACGACTTTTTTAGGCGACTGTTACGAGTAGTTACATACGATATAAGTATCTTTAAACATTCCGATTCAGATTAATTCATAAATTCAGGCTTGAATCCTAGTGTCTCATACTATAGAGTGTCTAATATGGGTTGAAAAATAATCAGTTTGAGACGTGTGCATTGCAGTTTTGATTGGTGAAAAAAATTTGTTAGAATGTGAGTACTATTTTTTTCTACATTGAGGTTAATGGAATTAAACTCTTTCAAACACTCTAGGGGACAAATGATGATAACCTCGGGGGTCACCGTGGAGAATCGCCGGGGGTTGATGATCGTGTAATCGTGACGATTTTTTCCAAAGACCACACCGCGGCAAATTTACACTAATTTCACGGATTGTGCGTTCACACGCACCTGTACCCTTTTCGATATTTTTTATGACATGGGGGAGCGAAATTTCTTTTACATTATCGAACTGTTAATGGAGTTTCGAGTGTTACTTTTTCACTCTTACATTGTTTTCTAGTTTCGTGAACGTTTTTGTGTTATTTTGAAAATGAAAATGAAAATGAAATGAAAATACACTTTATTGTACACCACACAAAAGAAGAAATACAGACATTAAAGAAAAACACAGAAAAGAAAACAGGTACAATAGGCGGCCTTATCGCTAAAGAGCGATCTCTGCCAGGCAACCCAGACCAGGATATAAAATATAGATAAGCAGATTTAGGGTGCACAATTAGATATAAAACATATAAACACTTAAAATGTAAATAATTAATATAATATAATTCCATTCAATATATACATAAACAAAAAAACATTAAATAAAATACATGACTCAATAAAAAATATATATATATATATGTCATATATAAGCCAAAATTAATTTGTAAATAAATAAAAGAATCGAAGAAATAGGAAAACAAAAACCTAAGGGGGCATAAAATGTTTTTTAAGCAGCTGTTTGAAAATAGGAAGCGACTGCGCGCGCCTAATTTTATCCGGGAGAGCATTCCACAGTCGCACAGCTGTGATAGAAAAAGAATTGGAAAAATAGGAAGTAGAATGAGAAGGGATTTTTAAAATAAGATTATCGTCAGAACGGAGAGAGCGACTATGAGAATCACCAAGGAACTCATACCGCTCTTTCAGATAAGGAGGAGTAGATGGATTTGACTCTTTGTCTGTCACCTTTTTCAGCATTGTTTAAGTATCTTATTCCTTAATATTCCAATGTTTAATTTAAAATTGTATCCTTACATTAAACATTATTAAGTTCATTGAAAATTATTATGGTATAGACGTCCCGGTTTATAAAGCTCACATAGATGTCAGATGGTTTGTTTGAACAATGTCGGTTGTCGATGTTAATTAGATGCCATAATTATTAATAGACCTTGACATCGATCTGATGCCCAAATAAAACATTCAAATGAGCGTGCCTCGTGCAGCGTAATTCTGAATTAGTGATGAATATAAAATCAGAATATATTATATAATAAGTAGTTAAGCAGTAGATTGTTGAATGGTTTATGATTTTTCTTCACAGGTGCTTTATTTGATCATAATTATATCGAACGGCCTCGTTGACGTTACAAGTTAGCATTCATGATAAATGGATCTTGAGTATGACTCCCAGGACTACGTGTCTGATTTTCTGAACTTTTACTTGAAAGAGATTTCAAGAAATAAGTAAAAGTTTAAACCTTCGGTCCACCTTTCGACATGTGTCCCTCCAAATGTTGTCTGCCAAATCTGTGCTCAGTGGGACATTATAGGAGTATGATGGTGGGTAAGTAGCTCGCTACTGATAAGTTAAGGGGAACAAAAAATCTCTCTGAGTTTAATTGCGTTAGGGACAATCTTTTTATATATACATTTTGACGACCTCCGTGGCGCAGTGCGTGCGCTGTCGCATTATAAAGGTCCTGTGTTCGGTTCCCAGCTCGAGTCTGGTCTGGTGGGAGGCTTCGGCCGTGGCTAGTTACCACCCTACCGAAAAAGACCCGAAAAAGACGTATCGCCAAGCGATTTAGCGTTCCGGCACGATGTCGCGTAGAAACCAATTAGGAGTGTGGGTTTACCATACACCTGACAGGTTAGCTTTATATAACTTGTAGTTTATATATATATATATATATATATATATATATATATATATGTATATACATGTTTATATATATATATATATATATATATATATATATATATATATAAAATTACGTATATAAAACGTTACGTCTTATAGAGTTCAGAGTATCTCAATGACGTGCAGGTTAATTTAAATTTAAACAAGGCCTCGGGAAAAGTCTAATTAAAAATATTCACACATACTCCATTAAAAGGTTAATAGCTAGCTAGTACAAAACAAACTTTAGGCAGACGAGGACAAGTTCATTGGATTTCAAATAGATATGTGCGAAATACAAATGACATGTTACATTGTTGTCGGTGAATGAACCGGGTACAGTGTGGAGGTGGTGCTCGTAAAGCCAAAACTGGCCCCCTCGATGATGGCGTTCGGTGACATCACCCGCATCACTCCGAATAAGCTGGCGGCCACTCGAGATAACAAGTGACATTTAAATAATATACTAGTGCTAAGTCAAAAAGGCATAACAATTGAACAGTTAGCCAAGCCGATAGCGACATTGGCAGACGTGGAATGCCTTCTATAATTAGCGGACTCGTTTGCGTTCGAAATCATTGCTATATATAAAATTCTCGTGTCACAGTTTTCGTTGCCATACTCCTCCGAAACGGCTTGACCGATTTTGATGAAATTTTTTGGGCTTATCCGGTATCTATGAGAATCGGCCAACATCTATTTTTAATCCCCTTAAATGTTAGGGGTAGTCCACCCCTAAATTTTTTATTTTATTTTTTAGACAAAATTTTTAATTTCTATTTTTTTATGATACAACATACAAAAATACATACAATCCTCAATTTTCACCCTTCTACGATCAACCCTTATTTTTTAATAGCCATTTTAGTAATTTAATCATTTTTCCTCTCCGGTCGAAAACTGAACAATTTTCGTCTTTATTGTGAATGTTTTTCACTCTAATTCGACTAAAATTAGAAATAATTTATGGCAAAACAACGTTTGCCGGGGCAACTAGTAAATCTATAATATAACAAAACTGTAACGGGACGAATTCTGTAAATTAAATATATTTTGAAAATGTTATTTGGAGGATGCTTTACTATCAATACTGAGCCCAAAACAATTTATTTTAATTTTTTTGTCTATCTGTAACTTGGACGCGCATCACGCCGAAACTACTGGATGGATTTGAATGAAATTTGGTATAAGAGTAGCTGATACTTCGGTTCAACATATAGGATAGTTTTTATATCGGAATTCAGCACGTTTCCCTTGGGAGAGGGGATGAAAGTCAAAATGTGTATTTAGTTGTAATTCATTAACGCGTACTCCGATTTCAGTCATACTTTTTTTGATAGAAATACTTTACAGATTATCCTGTAATTATATCAAGGTCGTGGGTTCAGTAATCCATTGCTTCGTGATTGGAAGACAACACTTTCACACACACTAACTCAACACAGACGAGGTCGTAGGCTCCAGCTAGTAATATTATAAGAAAGCAGAAGTCAAGTGGCGCGTATAAATTAGCAGATAAACTGGTGGTATCACCTGTCGTTGCCCACGCGTGCCATTTGTTTGATCCCGCGCCGATACACTAATGTTATTACTATACCATAACTACTCGCCCGTAAACAATAAAGTTAGCAAATTAACAAATACTATTGACAAAGATGGAATTTTTATGTACAAATGAATTAGTAGCACAGTCAAACTTCTATAATCTCAAAAGGTTAGCGCAAGTAAAAGATTATGTGCGAATTTCTATTTTTAAATATGACAAAATGTTACGATTGGAAGCTTAACTTTACCTCATACATACATAATTCATAAGTTTTAGCATTTTTCTTAATCCGCCACAAGTTAGCCCTTGTCGGCAATCTCGCCTGATGGCAAGTGTTGATGTAAGTCTACGATGGTAGCGGGCTAACCTGTAAGGGGTGTGGTACACCCATTCTCATAATTGGTTTCTGCGCGACATCGAACCGGGCCGCTAAATCGCTTGGCGACACGTCTTTATCGGTGGGGTAGTAACTAGCCACGGCCGAAGTCTTCCACCAGACTAGCGGGGAATCGAACCCAGTACCTCCAACTATATAATGCGACGGCGCACACGTTACACCCGGACGTCATAAATCATATCTTACATAACCAATACTTATCTTTTTGATACCATAGGCTATATTATAGTTAATATGGTCCAATTAATATTTCATGTTTAAACTAACACCCCTCATGGATAGATTTTCTCATTACTCGTTATGTAAGGACCCCACCTGGGCAAAATTATAAGCTTTTAAAGCATCCGGCTTAAGCGGTGAGTTGTCAGTTAGTTATAATTAAAGTTTGATTAATCATATAATTGAATAAAACAACGATCAAATTATATAACGTACAGTCACAACTAAAACAAATCCCGAACGATTCAAGTAAGATGACAGATATCTTATTTACAGCAATCGTTATTCCTAACCTACCAGAAGCACACAGGTGAATAATATAAATAAACAATCAAATTGTCTGTCCGTGGAAGCTTTCAAGAAATCCTCTTTCGGGTGCCATTTTCTAATCACTATTTACGGACGCGTATCCTGTATCGGTGGGGAAAGCTCATGAAATCGTTTACAGCGCCGATAGTGAGATAAGACAAGGGCCTCGCCAGACGCGTTCAGGATTAAATATTTACAGTGCGACTTCGTGGAAACATAAATAGTGTACGTCCGACAGCATTCGTTAGTATAGTTAATTGGATTCGTCATGCTGCCTCGAGGGTTTATTAGTTGTCCTGGAAACAGCACAGACGATCGATTTTGACGACCTCCGGGGCGCAGCGCGTACGCTGTTGCATTTTAAAGTCGGAGGTCCTGGGTTCGCTTCCCGGCTCGAGTCTGGTCTGGTGGGAGGCTTCGGCCGTGGCTGGTTACCACGATACCGACAAAGACGTGTCGCCAAGCGATTTAGCGTTCCGGCACGATGTCGTGTAGAAACCAATTAGGAGTATGAGTTTACAATACCCCTAACAAGTTAGCCCGCTACCATCTTAGACGCATCATCACTTACCATCAGGTGAGATAAAGTCAAGGGATAATTTGTGGTGAATAAAAAAAAAAACAAACCGAAATTCCCACTTATCTTAGTAATAACATGAATCCTAACGATGTCCGTATAACGAAATATCCTCATTTTTCACATTCAATTTGATTGGTAGCATTAATACGATAGGATAATAAACCCATTGCTGGCTCACTACAGAGCACGGGTCTCCTCCCAATATGGAAGGGTTTGGCCATAGTCCACCACGCTGGCCATATGCGGATTGGCAGACTTCACACGCCTTTGAGAAAATTATGAACTCTCAGGCTTGCAGGTTTCCTCACGATGTTTTCCTTCACCGCTGAAGCAAGTGATATTTTAATTGCTTAAAACGCACATAACTTTGAAAAGTTAGAGGTACCCGGATTCGAACCCCCGACCTCTGATTAGGAGGCGGACGCCCTAAACACTGGGCTATCACAGCTATTTGTACGTTATGGTTCAATCACATAATTGTCACGCATTTTGGATTATCTGACCACGCGTTGGTAAAGACTTCCTCAAGCCCATTTCCATCGTACGCCAGTTACTCGTAGTGTCGAGTTGGTAAATTTTCGGGGACGTAGACAATTTATAACCAAGATTCGAATTAGCTAACTAACATAAACTTTTTCACATACTTCGGCTCCACGCGCAATTAAAAAGGTGAACATTATTTAAAAGTGTATAGTGGGTCATTGTTTTGAAATATACGGGTTCAAATGGTATAATTTCATGGCGGGTGAGCAACGCAATTAGTTAGCGAGGCGACGTGAGAGTAACGATAGCATCTGCCGCCTGTTGCCGGGCGCTGGGAGCTGGACTCTTGGTCACACTCACGTGCTCTTGCGTTCTCACGGCCCAATGTAGTACTGTGGACTTTTGGATTAACACTAATGGAACGTTTACAGAACCATTTGAACTAGAAACGCCTCGGGAATTTAGTATTGCTAAATTATTATTCCAGAGCTTAGTTCTAAGTTTACGAATGTAGTTTTTAACATCAACTCATTACTATTATTATACACCACAAGTTAGCCCTTGACGGCTATCTCACCTGGTGGTAAGTGATGATGCAGTCTAGGATGGTAGCGGGCTAACCTGTTAGGAGTATAGTAATCCCACGCTTCTAATTGGTTTGTACGCGACATCGTCGGTAGGGTGGTAACTAGCCACGGCTGAAGCCTCCCACCAGACCAGACTCAAGCCGGGAATCGAACCCAGCAACTCCAAATTTATAATGCGACAGCGCACGGAGCCACAGAGGTCGTCAAACTAACTATGTAAGTTATTGACGCACCAAAAGTGCCCTTTAAAGAATTATTTGAATAAAGTTTGTTTGATTGGCTACGAACTCTTAAAGCTTGGCAATTCTTCGAGACTGGACAGTGTTTAGATAATCTGGTTGTATATTTGGCCATTGTTAGGCACTCTCCTAATTTATAGGTATTTTTTTAGGGTTAATTAATCTATTTTTATTCAAAACATTCCATCCTAAGCTGCAGATGAAATACAGATGCTGGTTTCTTGAGCCCATTTCATTTCATTTTGAAAACACTGATGCTAATTTGTACTTGGCAATTTAAATTTGGCTATGATCATAAACCGGATTTGTAGTACTTGTTCTTTCTAAAGACAGAGTTACGTTGGATGCTGGATAAGGGTCATCTCATGTAAATAATGTATCAAGCAGACTTACTCGTAGTTCTCTTGCCAATGCGGTAAAAAGATACCTCATATACATATATAAAAACTACTAGGCTAATCTATTTAATCTACATACACAGTATTATGTCATATAATATTTTTTGTTAATGCTGCTGATATTAACATTTTTGTGCTGCAGAAGACAGTTCTTCGTGCTATTTACAAGAACAATAATAATGCAGTATACAAGGCTACGTAAAATAAGGAATAAAAAAAGCTTGGGTATCAGTAGTTGCTTCAATTAGGTTACTCTTAAATAGTTTTAAGTGACAATGTATCATGGTAAAAGCAAAAATATTACCCAACTTATTTCCTTGTGAGGTTCTTGTTTCTTTTAAACCCTCATAGCTTTAGTTTACAGTTTACGAATGTAGTTAATGATAACTTTTAATGAAATTTAACTTACAATGAAGTTTGTAGAGATAGGACGTCATCATCTCACTACAGACTGAGATTTGAATTTGGATACAAAGCTTTTGTATGATGAATGAAAAATAGGTGTAGGCGGTTGGCACATTTTAGCATCCATTCTTAGCATAACTGTATACCACTTATCGATGCTAAATTGTGATGCCTTATTAAGATTATAGATCAAGTAAACACTTAACGGTAAGCAGTGATAGCCCAATGTAAGCGGTGATAGCCCAATGGTTAGGGCGTCAGCCTCCTAATCAGAGGTCGGCGGTTCGAATCCCGGCACGCACCTCTAACTTTTCGGAGTTATGTGCGTTTTTAAACAATTTAAATATCACTTGCCTCAACGGTGAAGGAAAACATCGTGAGGAAACCAGCACGCCGGAGAGTTCTCCATAATGTTCTCAAAGGCGTGTGAAGTCTGCCAATCCGCACACGGCCAGCGTGGTGGACTATGGCCAAAACCTTCGCGTATTGAGAAGAGACCCGTGCTCTGTAGTGAGCCGGTAATGAGTTGATCATGATGAAACACTTAACTGTCTGAGAGAGCAGTCGTTAGCGTGAAGTCCATAACAATTAACTTTTTGCTTAATTTGCTATAATTTTACCTTTATTATATTTTTTGAGTTAGATTGCTTTGATTTTAGTTACTTCGGTTTTGTAAATGCAATGTGTAAATTTTATAATTGTAAATGTAATGCAAATTTTAAGAGGCACATTTAGTAAGTTTTTTTCCTATAATGAGCATTTTAATGTATAAGTGTAAGTGTTAATTAACATTTAGCTTAATTTGCTATAATTTTACCTTTAGATTAGTTACTTGAGTTAGATTTCTTTAATTTTTGTTTCGGGTTTGTAAATGCAATGTGTCAATTTAAAAATAGGTATTTTTTTAGGGTTAATTAATCTATTTTTATTCAAAACATTCCATCCTAAGCTGCAGATGAAATACAGATGCTGGTTTCTTGAGCCCATTTCATTTCATTTTGAAAACACTGATGCTAATTTGTACTTGGCAATTTAAATTTGGCTATGATCATAAACCGGATTTGTAGTACTTGTTCTTTCTAAAGACAGAGTTACGTTGGATGCTGGATAAGGGTCATCTCATGTAAATAATGTATCAAGCAGACTTACTCGTAGTTCTCTTGCCAATGCGGTAAAAAGATACCTCATATACATATATAAAAACTACTAGGCTAATCTATTTAATCTACATACACAGTATTATGTCATATAATATTTTTTGTTAATGCTGCTGATATTAACATTTTTGTGCTGCAGAAGACAGTTCTTCGTGCTATTTACAAGAACAATAATAATGCAGTATACAAGGCTACGTAAAATAAGGAATTAAAAAAAGCTTGGGTATCAGTAGTTGCTTCAATTAGGTTACTCTTAAATAGTTTTAAGTGACAATGTATCATGGTAAAAGCAAAAATATTACCCAACTTATTTCCTTGTGAGGTTCTTGTTTCTTTTAAACCCTCATAGCTTTAGTTTACAGTTTACGAATGTAGTTAATGATAACTTTTAATGAAATTTAACTTACAATGAAGTTTGTAGAGATAGGACGTCATCATCTCACTACAGACTGAGATTTGAATTTGGATACAAAGCTTTTGTATGATGAATGAAAAATAGGTGTAGGCGGTTGGCACATTTTAGCATCCATTCTTAGCATAACTGTATACCACTTATCGATGCTAAATTGTGATGCCTTATTAAGATTATAGATCAAGTAAACACTTAACGGTAAGCAGTGATAGCCCAATGTAAGCGGTGATAGCCCAATGGTTAGGGCGTCAGCCTCCTAATCAGAGGTCGGCGGTTCGAATCCCGGCACGCACCTCTAACTTTTCGGAGTTATGTGCGTTTTTAAACAATTTAAATATCACTTGCCTCAACGGTGAAGGAAAACATCGTGAGGAAACCTGCACGCCGGAGAGTTCTCCATAATGTTCTCAAAGGCGTGTGAAGTCTGCCAATCCGCACACGGCCAGCGTGGTGGACTATGGCCAAAACCTTCGCGTATTGAGAAGAGACCCGTGCTCTGTAGTGAGCCGGTAATGAGTTGATCATGATGAAACACTTAACTGTCTGAGAGAGCAGTCGTTAGCGTGAAGTCCATAACAATTAACTTTTTGCTTAATTTGCTATAATTTTACCTTTATTATATTTTTTGAGTTAGATTGCTTTGATTTTAGTTACTTCGGTTTTGTAAATGTAATGTGTAAATTTTATAATTGTAAATGTAATGCAAATTTTAAGAGGCACATTTAGTAAGTTTTTTTCCTATAATGAGCATTTTAATGTATAAGTGTAAGTGTTAATTAACATTTAGCTTAATTTGCTATAATTTTACCTTTAGATTAGTTACTTGAGTTAGATTTCTTTAATTTTTGTTTCGGGTTTGTAAATGCAATGTGTCAATTTAAAAATTGTAAATGTAATGCAAATTTAAGAGGTACATTTAGTAAGTTTTGGAACGAAGTGCGTTATCGCGTGTTGTGAAAGGGGGCTAGACGGAAAAAATTCTTACGAAAAGTTGTCACGACACTTTTTGTTATTGTAAACTGTGCGGCGTCGCATGTTTCTCTGTTTGTCTCTCTCTCTCTTATAGAAAACAAGCCAGATATTTTCATTTCTATTTCGCATTGAACAGTGTGGTGTCGCGACGATTATTTTTGTTGAGTGTATACAGGTTTTTTGTAAATAATAAATAATAAAAAAAAAATAATAATAATGAATCCTGACAGTGTTTCTGCACAACTTCCGGATATTGCTGATGGAGTACAAAATTGAGCCTACTGATTAAGTTTATATAACATTATATTTGTTAATAATAAAAAAAATATTATTATAACTTAAATAAAATAAAATTTTATTACAATTCCTTCACTAATTAATCGAAAGGAACTCCGTTCCATCCGGGTGTCCCTTGACACCTCTCAAGCTTATATTTTTTGTTCCTAGAATGAGCATTTCAATGTATTAATGTAAATGAACGTTGGTTTATCAAAGAAATAAATAATCTGCGACAACCAGGCAAATCCGATAATATGATCATGATCATGATCAATCCGGTCATGATCATGATCATTGCTGGCTCAATACAGAGCACCTTTTCTTTCGGAATGTCTATTAGCTGTGCTAACCCTATTGGTTGATACAGCGTGACCGGGCTGTATATACAGAGCACCGGTCTCCTGTCAATATGAGAAGGCTTTGGCCATAGTCCATATCTTGTATATCATACTACGTCATAACTATCACCAAACACGTCTTGGCAAAAATGCACATATAACACCGGTGCATCAGGCAATGTCACAATTTCTAGATATAGGTAAATGTCAATCTGGGCTTAAACTTGGCCTTTGACAAGATTATCCTTCTATTTGCTTTAAATTAGTTTAATAGTGAGTGTACACACGGGTAGCTAACTGGTGCCGTCGCTTGTTTGAGGCGCGCATTAGCGGAGACGCATCACCGCGACTTTCTCACGCCCACTCTACGCTCCTCTCTGAATCCAAACCATGCTTTATTGTTCTCAAATGCCTAGTTCTTAATAATACTATTGAGAATAACTTACGGTGTCGATTTCTATAGACTTTCCAATATGCAAACAGCTCCATGCATGACTAATCTTCATAAACAGGTAAATGAAGCGCATGGCTTGTTTTTGCGTCGGTAATTCGATTAGGCAATAAAACCGCTGTCGCATTGTAAAGTTGGAGGTTCTGGGTTCGTTTCTGGCTCGAGTCGGGTCTGATGGAAGGCATCGGCTGTGACTACTTACTCCCCTACCGAAAAAGATGTGTCACCAAGCCATTTAGTGTTCTGATCTTTGACAATAGCGTTTTTATTAAACATCACTATTAGACAAACACAAAGCTACTTTTCCCGAGTCGGGCCAATATTATGCCCCCACGACAGTAAAGAGACTCGTGCAATGATGGGTACTTAAGAACAAGTGTAGCCTAAGGATGTTTATGCTAATTCATTTAGGCGATTTAAGCAGAGTAACTGGCACGGCAGGCGGAGAAAGTTCAAGAACAAGGAATAAATGTATTGTACTTACTCAATAATTCGCAGCCGAATCAATCGCATAATGCTTTTAGCTGAAAACGGAACTAAAGCTTTAGCCGTCCTCGCACCACACAAGACGCCCCTTGTTCCTAATCCGCCGTTACCGGGAAAGCATCATAAATATACCATAAGCCGTGCCGTATACCGGACATAGTATTCAATTGTTCCATGCTACTTACTCGTAATGCGATGTTTACCTTGCATTAGTCGCGCCAGAAATATACGTCTTTGTTCCATATTCGCAGAGTGAATAATGACATTTTGTAAAGGATTTGTGCTCGGTCGGTGTGGCCATTCGATGTCTTAATCCGGTAAAGCGGTTTTGAGATGTTCGTGCTATTATGAACGATATTTTAAAATCGATTCAATACAATCGTTTTAATGGGACTCAAGGTTTGCTTGTCTAGAATTCATTTGGCTTTTCATACGTAGGATTTTCGTAAAATGGGGTTTAGTAGTGACTACTAAGATCCTGTTTTGCAAATTTCGAATAAGCTTAATCCTATAGATAAATAAGATAATTTGATAGTTTTTGTATTTCAATTTGTATACTTCCTCTGTCTTATAATGTCACATGAGTTTTTGCGCGCGCGACTATAAATTTTCCGGGATAAAAACTAGCCTATCTGCTATTCCAGACTATAACTTATCTACTGTCTACTTTTGACCTGGAACCAAAAAGTGATTTGACCCTGAATCTCCGATACCATGAGAGAGAGGCTTTTACACGGCATTGCGATTTTAAAAGCACAATATAATTACAGATATGTTTTAGGTTTAAATTACAGCTTTTTCCTAAACGAACCAATTATAATTCTCAATATTTCGTTTAAAGCTATTAAAAGCAATAAAGACATCGTAAAGCTCGTAATTATTAAGACTCTGTCATCAGCGTGTAATTTGGATATTTTGGTAGCATAAAGGACATATAGATCGTTAATGAGATCGTTAGATAGGTGAGATCACTGCACGTCTGTGTGTGGGTAGACAATAGACGAGGGTGGGCGGGCGGCGGCCAAAACGCGAGCCTACGCGGTCACAGCCACCGACCTAACCAGCGCGCGGTTCACTTCGCCAAACTTTTGCATTAAGCATTCTTAGAAAGGAGAAAAAAAACTATTTTGCAACTGAATAGGTATGTAATAACAAAAAAAAAATACTGATTTTACTTGAGTGGTTTCATTCATATTAGGAATCGTGGATCACTTGATATAATATTCCGTTTTCGTCTTTCACCATTTTTTTTTTGCAGTGTGTTTTTTTTTGGTTGTGGCGTCTACCTTATTGACTCTTTCAACGGCGTTGGTTACATACATAGGAACTCTTACTTTGATCTTTTTTTTTATACACTACTAGTTAGCCCTTGACGGCTATCTCACCTGGTGGTAAGTGATGATGCTGTCTAGGATGGTAGCGGACTAACCTGTTAGGAGTATGGTTAACCCCTGATTGATTTCTACGCGACATCGTGCCGGAATGCCAAATCTAAAATTCGGATGTAAGCGTTAATAGACACAAAAATAATTAGAACTAGGAAATAATTAATAAATCTAAGTCAAATTAAACTAAGCTAAATCTCACTCAGGTGATTTAAATATGAAAAAGGTGCCAGAGTTGGGGGCGCTTGTGCGATGCGTTGCTGACTAGGATATAATTGACACAGAGGGTCGATCAATAGCTTCGGTATATTTTCTTAGCTTATGTTTAGCCAAACCAAGCTTCATAAGAATTAATGAGAAAAAGGGTTACTCCATTTCATGACTAAGCTGAAAGGTAAACTGGTGTGGAAAGAATTCTAATTTAAATGGCTTAGCAAAATTTAGCTAGGATAGAATGGATCACTCCGTTTCATAATCGCTAAACTGAAAATTTAGCTGGAGTGGAGAGAATCCTAATTTGAATGTCTTAGCCAAATTTAGCTAGTATAGAATGGATCACTCCATTTCATAGCTAAGCAGAAAATTTTGCTAGTGTGGAAAGAATCCTAATTTAAATAGCTTAGCAAAATTTACCTAGTATAGAATGGATCACTCCATTTCATAATCGCTAAGCTGAAAATTTAGCTGGAGTGGAGAGAATCCTATTTTGAATGTCTTAGCCAAATTTACCTAGTATAGAATGGATCACTACATTTCATAATCGCTAAGCTGAAAATTTAGCTGGAGTGGAGAGAATCCTAATTTGAATGTCTTAGCCAAATTTAGCTAGTATAGAATGGATCACTCCATTTCATAGCTAAGCAGAAAATTTTGCTAGTGAGGAAAGTATCCTAATTTTCTATGGTTTGCTGATAGCTTTGGTAATGGGGATAGCTTCACTTATGTGGCTAAATTGAATCGTTCGCGAATTTTATTGCAATCCGCACTTGGCTCATATCCACTGATCATAATACTCGTAATCCTAAAAATATGTACATATCTTTCGTGCCAGATTTTTTTTAAACATCATAAATGCGACGACAAATCGGTATGATGAAACCTGCAAACATTTCATTTAAATTGACCCATTTTCAGTTTCTCTTATTCAGTTTTCAGACGCTTTCCAGGTCAACTTTTGAGTGGAATAAATATTGCATGAACTGAGCTAATGGCAGATGCTTGTGTTTTTCAATGATTCCCCACTGAATGAATATTATTTTCAAATAAACCACGATAAACGTAAAAACAAAAAACACACACTTCATTAATTGGGCAATCACATGTTTGCCTTGTTTCGTATCCACATTCACAACAAGCATAATTTGTTCAAAGAATGTAAAATAATTCAAGTAACTAGTCTAAGTAAAACCGAATTTTATCACTTCAAAAAACATCTTTTTATAATTTTCAGAGGTTCTGTTGTAATGTCAAGTTTGTCTGTTTGTTGTACTGATTAAGTGATAACAGAACCAGTGCGGAGAGCGGTCAAGTCTGCTAGAATCTGACAGAAGAAGCCGGCAAGAATATCAAGGAGATACTATTTTTCAACACTTTTGCCTTCTTTTTCTTTCACATAAATCAACACATTAACAGTAGTCCATTGCAATATTGATGTTATAAGAATTCTCTATCAATTTACAAAAACATGCGAATATCGAAAATGTCAATATAAAACTCGAAATGAGGCTATCAATCTCGAAAGAAGTGGTGTCTTATGCAAACATAAAAATACGGAATAACGTATAATATTTACGTTTCAAAAATACACGTTCATTGTAAAAATAATGAAGTTAGGACAAAAAGTTCAAAAAGGACGACAATATAATAATCACACGAAAATCTAATAATAATCTATCCAAAAAAAATACGCATCGAATTGAGCACCGATCACCGAATAAATAAAGGCCTCATATTTATCTAATATGAAATGGACTCGTATCATAAATAATGAAATTAGGACGAGAAATGTACAAAATGGACGGCATTATTAAATAGGCGTCCTTAACTAGCGCTTGTCCTTTATTTATTAACGTCCAGGGTGATATATCACCGGGCCACCAGCACCGCTCGACACGCTCCCAAAGTCTTTATTGAGACGTGCGCTGGAGATATGTTTGTGTACGGGTGACAAATAAACACGCTTACATTATAAAAGTTAAAGAAACCTTGATGCGGCTCAGACGATTATGTTGTTTATACCCTAGAAAATACGGTTTCATTTTATTCAACTGGATTAATATGTACGGGCGTTCTTTTCTCTATAGTTATAAAATGCAACGCTTGTCCCTCTGTACAGCCACTTAAAACTTTTAAGTATTCCTCAGATGTTTCTAGTGTAATGTAATATTTAATTGCGATGTTTAACTCAGATTGTAGGGGTTGGCAAACTAGCTCAAAGATTCATGTGAGACACGAAATAATGATCACAATATGTTTAAATTTTAACCTTCACCTTGCTTGAGACTTGCTTTGTGCTGCTTTTGCTTTAGATCATGATCTTAACCACAGCGACAAATTGTAGCTATACAGTACCAATGCTATCGCTAGTCAGCGTAAATTGCATATATATATATTTTTTTTGTTTTTATTTACTACAAGTTAGCCCGTGACGGCAATATCTCACCTGATGGTAAGTGATGATACAGTCTAAGATGGTAGCGGATGCTTGTGTTGCTGCGGATGCTAACCTGTTAGGGGTATGGTAAAGCCATACCTCCTAATTGGTTTCTAAACGACATCGTGCCGGAACGCTAAATCGCTTGGCGACACGCCTTTGTCGGTAGGGTGGTAACTAGCCACGATTAAACGATTCCGGATCAGATGCTATAATGCAAAGTCGATGCGGCAAATATGATGTAAACTTCGCGGTTTAAATGTTAAAAATGTGAAGACAAAAACAAAAAACACGCGCTGTTTACCTTTCCAAACTTTTCTTACACAGTTGTGTGGCTGCTACCACTTTATGGTCTTGCTTGCAAACCCCACTATCATTGCATATGCCACAGCCAACCACATGCATTCATCCGAGACACTACTGTATCGCTTCAAGTCGCGACGAGCCTGTATAGCTAAGGTTATAGAGAATTACAAATATATCCCATTGAAAATACGAATATTGCAGACTTACAATAAAAGGTAGATATATAAAAGTAAGCTGGTAATGTGAAATACTAAACAGGCTATTTTATTAGGTGTACAATAATATTCAGGCGAACGCAGTCACGAATCCTTGATAGTACAGTGTAATTTTTCAAGTAAGTGGGAGAAGCTGACAGCGGGGGGCGCCGACAAAGTGCGCAGGGCTCCACAGGACTCTCCTGACCACCGTCGCACGCGGCTTGCCACTGTGATATTACTAATAACAATCACAAAATATATGATAAGTTTGGACACTAAGGCGAGTGAATTATTGCTTTTGATTAGCGACACCTACACCTCGGACTTCGGACACCAGGTTGTTGGTTTGGTACTTTTCCTAAGCACATTCAATAAACCTGTTTCTTTTTTTGTGGCTGTAATTCGATGACGAGAGACCAGCCACCTGATGTTGAGTGATAGAAGACGTCCTTAGATAATCATCATAAAATTAGGGAGTTACTGTAGAAAATTTTGTATTAGCATAGTAATTTTACTCAGATTAAAAACTCGCTGCTTTATCCCGTGAAAACTGCTTAAACGTGGTTTATAGCATCATAAATAATAATAAATAAGATATATAAACTTTACAAATAGTGACTTTTAATCGTTCGCACTAATTATACTTGACGTTGCAAAGTTGTGACAATTTTATTTTCTTCTGTCTGTTTAAGTGATCATCATATTTGATATTGAATCGGTTTGTTTATTGCGGGAAAGGACTTTTTTTGAAACTTGAAAGGACAATTTACTTTTTTACGGAGATTTGTGTATGTGGATTTTGTGCTACACTATCGTTGATTGATCATCATCGCTAATAAGGGGCATCTAGTTGTTTTTTTTAAACCAAAAATACATACAGTTTAAACTATCGCAGGAGATAGGGTTTCATTAATGAACTGTAAATTATGCTTTTTATAAATAAAGATTATATTATTATTTATGTGGTAACTACATGAAAGGTAAAGTTCAAATGTCAAATGAACTGTCAAAATCAAAGTGAAGCAGCGGCCCGTGACTGCATTGCGCAATCAATCAAGGCTTAGATAAACCATATTAATCGACAATGTTAACGGTAGAAAAATATATTTAACTCAATCCACAATATTGCGGAGGCAAACAATTGGCAAGTTTCAGTAGAAAGGAACGCACACAATATGGATATTGTAGAAATTTCGATGAAGTCATCAACGATACGAAATCAAAATACTTACAACTAAGCAAAATGTAAAATATCAAATTAACTTGTCAATCAAAGCGAAGCAGTTGTCTGCGAGTGCATTGCGCAAGGCTTATGTACTCAGATAAGCCATCTTAATCAACAGTATTAACGGTAGGAGAATATATTTTTTTCAATCCACAATGTTGCGGAGGCAAACAATTGACAAGCTTCAGTAGAAAGGAACGCACACAATATGGATGTTGTCGAAATTCCGATGAAGTCATCAACGATACTAAATCAATTCGTCATTGATCAAATTGTGATCTACCGTCGTGACAGGTGCTCGGGACCGACACGCTCTAAATCTGTATCGATTCTATCGATTATTCACAAAGAGCCGAATATTGAGAGTCTAAAGTAGCAAGTACTACGGTCACGTCGATTACCAAAAAATCGATTCACGAATCGTGCGCAATAGTAGCGATTGTTTGTCTGGCGTGTGAAGATTTCTTTAGACATTATTTCCTAAATATATTTATAACTACACAAGTTAGCCCTTGACGGCAATCTCACTTAGTTGTGAGTGATGATGCAGTTTAAGATTTTACCGGGGTGACGTGTTAGGTATATGGTAAACACATATTCCTAATTGATTTCTACGCGACGTTGTGCCGGAAAGCTTAATAATGCGACAGTGCATGCGCTGATCCACAGAGGTCGTCAAAAATAATTCAATATTATTATATAACTTCTATATCATAATTGACTTCTTAGAAGTTCAGGTGCTATTCCGGATCACTAACGCCGGAGTCAAAATATCTTTTACGTAACATTCTAACATCACAAATCACAGATTCTTTCATTGTTTTGAGGCGTCAGTGAAATTCTACCTATTCGTCAAAGCGACGTAAAATAAAAGCACGAGGATGCGTAGCTCAAACTGAGAAAACAAGGCCATTTGGAAACCTAAAACTCAACCGAGGAAGTCTGCGTACTTAAGCATTATTTTCGCAATTACATAGAAAACTCCTGGCACAAGTAAAATAATTACTTAAAAGGATGTCCCAACAACGAATAAATGTTATGTATAACGTAAATTAAAAAAAAATCATTTTTTTTCATTCAATAGCTACAAATGGCTACAGGGAATGTCAAGTTGCCATTTTTAGGATTCGGTATCCGAATAATAGCAACAGGCTGCTTTTCTCCGACTGACCCTCAATCCGTCAGCGGGGGAATCTCATAAACGGTAATAGGTATGGTTGAAATTTAATTTGCATAATCAAAATTGGAAACAAACAAAAGATGAAAATTAAGGCTGGTCCCATTACGACTTAATGCTCGATGATAATAACGCCACTTTATTTGATTTTAATTGTAATTTAATAAATGTCCTTATCTTGTGTAATCAGCGGCTCATGTGTGTATCTGTTAATGTAATTTATGGGTTAATGATTTATTATTATATTCTTATAAGTTCCGTGTTAAACTCGCACTGTCCCGGTATTTAAAGCAGTAGTAAACATAAATGAAAGATTGGCCAACTTCAAAAACGTCGCCCTTCTGAGCCCGCTTCGTAAATTGCCTTTCAGTATAAGGAGAGTAGCGCCCGCTATTCCTGTCTTGTCCCGGTATAGTCGTTCCCGGAAAGCAGCGGAAGTGCCAGCCCCGAGCCGCCTCCTTATTAATGGCCTGTTTAGACGAGCTCCTTTGTTACTCGCTCACGTCTTGCCACTTCAATGTGCTAGTAAAACGCTACACACTGACTTCATATGATGTTTTGCGCGCTGCATGTGGCATACCACTCGTCGGGCTACAAATTTAAAAGTGTGCCCTCTTTTTATGTTTTGAAATGTGTTATTATATTAAAGCGAAAAAGCTTTACACAATGGATTGTAGTTATGCGGATTATATTCGTTCCTATATTTCAAGTACTCTACGAGTATTTTTCTTTTGTGAACAGTTAATTCTTGTGGACAGCAACCTGTAGATACCTATTGCTTTAATATTGTGCTAGGTTTCTTTGACCACGGATTACGTGGTGCTACGTTCGAATACCGGATCGGTAATTGCTGCCTACCTATTGAGATTTATTTCAATACTAGCCCAAAGTGAGGAAATTGAGCCCGCAGCTCGGCGCTTCGGAGAGTACTATTAAGAAATCGGTTTTTATCGATAACGATTTTTATTAATTTCCAAATCCTTCACTCCTCTGGTAGACGCAGCTTTTGTCCGTCTGTGAGAACTTTCATGTCAAAGTTTATATTGTGATAAAAAAAAGAAGAATAGAAGAAGAATAATTCGGACAGTTCTTTCCAAACACGCCTAACGTAAAACTGCAAACCGCACTCTCACTTTGTAGCATAGATATGCTGTCAATGGCTTCGTCATTAGCATTTGACAATTATCTCAAAGTCATCTAATCACAGAAGTAAGTTTTAACACGGTGCATCTACTTATGAATCCTTGAGGGCCGTGTGTGGTGGCGCGATCTTGGAAAGGCCTACGTCCAGCCGTGGACCTCTATAGGCTGATTGATTTAAGACCTTAAGACTCCATCATCAGCTGTTAAATACCATATCTTGCATTTTTTGTCCACTACAATCAGCTCTTGACGACAACATCACCTAATGATGCAGTCTAAAATTGTAGCCGGCTACACTGTTAGGGATATGGTAAACCCATACTCCCAACATCGTGCCGGAATTCTAAGTCACTTGGCGACACTTCTTGGTCGGAAACTAGCCACGGCCGAGGCCTGCCACCAGACCAGCCTCGAGCCGAGAATCGAAATTAGTACTTTATAATGAAACATCGCAGGTTCGTCACGGAAGTCGTCAATATTTTCTCATATTGACGACATCCGTGACGAAATATTGCATAGTAAATATATATATATATATGAAAACTTAACATACTAAATATGATGCGTTATTACTTAATATATTTATTTCATAGTATGTAAACATAAATGACATTAATTTAAAGAAGCAGGGGTTACTTTGCGGAAGTCCTTGATAAACAATAAACAGCAAAAATAATTTGGTATATTCCGCCGACAAAATATTTGTCGGCGGAATATACCAAATTATACTTGCTGTTTATTGTTTATACATGACATTGTTATCTTAAAATAAACCTTAAAAATCTTAAAAAAACTAAAATATATCATTAAAAGGAGTCCCTTTAGGCAAGGTTCCGAAGATACTGGCAGCGTTCCCCCTTTGAATGGCTAGACTAATTCTTTGTCCGAGGTAGCTGGCAGCTCTTCGGTCACCTGTGAAGTATCACACTAAATATCTATATATATATATATATATATATATATTTGTGTCTCTTTCCAATGCATCATTTAAATTGAAGCATCCTGTTTTGTTTCCTCACGTTAATCACACAGAGCAGTCATGTCGTTTGATCTCGGTGCTTAACTCTAAGCGATGGGGTCGGACGAGTGAAAAGCCCTATGGTTTCGATTTCCGCTGCCGACGTTCTATTTTCATTCTTATACAGACTGAGGGATAGGGGAGTCCTACAGGCATTTAAAACAAGTGCCGTCTTTATTTCTATTATTTAAACATCACCTTTTCGAATAATATTTCCTAGTAACTCAACTATTGTAAAGAGTTGTTCAACGCTATGAGCTAAAAGAGGCAGCTTTAAAATTTAACAGTAACAATAGCGTTGTAAATCATTTTGCTTTTCGTGCTAGTTGGAAAGTGTTGATTTCGCTAATCAAATCAAATCATTTATTTGCATAGATTGTGTAGTAGATTGGTGTAACATTTAATTAGAGTTTCTTACAATCTGCCGGGTAGGCGTGCAAAAATAATATTGTAATTAAATGTAAATCATTTAAAAAATGTCAAGAAATAAACGAAATAGCGCTATACCTACCTTAATAATATTTTTTAACTGAAAGGAACGGTCTTTGGAACTAAAAGTAGCCTATGCATCTTTTTATTCTTTTTTTATACACGACAAGTTAGCCCTTGACGGCTATTTCACTTGGTGGTAATTGATGATGCTGTCTAGGATAGTAGCGGGCTAACCTGTTAGGAGTATGATAAACCCACGCTCCTAATTGGTTTCTAGGTGACATCGTGCCGCAACGCTTAATTGCTTGGCGACACGTCTTTGTCGGTAGGGTGGTAACTAGCCACGGCTGAAGCCTCCCACCAGACTAGTCTAGAGCCGGGAATCGAACCCAGGACCTCCAACTTTATAATGCGTCATGATCGCCCCGTGGCGCTGCGCGTGCGCTATCTCGTTATAAAGAGAGAGGCCCTGGGTTCGATTCCCGGCTAGATTCTAGTCTGGTGAAAGGCATTGACTGCGCCTTAATTTCGCCTAGATCGGCGCAATAATGGCGCTACACATATTATATAACAAACAAATAAACAAAAGACTCACCACAAAGTATAAAATATTTAGTATGGAATTATATGCAACATGATATTACAAGCTGATATTATTACATGATATTATTTCGTGGACTAATGCCTATAATTATGAAGGGTATCTTAATCAAAACAATTCAAGCATAAACCAAGGTACTCCGGTTATAGGTCGACATTCGCAAGGTCGTTTTAGACCGGCACGGCTGGCAAGTACCCAGTTTTAGATTGTTATACAAAACAACGTGTATATCAAAGCACCGTAATGGAGTTCCTATAATCTATTTATACTGATCTGTTTCTAAGAAAATAAAGTGGCTAACACAATATTGGAATTATTAGGATACAGCGAAAACACATGGTTCTTATTCGGGTACTCCCTTTTATTATCTATTTTATTTTATTATCTTTGTTAACTGTGATAGCCTAGTGGTTAGGAGTGTGATAGCCTAGGCGGTTCGAATCCGGGCACGCACCTCTAACTTTTCGGAGTTATGTGCGTTTTTAAGCAGTTAAAATATCACTTGCTTCAACGGTGACGGAAAACATCGTGAGGAAACCTGCATGCCTGAGAGTTCTTCATAATGTTCTCAAAGACGTGTGAAGTCTGCCAATCCGCACATGGCCAGCGTGGTGGACTATGGCCAAACCCTTCTCATATTGAGAGGAGACCAGTGCTCTGTAGTGAGCCGGCAATGGGTTGATTATGATGATCATTGCTATACACTGTAAAAATCAAGTTTCTATCTAATTATAAGGTTCATTAGATAGACAGATGGATATTTGGGACATCGGTTCAATGGATTGCTTCTTTTAGTAGTAAAAATAAAACAGGATCATTTTGTTTTATAAAAAAGTCTCGACGTTGCGTAAGAAGCTAAGCTACACAATGCGCGATGAATTGAGATTTTTTTCCTTGAAGTTATTTATCAGGTAGCCTAGATGCAGTCTATGACACATGAGTAAATTTGAGCCACATAAGATATACCTAAATCAAAATAATCCAAGCATGAATCATTGTTCATTGGAGTCGGGTCCGGGGACATTCGCAAGGTCGTCTTATGGTCGGCTGGTTCGCGTGCATTTTTGGTATGTGTCAGATATGTACCCCACAGATTCACTCATTTGTCATTAAAAGGCTGTAGTTCACTTTTTTTTTAATATTATACTTTTTTATTAAATGCTTGTAACAAATGAGCAAGCTTTATAAAGCTCCTAACAAATGAGGAAATCTTAGAAAAAAAAGAAGAACAAAATAGAAGTAAAATATAGAAGGCGCTTTTATTGCTTAGTAACGACCTCCGGGCAACTAGAATTATGACAATATGCTACACAAAGTCAAGTTAAATTACTATATAGATTAACATACATATAGCAAATGTAAGGAAAATGCTAACAATAAATATAAACTTAGTGAATATAACTATCTAAATATCTAAATATAAACTTAGTGAATATAACTATTTATATCTGTTATAATGGTAGCTAAAAAGGAATTAATATACGAAGATTTAACTATGTTTATATCACACATTATTTAAAAGATAAGAAGAGTTCAAACTGTTCTTAAATACGTCTAATTAAATCACTATAAAGCGAATCATCGCAAACGTATTATTAAAATATTAATTATTTTCCTTACCCAATAGAAGAAGAACCACGTAAGATCTGCGCTATGTTCAAACAACACAACATAAAAATAAACAAATACCTAGTAAATTTCATTTCGATGCATTGCTTACCGCAACGGGATAGAGTAGATGATTGCTCAATTACCAGGACCTCCTTAGTAGAAACATGACAGCTCCTCCACAAATACAATTTGGACTTTATGGTTGGTTGGAATAAACTCTAATTTTTGTCGTTTGCGTCATTATTTGCGTCGGCTTTACACAAAAGATGGCTTGGAACCTGCGCCTTGTCATTAAGGTACAATCAAACGTTATGTTTAGGGATCGCCGACAGCTTAACCGGGGTTTTTCATCCATTTCATAATTTGTTGTTTCGGATTACCTATAGAGGCGTACGGAGTCTGCAGCGACAAAGTAAACATTACCGCTGCAGCCGCGGGCGGGGGCGGGGAAAATATAACGATGAGCGATGATGCCTTCTACATTTTTTGCACTTTGTTAGATCTTCTGTCCTTTCTTGTTTTTAAGTCTGCAGATTTTTTTACAAGAGACACGATCAAATTTAATGTGTTTCAAATTTTGCGAGAAATATTTGATATGGTATCTCATTGTTTCTTACTCTTCTAAATCTAAGACCTACCTGCACTTTGTATTTTATTTTTGTAAACGCTACTTGATACTTGGAACATAGACATTCATCATGATCAACCCATTACCGGCTCACTACAGAGCATGGGTCTCCTTCTCAATGTGAGAAGGATTTGGCCATAGTTCACCACGCTGACCATGTGCGAATTGGCAGACTTCACACGCCTTTGAGAACATTATGGGGAACTCTCAGGCGTGCAGGTTTCCTCACGATGTTTTCCTTCACCGTTGAAGCAAGTGATATTTTAATTACCTCAAAATGCACATAACTTCGAAAAGTTAGAGGTGTGGCCCGGATTCGAATCCCCGACCGCTGATTAGGAGGCAGATGTCCTAACCACTAGGCTATCACAGCTTCACACAGACATTACTAACCTAATAATGATTAGAGAGATTAGACAACAATAGACTTTGGAGCATAGACATCATATAGGATTTTTTATCTTCCTTCTTTAGTTTCGAACTTCGCCTTCGTTGCAACGTATTTGTAGTAGCTTTGTACTTTGTATATTATTTTTAAGCATATTAATATTTTACTGATAAAATAATTAATTAACATAATAATTAAAAGACTAAATGTTGAACTCAAACGGTGCTCTAATGCGAATCGGAAGAGGACACAAACCTTGTATACCTTATTCGAGATCACTTAACAAACGTGTCGAGACATGTTAGTTAACAACAAAACATCGTCTGCAGAAGTTTCCTTGTTGGGTCAAATGGATCAACTAAATGAGCCGATAAAATATACTAGGAGTTCCATATGCTCTATATTTCCAACAAGCTAGCGGGACCAACGAAATCTGCATGAATTGCGTAGTGCGTGAAACAGGCGAGCGGTTTACCGGTACACCGTAAATTACCGTAAATGCTAATACTATCGTTAGTTCCGCCACATGCCGCCGCGACCACTCGCTCCGGGCCGCAGTTACGGTTGGAGACGCTCTGCTTATGTTACCATTATTCTATAACAGGTTGTAGGTAGGTGTGTTTGTTTAGAGATCATTCTTCCGCTTTCATGTCAGTCTCAATGCAGTTATTTTGGTACTGATTTTGATTAGAAAGCTTGGATGTGTTGCACCCTTCTTTAACTCCCTTGTTGACTTGATACAAAATTCATAAAAATTCATGGAAAACCCATACTCCTAATTGGTTACTACACGACATTGTGCCGGAACGATAAATCGCTTGGTGACACGCCTTTGTTGGTAGGGTTGTAACTAGGTAGGTGTGTTGGTTTAGAGATCATTCTTCCGCTTTCATGTCAGTCTCAATGCAGTTATTTTGGTACTGATTTTGATTAGAAAGCTTGGATGTGTTCGCACTCTTCTTTAACTCCCTTGTTGACTTGATACAAAATTCATAATTCAACAAGCGGCAGTAGGATAGTAATTATAAATATTTTATGTAGGTTGCCTTTGACAGGTTGCCTTTAATTACCAACTCTCAAAAAAGTAGCTTAATAGATGACTTAGATTCTATGGTCTGGCTAGGACAAATAAGAGTCGTCAGTCGTAACCATTAATCACTATCGTCATTATCATGATCAACCCATTGCCGGCTCGCTACAGGGCACGTGTCTCCTCTCAATATGAGAAGGGTTTGGCCATAGTCCACCACACTGGCTATGTTCGGATTGGCAGACTTCACACGCCTTTGAGAACATTATGGAGAACTCTCAGGCATGCAGGTTTCCTCACGATGTTCGCCTTCACCGTTGATAGTGATATTTTAATTGCTTAAAACGCACAAAACTCAGCAAAGTTAGATGTGCGTCCTCGGGATCGAACCTCCAACATCTGATTGCGAGGCGAACGTCCGGAGCACTAGGCTATCACAGCATAGTAAAATCATGTAACAATAATTTTAAAAAGTCCACCAAACCCGTACAGAGGCGACGCGGAGGGTCTTAGCTAAAAATAACTATCACCGGCATAAGAGGAGGTAAGTGTATAAAACATTTTTTTTTCACTACAAGTTAGCCCTTGACGGCAATCTCGCCTGATGGTAAGTGATGATGCAGTCCAAGATGGTAGCGGGCTAACCTGTGAGGGGTATGGAAAACCCATACTCCTTATTGGTTACTACACGACATTGTGCCGGAATGATAAATCGCTTGGCGACACGCCTTTGTCGGTAGGGCTGTAACTAGCTACGGCCGCAGCCTTCCACCAGATCAGACTCGAGCCGGGAATCGAACCCAGGACGTCCAACTTTACAATGCGACGAAATAAAAAGATACTTATTATTCATTTGTATAGCAAATCAAATATTGTCGTCGATCCGAAAACGCGTGTTAGGCATCAATTGTGCGAACAACGCAGCTGATGCGTTCCGACAGTTATTGCTGCCCAAATTGCGAATTTGTAAACATAACAAAATCAGGGGAATGCACACAAAGGAGAGACCCGGATCTAGCCCCTCTACCTGCGGCTTCCGAATCCATGCAAAAAACATCAAATTGATTCAATGGGACGCTGCAAAAAGCTTTGCGTCCCTTATAGTTAGCCGATCCGACAAATAAGGTTATATCGTTTGGAAAAAAAAGCTCGGATTATTGGTTTTAGAGCCCAGCGTCACAATTGTAAGGAAAATGAATGCGCCCATTGAACTTGCATACAATTTTACAACAATGCGCGATCTAGTTCTCATTGTTAGCTGATGCATTTTGATTGACTATCGACCTGATTATCTGTGTGTTCCGGGAATATAGGTCAGTGTTAGATCGTAGGAGTCGGATATTGCGCACAGGATGAGGGTAATAAGCGCTTGTAAGATGATCACTACTCACAATGAGTCGCCTACGCCATCCCTAGGCCATTCTTAAACAGCGTAATTTGTTGTTGTATCTTGACTCTTCTTGTTCCTTTATTTATTTATTTATTTATCCAAAGCGCTACCAACAGATTTATATGTAAAAAAAAGACGGGTTGCACTCCGGGAGTGCCGGCAGAAGTGAAAACTTGATTATTAACGTTGAGCATGTTTGATATTTTGGAATGGTTAGGGAATAATTTTGCACCAATTGCTTTATCAGTATAAAAGTACTATCATTTATGTGGTAGAATATAATATTCATTTATTGCGCTATCGTACACAAACATGACAATTTATATTACATTAAAAATTTAACACTTTAAAACTATTACAATTATTTTACATTAAAAAGTTTATCTCTCCGAAAAATCAACTTTCATCCATAATTTCAACGACTTTTTCACCATCATCATTACCAGAACTATCCATGGATGCGCGTGGCACGCTGTAACATACACGAACATTCGCGCAAGCGCCCTGCGCTGCCTAAACGAAACAGTAGGCCCAGGCATACATTTTCGCCGCGCCGTAGAGAGGGGATAGCTGTCTACTCTCCATCCGTCTTACGCTTTTTCGATCAGGTCACGTGTCCTGACGCGAGTTTAAGATTTTATACCCATTACAGAAAAAGTGCTCAACGCCGCTAAAGAAGTTTTCACTTCAAAAAATAAACATTTAAAAACCTTAAGTGCTAGATGTGTACATATAAATCAATTTAGAAGTAACTACAGCATGCCTAATATAAATTCCATCCTGCACAATTAGTTATTCTTTTTGCGTCGTCGTGGAATTCAAGGGATGTTATATTTACACAGCATGGAGTTTTGAACGGAAACCTCAGTCATTCTTATTGTTATTAAACTGTTTGTATATTCGGGCAATACGGTGAAACCTGGCCATTTAAATCTGGCGTACTCTAACACGTAGAGGCTTAAGGTAATGAATCTGAACTATGGGATTGATGTTTTGTAATATAAATATAATCTTATTATCCCATTTTACCCTAAATTTATCATACAGTCACTGTTACAGGGTTAAGGAAGACTTTCAGTTAGCCCAATCTGCATCAAGCCATCTAACTGTAACTTCACTTGTTTTATGTTTTCTTTGTTATTTAGCACTTCTTATCTCAGATTGAAATATAAAAATTTTACTACAACATAATAATATGCTTTTTAGATGCGAGTATATTTATGTTAAGCTGCCTAGTTGCCCTAGCTGATGCCCTAACCACTAGGTTAGGGCATCAGCCTCTTAATCAGAGGTCGGCAGTTCGAATCCAGGCACGCACCTCTAAATTTTCGGAGTTATGTGCGTTTTTAAGCACTTAAAATATCACTTGCTTCGACGGTGAAGGAAAACATCGTGAGGAAACCTGCATGCCTGAGAGTTCTCCATAATATTCTCGAAGGCGTGTGAAGTCTGCCAAAAGTCTGCAAACCCTTCTCATATTTAGAGGAGACCCGTGCTCTGTAGTGAGCCGGTAATGGGTTGATCATGATGATGATGATGATATGTATGTTTAATACCGTCAAAGAATGACTGAGGTTTCCGTTCAAAACTCCACGCTGTGTAAATATAACATCCCTTGAATTCCACGACGACGCAAAAAGAATAACTAATTGTGCAGGATGGAAATAGAATGATATTAAAAAGCAAGCGAGGATCGACGCTCATGAATATTGCAACTGCAAGTACCGCCACAAAAAGAAAGCTGCGCGGACTCGCCTCGGTATGGCGCGTGCGACAATGAGGAAATGCTTCGGATGGCCAGTGAATGACATATTATGTTTACACACACCTACCTACACGACGGCGTATAGCGTCTATCAAGTGTAATCGTTGGTTCCAAGTAAGAGCTTTTCAACATCATCCGATCCGATAGCGGCGGTCCGATCTTGATTTATTATGAAAATTATTATTATTTTTTTTTTCTCTTTTATGGCTTCACTTAGATTAGCCAATGTCAAATTTATAATTATTAGACTCTTTTTATGGCTTTGCACAGGTTAGCCAATGTCAAGTTTATAGCAATGTAGAAGTTAGGGAGAAATGGCGGGAAACTTCGCACTCTGCGGACGCGGCTCCCTCAATTTTTTCCCAAATCAATACCTGTTAACCATTCAGAAAACTAGCCACTACACAAACGACACCAAAACTGTCCAAGACACAAGCAACACCAGTCCTTTTCAAAATTAGCCAACAAACAATAATTCAAGAAAAGCGTGAAAAACCGCGACCGCCATATACGAAGTCTCCCGCCTTTCTCCAATTAAAATTATTAATTTTAAGAATCAAATTCAAAATTCAAATTCAAAATAATCTTTATTCAAATAGTCCTTAAAAAGGCACTTTTGACGCGTCAATAATTTACATAACTCTTTATAGTCTTTATCGGTAGGGTGGTAACTAGCCACGGCCGCAGCCTCCCACCAGACCAGACTCGAGCCGGGAATCGAACTCAGGACCTCCAACTTTATAAAGCAACAGCGCGCGCGCTGCGCCACGGAGGTCGTTTAAAAGTAAATATATACACAATAAGTAAATATATACACAATTCTGAATCAGCGGACCATATGATATGCTTGAGCAATATTTTTATCAGAATAGAATAGAGGACAAGAGAAATGGTCTTGTTTTTTGAGGACAAACACGACGTTATTTCGCTTACTGGTGTCTCATTTAATTTGATTGCTATTTACCATAACTCGCGCACATTTCAACTTTTACCATTTACATAATAGGTTTGTTTTTAGACAATTGCATTTCACATTTCCGCCTTTTTATGTGACAACAAAATGTAACTTAGACATAAGCACTACCACCCGATGTCTTAAATAGATAACAATTTTGATTTGGCCATAAACTTTCCCCGAATATATGTATGTGTAATGTAATTGTAATTGAGCGGTGATAGCCTAGTGGTTAGGACGTCAGCCTCATAATCAGAGGTCGGCGGTTCGAATCCGGGCACGCACCTCTAACATTTCAGAGTTATGTGCGTTTTAAAAAATTAAAATGTCACTTGCTTCAACGGTGAAGGTAAACATCGTGAGGAAACCTGCACGCCTGAGAGTTCTCCATAATGTTTTCGAAGGCGTGTGAAGTCTGCCAGCGTGGTGGACTATGGCCAAACCCTTCTCATTGAGAGGAGACCCGTGCTCTGTAGTGAGCCGGTAATGGGTTGTTCATGATGATGATGATGAATGTAATTGTGGTCCACACCCGTTCCTCGTTAGTATTCTATAAAGCCCGTCTACTCACGTAAGAGCAACGTGCTCTAAACTGACAACGTTGCTCTTACGTGAGTTGCTCTTAGTGCTAAGAGTATATATAACCCTCGATTCCATGAGACGAGCCTATAAAATTGCAGTGTCTGCTTGCTGTATTGGTGATTTTCTGAATGTTCTTCTATACAACACTCTTTTTCACCTCAAAATCAGCCGTTTTCGGTTGAGTGACAAAGTTATATCAACTAATATTACAAATGTGAATGTTAATTTGTTTGTTACGCTTTCACGCGAAAACTACTGAACCGATCGTCATGAAACTTTGAAGACATACTTGGATGTATTAGAAGTAACGTAGGTTACTATTTATTAAAAAAAATCTGAGAGATTGAGAGAAAAAAATGGTTTGTTAAAATATAGTTAACATATTGATTGATTTATATTGTAAGGATCTCTGACGATTATTTAATGGCTTTAAAATGCGAACGAGGCCGAGGGTAAAAGCTAGTATCTACTTTATTACACTTTATTATTACACAACAATAAACATCAAAATAAGTAGATAAACAACTTGTAAACTAATTTATAAACGCACGTTATTTTTAGTGTGGTATGTGGGATGTATGTATGTACTGGCGCAATTTATAATCTGCCCCCGATTTAGGTATATTCCTGTATTTCACTAATATTATAAATGCGAATATAAATGTTTGTTAAGCTTTCACGCGCAAACTACTTAACCAATAATCATGAAACTTTATATATATTCTAGGAGGTATAAGAAATAACATAACAAAAATTACGAACGATAAAAAAAATGTTTTGTTAAAATATAACTATTATATCATTTCTAATGTAATGATCTCTGATACTACTAGACACGGGTAAAATCTAGTTGTTCATAATGTATCTTGCTTTGCTTAGTATTATTGCTATTATCGATATATTATTATATATTAGCGATAATAGCAATAATATATCCTTCACGACCCTGACGATCGGATGACTACTGACTACTCGTACCACCTACCACACAATCATACGCTACACACTGTCTCCGCCGGCGAAGACGAGGTCCCCGCTATCTTACGTCATCCGGACGTGGGCTCCATCCACGGCCTCGGAGACGTACGGACTACTCACCGTCCGACCCCCCCGTTATCCCAAAAGTCGCCAAAGCCGAGGTTCGGCCTCACAGGAGGCGCCCTCAGGCAGACGTTCCCTTAGTTTCTTCGAGCCCTAGGGCTCAAAATTTCTTCGGGCAGAGCTTCTTTCCGAAGCTCGCCAAACAGCCCGGTTACGCTGTCACAACCAACAGGGTTAGTTAGTACAGCTAATAGTCAGTAAAAAAAAAAAAAAATGCTTTTATATACTGCTTGTACACAAGTTCACAGGTAATCAAATTTGAAAAGGTCACGTTGTTGGTAGTCTAGTACTGGCGCCACTGTCTATTGGATAATGAGCGTATCCCGTGGTTCACTCAATCAGTGTATTATTGAATGATTGCCGTTGTCATATCAACGACGTAATTATCCAGAGATATCTGAGTACTTATGTTATTTTCAGGACGTAAAACTCGTGTAGAAAAATAAAATAATTTACTGTGGAGAAGCAGTAATTTATATAAGAGATTAGATACTATTTTACCTATGACTCGAGTATGAACCTTAGTTTAGCGGAGATAGAGCTTGTATGGGACGCCTACAGTTGAGTGAAATGTCATACACTTAATGATGCCTACCCCAAGTATTTAATACGATGCGCTTCATAAGAGCACTAGATATTCTTAGTGGTTACTGTCTATTATAGAATAAAAAGTTCAGAGCTTGTTCATTTTTCATAGGAAATTATATTGTGTTCATCATCATCATCATGGTCTCCTCTCAATATGAGAAGGGTTTGGCCATAGTCCACCAAGCTGGCCATGTGCGGATTGGCAGACTTCACACGCCTTTGAAAACATTATGGAGAACTCTCAGGCGTGCAGGTTTCCTCACGATGTTTTCCTTCACCGTTGAAGCAAGTGATATTATAATTTTTTAAAAACGCACGTAACTCCGAAAAGTTAGAGATGCTAGCTCGGATTCGAACCGCCGACCTCCGATTAGGAGGCTGACGCCTTAACCACTAAGCTATCATTCTCTGTATTAATGCAAACAAATACCTCGTCACACAACGGAGAACAGTTGATGGCACTCGACATCGGGCGCCAGTGTTCATTGGATAATGAGCAATCCTGCTGTGCGCTGACTTGATCAATTGCCTGATTGAATGATTACCGTTGTAATGCGAACTTCCTCGTGTGTTTCGGTAAACAACTTGTTTTTTATACAAGCCTCTTGACTAACGTAAACCGAATGTGTGGTAAACTAAGTCAACAATTTTTTTTTATACACTACAAGTTAGCCCTTGACGGCAATCTCACCTGACGGTAAGTGATGATGGTAGGGTAAACCCACACTCCTAATTGGTTTCCACGCGGAACGCCGGAACGCTAAATCGCTTGGCGACACGTCTTCGCCGGTAGGGTGTTAACTAGCCACGGCCAAAGCCTCCCACCAGACCAGACTCGAGCCGGGAATCGAACACAGGACCTCCAACTTTATAATATAATATATTAAACGATAAAAAAGCTTGGGTGTGAATTGCTCTATCTCCATAGGTACTATAGTTTGTTATTCATTATGTGAGATGGTGATAACGAAAAAAAGAAAAACCCCGGCTAAGTTTGTTGTGGGCTTCTTCTTAGACCGGGGCGCGTTTGGAACCCTCATAGCTTTACTTTTAAGTTTACGAATATAGTTATCACCATGAAATAACTACTATGTAAATTATTGACGCGTCAAAAGTGCCTTTTTAAGGACTATTTGAATAAAGATTATTTTGAATTTTGAATTTGAATTTAATGCGACAGCGTACGCACTGCGCCACGGAGGTCGTCAAAATTTATACATTTTGTACGCGAAAGAAGCCCCTTGACTAACGTAAACCAAAAGTGTCATAAATTAAGTAAAGAAAATTAATGTAACACTCGAATACAGGAATAGATAGATTTCTTCCTAAAATTGAGTTTTGTAAAGATGAGATTCTAAAAAAGCTAAATCTCGAGTTTTAAGTTTTTTTTGTGAAATACGAAGTGCGAGTTGCTCCGAGTGCTAGTTGGCGGGCAGTTATTTGATATGATTACGAAAATTACTGAATAGATCAGTGTTACAAATAACAGGAACTAGGGTCAGACGCTGGCATTTATTTGACCTTAGGTTTTAGATTACAGGTTACATTGCTCGCTGACAACTTTGCCATATCGGACCTACAATTAATTTTGTGATTTTAAAATACAGATATCGAAAAGTACGCCAAACATTTAAAAACTTTATTACCAAACCGAAGTTTTTTATTAGTTTTCCGTCCAGATTCACTAGCTTTATCTAAACCGATGTTATACCTTATGTCTATTTGTATGTATTATATCATTTATGCTCAACTAATCCAGGGATTTTAAATATGTCGTTGATGTACGTTGATTCGCCAGTCAGTATATCACATTTTTTCTTTATATGTACGGCAAGCTTACAATTTAGAAACTGTATTCCGTATCGGTCGTTACAAAGTATAGGAATTCGTGTTTATCAATTTGACTTAATCACAAAATCGTTCTCGGAAGTAATCACAGCGTTTCCCAGCAAATTGCAAATTGTAGGGCGATAGCGCTTTCCGCATTTTTTTTCGCAAATTACAACTTTCCGTCCGCTACTCTCACATTGCCACGTGATCGCTATAAATTGCTCCGCCAATTAATGGATTTTTACTCGTTAAATCAAATCTGTTTATTTTCCGAAATAAACAAAAGTTTCCCGCCTAGATGTATCGTGTAAGAATGATTCATGTTTTTGTGATCGTCAATTGTTTATTTCATTTCAAATATATTTAAATCCTAGTTAGTTGGCATTCACAACCTTGACCATTCAAAGGGGAAATGCTGCCTCTTAAAATCTTGCGTATTATATTTCGTTGTGGTGGTGATAACTGGGCTATTTTCCAATCTATTTGAAGGAATTATTTTAAAGAAAATCTATAGGTAACTAAACTAAACAGTGGTTAAACATTAATTAAATTTGAACGCATAAATAAATAATTAACTATTACTGCCACAGAAGCTAACCAATCGCGTTCAAGAAGTTCATCTCTAACGTGCGTACATACGTAAATACATACAGTTTTTTAAAATTGTTCTTATTGTTTTATATTTTAACTTTTAAATTGCAAACCCCAGACCGTCAAAATCGTTCTACTGAGGAGATCAGTAAATTTGTTGCTTTCAATCGTATATGGCTTCCAAATGGGGATTCTAAAAGTTATTAGAGTTTTACTCTTAGTAAGAACAAAGTTGGGAAGTTGAATATAAGCCTACGGATTCGTCAAATGTCTATTTATTTATTTATTTATTTAAAGGAACACTAACAATATACATATCATACACTCGCCACATAATTACACACTATTACACACACTGATACGTATATCTATAATAAGTGTACGCAACATTCACAAAGCGCCAAGTAAACATACAACAACAACAACAACAATTAAAAACAATTACAACAAGTTTAAGATTAACAAAAAAAAAAAAAAAAGCAATAAATCTAATTAAATACAACTAAATTAAAACATAATTAAATAAATTAAAATAAGACATAAAAAACGAAAAAGAAAGTTGAAATGTTCTAAGCACACAATTAACAATTACTGATGGGATTGATGATCAGTCAGTTTTTTCTTAAAAGTAATAGCCGAGTCATGAAAAATGTCGATGCCAGGTATCATTTTAGATAACTCATTATATTTTGCACACATACGTATAATTGGAGCTTGTTTCCCAAGATGTGATTTAGCGAAAGGTATATGGAAGGTTTTAGGGGATATGCAGCTACGGGTGTGCCTACGCGGAATATACAGGGATATCCGATTGAGGAGTTTACTACATTTAATTTTATTTCGCAATATTTTATGAAGAAAACACAAATCAAGTATTTCTCGCCTATGTCTGAGAGATTTCATTTTAAACTTGGCCAGTCGCTGCATATATGGCTGTCTATGTGAGATGCCACTGGCATGAAAAGCCAAGTGGCGAGTGAAGGCACGTTGTACACTTTCAATGCGTTGAGAATGCACATTGTACGTAGGATTCCAGATAATACTGGCAAATTCAAGACAACTTCTGACAAAGGCGTTATATAAAATAATTTTAGTTTTAATTGAAAATCCCTTCGTATTGCGTTTTAAAAACCCCAAGAGCTGAGCGGCTTTATTAGCAGTGTTGCTCACATGTGCTCTAAAATTTAACTTTTTATCAATAGTGACTCCTAAGTCTTTAATCTCAGGTAACTCTTGTAAGACAACATTACCAATTGAGTAACTAGAGACAAGTGGTTTTTTCTTTCTTGTGTATTTTATATGGAAACATTTACTAGCATTAAGAGTCATACTATTGACTTGACACCACTTAATGATTCTATTAAGATCGTCTTGAACTAACTTTATATCGTTTTCCGATTTTATTGGTTTATAAATTTTCAAGTCATCTGCAAATAGCGAACACGAACAATTTTTCACTTCGGCAGAGATGTCATTAATAAAGGCTAGAAACAGCAATGGCCCTAAATGGGAACCTTGAGGTACACCTGACTGGGCTAGGTAACTTATGGATTCGTAACCATTCACAGTAACTGATTGGTATCTTTGCTTTAAATAAGATTCAAACCACTTTATAAGGGGGATCCCGATACCATACTGAGAAAGCTTGTTAACGAGTAGGATGTGGTTAACTTTGTCGAACGCGTTGCTGAAGTCTGTGTATATAGCATCGATCTGCTGGCCATTATCTACTTCTTTTATGAGGTCAGATGTAAAATTTGACAAGTTAGTTTGTACAGATAATCCGCGTCTAAACCCATGTTGAGAGCTTGTGAGAAAATTATCGAGATGTCTGGCAAGCATGGGTTGCACAAGACTTTCAAAGAGCTTAGAAAAGCATGAGAGAATTGAGATGGGGCGGTAATTTTTTATGTCCATCCGATCACCCTTCTTAAATACTGGAACAATACGTGCTTTTTTCCATTCTTCTGGGAAGATGCCCTCCTCTAGGGATCGATTAAAAATTAGTGTCAAAGGCAAAGCGATTCCTGGCCCGCAACGCTTAGCAAATATAGGAGGAATGCCGTCAGGACCCGCACCCTTTTGAGGATCTAAAGATTTAATTTTCTTTAATACTTCTGCTTCTACGAATTTTATTTTGGGCATATGTATATTATTGGAACTATGTTGGGAAACTAGTGAAGTAGAACTAGTTGATTGGGTATAAATAGAGGAGAAATGGTTTGCAAAGAGGTTTGCTATTTCTGTACCCGATTTCGCAACTTTGTTTTCCAATTTCATAGACCCGGGTAAAGATGATTCACCTTTCTTTTTATTCTTGAAGTTTAAGTCTATTAAATGCGTGTAGTATAATAGCGTAAAAAATGGTTGGCATGTCCAATATTACAGTTATTTTTCTTGGTTTTGTAGCTTTGATGCGATAAATAAAAAAAATATATAAAAATAATGTGGTATTATCTTCATGTATGATGATAAATATTAAATCATTGTGAATACATATCAACTTATTTTTCTTTTACACACTACAAGTTAGCACCTGGTGGTAAGTGATGATGCAGTCTAGGATGAAAACGGGCTAACCTGTTAGGGGTATGGTAAGCCCACATTCCTAATTGGTTTCTACGCGATATCGTACCGGAACGCTTAATCGCTTGGCGACACGTCTTTGTCGGTAGGGTAACTAGCCACAGCCGAAGCTTCACACCAGACCAGACTTGAGCCGGGAATCGAACCCGTCCTGGGTTTATAATGCGACAGCGCACGCACTGCGCCACGGAGGTCGTCAAAAACTTAAATATGAAAAATAATATAAATCCACCTACCTCACTATTACGGGAACCAAGTTATCAAATAAAAAATAATCGACGTTGGAAGTCCTTTAGATAATATAGATATATTTAGCTTACTTTTATTGTAAATATCTTCAACGTACAAGACGTACGTTTAAGTTAAAATTTATCGAAAAACATCTCAGCTAACTTTACCAGATCATCGAACTCATGGAAACAAATACGAAAACACCCTGTTATGTTGTCCCTCGTAGATTCCCATAAACTTTGAAAACTCGTATGTTTGTTGGGAGCGGCAAACTGTCAGAGCAAACAGCTTGTGGTCAAATCTCTTAAGTAGGCAGCGGGTCAATATTTTTGTTAATAATTTAGTGTAGGTTCCCACGCTCCGTAAAGGCGGTCTCTTACCGGGAGCATTCTGCTGTAATGTAACAATCTGGCTGAGGTCTAAAGAGCGTGTTTAAACTTGGCTCTCAGACATCACTCAGTCTTAAAACACGATAGATATATGTTAGACATAACTTTGTTATTATTTAACTGTTGATTAATTGCTAAGAACACGCCTAATAGAGCCGATTACGTTAGTCGTTACTATACTTGTCTCACTGACCAACGTGCATTCTGCTGTGATTTAACCTGTCACAATTCGATCTTGTGAAGCGGTGATAGCCTAGTGGTTAGAGCGTCAGCCTCCTAATCAGAGGTCGGCGGTTCGAATCCGGGCACGCACCTCTAACTTTTCGGAGCTATGTGCGTTTTTAAACGATTAAAATATCACTTGCTTCAAAGGTGAAGGAAAACATCGTGAGGAAACCGGCACGCCTGAGAGTTCTCCATAATGTTCTCAAAAGCGTGTAAAGTCTGCCAATCCGCACATGGCCAGCGTGGTGGACTATGGCCAAATCCTTCTCCTATTGAGAGGAGACCCGTGCTCTGTAGTGAGCCTGTAATGGGTTGATCATGAATTCGATCTTGAGCATTGCCGTGCAGTCGAAATGGCTGACGAAACGGTCACACTACTGTACTTTATATATACAAGGCTATATTTAGTTACACAAGCAAAAAAATACTAAAATTTGGAAACAGTATGCACGGGTATTAATTGTATGCCCCGTGCATACAATTAATACCCGTGCATGCTCGGAATGTCGTGCATGTCGGAATTTGTTTCATTTGTTGCGCACAGTAACTGTTCATTCTTCTCACTCACTAATGTAAAATTTGATCAATCATGTACTAGATGGAATAAATATTTAGCCAGGAATTCGGTGTATGTTTACGTCGTGTCGTCGTAGAGCAATAAAAGTGACAAAATATTATATCTTGTGTGATAGCCTAGTGGTTAGAGGTCGGGGATTCGAACCCAGGCACGCACCTCTAACTTTTCGAAGTTATGTGTCTTTTCGATTAAAATATCACTCGCTTCAACGGTGAAAGAAAACATCGTGAGGAAACCTGCACGCCTGAGAGTTCTCCATAATGTTCTCAAAGGCGTGCGAAGTCTGCCAATCCGCACATGGCCAGCGTGGTGGACTATGGCCAAACCATTCTCATATTGAGAGGAGACCCGTGCTCTGTAGTGAGCCGGTAATAGGTTGATCATGATGATGATGATACTAGATGGAGTAGATATTTAGCCAGGAATTCGGTGAACGAGTATGTTTACGTCGTGTCGTCGTAAAGCAATAAAAGTGACAAAATATTATGTCTTAGGTAAGAAAATACACATTAGAAGCTAATATTTCTCAATAGATCAATGAAAATCAAGATGCGAACACATTTTTTGCTTAGGACTGTGGATGTAGTAGATACATTTACCCTATTGATCAAAGTATGTAATGCTAGAATCAGAATTGTTAATACAGGCGATTTCTCCCGGTGAGGGGCCGCCTTAATGGAACAGGCTCGGTTACAGATCACACCCCTGGGCATGAGAGACCTCGTTGTTTGGACAACAGTCCTTGGTTTGGTATCGACCCATAGAGGTATTCTGGCGCTTGTTAGATTTTATTTGGGGGTTACATTTTGTATATATGAAAGCGCTTTCACTGGATTGTTTGTATTTCTTTGGGGTTTCTGTTACGATATGTTTGAGGCTTTATCATGATCAGAGAATTGATGTTCAATCGTATTGATAAAAAAAGTAACAGATATTTAGATTAGATTTTTTTTTTGTATCCGAAACGTTTTTCTTTTTTTTAAATTTGAAATACCAGTCAGACTTTTAGATTTTTATAATTAAAAACTAAATTCCTTTTTTATACAGTAAGGTGTCGTTAGATAGAACGCAACATTGTATTTTAGTTTATACCTTATTTATTCGCAAAGGGTATTTTGATTTGACAAGCTGGTCTCGAGGCCTCAACTGTTTATCTTAAATGATTCGCTGACTCATTTTATGGACATCTCATGAATTTTTCCATAGATGGCAGCCTCGAGGAAAAGGGCGATATGTCATGTTAGCGATATTACGGTTGGTAACTTATTACCAGCCATATATTACAAGACCGTTTAGTTTCGCACCAGAATCTACACGAAATTAGAAAGTCAGACCCATCAAAACTGGTTATTGATGTTTGTCGGAACGTACCGTTTCTAAATATTTTTATTATATCATTATTGGGACATTATTGGTATTTATTTTATATATTTTTGTTATTGAAAGTGCTTCTTTATTCACGTTTAAGGCAGCACTTTAATTATGCACTAAAAATATACTTTTTCAATCCCCCCACTCACTTAATTGCGTGATTGATGAATGGTATTAATTTTTTGTATTAATTAGTTAAGTATGAATTGATAACGATTATGAAAAATTTAATTATCACCACAAAAAGTTGTTGAATGAACTAATTCACAATAGGAGGCGAAAACAAAAGATAATTAAAGCCGATTCAACGTGCAATAAACAATGCAATAATGTTCTGTGAAGAACTGCGAGTAGGTAGACATTGTGAAACTTAATTTCACAAGCATATAAGGTTTATTTCATTTTTAATTCACGGAGATTGAATGATTGCATCAAAAGTTGCGTTACTTTGGCTTTATTTAGAATAATAACCCCGATTCAGTTGCATCTAAAACAGCCTCTAGATTAGGTTTATAGGTGAGTAGCACTAAATATGTAAAAGTTACCTCTTCAGTCAATTCAAGATCACTATGTCTCAAAAATATTAAGGACAATAAAAAGAAGTAAAGATACATGTAAGTTTTCATTTAGTTTTATTAATATTTAACATATTTGTAATTTTTTTATATTTAAAAGTAATATGCTTTATATTTAAAAGTAATGAAATAAAGTTTACATTATGGGACAAGTAAGATTAAGTGGAATACGCTGAGATTCTTCCAGTACCATGATACCTAGAAGAACGATTAAACCTTGTATGATTCCTTATAGATAAAATAATCAAATCCAAAATCGAAACCGAATCGAAAAAATGTCGGCAGTAAAACGAAATAAATCCGAACCCTCATCCATTAATGAAACAGAACAACATAAAAAGGTGAAACTCGGAGTAATAAAAAATCGCTTATTCCTTTGGTTCATCAGAAGTGAGGCGCGGGTGTGAAGTGGTCGGCGCCGACAGGGTCGCGCGAGGTGCAAATTGCAAATACCCACGAATCTCATCAAATATTCCCACGGTGAAGTAACAATGCCATCGCTGTTCGGAACATCTCCTTAGTTTCTTCACAATTAAATGTAATTATCAAATACATCAAGCTAGATACAGTTAAAGCGACTCTCTCGAGCTTTAACTGTCTCTAAGCTGCCAGATCGTGTTTTATTATAAAGCCGATACGATATTTTTTTTTATTCCATTAAAAAAATATATCTTATCGGCTTTATTACATTACGTTATTGTCATGACAAAGGATGTGAATATTGCAACACGCTATAGCGTCAATTCTTGCGCGAAAGAAGAGCCACGAAGTTACAGTAAACTCTGGCCACCACCAAGAAGGTTGGCTGTCAGCTCAAAAATCATTTTACATGGCTGTGACCATATTCAATAAACTACCAGATTATAAAAAATCTCCCGCTATCAAAATGTAGCGAGCAATTTTTTAATTTCTTAACAAAAAAAATATTATACAGTAAAATTACATGGTAACAACTACATAATTAATCTTATTTTATTCATAATATGTTATTATTGTATAATTTTCTTATGTTATTTAAATTGTTATCTTAAGTACTCTAGTTTTAAGCAATTTTTAATTTATTATTTATTCATTTTGATTCTGTAATGTAATTTAATTTTAGTTTTTAAAACATTTGCACACAGTCGGTGACAGTCGATTGTGTAAGGGATTTATACCCACAATTTGGCAAATAAATTTATTTATTATTTGTTAACGCTTAATCAATGAATCTTTCCCTGATATTTATTTATGTATACAAATGGCTTGGCTGACAATAAAGTGACAACCCGTGTCTCTAAGCGGTAATCATGTCAAAAATAGGTGCCTATTCGAGTTTACGTTATTTATCCCTTAACCAATTATGCCAATTCACAAAACAGCGTTATCCTTTTCAACAGGGGACATTTCGAAGCATAGCACAATTTCACTAGCTTTTCCTTAGGTATTTCAATATGAGTGTTTTACTTATATTTTTCACATTCATCATCATCATGATCAACCCATTGTCGGCTCACTACAGAGCTCGGTTCTCCTCTCAATATGAGAAGGGTTTGGCCATAGTCCACCACGCTGGCCATGTGCGGATTGGCAGACTTCACACGCCTTTGAGAACATTATGGTGAACTCTCAGGCGTGCAGGTTTCCTCACGATGTTTTCCTTCACCGTTGAAGCAAGTGATATTTTAATTACTTAAAAACGCACATAGCTCCGAAAAGTTAGAGGTGCGTGCCCGGATTCGAACATCCGACCTCTGATTAGGAGGCGGATGTCCTAACCACTAGGCTATCACAGCTTCAAAGCTTTTTTCACATTATTGTTTACTAATTATATAACAGTACCGTATTATATTTTTATCCTTATATCTTTACTAAAGCTTTTCACTGAACTGCAACAACGTTTAAGTTCACTTTGCTCTTTAAAGATACTTTAGAATTCCTTTGCTCTAGGACATGAATACAGAACGCAACTAAGCGTGCAGGTTCTCTTCAACTTTTCCTGTATGCTACAAGGAGCTTGAATTGGCGCGTATAAACAGAAGCTACACATTCAAACTTCTTCTATCGTACATATACTCATACTCAAAGCCTATTTCCATGTCCTAGTGTCCTTTACTTCATATACTATATGAATAAATGAATGAATGAAGGAATGAATGAGAGAATGAATTAATTTCTATTGTACACCACAAAATAGGATAGAAAAAACAGAAAACAACACAAAAACAGTATACAATTTGGCGACCTTACTCCTACATAGCGATCTCTTTCATGAAAACAAAGACGTACAGAAACGGAAAGAAGAAGGAACTATATATCTAATAATAAAATAATTAATCCGTTTTGGATATATATTTCGTTTCAATATATATTATTGTAAAGGGTTTTCCAATAAGAGGTGTTATTTTGATATTCAAAGAAAAATGCCATTTTTTATTATAAATCATCAGATGTTTATTTCATTACAAAGAGGAAGGTATGCCGTTAATAGTGGAAAATAACATCAGGCAAATGACCACCACGGCCACGCTTACAGGACAAAATCCTTTTCATGAAATTTTCAATAACTAAATCGCAAAATGGCTGCTCTATGCTCTTACACCGTATTTTGCATAAAGATTTGGGTCTTAAGGCTTATAAAGTCCAGTTAACACAAGAACTCAAGCCGGCCGATCATCAACAACGTCGTGACTTTGCTGATTGGGTCGTTGAAATGCATGAAAATGATCCGGAATTCCATCGAAAAATCATCGTCAGTGATGAGGCCCATTTCCACCTCGGTGGCTTCGTCAACAAGCAAAATTGTCGCATCTGGGGCTCAGAAAACCCAAGAGTTATTGTTGAAAAGCCTCTTTATCCTCAACGTGTGACTGTTTGGTGCGGTTTATGGTCCGGCGGAGTCATTGGACCTTACTTTTTCGAAAATGAGGCTGGCGCAACAGTTACGGTGAATGGATTGCGCTATCAAGAGATGATTAACGATTTTTTATGGCCGGAATTGGATGGTATTGATCTGGACAACGTTCACTTTCAACAAGACGGCGCTACGTGCCACGCAAGCAACGAAACCATTTGCGATTTAGTTATGGAAAATTTCATGAAAAGGATTTTGTCCTGTAAGCGTGGCCGTGGTGGTCATTTGCCTGATGTTATTTTCCACTATTAACGGCATACCTTCCTCTTTGTAATGAAATAAACATCTGATGATTTATAATAAAAAATGGCATTTTTCTTTGAATATCAAAATAACACCTCTTATTGGAAAACCCTATATTAGAAATTCAAATTTTCTACAATTCCTAGATACAAATATGATATTTCAAGATACAAATGTTAGCATTTTACAAAGTATCCCTTCGTAGTAACAATAATAACAAATATTAACAGTACGAATAAGTAACAATCAACATTTTGAAACTATTATGTGATGAGAGCTTACTGAATTGCGATAAGAATTGGAAATATATAAGGAGTTGTAGTAAAGTTAGTTGTTTGAAGGGACGAGGTTCCTTCACCAGTGAATAAAAAGTGTCACATACAATCAGAAATTACCTATCGCCAGTAAAAGAAACGTATAGATGTTTTTTGTATGTTTATTGTGCATCACTCAATGAGCTTAAAAAAGTCTAGCCCGGAATGTCCCTCATGTACTCATTACAAAATTGTATACCAAATCTACATTCCTAGATCATAGAGAAGTTCCTATGCGTGATAATTATATATTTGAAAAGACTACAAATATTATTAATATTTTAGTTTTTTTTTCTATCAAGAATAAAAAATATAGATAGTGTTTTGGTTACATATCGTCTCCAACCCAGTACATTCCAAATGTTTATTCAGCCTAATTTACATATTTTGTTACATAACACCATAGCGCTATATAACAGCGAACTGTGTTAACAGGCAAACGTAAGTACTGTACATTGATGTAACGTTTAAACATAATTTGATACAAGGCAACAGTTGTTTGAACAACGTACCCGAGTGCAAAAACTAGAGCGTCGAGCTCTACTGACTCGATACTGTTTACAAGTTTCAATTTCGAAAACACTATTTTTAGCGCCTCGCTTGCACGTTACATCAAATGCTCTATGATTGTTTGTTTCAAAGCAATCTCTCTTATTGTTGAGCAACTCAAATGCCAGAATGCAAGCTTTTGTTTAGCTTTCTTCGATCAACAGTTTCATCATTATTTCTATATCTGTTTCCAAACACAAGTAGATAAGAAATTGAACTCAAATGTATCATCATTATCATCATAATTTCAACCGATAGACGTCCACTGCTGGACATAGGTCTTTTGTAGGGAGTTCCAATGGCCACGGTCTTGGGCCGCTTGTATCCAGCGGCTCCCTGCGACTCGTTTGATGTCGTCTGCCCACCTTGTTGGGGATCGACCAACGCTACGTTTACCGGTGCGGGGTCGCCATTCCAGCACCTTGGGACCCCAACGTCCATCGGTTCTCCGAACTATGTATACCTATGTAAAATCAGTGTCAATTTAATCAAATAATTGCATAGAGCTGATCTATAGCTATGAAGAAATCGTAAGTTAGTATTAATGTTTCTATAAGAGTTTTGGGTTGTCAGATTAGTAAGTATCGATTTATGATGTTAAGTCTATCATAAGGGAAAATATATAAGAAGATAGATTAGAGTTTATTACTAACTAACTAGTTAGAACTTGTAACTTGAACGAATTAGCTGAAACGAAAGAAACATTTTGTCAGTGTATCTTCTTTTTTCTTCTAAAGTTGGAGGTCCTGAATTCCCGAACAGGTTAGTCCGCTACCATCTTGGACCGCATCATCACTTACTATCAGGTGAGATGCCGTAAAGGGCTAACTTGTGGTGTATAAAAAAAAAACACAAAGCTAAGATCTACACTGCACCACGCGAGTTCCGGTAGACATTCGTCAGTATATTAATTATTAACACCTCAAATGAGCTTTGGTCAATTATTAAAGCCGTTTCAATTCTTGTCCTATCCGCTATGAGTCAGGCGTAACCCATTCCCTTCCGCAGCGGATATCCCATTCATCCATCCGTGGATGCACTTCAAATGCTATGAATGATACACAAAGGACGACACCAAAACGAAAAACGCCGACACGGCGCGGCGCGCTCGGCGCGTGCACAGCGTACGGTAGTTGCAACAAATTGTTTCTTAGTAGTGAGGCGCTAACAAACGATAAAATTAAAATTACTTCTTCATTTATCTTAGCTTAAAGAAAAATCCGCTTAAGCGATAGTGAAAGAACAATTACTAAATATCTTAATACACTAAACTACAATCAAACAGAAGATCTTCTGATAGAGATTATATAAAAAGACATAAAAACACAACACATGCTAGCAACTATGTTTGTATCATAGAGGGAAGTTCCCACTTTCCAAGATACAGTATATATACTATAGGTCTACCAGGATCTGATGGCAAAAAGGGAAAAAAGAAATTGACGCTAGCAATACTAGGGAAATTGGAGTAAAACGTTTTGATACTTTTTTTTCCTTATAGCGGCTGATTTTGTGTGTACACATGCAAATATAAAAAAATATCCAATGATCAAGGATAATTTTTGAAAACCTTACTGTGGCGAATGTGGGGTTCGAAATTTAGATGAAAACTTCAATTACTTTGTTCATGAGTTTAATAAATTATAGGCTATCAGAACTTGAAAATGGTTCCAAATACGGCACATCCATAAAAAAGTCTTCATCGGAAGAAGAAGACGAGGACGATGTTTATGATAAACCTTTCCTCCTGCATCTCAATTAATCGATCTTGTTCGATGAACTGATTTTCGATTTTTATTACATGTTCACAAGATTTTCGCCATTCATCGATCCCTATTTGAGATAAAGCTTCTTCTGTTAACGATTTTATATCACTTGCATGTCTATTGACGTTTTTGGCTGCAACTTTTTGTTTCATTATTCCCCAGATTAATTCTATGGGGTTTAACGTACAATGATATGGTGGGAGCCTCAAGACTTCGTGACCGTGTGATTTTAAAATCTCATCTATCTGATATTTATGTTCAGACTTATGATTTTTCACTGCTTCCAGTAATTTACATTTACGCCAATTATCGTCGTAAGGGATATTATTTAATTAAAGCCATTCTTTTATAACAGCAATACGGTCGGCTTATGTAGGCGGTTTGTTTAATCGTACAGAATGGTACTTGGCGTTGTCCATGACAATTAGAGAAGGTTTTGTAAGATTGGGAATCAACTTCTCCGTAACCCATTTTGTAAAGTTATCTGTATTCATATCATGGTGGTAGTCAGCAGATGTACTCTTCGACCTATACACCAAACAACAGTTTGGCACAAAACCATTTTCTCCACCTGCATGTACAATGATCCATCTAGGCCCTGCCGAAATACTTTTAGATGGGCCTGCAATATCTTTATTTTGCCAGCATTTGTTCACTGAACATGAACCGTGTATGTAGGTTTCATCTAAATAAACCACATCTAGCTTATCATCGGCTTCTCGATTCTTTTTCAAACAGTCCTAATACTTGAATCTGTGTATCTTTATGTCATGTCGCTCCATTAAAATAGTCCTTTTTGATTGGCACTTCACGAATTCGAATCTTATGTCTTTCAAAATAACTCTGAAGACAAAATAAGATTGTTATTTTTAGATTATATTGAAACTGAAAGAAAATGAAGTTAATTTTTGTTACCTTAATGATTCTCTTCCTCCATTGAAATTGATTTCCTCCCGAAGAATTTGTAGCAATTTCATGACAGTAGGTATTTCTTTTCGTACAATGTAAAACTCATTTATCTTGTTTCTGATCAATTCTAAATCAAAACTATCCAAGTTTATTTTTTTTTTGCCACCTTTCCTCTTTTTACCGGGCGTACTAAATACGTCTCTGTTAGATCTGCCTTCAGCAACAATTCGTCTTATGGTAGTACTAGAAACCCCTGAAATAAACCTAAGTTTAGTATACACACGAAAAATGCAATAAACCAAAGTATCAAGACGTGTCATGCCTACTAACCAGTCAACGCTTGCACATGGCTCAATATCGATGATTGTGTTTATTCTGAACCTTGTTCATCAAGTATTCTTTGATAAACATTGAAAACAATATTTCTTGCTTGCGATCGTAGAGGTTTTTTTGACATTTTCACCACTTTGTAAAGAAATTTTGATGCCAAACAAAAAACAATTCTTCGAAATTTCAGTTGACAGATGACATATTTTTTTTGTTGCTATATGAAAAACGCTTTTTTTTAAGCTTTTTTTTGCCATCAGATCCTGGTAGACCTATAGTTTGGAAAGTGGGAGATCATAAAATTATTTACCACTGTAATTATTAGCAAATAAATAAATAAATAAAATATTGACTATGTGAGATGGTGATAATAATATACTCAGACATTTATTTCCTACCCTACTTTTTTTTATTTTATTTAAAAGCCTGTAACCCTGATGATACGAAAAAAAATAAGTGTAAAAGGTATGTTCAAATAATCTTAATTCAAATAGTCTTTTAAAAGGCACTCTTGACGGGTCAATAATTTACATAGTAGTGATTTGATGGTGATAACTACATTCGTAAACTTAATACTAAAGCTATGAGGGTTCCGAACACGCCCCGGTCTAAGAAGAAGCCCACATCAAACTTAGCCGGGTAGTTTACTTAAACCTTAAAAAGTAATTAATTATACCTATATCGCTAATATAAACACATGCGTAATAAGTATCGATGTCGATTTTTTAAATTTTAGTCATCACTATTTCAGACACACACATCTTTATTAACAACTCTATTAACATCGGAAATGCGACTGCCTTTAATAATAAACTTAATGAGCTTATTAAATAACGGTCATTGCCTTCAAGAGCTGAACACAATAGATTATTCGTTCAATTGAATCCAAAGCTAAAAGGAAATCTTGTGAATGGACCGGATTTGAGGGGTTTTACAGCTGAGTTCAAATACGCTTACATGTAAAAACCCGCTTATGTAATTGTAATAATTAATTTGTTACATAAGATATCCATGGTCAGCGTATTTTCCCCATAGTTAATATCTTTAGTAATTGTAACATGTAGTCTATTTTTAGTACTTAGTTACCTATTGAATTAAAATTCAAGAGCGATTTAACATCGGCACGACATGTCTTTGCATATTCTATTTAAACTTTCAGACATGTTGTTTTGGTTTGGGTATATTTATTAACCTCTATGCTTGTGCTGTTGGAATAACCGCCACCTTTCGGGTCAAAGGTGTAAGGTTTTGAATCTCTTGTTAACCCCAAAGTCAGTAAGTAACATCTTTGTATCAAACTCATTATAATTCTTCTAATGCAGATGTTATTTTAAAGAAAAAAAATTTCACCTCTTTCCGCTATACTATTATTGTAGTAAACGAATTAATTTTCATTTTTAACTCTTGATGGTGGTTTGGTTCCACTAATGTAGAGTACAAACTCATACTTACTAGTAGTTAGTTCTTGCTCTTATTCTGGGTGCATCGGTCAAAGCTTTTGTTTCTTAAAATTTGGTATTCATAATTTAATTTTAGGTAGGTCAGGTTAGGTAGGTAGATTCTACTAATTAAACCAAACATTGTTCCATTCATTAAAAAGTGCGAAAGCAAAAGGTATAAATTGCAAGCTTTCGTTTGAAGTGAGGAACTAAATAAGAAAACTTCGCGTTTTGTAAGATACTTTAAATAACTTTTTTACTGTATTTTGTCGCTAATCCTATACTTTTATTTCCGCCAAGTCCTTTTTAACCGTCCCGCGATGTCGTCGTCTGTCAAATACACTGACGCCGATTATTTTATACCACAGATCATATACAAAGTCGGGCAACATTGATTGTTACCTTTCAAATTAAATTAGACATAGAAAAAGGTGGGAGAATTCGTATTCGCCGAATTTTTAAGGATTTTCTTGAATTAATTTTTGTTAGCTAATTTTGAAAAAAAAAATGTATTGGTTGTGTTGTGGATATTATAGTTTTGGTGTCGTTTGTTTAGTGGCTAGTTTTTTGAATGGTTAAATTGTATTAAATTGGTTGCTTCCCGCCATTTTCCCTAACTTCAATTCTACATTGCTATAAACTTGACATTGGCTAATCTGTGTAAAGCCATAAAAAGTGAAAAAAAAATTACACATATTTTTACATTGACAGATTTGACATTATGCTGCAGCTGTTGACACTGAAATAAAATTATGTAAACTTGTAACGCTTCACATAATAAACACCTTATGATCATTGTTAGATTGTCAGTGTCATATCATAGAAGATGACAGAAAACTTCAGTACAATATAAAAAGTTTTTCCCCATATATCAAGATTTAAGATATTCATGCAGGGTCATCCAATGCAACAAGTAATGTAATTTTCGAATTATATTTATTGTATTTCGGAGAAAGAAGCTATTAAAGTATGACTCAGAATTTGCCATTCGAAAATTATGGACAGCCTAGTCTCAAAAAATTGTATCAATGAATCATATTCAGTGACGATACAGATACGCATTCCATTCGTTTGTAAGGAATTTTTCACGAGAATTGAAGTGAAGCCAAGTGAAGTAGCAGCCGTCTACGTCAATAGTTCAAAGTCCGTTTTATCGTAAAACACACTAACGACATATTAATAAGAAGTTAGTTTTGACGACCTCCGTGGCGCAGCGCGTGCGCTGTCACTTTATAAATTTGGAGGTTCTGGGTTCGATTCCCAGCACGAGTCTGGTCTGGTGGGAGGCTTCGGCCGTGGCCAGTTACCACCCTTCCGACAAAGACGTGTCGCCAAGAGGATAAGCAATGTCACGATGTCGCGTTAAAATCAATTGCGAGTAACAGGTTAGCCCGCTACCTTCTTAGACTGCATCATCACATACACCAGGTGAAATTGCCGTCAAGAGCTAACATGTAGTGAATAAAATAAAAATAGTAAAATAATCGCAAATCGCAAGTAAAGCATTTGTCAGTCGGAAAGATAGATGACGTCTCAGAATTTTTTATATTATTAAAACGTCACTTTTATTTTTATTTGATTACAACTCAATACTTGATTGATGAAAAGTAAGTTACAAACAACGAACTAGACGATTCACGATTATGTCTAACTTAAAATGCTATTACTATGCTAATCGCTAGAAAGGGGTATTTTTTTTTTATACACCTTAAGTTAGCCCTTGACGGCATCTCACCTGATGGTAAGTGATAATGCGGTCTAAGATGACAGCGGACTAACCTGTTAGGGTATGGTAAACCCATACTCCTAATTGGTTTCTACACGACATTGTGCCGGAACGCTAAATCGTTGGCGACACGTCTTTATCGGTAGGGTGGTAACTAGCCACGGCCGAAGCCTCCCACTAGACTCGAGCCCGGAATCGAACCCAGGACCTCCAACTTTAAAATGCAACAGCGCACGCGCTGCGCCACGGAGGTCGTCGAAAATGGCAAAATCTTTGAATTTATATCTGTAAATCCTGTAATTGTTTGCGACGCACCATCTTATACTGCTAACTCTAAGCTGTTTATTACGAATCCACAATAAACCTAAATAGTACATTACAAATTCCAAAATTTACTTATCCTTCCGATAAGAGATTTTTTTGAATATGTATTGAATTTATTAATTTGATCTCTTGTATAAGTAAATTTTTAATCTTACCCTGGTTCACGCAATTAATGGCATTATCGCTAGCCATTTTTTATGTCACTATGAACATACAACGTCATCAAATCTCGCGATCTTAATCTCATTTCAAGTATAGGCAATTTTTCCATTATTTAAAACTTTTCATATTGTGTTTCTGTTTCACAAATAAACGTTAACTTTACCTGTCTCTGTCTTTCCACTGAGAGCGTGCGAGAAGGCGACAGAAGAAAATAAGTCGATAGTGTGATTTCACATTTAAGGTATGAGGGCATTGGAATTATTCGCCGTATCCTGCACTTGAGTCGTGTCGGAAATTCTAGCGGTCGACGGAAGGCCGGAGAATGGGCCGGACATGAATGACGTCGTGATTATATCAGCCGCAAATAGGTATTCAACCAGTATACCTGACCGCGCCAAAGAATAGACAAACTTACCCGATTACACCCAGAGAGCTTAAACGTTAAAACGAATAAACATATATTGTACTAAAATATGTATAGTACATGGCATATGTTATGAATTTGGCAATGTTCCTATCTCTAGAAACACAAAAAGATCGTTTCAAGAGACACAGAAAAATTTATTCAAAAGCTTTAAAGGATATTGTTAATCGATCTCTAAACATAGAAGATGTTTTCTATAAGGTTGTTTTTTTTTATATTTGTTACTTCGGAGCTCCGTCATATGTAAACTGATTTGGTCTTTTAATTCGGAAGGGCCAAGTAGTTCTAGTGTCGTGAAATAAAACTTTTATTAAGGTTACTGGAAAAATCACACCAATAGCGATTTTGAGTATGGTTTAGGTAGTTGTACATTTACTCTCGCTAGTCACCAAGTGTGTGTGTGTGTGTGTGTGTGTGTGTGTGTGTAGTGTGGTCAAGTGGGACTGTAGATGTAGATCACTATTCTATATATTATATAATAATTAGTCTTTCACACAAGATTATGATAAAGGAAAACATCGTGAGGAAACCTGCACGCCTGAGAGTTCTCCGTAATATTCTCAAAGGATTGTGAAGTCTGCCAATTCGTAGATGGCCAGCGTGGTGGACTATGGCCGAACCCTTCTTATATTGAGAGAAGACCCGTGCTCTGAAGTGAGCCGAGACTGAGTTGATCATGATGATGATGGCAAGATTACACACAGTACACAAGAATTTTACTGATTACGGTTCGATTATTTTATTATGCTTTTCACAATGTATTTAGTGCGGTTAGCTGATGGTGAAGTACCAGGAGAACTCTTCAACCAATAACGTCCTCTGCGTTAGGCAACTTTTTAAACAAAAAATGAACCGAATACCCCGAATATAAATCTACCGAATCGATTAAGTGAAAATAAATAAATTTCAAAACTAGGTTATTCTATATACCCAACATATTACTAGTTTAACATATAACGAACAGCTCAAGCCCTTCATTGCTAACGGTATTTGCATATAATCTAAGTGACACTAATCATCAGATTAATGCCACTTAGATTAGATTAAAAACCTAGTTGATACTAGGTTAAACCAAACATGTGAGATCATTTTTTGATGCCATCAACAGACTACGTTTTGCATCAATTGTCAAAATTGTAAACCAAAACTTACGGGATCAAAAGATCGGGATTTGAAGCTTTCTGTGGTCCGGTGTCAAGAAAATTCTGACCATTATACGCCTGAACAGGTCCAGGAGTTTCATAATTCGTTATAGAGTGCGTATGCTAACAAATACCCAATGACGCTTTTGTGCTTTTGTTTTATTCTATGACATCAAAAGCACACGAGCGAATTGAAAAACCCCAACCGGCAGTGGCACGTACGTGACGGGAGTATACGATGCGGATTCATTCATACACAATACTCAATGCAATGTTAAGAATTCACGAAATCCTAGTGCCATTGATTCTAAACTGTTATTCATTCAATGACTTTTGTTTACGTTTCACAAGCGTAAAATAGAACAATGGCGGCAGTAAACGAAACGTTACATCCCCGTTTAGTGTTTACAATAGATACGAAACGTGAGAATGTTGTTTAAGCGCTATCGCGGACGGCCGACTTGGCGACCACTTACAGAATCACCAACCATACAAAATTATATTTGAAGGTCTCTGTAAGGGACCTTGATTATGTACAGCATTGAATCTCAATTGCCCGGGTTACATTGTAACGTACGTTTTGGCTTCCCTCCGTACAAGGACTGTCAATTTTATGCGACGCCATTATAATCAAGATCAAGATCAAGAGTGTATTTAAAATATCAAAAATGTAACAGATAGTACTATATATTAAGTGAGTTGGTGGTACAGGTCTTCAAAATTATTGCCATCCTTCTCAATTTTTAGCACACGGAATTAAAACCTCATTTACAAGGAAAAATTCGCATTCTGCACTCTGATTCTCACATTACATTTGTTTCATTTTTTACGTATGAAATTTTCAAAACATTTATCAGGCTTCGTTAGATTAAAACCTCCCCTTTCTACTTTAATATGTTAAAAGTAGTCTTGAGAAGATAGCTTCAATCGATCGCGCAGATTTAATTTAATATATATAATTATTTGTTTGTAAACTTCGTTTATTGTGCAATAAAACATAAATAACATATATAAATGATAAGGATCATTACCAGGCATTCTCCCATTCGAGTCGACGCCTATTCGAGATCAGCCAATTAGATAACAGTGAGAAAATTTAAATATATAGAATAATAACAATATAGTTAAAACATATTTAAATATCTTTATATAAAATACAATAAATATATATAAAAATACATGCTTTAAGGTAATAAATAATTAATATTCTTCTTAACCTGCCCGCTAATGTGTAACCCATCTGTTTTTTCTGTTGGTATGCGGTATAAAATAATTCTCCGTTGCTTTTCGACAAAAAAAAAATAATCTCGGCCATCTGAAAGAAAGAGAAAAGTCGGCCGATTGTGCTTAGCCTTAAACGAACTTCATCCCAAAGGTTTCTACGTGCCCATTACAAAGACGGCACACGACAGACAGACCTTGCGTTTATTGTTTATTATGTAGGCGGTGTGTATTTGTCATGAAAAAAAAATCTGTATTGCTTACACCTTAAGCTGCTAAACTAGCGCTTGATCACGTAAAAGTTTTTGGAAACGCAATTAAGACTTAATTGTGTACCGTGAGAGAGAATTGTGGAATTTCGCCTCTTTTATAATAACTTCCTGTTGTTTGGAAGGGGTCCGCAATCGACAATAGTTCTTTTACTCATAGTCATCGCTCTTGCTCGCACACTTATTTTGTTTATTCTTATTGGTTAGGAAATCTTACAACTAAAACAGAATGTTGACGAACAAGTTAAGTAGTAAATTATAGCCAATTACAAGTTTTCGTAAATACTTGCAGCTGGATTGTGGGCATTTTCCTTCACCCAGCAGTGCTCTGCTCGACGCATGAAGGAAAATGCTCATATGACATCAAAAGGAATATTTTTTTAAAGTAGGTGCCTATAAATCAAATACAAAGGCCATTACTGTTTTTTTAAAGTGTCTTGTAATACGTGCTTCTAATTTTTCCGCATTGGCTCCGCTATGTTGGTACAGTAAAATAATATGTTATCTTTTATGACCAAAATAAATAGACAGGATATGAAACCGACACGCTAACGGGTTTTATGAAGCATAGTATAATATATATATTCAATTTTTGTGGCTTATTTGATCGTGAATCGACAAAAGTTCGTCATTTCGTTTGCTGTCTAATTTGAAACTAGTGCCTAGCTATAGATATATGTTACAAGTAGATGTACCATATGGAAAAAAGATACACACAAGATGACTGTTTTTTTTTTAATACTCTACAAGATAGCCCTTAACGGCTATCCCACCTGGTGGCAAGTGATGATGCTGTCTAGGATGGTAGCGGGCTAACCTGTTAGGAGTATGGTAAACCCACGCTCCTAATTGGTTTCTACGCGACATCGTGCCGGAACGCTAAATCGCTTGGCGACACGTCTTTGTCGGTAGGGTGGTAACTAGCCTCGGCCGAAGCCTCCCACCAAACCAGACTCAAGCCGGGAATCGAACCCAGGACCTCCCAACTTTATAATGCAACAGCGCACGCACTGCGCCACGGAGGTCGTCACGTATAACTGACAGTATAATATATATAATAGTCACGATTGAAACAACAAAAGCAGATGGATTTTTTTTTCGTGGGTAAATCCTCATGGATACCTCTGCGCCACGGGGAAGCACAGAGGTTATGTCAGACTCCTACTGACTAAAACCCCCACGTGTTCCTACTCACCGCTGTATGGTAGAGCCACGGGAAAGCTTTCGCATACAACCGCAACTCCACCAGCGGGTGTCCGCCGCAGCAGACACAAATATTTTTACGAGTCTATATTATATTTTTATTTTTTATTTTTTTATATTTTTTTTCAACATAAACCACACATGCGTTGCCGAACGAACTCTGCATTGAGTCCATTCCTACTCTAAATGAATAACGCTAAAAAACTTAGCGTTATGTCTTTACCACTCTGTTACCAAACCATACCAGACTCGAACCGGAAATCAAACCTGGGACCTCCCACTTTCTATAAGACAGCGCACGCGCTGCGTCGCGGAGGTCCTCATAACAATGATATGTAACTCAACTGTTGTAAAATTTCAGCTCAATTCAATTATCAGGTATGATATATTACCAGGTATGATACAGAAAGCTATATGTAATAAACACTTCATGAATGTATTCAATACACATTTGAACAAAGAAATCTTGATTTGATTCGACTTGAATTGACATCCTTGTCTAAGGCAGCTAGTTTATTGTAAATTACAAATACGTGATAACACTTTAAATATTTAATATCTGTATTTGATATCGTCTCTGCTCGCTGGTGGGCCACATCCGGCGGACATAAGAGCTTCCGCACCTCCATTGTCCTCCCCCTCATTATCGTTACCTCCGCCACACCATAATGTATGTGAACTATGGGAACTAATAATGACGTAAAACATTATTCTAAATCAACCGACTTTATTAAAACTTCAACATACCAAACACATGTCATCATGATCAATCCATTACCGGCTCATTACAGTGCACGGATCTCCTCTCAATATGAGTAGGGTTTGGCAATAGTCCACCACGCTGGCCATGTGCAGATTGGCAGACTTCACACGCCTTTGAGAACATTATGGAGAACTCTCAGGCGTGCAGGTTTTCTCGCGATGTTTTCCTTCACCGTTGAAGCAAGTGATATTTAAATTTTTTTAGAACACTCATCAAACTCCGACTCACTCACACTCCGAAAAGTTAAAGGTGCGTGCCCGGATTCGAACCGCCGACCTCTGATTAGGAGGCTGACGCCCTAACCGCTATCATCGCTTCTAAGACATACAGTGTAAATTAATTTAAAAAAAAGGCTTTGTACCAACTTATTATTATTTAGATATAACTCATTTAATGACTTTGAAACACAGAGATTATGTTATGTACTTTGTACATTATTTCAAGTGGTAAACTTCTCAATGAAATGAACATAGCAATTTTAAGAGTGACATTTTAAAATTAATTAGAAAAACATATTCGGTATCATTGCACAAATCCAATGTTCCACTCAAAAGTCGCAATTTTAATTTTGAATGTATCAAATCAAATCAAAAATAGTTTTATTCATAAAAACCTATTACAGGTATCTATGACTCGTTCATATATCTCACATTTTTCATTGTTTCTATTAGTGATGGTGATAACTACACTCGCCAACTTAAAGCTATAGCTAAGAGGGTTCAAATTGGCCCCAGGTCTAAGAAGAAACCCACAACAAACTTATTCGATTACTTTGCTTACTTATACTGTTGTACCTCGTTGGTTTAGTGGTTTATATGTTCATTGATAGATCGTCTGGTTTTAGGTTTGATGCCGAGGTAATGATATTTCTAAATAAACTTGCAAAAATTTCTTTTGGACTCTAATCCAGAAATGAATGTTTAAAACTCAAAGATCGTTGTTTATATTTTATTCTTCATTGTTGCCTTATAGTAAAGTAAAGCTATATAATACCTAGGAACACAAACAGAAGAGGAGCTCTGTAAACACCGCTTAATTGGTATTTAACTGTTTTTATTTAAACGCCGTTAAAACAAGGTAATTGCCTGCACCATGACGTTAAACGATATCCGTCCAAATTAAATGATTCTTCACTTAAGCTTATTAAGACTACAATTTGGTGGGTTCAAAACTTATTAAGGTTTCTTTTTTTAATGGTAGAATATATGTTTTTTTTTTAAATTTTAATATAAATATATTTTAGTTTCACTTCAACATAATACTTATACTGTTTGATCACATAAAAAACAGTACAGGAATATCTGAATGTCGATAATCTTATTTATGAAGGTAAAAAAAAAATGTTCGGGGTAAACATAAGTTTTACGATTAAGTGCTGAAATTATAATTGGGAGGTTCGGGGTTCGATCCCCGGCAGTTTGGGAATTCATAATTTCTTAAGCCGTGGCTAGTAACCACCCTACCAACAAACGTGTTAATATTACTGCCATAACCCTAAAAGTACCATATTAGACTGAATGATCACTTACCACCAGGTGGAATTGCAGTCAAGGGTTAATTTGTAGCTTAATATATGAAAGTATTATGTATATTGAGTGTTATCTAGAAAGATTACAATACTATTGAGTACCAGCTACCTGAGATTGTACCTACTCATGTTATGGATGGTAATATTTAATGTGTATATTGGCTTATCAATAAGATAAGAGGATACACGAATACTGACTAACTGCTTATCAAAGTTCCAACCCAGGGGGCGTGGCGGCAGGTGTACCGACGCACGTGCGGTGCCAAATGTGTGGACTGTGGATTAACCAAAATATCGGTTTCTACTTTCAAAATGTAATCCTTGGAAATGGATAGCAGCTTGAGAGTAATAGACACATGTGAGCATTGTTAACGACCTCGTTGGTTCAGGGGTACGCGTGATAGTAACGGATCTCGAGGTACTGGTATCATTTTTCAAAAAAATTTGTTACGTATTGGCTGGTTGTGGCAAAAATTTAGGCGATATGTCCAGCAGGTATTATAATTATGTTTACTGACGCTTTTTAATAATTGCGTGGTAAAATTTCTAAAACCAGCTTTGTTAACGCTTACACCAGATTTTCTGGTTTTTAGGTTCAACTCCCAAGGGATAAGAGTTCTTCTCAATAATGTTAGTATTTTTCTGAGTTAACATACTTAGTAATATCTACTGCGAAAAAAAAAATTAAAAAAAAAATCTGTATTGAGAACACTTAAGTCATACAGACAGATGGCAAATGTTGTACAAACGTTTGTACTGTTAAAAAGCAATGAGAGTGGATCGTATCAAAAACGGCACAGTAGTTCTAAGAAAGGTAACATAATTAAACATAAACAAAAACTTTCTTAGTACGTTAGTTCAAAGAAAGGTAATATAATTAAACATAAATATAACCTTTCAAAATTCATAATGAATTTATTCAGTTTACTATATATAGGCACATTCGAAACATCAAATCTGTCTGTTTGTAGTACTCTAACACCGCATGTAATAGTAGCTATAATGTCTTATCCCAAAAGCAAAAGCATAAAGTTTCCTTTCTAAGATAGATAATTATTACATAAGCAAAACTGTCTATTAAATGGAAAGGTTAAAGTTCTTCTTTAAATCATTAGCATACTTTTGATAATTTCCCACCTGCTTCCGAAGCATGATTTATTTAACGCTCCGCTGATAATGGCGGGCCAACTCGTTCCCTTTGTGCTCTATAAATTACAGTAATGGAGCACAAAAGTACTTATTCTCTGTTATCTTTTAATACTTATATTTTAGAATAATAGAGTTATTACTTGTTACCTCGCTACGTTGAGAAAAACAATCATGGGTTGGGAAAAACAACTTGATGATTTCAAACCAAATCCGATTATTACTTGACACGCGTTCCAGTAATTTTTAGTAAGTGCGTATAGGATTGATTATAAAATAATGATAGTAACATTTTTTTTTCGGACTGTCTATTAGCTGTGCTAACCCTATTGGTTACAAGAGCGTATCCGGGCTGTTTGGCGAGCTTCGGAAAGAATCTCTGCAGGAAGAAATTTTGATATCTAGGGCTCGAAGAAACTAAGGAAACGTCTGCCTAAGGGCACCTCCTATGAGGCCGAACCTCGGCTTAGGCGACTTTTGAGATAACGGGGGGCGCATGGTGAGTGGTCCGTACGTCTATGAGGCCGTGGATGGAGCCCACGTCCGGATGACGTAAGCTAGCGGGGACCTCGTCTTCGCCGGCGAAGACGGTGTGTAGCGTATGATTGTGTGGTAGGTGGTACGAGCATGTTATCAGTAGTCATCTGATCGTCAGGGTCGTGAAGGATATGCTTAGGTCTCCTCTTTCGGAGAGAAGCGCTTAGGTCGGGGGAGGATAGCGTACAGTAGCACTCTTTGAGGCTCCATTCTTGATTATCTATTAAGTTTTCATCACTCTAAATCATTTGTGACGTCATAACTGCCAGTACATAGGATGAAATATCGCCAAGCGACTGTGTCTTGATCTTCCGGTACCATGTCGTGTAGAAACCGAAGAACAGTGCGTTTAACATAACTGACATACTGCACAACACTTACTATTAGGTAATATAACAGTTAGTGGATAACTTGAGGATTCGTTTCTTTTTATATAAATTTGAGGAGAGGACATTTACTAAAAAACATTTAAACTTTACTCGACCTACTTTCAGTTCGTCATGAAAAGTCGTGATTTTATTTTATAAACCCAACTCTAATTAAGTTCGGCAATCAGCGTATAGAGGCGCTTTTATTTTTAGAGGCGTCTTCAAACATACCACTAATTTCTCGGTTAACTAATACTTTGCATCGTCATCATCATCATGTTAACCCATTGCCGGCTCAGAGCACGGGTCTCCTCTCAATATGAGAAGGGTTCGGCCATAGTCCACCACGCTGGCCATGTGCGGATTGGCAGACTTCACACGCCTTTGAGAACATTATGGAGAACTCTCAGGCGTGCAGGTTTCCTCACGATGTTTTCCTTCACCGTTGAAGCAAATGATATTTTAATTGTTTAAAAACGCACATAACTCCGTAAAGTTAGAGGTGCGTGCCCGGATTCGAAACCGGCGACTTCTGATTAAGAGGCTGACGCCCTAACCACTAGGCTATCACCGCTTCGGCATTAAATGTTTTGCGTAGATATTAACGCAAGAAAACTAAAGACTAACAGATTTGAAATCAAAGTTTGATTACATTACAAAGCGTTGGTATACATACAGGAGGTGTTGACAAAGGCTAGTTTTAGTACGTACAGTTGTACCAACATTTTGTTACTACTGGTTTTGTTAAGACCGGTACAAGCCGCGAGGCGTGAGGTATTTAGAGCCGGTGTCAGACAATATAACACTGACAACATGCTAGCTACTTGAGTGACTTCCACGGTAACCACTCGCCCACCATTGTTCGGTAACTAGTCTAGTAAACTTACGACTATATCGAAACCTGTTTATTATAATTCGACTTAGACAGTACATACATAACAGTTTGTTACCTACTGTTTTGTTGCTTAATCTTTAATTGGTATTGAATTAGCGCACTCACTTTTTTTTTATACACCAAAAGTTAGCCCTTGACGGCTATCTCACCTGGTGGTAAGTAATGATGCGGTCTAAGATGTTAGCGGGCTTACCTGTTAGATATGGTAAACGCACACTCCTAATTGGTTTCTACGCGACATCGTGTCGGAAGCGGTGATAGCCTAGTGGGAAGCGCAAATAACCTAGTGGTCAGGGCGTTAGCCTCCTAATCAGAGGTCGGCGGTTCAAATCCAGGCCCGCACCTCTAACTTTTCGGAGTTATGTGCGTTATTAAACAGTTAAAATATCACTTGCTTCAATGGTAAAGGAACACATCGTGAGGAAACCTGCACGCCTAAGAGTTCTCCATAATGTTCTCAAAGGCGTGTGAAGTCTGCCAATCCGCACATGGCCAGCGTGGTGGACTATGGCCAAGCCCTTCCTATATTGAGAGGAGACCCGTGCTCTGTAGTGAGCCGGTAATGGGTTGATCATGATCGTGTCGGAACGCTAAATCACTTGGCGACACGTCTTTGTCGGTAGTTTGATAACTAGCCGCGGCCGAAGCCTCCCCACCAGATCAGACTCGAGCCGGGAATCGAAACCAGGACCTCTAACTTTAAAATGCAATAGCGCACGCGCTGCGCCTCGGAGGTCGTCACCATTAATTTAAATCAATCATATTATCATATAGAGTCTTACTTATTATCAAATATCATTAGTACAGAGACTGTAGTCAAGAGCTTGTAGTTGAATAAAAAGCCCTCAAAATGTGTTATTGTAGCGTTTTTATAAGAGATATCTGTATGATAACGGGGCCTTTTTAAGATCTACGAGTATTTAAGACCAGTAATTGGTACGCATGAATATTAATTAAGCGGTATAACTACTTCTTTGAATATACTATTATTTCAGGGAGAAATATTTTCGTCACTGAAACAAAATAAGGTATTGCGGATCAAATTACTTTTAATAGCGAAAACATTATTAAGAACGGCCCAGTAGTTTCGGAGTTTACAAATAAACAAACAAAGAAATCTATTCGTTTTATAATATTAGTATACAAAAAGCAAGCTTACAAGCCAGGAATCATTACACGATGGTATATAACACCGCTCGACATAATAGGCAAAGCTTTTAGCCTTTATGTATAACGTCAATGGAATTACAACAATGGCAAACATGACGTCTGCTGAAACTTTTGATTTATGAGCAATATACGCTTTACACATATACGTATGTAGTATGTACATTCCTCTATATCTGGGTTTCTCAAAGTTGGATTTGGGTTGGCTTACTGGAGACGTGTTGTTGCTGCGTAAATCATTTTTAATTTTTACAGGCAATTAATTCGTTTTCAAATATTCGACGGAGTTTAGTTTGGTTGTTCTTTTGGTTTGTCTTTGGTTTTTTGGGAGTTTAAAGTTTATCTAAAGTGTTGTTACGTATCTGTAATTGGGAAGGTTTTTTTTTTTTTTTTTTGAGCTTGTAGTGGTCGCAAGTGGTTCTTGCCCACGTGCCCTGCAGGTATCGGGGGATTTGTTTAGGAAAGCTAAACCACTGGTGCCCTTTCACTTTCAGACTGTCAGATTTCTGGGTGCTTAGGGTTACCTTGGCTAGGTTTTTTTTTTTTTTTTTTTTGTGTGGGTATTTTTTTTTCTTCTTTTTGGTTGGATTGGTTTGTTTGTGAGAATTTCATTGGTGTTTTTTTTGTTGGCTGTTATTGTTTTTGCTGTTATTGTTATTGTGGGTTGTTGTCTTGCTATTTTGTCGTTATTGTTGTGAGTAAAAAAAAAAAAGGAAAAAAAAAAAAATTTTTTTTTTTTTTTTTTTTCTTCGTGGCTGGCTAGCATATTAGCCTTGGGTTCCTGAATGGCGACCCGTCTGGAGCTCCAGACGGGGAGACCACCACAGGACGATATGGGGGGGTCACCCACGGGAGAAGACTCGACGGCGCGGGTGTCTCGTCGACGTTCGGTGGTTACTGCGAAGGAAAACCCTCGAACCCGAAGCCCAATTATCACTCGGAGCTCACGCGTGGTGCGCTCGGCTTCACCGAGCTCGAGGGAGTCCTCGATGTCGAGGTCGTCGACTCCGGTCCCGGTGGGGAAAACTGGGATAGCCGGAGCGAGAGCCGAACTGAGGGCTGCTCGGGAGGAGAGGAATGACGCCGCTTTCGACCAATTCCTTAGAGACCGCATTGTCCGGAGAGAGGTAATGGGCGCGGTCCTAGACCCTGAGGAGGGGATTTTCAGCGAGGCACCCGTTGAGGAGGACCCAGCGCTGCTCAGCCCGGAGGAGCTACGGGCCGCCGCTGGTAAAACTGCGACGGAAATTATATTGCTTGCGACCAAGTCCGGAAATCTGAAGGGAACGTTCGTGAAGCGATTCAAGGACGCGGCTGCCAGGATGCAGGGCATGGTCGAGGCTCTGGCGTCGAGGTCGGAGGCGGAAGAGACGCGCCGGCTACGAGCTGATAATGCCCGCCTCCGTAGCGAGGTGGACAACCTTAGGGCGGAGGTAAAAGCCCACCGGCGGGAGTTCGCGGGGATGCGGACGGAGATGGCAGCCGCGAGGGGTGCAGCGGCGAGTAACGCTGCGGGCACTGGTCTCAGTGTGGGCGCAATGGAAGAGCTCAAAGACTCCATTGTTTCTTCCGTTGGGCGGATACTGGATGCTCGTTTCGCGGGCATCGAAGGGCGCCTTCTGCCGGAGAGGGTCTTACGCCCGCCGTTAGCGTCGGACAAGGGAAAATCTCAAGCCAAGGTTGCGGAGGCTCCTCAGGTGGCCCAGCCTGCAAAGGCACCCCAGGGTGATAGTGTTGCAACTGCCTCCCCCGGCGCACCGGCGGCGACACCGGGATCAAGCAATGTGGCCCCCGTCGGAGAAACTTGGTCGTCCGTAGTCCGGCGCAAAAGGAAAGACCAGGGCAAGAAGACTCCTGCAGGCACTCCCTCGGTGACCGTTCCAAGAGCTGCCCCTGCGTCGGCACCTAGACCGACTCTGGCTCCCCCTAAGACGGCGGCGGTCATTATTACCTTGGCCCCGGAGGCGGAGAAAAAAGGGGTAACGTACGCGCAGGTACTCGAGAGGGCGGAGAGCCGTGTCAACCTGCAGGAGCTGGGTATTGGAGCGGGAATGAGGATCCGCCGCGCAGCAACGGGGGCCCGGCTTCTAGAACTCCCAAGCGAGCAGACGCAAGAGCAGGCAGACGTTCTGGCCGACCACCTGCGTTCAGCGCTGCTAGGGCTGGCGGAGGTCACTCGCCCCACAAAGACGGTTACCCTCAGGGTCACCAGCCTCGATGACTCCGCCACGCCGGAAAAGGTGGCGGCAGCGATTGCTCGCGCTGGGAACTGCCCCCTGGCAGCAGTTAAAGTCGGGGACTTACAGTTGGGTCTCCGAGATATGGGCTCAGCCACTGTCCATTGCCCGGTGGATGCCGCGAAGAAAGTTTGTGACGCCGGTAGGCTGCTTGTTGGGTGGAGCTCTGCAGATGTCCGTGCGCTCGAGCAGCGCCCTCTACGCTGTTACGGGTGCATGGGCATGGGACATACGCGTGCCCTATGTCCCTCCAGGATCGACCGTAGTACGCTGTGCTACCGATGCGGTGTCGAGGGACATAAGCAAGTGGGCTGCTTGGGCGCTGTCCGCTGTGTCGTCTGCGCTGACGCAGGGCTCCCGTCGGACCATATTATGGGAGGCAGGACATGTCGCCCTCCCTCCACCAAAGGTGGAATAGTGTCCCAGCCACGGGTCGTTGGTGGGAGAGGTCAATCGCGGGAGGATTCTGATATGTCGTCATGAGTTCGCAACATATCGGCATCCTCCAGGCGAATATAAACCACTGCGCAGGGGCTCAGGATCTCCTGATGCAGTCTTTCGCGCAGTGGCAGGTCGACCTGGCGGTGGTGGGGGAGCCATACTATGTTCCCCAGAGTTGTCCAAACTGGGTGGGGGACAGTAGTGGTCTGGTGGCAATCGTTTCTGCGAATGGCGCTAGCCACTCTCTTACTGTCGCTGAGAGGGGACTAGGGTATGCCGTGGCGAAATGGGGGGAATATACAATCATCGGAGTGTACTTCTCACCGAATCGCCCACTGGCGGACTTCGAGGTTTTCCTCGACTCAGTCGGCGAGGCTTTTCGCAGGCACAATGAGGGGCGCACCTTGGTTCTTGGCGACTTCAACGCTAAGAGCCAGGCATGGGGGAATCGCATCCAGGACGCCAGAGGTATTGCTGTCGAGGTTTGGGCTGTACAGCTGGGGCTCACGCTACTTAACAGGGGCACGGCCTACACCTGTGTTCGCGCGGGGGGGGGATCGAGGGTCGACCTGTCATTTGCGACGTCGCTGGTCGCTGACAAAGTTGCCAACTGGTGGGTGGAGGAGGATGTGGAGACCTTGTCGGACCACAACTACATAAGGATCGAGATATCCGCCCCTACTGCCGTCGTTGTGGTTCCCTCCCGAGGCCCAAACCACTTCCCACGTTGGTGTCTGGGACAGTTGGACCGGGAGATTGTGAGAGAGGCCGCCATCGTTCAGCGATGGTCGTCTCCCAGCGCCCGTGTAGGTGCCAGTGTCGGAGAGCTGGCGGAACGAATGCGGCTGAGCCTGACGGAGGTGTGCGACTCCTCGATGCCAAGGGCTCGCGGATGGCGCCGCAGAAGGCGGGTGTACTGGTGGTCGATGGAGATTGCGGCCCTCCGCGCCGCCAGTAACAGAGCCCGCAGGGCCTATGTCCGATGCCGAAGGCGGAACGGCTTGGACATCTCTCTGGAGGAGCAGCTGCGAGAAACCTATCGCCAGGCCAAGAAGGCCCTAAAACGGGCGATATGCGACGCCAAAGAACGGGCCCGAGAGGAACTGCTAGAGAGTCTGGATAGGGACCCCTGGGGACGCCCTTATCGCACGGCACGGAGAAAACTGCGCAGTCAGGGTCCTCCGGTGACCCAAACTCTCCAGCCAGAGTCCCTGCGCCGAGTAGTTGAGGAACTCTTTCCGGACTCACAGGGTCACATCCCTCCGACGATGGCCCCCTCGGTGAACGTAACTGACCGCGGTTCTGTCCCGCTGGTCACTGGGGAGGAGATGGACGTGGCGCTGGACCGCCTCCGGTGCAGGAAAACGGCGCCTGGGCCTGATGGCATTCCGGGGCGGGTCATACACACGACCCGAGAGCTCTTTGAGGGAAAACTTCGGGAGCTGTTCAACCATTGTCTCCAGGCTGAACAGTTCCCTGAATCTTGGAAGGAGGGGCTGCTGTGCCTCATCAGAAAGGAGGGGAGGCCGCTGGATGCTCCCTCGGCGTACAGGCCGATAGTCTTGCTCAGCGAAATCGGAAAGCTGTTTGAGAAGATTTTGGCTGATCGGCTCGTTAGGCACTTGGAGACTGTTGGTCCAGGGCTCTCAGCAGCGCAGTACGGCTTTAGGGCGGGTCGTTCGACCATTGACGCCCTGAAGTCATTAAAGACCTTAACAGATGAGGCAGTGGCCCGGGGCGACGTTGTCATTGCCGACTCTTTGGACGTTACGAACGCCTTCAACAGCCTCCCTTTTGAGACTTTGCTAGAGGCGCTCCGGTTCCATGGAGTGCCAACGTATCTCAGGAGACTGTTGGAGGCTTACCTGCGGGATAGGTGGATATCCTGGGTGGGAACAGACGGACGAAGGGAGAGGCGGCAGGTGCTCAGGGGTGTTCCGCAGGGTTCGGTTTTGGGACCGGTGCTTTGGAACATCGGCTTCGACTGGCTTCTGCGGACACCTTTGCTCCCCGGGATGGGGTTGTTGTGCTATGCGGATGACACCCTCATCACGGCGCGAGCAGGCACCTTTGAAGAGGCGGCTATTTTGGCCAGGATTGGGGCCACCTTGGTGGTCAGAAGAATCCATATGCTGGGTCTGAGGGTCTCGGAATCCAAAACCGAGGCCCTCCTGTTTCACGGTCCGCGTAGGGGTCCTCCTCGGGGTGCATGCATTACCGTTCAGGGTGTAGCGGTGGAGGTCAAGACCAATATGAAATATCTGGGCCTCACCCTGGACGGTAGGTGGAAATTCAGGAGACACTTTGAGCTCCTTGCTCCCAGGCTCGTCAGTGCAGCTGCCGCACTGGGAAGGCTTTTGCCGAACGTCGGGGGGCCGTCATCGGCCTGCAGACGTCTATACGCAGGGATTGTCAGGAGTATGGCACTGTACGGTGCTCCCATCTGGATCCACGCACTGTCTCCGCGGAATGTGTCCCTTCTGCGGAGACCGCAGCGTATTATTGCGGTACGTGCAATTCGGGGTTACCGTACGGTGTCTTGGACGGCGTCCACACTCCTGGCGGGTGACCCGCCTTGGGATTTGCAGGCAGAGGTACTCGCTCAGGTGCACCAGTATCGGTCAAGGATGAGGGCTCGAGGGGAACGACCAGGGCTTGAGGAGATAAGAAGGTTGAGATCGTTAGGAAGTCAGGCCCTGGTCCAAAGATGGCGGGATAATCTGGAGTCCCCGGTTGCCGGCATCTGGACGGTGGAGGGAATCCGATCCCACCTGGAGCGGTGGCTGAAGCGGAGACATGGCGCACTGACGTATCGTCTTGTGCAGGTACTTACCGGGCATGGGTGCTTCGGCAGGTATCTGTACGGAATCGCGAGACGGGAGGCATCACCGGTCTGCCATGAGTGTGGGGCGGCGGAGGACTCGGCTCACCACACGCTGGCAGAGTGTGCATCATGGGCTCCGCAGAGACATTCACTGGTGTCACTCCTTGACGGGGACCTCTCGCTGCCAAGCGTTATTAATTTAATGCTTGGTAGCGAGGAGGGCTGGTTAATTGTCGCCTCCTTCTGCGAAACCGTAATGGATTTGAAGGAGGCCGCGGAGAGGGAGAGAGAGCAGGCGGCTGATGCTCCCCCTCTCCGCAGAAGGAGAACGGGTGGCAGGAGACGCCGATACGCGCACCTGTTACCACCGTTACCCCCGTAAGCACTAACAAGTGCACTGACGAGCGCGTCGGGGTGTCAAAGTGCATGTCATCGCGATCCTTTGGCACTCCATCTGGGACGCAGGAGGCTGCGCTGGGTTTTAGTGGGTAGTGTGGTTCACCGTTTTGGCGGTTGGCCTTGAGTCCCACATACCCGTCTGCTCTTATTCTGGGCGGGATGCGTAAATGCATTTCCCAGCGGGAAAAAAAAAAAAAAAAAAAAAAAAAAAAAATGGGTTGGCTTACTGACCTTGTAAGTTTGCGTTACATTCGGGCGTGTATTCTGCCTCTTGTGGGTTTAATCGTTCTGCTAACGAAACTGCTTACTGCAAAACAAACGCGGACGAAGTCGTAGAAACCAACTTTTCTAATCGTAATTATTATCATATGGGTACGAATAGTGGTCTACCCTTACTTTCACCAGGTTAGGTTTTGCAGTTAAGTTCATTGAGTGGTTTTGTTAAGCCAGGGTCTTCAGTATTGGCGGTTATGTTAATCTGGGATTATATGATTATATTGGGTTGGCAGTTGTCCGAAATAACCATATTATCTCCACATGACACGGTGATGTCAATGAGAACTTCCCCCCAAAAAAGGTCACCACCTTCAGCCCACTTCAATGTATGTGTGCGCATCAAATGTGACTATTGGAATAATGATACATTTTTGTCTCCAATATTGACCAAAGCTTTTATGACCCGTTCTTATTCATAAGAGTAGTCTGAAGGATCTAAGCTCAAATTCCTTTCTGCTATAGTAAACGCTTGTACGCAGCAAAAACATATCCAAATGCTGAGGAAGATGATTGTACCTGAAAGCGTAGAAGTAGAGTATTACTAAACCTCTTGAATTTAATACGCTGATCCAGGAGGTACGGGAAGGCGAATAAAATCAAAATTAAAATCAAAATTGCGTTTATTCAGCCCTTAAAAGAAAAAAGTACATCACATCTAAAAACGTATGTGTCTAGAAATTGGCTGAACAGGGCGCTGCCTCAGCTTGATGCTGCGTCAAAATTGACTGCAGCGCTGATTTTCAGGCATAACCCATGCTGATATCACGGAGTGACTGGGAAAGCGCTCCTTTAGTGTGTGAGGGTGTGTGCGCGTGTGCGTGAGTACGTGTTTGGTTGCTTTTCTGTTTTTTAATAAAAACCATCATGATCATAATTTACACTGTTGGTTGAGTCTTTTGTGAGGACTTTCACACTCCACGCTCTTGTGGCGCATTTTTCCAGCGACATCCTGCCATTAAATTGTTGTCGTCTATTCACTAATTGATGGGTTTACCAACACTAAGATTTCCAGTAAGAGACCGCCGCTCCGGCACTTTGGAATCCCATACGTATTCTTTGCCCACGTGCCCAGAACTGTAATAATACTGCAGTATTTATTATAGTATTTTGTATTAGTTATTATTAGTATATATACTATCACCGCTTTTCGCCTAAAAGCGATGTTATTTAGCACTTCTTATCTCAGATTGAAATATAAAAATCTTACTACAACATAATAATATGCTTTTTAGATGCGAGTATATTTATGTTAAGCTGTGATAGCCTAGTGGTTAGGGCGTCAGCCTCCTAATTAGAGGTCGGCGGTTCGAATCCGGGCACCTCTAACTTTTCGGAGTTATGTGCGTTTTTAAAAACAATTAAAATATCACTTGCTTCAATGGTGAAGGAAAACATCGTGAGGAAACCTGCACGCCTGAGAGTTCTCCATAATGTTCTCAAAGGCGTGTGAAGTCTGCCAATCCGCACATGGCCAGCGTGGTGGACTATGGCCAAACCCTTCTCATATTGAGATGAGACCCGTGCTCTGTATCACTACGGAGCACGGGTCGGTAATGGGTTGATCATGATGAGTATATATACTAATTAACATTCAGAAAAGAGTTGTTATTTAATATATATAAATTTACTCAAGGTGAAACACGCTTTTCTCCTAACTTAGGTACCAAACCTTCAACTGATCCTATAGTTATGAGTATAAAATAGTGTTCTGGGCGAGCTATATGCTGAGGATGAGATACAACCCTTTGGGAAACGCTGTTATACCTTTTAGTCACCAGTCATGGGGTAAACTTGTCAATGTTCACCCTATGTGAGGAATAAGTTGAAGTACAATCGGGCGGAAGCGGAAGGCGCGTTTCGCGATCTCGATGAAATTGGGCAGCTGCGCGCGCGCCGCGTCAGCTGTTGCTCCATCTAATAGGTCATTTCCGTTTCGCGTGCTCGGTTTCGCCGTAAGTATTGTATTTAGGAGGCTTTACTTCATAACAGTCGTGTTGAAGCCTTAAGTGCTCATCGGTTAAAAGACCAGCTGATTACAGAAAAGGTATTGCACATTGTCTCGCTTCGTTGTTTACGAAGTTAACGTCGGTATAAGTATATTAATAATGTATACTTACTCGTAGTTTAACATGATAATTTTTTTTTATACACCACAAGTTAGCCCTTGATGGCATCTGACCTGACAGTAAGTGATGAGCGGTCTAAGATGGAAGCGGGCTTACCTGTTAGGGGTATGGTAAACCCATACTCCTAATTGGTTTCTACGACATCGTGCCGAAACGCTAATTCACTTGGCGACACATCTTCGTCGGTAGGGTAGTAACTAGCCACGGCCGAAGCCTCCCGCCAGACTAGACTCGAGCCGGGAATCGAACCCAGGACCTCCAACTTTAAAATGCAACAGCGCACGCGCTTCGCCACGGAAGTTGTCATTGTAGTGAAAGGTCGCGTTTGTCGCTTACAGATAACTACAAAATAGAAAACATGTCACGTGAAGAATTCTTCACACGAAAAGTGAAGATTTTAATATAAACAAGTTTAAATTTTAGAAAATATATCACATTCATCATCATCATCATGATCAACCCATTACCGGCTCACTACAGAGCACGGGTCTCCTCTCAATATGAGAAGGGTTTGGCCATAGTCCACCACGCTGGCCATGTGCGGATTGGCAGACTTCACACGCCTTTGAGAACATTATGGACAACTCTCAGGCGTGCAGGTTTCCTCACGATGTTTTCCTTCACCGTTGAAGCAATGATATTATAATTTTTAAAAACGCACATAACTCCGAAAAGTTTGAGGTGCGTGACCGGATTCGACCGCCGACCTCTGATTAGGAGGCTGACGCCCTAACCACTAGGCTATCACCGCTTCATATCACATTAGATTTAGGATAATAATGCCTCAATATTAAAGATAGCTCATATTATGCAGAACAATAAATTGTATGTACCAGTGACTCCAGCGAGGTATATTATACGTCCCCAGATGGCACAGGCCCTGCGGAGTGTTCACAATTAATAACATGTCTTCCAAACATTTTTTATCGCTCATCGCGTGCATCTGTCACAGAGTATATTTAGCTCAAATTAAAATAGTTATGATATAAAAAAGTTGTGGGTATTTTTAAATATGCGAGGGAGAGTATCAAATCACGCTGATTTTCCGTTCCGTTCGGGGAATTTTGTAATACTCTCTAAATTAGTCCGTTAACCTGTACTATGTAGTGTGACCTCTAAATTAAATGTCATCATCATCATCGATGTTTTCCTTCACCGTTGAAGCAAGTGATATTTGAATATTCTTTTTAAACTCCGAAAAGTTAGAGGTGCGTGCCCGTATTCGAACCGCCGACCTCTGATTAGGAGGCTGACGCCCTTACCACTAGGCTATCACCGCTTTAGACTGAAATGAAATGTGATAAAATGAAAATACACTTTATTGCACACAATATAAAAGAAGAAATACAAGACAAACAAAGAAACATACACAGAATAGAAAAGAGGTGCAATAGGCGGCGTTATCGCTAAAGAGCAATATCTACCAGGCCACCTAGTCCAGGATAAAATATAAAGAAAGGCAGGGAAAAAGTGTGCAATTCCTAATTATAAAACATCAAATATATAAACACCTTAAAATATAAATAAATATAATATTTTTTATACAATCTATCTTCTTAGGTGCCTTTCCAACTAGTGAAGGTTGGCAGTCAGAATGGCATATTTTGCCTTGTCTCTCGCGAGGCTGAAAAGCTGGGCGGCACTCGCGATCCCAGTCCACTCCCTGATGTTATGCAACCAAGACTTCCTCTTGCGACCGATGCGCCTCTTTCCTGCTACTTTGCCCATGTCCCAGATAAGCAACTTTTTTCTTTTTGACAGTCTTCCAAAGTTCGCAATGACAACCCACACGCCGCAAGACTTCCTCATTGCTAACCTTTTAAGTCCAGCTGATATAATATATACATATAAATAAACAATAGTAATAAAATAGTATATTTATTTAAATGTAATTAAAAAAAAAATGTCATCTTCGTCTATGTCTTTATGATGACCTATATTGTGCGTGTGCATAATGTTATTAAAATAAATAATGCAAAGCGAGCCCTGCCCCTATTAAGAAAATAAAGATAGGTATTGTTGCAGGTTTTTTATTAAATTCTATGGTGGTGACGACGCGAGCGAAACTAACTGTTGCCCGGGAACTTCGCGTCCATGTTACGATCTTTATAAATTAGCGCAAGAGTCATTTATTTTGCCGGGATTAAAGGTATTCTATATTGTGTTAATTAGAAGCTCCATTATAAATTTTGCCAAGTTTGATACAGCTACGAAACCAAGCGTAGGTAATCAAGGCATTCTTTTATAATCCAGCGGAAACGTTGCCCGGTGGTTGCAGGGTATTATAACAAGTATAAGGAGTAAAGGAAATGGTCATCATTTAAAAGAAGCTAGCAATAAATGTGCCATATTTCATCAAGGTCAGTTCAGAGTTTGAACCGGTCATTGGTAAAAAGCAAAACAACTGTTGGCCCCATAATATTATAAATGCCAAAGAACTTTGCTCTTGATTTGTTCTTTCAATCAGCAACAGAGCAAAGGAAGAAATCCTTTATTTAACTTAGTTTATGTGCTCGAAGCACATAAACATATATACCACAAAACGCACAGATCCCGATACACGTATAACCTGATACGTTCCTATATTTGGATACTGGGCACAATTTGGATTTATCTCTTAAAGCGAAAATAACTGAATGGATTCTGATAAAATTATATATTAAAGTATAGTGAAATAAGACATGTATTTATATTCAGAAGTCCCCACACACAGGTTATTTTTGTGGAAGTAGTAACAAACTACACGCAGACAAAGCCGTGGGCAGTTCTAGTTTATTGTACGTATATTTGCACGCACAACAATTGACGTAGCTTTTTTTTTACGAGATAGGTTTGCGCTTGACGACAGTCAATACTAGAGAGCACTGATGAGGTCTAGGTTGGAGCGTGCTTGCCTAGAAAAAGATATATACGGAAAATAAAATAATATAATAATAGAACATTATTCTTCTTTGTACAAAATTATTGCCACTGTAAAAAACATGACAGGCGATGCATATCAAACATTTGTCATCGTACAAAAATGGCTTCCTCCGTTGACATACATTCATGTTGTTCTAACTCCAAGTTTATTAATCGCTCGTCTCATGAACGACGGAAATTTAATAAAGCGAGAAATTAATGGGGTCTTGACACGCGCAGGAAACGTTTCTGTCAGACAGTGGACTTTTATTAGTTGGACTGTAAAGAGCTAGTTCCTTTTACGATCTTTGGCGGATTTGGGTGATTATGCACTAAAGATCCATACTGGGACTGTATTCGCTAACCTGACGTGGCCCTGACTTAAATTTCTGACTTAAAAGTTGTTGGTGCTGAGTCCGAGATCTATAACGCACCAAAACTTCTGACTTAAGAAACAGATAAAACGAGTTCAAAATTAAATGACTGACATAAATCTAAGTACGCTCCACGTACGTAATTCGTCTCCTAAGCATCCCATAAAAGTTATCAGCTGCAAAGCTATGACCACGTTATTTTATTTCTTGTGCCACCTTAATTAATATATCTAGCACAGCAGTTCATAACTGTTTTCGTTAAAGATGGGTCTCTTAAAGCGGTTTTCAGAAGTACAAAACATTGTGCCACTTTTGAATTAGGTACTACTCCTTCAGGGTCGCCTGTCATTTTATAAAATTCTACTATATTGCATTAGAGGTTGGCACACCATCAATGGGGGGGTCAAATTCTATCGAACCTGCATTTTATATGATCCACCTATTATTCCTACAATTGTTCTGCTTCACAACCTTCTACGGGTTCTCATTTATGATTTGAATTTACAGAAGTACACCCAGCATAGATCTCAATTGCCCGCCGAGCTCTGTTATCAGGTCTAAAATAATCTATCGTGTTTCAGAGCCATAACACATTGGTAGGAAAATATTTGATTATTACCCAATTGCCAAGCTCTTCCCAATTTTATAGCCGGCTTATTATTGCATGTATTTACTATCAGACACACAATAGTTTAAATTCAGAGGAGACCTTATTGAAAATCATTGACCTATATTTCATTCGCTGTCTAAAATTGTTATAGAAACTTGTCACAAAGAATTATTTTTTGTTTGTTGACACACGCAACTCTCAAGTAGCTCTCCATCTGTCGACGAAACCCTCCGATGTTTTATTTATGGTATGATAAAAAGATCCACGAAATGCATCCAAAAAAATATTTCCGCCTGCTCTTTGCTGTTAAACAGGCTGCCTTTTTTAGAAAAGGCAGGTTTTATTTTCGAGATCACCTGATGGTATAATCGTGTGTTTAATACCCTGTAGTATAACAGTTTGCCTATAAACTGTTATACTGTTGTGTGTCTGTTCGCAGTTTTAAACCGTGTCCATTGTGTTATCTATCATACCTATGTAATGGTAGAATTTAATTTCGAGTTTTGAATATATATTTTTAATTTGCGTAAAAAAGGAAGATGGTTAATGAATTTGTTTGGGATGAGAGGAGGTTTAAAAAAGGAGTAATGATTTATTAAAGTTAAACCTTATTGAAGTGTTTCAAAAGTTATTTAAAAAGGAGTATTCGTAATCTTACAGTACTAATGTATCCATAAGAAAATTTAACTTATATTCCTCTAGATATATTTTGGGTAACAAGTCAAAATGACAAAGGCTTTATTTGACGTGAGATTTTTTTCATGTATAACTATCAACTGTATACCAAACACAAATCAGATAGATTACTGTCTAGCGTATATGCCTCAAAGTTCTTCATAATGTTCTCAAAGGCGTGTGAAGTCTGCCAATCCGCACATGGCCAGCGAAGTGGACTATGGCCAAACCCTTCTCATATTGAGAGGAGACCCGTGCTCTGTAGTGAGCCGGTAATGGGTTGATCATGATGATGATGATGATGATGTATATGCCTCCTTAATATGAGATCTAACTAGGTACTATATTTGAACAAAATCTAACCATACAGAAAGCTAATTGATTGCCTCCAATCTTTAATAAAAACTAACAAAGGCTCCTATTACCGGTTTTTAATAAGAGGGTCAACTACTACGCAATCTTAAACAAATCACCAGAAGCGCTATACTGTATAACATAATCTCATTACAGATCTTACAACAGCATTGTAAAACGAAAAACGAGATTAGTTAGCAGCTCAGCTATGATCCATTGTTAAACCTTGTAATCCTGTTGTCCCTATCACCAAATCGGGGCTGGCAAATTGTTATCTCACGTATCATCAGTAATGCGATTGCTATTTGACAATCGGGATCGTTACGTACCTTAGTGGTACTACATTAGTTATTAAAATCCAATTCCTCGACCATAAGCTTTCATCATTACTCCTTTTCAGCTGGATGCCTGGTCCTCTTCCACCACCCGCTATTCCAGGTCATTCCTGCCACGCACCTGCAAATTGTGGAACCAGCTTCCACCTTCTGTGTTCCCTAATGGTTATAATATGGGGATCTTCAAAGGGCGGATTAACAAATTGCTCAAGGGCCAGCAACGCATTGGCGGTTCCTCTGGTGCTGCAAATGTTCATGGGCGGCGGTAATCACTTACCATCAGGTGACCCGCCTGCTCGTTTGCTCGCTATGTATATAAAAAAAAAAAGAATATCCAAGAACATTTAAGAAAACAATAATTTTTAAACATATACTTATGTACGCGAATGAGAAGTAATACTTCTTTGGTATTGTTAAACTAGAAACGTAGATAAATATTATAATTATGAAAACAGTCGATCGAAGGTGACGAGCGTGCCAACATGCGCTAACTAATAGAGATTTTATTTCTATTTTGTTGATAGGTTTTTTCGAGACTTAATGAGCAGATCAGCTAGAGCTTTAACTTTTGTGTTACTGTGATGCGCGCTCAACTTAAAATTTCACTCTCGTTATTTTTTCGGAACGCGCCTAAAGAACTAAAACTTCAATAACATAGGTAAGTTGACCTGGCAGCTTGTTTAAAAGTAATTAAATGTAGCCATTCCGATCCCGATTATTGAATCACAATCGTCCGGCTGAGATCGTTCGAGTCGAGAAAAGTAGATTATGTAATTCGATAGGACTATCTATTGAACTCTGTTTATGATGTTTATCTCTTGTGTTTTGTGCTATACACGACCCACTACTACACCGTGTTTATCAGTGTGTTCCACCAATTGTTTATTACTCACATTATCTGGATGTTTCATAATAAGACGATAAGGTTAGATGAATCGTTTCGATATGCAAGGAATTTCAAAATTATAATCATGTGGAGTCAGACGGACGGCTTCGAGTGAAGACCACGCCTCGGCAAACGGAGTGCGTGTCCTCCAGCTAGGTGGAGCGATGACCTCCGAAAAGTGGGAGTCATCGACTGATGATGATGAATCCTATGGAAGTTAACACATTAAACTTGAAACGATTACAGAATTATTTTTTAAATGATTAACGGTAACAGTTGTGATAACTAGGAGCGAGTATTTTTTTATTATTCTTATTATAATCTAAAAATTAAATTAAAATCCCTATTACAGTTCTCAGAATGCTGTTTGAACTTGCCAACCTTCTTATCAAAAATGTTATGCACTTTCTGCTTATAGCAAAAAAATCTTCAGTATAAAAAAAATATTAAATATTAAAAGTATTCACTATTATATTTTACAAGTATTTCAAGTTCTTTCCAAGTTAGTGCACTCTCAATTTATCGCCTAATTTGTTTGTTTGTCAAACCTAATTTGTTTTTACATCGTTAAATCGCTTGAAGACACTTTTTGTTGGTGAGGTTTTAACTAGCCACGGCAGAAATCTCCCACCGGATCAGACTCGAGCCGGGAATCGAACCCAGGACCTCTAAGTTTAAAATGCGACAGCTCACGCACTGCGCCACTGAGGTCGTCGAAATGTCGGCTATCAACCAATTGGCAGCTACGCTGAAATAAAAAGGATGCGATCACGTGTGTTTGTAAATTCCGAACAAGCGCACAAAGCACGTCTAATGCTATCCATTAACATGTCAGAGTATCAATTGTGAATGTGCAGCCACAAAATCAATTCACTCTTTGGCCCACTTAGATAAACATCTGGTCCAAGGACGCTAACGTGCCAAACGGAACTGCTGGCAAAATATTTAACGCACATGTTTAGTTACTATACGTACGGTACTGGTTCAGATTAATGTAAGTTTACAAATATGTATTTATTTAACGTGTATGTAGGTTTATTTATTGAAGTATATTATATATCTTTTGGATTTTATATATACTTATTTTGCACACGGGCGTGAGAGTTAATAAGTATGTCAATAATAAGTCAATAACAATAATATAAAAACTGTGTTTAATTAAAAAAAAAACAATATTTTAGTAAGTACTATTTATATAAGAGTATTACCATGCAAATTTTTCCAAGGGGTTTCCTTATTATAAATGTTTGTTACTGTTTTGGTGGTAATAATGAATGTATATCACACACGTGTTAAACAAAAATGGAAGATATTATATTATGAAATACTTTTCATAATTCCAAAATTTTAATATTTTTATACATAATCGCTTCTCTCGATGTTTATGTATCTATGTAAGTTCCTTGTTCAAGATTGTTTATGAATAAGCATTGCTATAACTAGTGACTTGCACATAATAAGCTTACAAATTCATATTAGAACTTCATTTTGTAAAAGTGGGCTTCTGTTTGTACCAAAACGGTGTAACGGTTCGGAAGATAGCTTCTACTCAAAAGAAAAAGAAAGCCGGCATGAAGCTTAGCAGTTACTCTTTTCCATGGTAAAAATTTCATTTCATTTCATTTCAAGTTTTGTCAGTCCCTGTCACATCTCAAAACTGTGGCTTCAACCTACTGTCATGATAAGTACATACGTAATTTTAACTACTTAATTCGAGCTTAGATTTAAAAAAGGGTGTTATTTATTTTTCTGTTGGAGTTTTCCATCCGGTTTCATTACAGTGAGTATTTTAGTGACGATTGGTGATTGGTTTGAAAGAAAAAAAGAAAATACACTGGGCGGGAAACTATGATGGCGGTTAGCTAGTTTTAAGAATTCCTATTTAGCATAAATTTTTAATTCTAATTTAAGTGACTTAAAGATCGAAATATAGAATTACAATATTGGAAGAAGTGTTTTATTAACACTACCACTGATTTTTTACTGTCATATATATTTTGCTTTTGCTTTAACTCTTAAGTCTTGAGACGAGTTTTTTTCTTATCTGTGAACCTCAAAATAAGCCCCTATTACTTTATATAGTATTAATATTCCAGGGACAACCTATTAGTAATTTAAAATTAAATTAATTTGCGTTAGCGATAGATAAGTATCGAGTTCTTTTATACGCCGCGCCGCCTGCTCCGCTCCGTGCCGCCGAGGGGTCGCGGACCCAATCCGGGACATTAGCCGGGTGTTAATGCGTTTTTTCTCAGACATGTGCTACTGCCAATTTACTGGCAAGGTGTTCTATGCGGCGCCTGTGACGTGATTTGACATATTTCGTACGTTATGTTGAAGTCTTGCATGGTTTTGGTGTTGAATATATTATTTGTTTAGCAAAACCGCATATTCATGGTAAGAAGGGTTGACCTGGGGTGATTTCTACACCATCGTCACATTTTATTATTATTCTATATTAGCACACCGCTAAATTAAGGATGATAATATTACATAATATAATAATAGGAACAGAAAATATAAGAAGCAGGATACAAAAGAATTATCGCTTGGTAGCGATCTCTGTCAGAAAACTGATGTGTTAGAAAATAGAAGAAGCAGTAGAAAGTAGGCGGCGCATTATAACCTTAAACTTGCATACGAATAAATATATCATCATCATGCTCAACCCATTACCGGCTTACTACAGAGCACGGGTCTCCTCTCAATATGAGAAGGGTTTGGCCATAGTCCACCACGCTGGCCATGTGCGGATTGGCAGACTTCACACGCCTTTAAGAACATTATGGAGAACTCTCAGGCGTGCAGTTTTCCTCACGATGTTTTCCGCGACTCCACCAGAGTGGACCCTACTCTAGGATATGACTTTTAATAAACTTTACTTTGGTTTAACTTATTTTAGAGTGTTTGGCACGAAAAATTAGTGGCTGAGGATTCTAAAGATTGCAAATGCAAAAGGGGTAAAGATTTAACAATTGTTAAATATAAAAACTAGCACAATATACCCATATATATTATAATAATCAATTTATATATTTATTACATTCTGCTTTGAAAGGATTCATCAACTGAAATAAACGCTCCCAAATCTTCGTTACAGTTCAATACTATTTTGAACTTGAAAAATGGTGCAACGGAAGTATAGAATTAGTCTATTTTGTATTTTTAAACATACCTACCTACCCACTTCCTCGCATCCATCACAGCTCGTGTCATGCTCAAACGTTAATAGTTAAAGCTATTTAAATGTAAACTGTCCTAATTCTGTAGATTTGTGTACCTAATTGATTTAGTTGCCGCACTTAGTTGAGTAGACATGAAAAGTTTTACCTCCTAGCGTTCAACGTTCATTTGTAATCCAATTGTGAATTACCAATCGGGATCGTTACAATCACAGTGCGACGATGTTACACATTCATATGCGAAATATGAAACTACTATACTATATTGTAGTCTTAAGGATTATCAAAAATTAGACATTATCGGTTTAAAAGATTCCAATGATTTCACTATAATTAGCAAAAACCTTCACTATCTAATCTTGTTGGGTTGACATAAAATGTCTTCACATATTCTATTTAATAATAATATAATTTATTTGCCAGAATATAATAAGTGCAATATTAAGATGTTAGTGAACGATGTAAGTCAATTAAGAGGACACAACATTGTAATAAATTAAATAGTGTTTTTTTTTTTTAAATATAAATTATTAACATCATGAACGGTCGTACTGAGAGCCGCGGACTTACTTATATGAGAAATCTATATTTCATATGAGCTTACTTATAAGTTACATATGTAAAATGGTCTACTAATAGTACCTACATTGAATACATGTTAATATACGTGCTTACAAACGTGAATGTCCAATCAAATTAATTACAAGAATCGTAGAGGCGAAAAGTAGTTACTTAAGTGCACTGAATCCAGTGAGCAGACCAGTAACCTTCCACAAAATACGTAAGTATTGTAGACGTAATCATCGACTCCAGCGTTACTTAAAAAGCTTCAAAGCAAGCAACGTTGGATTCCACTTAAATTTCCAACCAAAGTACCGATTGACGATTGCAATTTATGAATCACAATTCCGCCGCACTGCGACCCCTACTAAACCCCATGGCACAGCGGTCATTAATAACAAAAAGGGGAGCATTTATACTACCAGTTACCACTGATTTTATAGATGCTTTATAGCACTTGCTTGTGCATTACTATATCTACGCACGTATAGTAGTAGGCTGCACAAAATTAGTAACTCATTCAAAGGAAATTGTATTTTGTTCTATAACAAATTACCTATTGATATCTTGGAGATGTCTATCAATAAGTTCAGTTTTTATAAAACGAAAGCTTGTAGAAAAATCATATTACGATATTAAGGATTATATAAACGATAAAAAAGCTTGGGTGTGAATTGCTCTGTCTCCATGGGTGCTATAGTTTATTATTAATTTTATTCATTGTGTGAGATGGTGATAACGAAAAAAAAGAAAAACCCCGGCTAAGTTTGTTGTGGGCTTCTTCTTAGACCGGGGCGCGTTTGGAACCCTCATAGCTTTAGTTTTAAGTTTACGAATATAGTTATCACCATGAAATAACTACTGTGTAAATTATTGACGCGTCAAAAGTGCCTTTTTAAGGACTATTTGAATAAAGATTATTTTGAATTTGAATTTTGAATATATCACATAGTACGTAACTTATTAGATATAAGCACGTATATTAACATGTATTCAATGTAGGCACTATTAGTAGACCATTTTACATATGTAACTTATAAGTAAGCTCATATGAAATATAGATTTCTCATATAAGTAAGTCCGCGGCTCTCATTACAACCATTTAAACAAATGGCTAAAACCGGCTTTTGTATATAGTCTCCTAACCATTTCCTACTGTTTTAACTCCTCGATACAATAGATTTAATAGCAATGATCTATGTTATTAAAATCTTAGCTGCCTTTTTGTGATTTTTTATACACAATTTTTTAGACAATATTTACGTCACTAATTTAGATAAAGAGTACGTTATGTTATCGCCGCGATTCTATGAAGCTATTTACATTATGATGTATTTATTAATTAAGACATACATTTTACAAGTTGTTTGTAAGGGTTAAAATTTTATTAATTTTTATAAGTACAAAAGAGTATAAAACTTAATACAATACTATTCCGAAGCTCGCCAAACAGTCCGGTTACGCTGTCGCAACCAGTAGGGTTAGCACGGCTAAAAGACAGTCCGAAAAAAAATTGTTGTTTTGGATCCCGCCAAAATGGTGGCCAGTGATTGGTCTACGCAAATTAGCAAAAGACAATGGACGCCACGAGGACAGTGCTATATAATTTTAGTGATATTTTTGGAAGAAATGTTTCAATTTAAATGACGTATTTATTTAAGTTTTTATAGTTACGATTAGAATGAAGCCTAGGGCTCAGTAGAATTTTTTGCATATTACCTCAGGTAGGCAATAAATAGTAAACGTAACCATATTGTAATAAAGTACAGATATAAAAGGATTACTATTATGTACCCGTTATTACCGAGTTACATCGAACGTTTTGTCCAACATTATGCCCACTGACTCTATTGTCAACGCTCTATTACAGCGACATGATTAGGTATTATTCTCGTAGGCCAATTATTAACTTAAATCGTTTTGGTGTTTATTCAACTGGGGTTTAAAAAAAAATGTCTTTGAAAGCAAATTAGATTGTTTGCTGTTGAGAAAAGTTTGTGTTGATATCTTCAAATTATAATAATGGAGAGCAGGTAACCTGATGTTAAGGTTTGGTAAGTGAGCTTCAGCTACAAGTAAAAAATAGTTTTCTGTTGTTTGGTTACAAATATGATCGCTCATGTATTTATTACGTAATTAAAACAATCGTGTTTGATTTGGTTAGGTGCATACAAAATTTAATAGTGGATCCCTCCCTACATTATTTATTCATACAAATAATCTAACTGGTAAAGAGTTAGGTAAAACAGCGTTGTCCGTGTGGCGTCGATGAATTCAAATTCAAAGTAATCTTTATTCAAATGATTGATCTATGAAAGAAGTTTTTGATACGTGCCTTTCATATTTTTTTACATGATAATGTAAATACGTTACGTAATATTAAAACAAAAGCTATGAGGGTTCCAACCGCGCCCGTCACGGAATACATCTTAGGATATTCTTTTTGCAATTACCATATCAAATTGTAGCTGTAAATGTTTTTAAGAGTAACCAAGTTAGATCCATAATTCATATCTATGGTATTTTTTTATCATAAGAAAACTTTCTTTGAGGACTTTTTTACGTTTAATATAAACTTTGAGGTTCATCATCATCATCATTCATGATCAACCCATTATCGACTCACTACAGAGCACGGGTCTCCTCTCAATATGAGAATGGTTTGGCCATAGTCCACCACACTGGCCATGTGCGGATTGGCAGACTTCACACGCATTTGAGAACGTTATGGAGAACTCTCAGGCGTGCAGGTTTCCTCACGATGTTTTCCTTCACCGTTGAAGCAAGTGATATTTTAATTGTTTAAAAACGCACGTAACTCCGAAAAGTTAGAGGTGCGTGCCCGGATTCGAACCGCCGACCTCTGATTAGGAGGCTGACGCCGTAACCACTAGGCTATCACCGCTTCGTAACTTTGAGGTTAATGAGAGATAAATACAATATTTTATGTTTGGTTCTTATGCACGGAACATAGGTCCTGGTCAGATAGGATATACCCAGATTTACTTAAGATGTGGATTGCCTAAAGCATGAGTGTATACCATGCAGTTTTGCAGATCATCGGATTCGTCGTAAAAACTTTGTTAGGTCTTGTAGCAATAGAAATACCGTTTGTGACCAACATAAACCTAATTTCGTGGTATATACGTCACAATAAGTTATTGGGTATTTTATAGGATCCATTTAAGGTTTTTCTAGGCCATGGCGACGAAACATCTGAGCAGACGGGCGCCGTTGAGCCTGATATATGACACTAGGGATACTTATAAATCCCCATTGTGCCAAGTCTAGACGTCAGATACTGTGAAAAACATGTTCACAATGATAGAGTGTACAGTAGGAATCTTTTAATTAAATGACCTTAAAAACTATAAATAGCGATCCTTTTCCACAAGAAACACTTTTGGGTTAACTTACACTTACTTATTTAAATAGTCAATAAACAATTTCTTTATTTTTAAGTACCTTATGAAGTCGTTAAAACATCTATGGGTGATGTGGTGCGATGGTGCTCATCGTCAATTCCACCTGACCAAATTATATTTTTAATCATTTATGGGGAACAAAATACATTAGAATACAGTATATGAAGCGGTGATAGCCTAGTGGTTAGAAGGTCAGCCTCCTAATCAGAGGTCGGCGGTTCGAATCCGGGCACGCATCTCTGACTTTTCGGAGTTATGTGCGTTTTATAAAAATAAAAAAATAACACTTGCGTGCAGGTTTCCTCACGATGTTTTTCCTTTACCGTTGAGGTAAAGGAAAAACATCGTGAGGAAACCTGCACGCCTGAGAGTTCTCCATAATGTTCTCAAAGGCGTGTGAAGTCTGCCAATCCGCACATGGCCAAACCCTTCTCATATTGAGAGAAGGCCTGGGCTGTGTAGTGAGCCCGGTAATGGGTTGATCATGATGATGATGACAGTACATAAAAGATTAACCTTGTTAACTGCATTAGACAAAACTGAGTTTCAGTTAATTATGGCTATGGAGAGTAAATGTACGAATTACTAAAAATATACCCAAAATTGCAATAGGATAGTACTTATAAAATTTGAAAATTTTCCTAGAGTTCTCTAGAATCCCACCATTTTATGCCAAATCCCTGACGACACTCGTAAGTATACCCGTAGTATACTCGTAGTTAAAAAAATACCCTTTTTTTCGAAGTAATTTAAAAAGACATACTACTTTTGGATTTTCAATTTAGTTTATTTAAGTAATTTGTCTATAGTGGAATGGGCAAAAAAGACGGAAAATAAAGATTATAGTACATGACTCATATACCTACCTACTTCACAACATCTATACGAAAAAAAAACGAATTAGGAAAACGTGTCGTCAAAAGTTACTTTAAGTCTCTTTAGCCCTCTTAAGCACAAAAATCATTATACTCCTAAAGAGCACCAAATGTGCAAATTTTATTCCGTCACAGACCCCGATATTAGTTTCAGTGGGTTTTATTAAGTCTTATACCAAATAACCTTATGAACGTTACTCTAGTCCCATGTTTGCTTTGTCCACCAAATTAGGGTGTAAATGATCGTATATTTTCCTAAATGTTTTGTGCGGAATATACAAGAATTAATAGAAGACTACGTAACAAATGTTTCTCTGTCCCCTTTCTTCGCAATGGCTTCAGAAATCTTTGAGGCAAAAATCAGAGCACACTTAATTTTATGATTTTCTCTAACCCTTATAAGCTGTCGTCACAGACCATACAAGCGAAGCTAGCAAGGGAAATAATGTTATAAGCGAGATCGTAGCTAGGAGTTTTTTTTTATTTCACTACAAGTTAGCCCTTCACGGCAATCTTACCAGGTAGTGATCAAGCAATCTAAGATTATAGCGGGCTAACTTGTTAAGGGTATGGTAGACCCGTACTCCTAATTGGTTTCTACGTACCGGAACGCTAAATCGCTTGGCGACACGTCTCTTTTGGGTGGTAACGACCGAAGCCTCCCACCAGACTAGACTCGAGCCAGGAATCGAACCCAGGACCTCCCACTTAATGAGGTCGAAACACATATCGTGGGGTTGAGCTTTGGACCGTATAGGAAGTTATACATGGAATGTGAATTACGGGGGTTATAGCCCCCAATACTCCCCCCTGCCTACGGTTATGAGCGAAGCCCGTCAAGAGCGGAAGACATTAAGTCGCGACGTCCCGCCAGCCCTCCCGTCCCCTCCGAATTTATCGCAATCCGATACCGACTTGCGTATTCCGTGAACGAACAGCTTTGATGTATGTTATGACGACTCATAAAACATAAAGCTACTATATGTTACGCATATTACAGATTTACGGCGAAACAAATCACGCGTAGCTTAAAATCCTTTGAGTTTGCATGTACGACGACTATAAATATAATCTATATCCAGCTCTGAAAAATGAAATTATTATTAATATAATTATAGTTATTCAAGATCAACTAATTAAACTATTAATTAATCTATGATGAAATGATGATGATGATGAAATTTTATTTTATTTAGTAGCTTACTCGGCAGACGTTGTTCGAACAAGAATGCTAAAATCGCTTTTAAAAAATGACGGTTGGTGGTAGGTCGGTAAAACATTTTGGGTTGTATGCTGAGAGTTCTCCGTAATGTTCTCAAAGGCGTGTGATGTCTGCCAATCCGCACATTGTCAGCGTGGTGGCCTATGGTCAAACCCTGCTCATATTGGGAGGATCGTGCTCTGTAGTGAGCCAAGAATGGGTTGATCATGATGGTCATGATTAACATCGGATCCACCCATCCTCCTTATCGGTTTGATGGTATGTCTTTGCGAGTGGGATAACTTGCTGCGGCCGAAGCCTCCCACCAGACTAGACTCGAGCTGGGAATCGAACCTAGGACCTCCTAATTAATAATAAGAACGCGCTGCGCGATGAAGGTCGTCAAAACTACAAAACATTGATAACATAATAAGTTGTACGCCTACTTTATGGGTTCCGGTTAGCTCATTAATTTATTATTTTACCTTAGATGCCGTGTTGTGATAATTTGTTTATAGAGAATTACATTTAACTCCACTCACTCAATTAACTCCACTGAAAACATGTCAAATAATATGCATATTTTTTACGTATACAGTGTACGCTATATAACCGTTCGCATGTTAAGAAATAGCGTTTTATTGCGATCCATATTTTCATAGGAAATAATATGACGGGGAAATTATATGGCCATGCGATCTCTCTGCCACGGATATTTTTTTTGTATTCAATTACAAGTTAACCCTTGACGATTATCTTACGAGATGAGGCAGTCTAAGACGGCAGCTCTAACCTGTTAGTTACTCGTAGTTTACCATATCCTAAAACAAATGCTACTTCCTTTGGTGGTAACTAGCCATGGCCGAAACCTTCCACCAGACCAGATCTGAAAATATTCAGAAATGATGTATCTAAATTGGGACACTTTAATCTGGCCGGGGATTAAACCCCCAATAATAAGAAAACTGGACTCAAGAAGATCGTCAAAAAATTCTGTTTATCGAGTCAAAAGGACACTATTTTACCCAAGCACTGCACATCACTGCTTTTATAGTTTTTATGTCTTTGTTGTAATAAAGCTATTTGCTATATATCTCTCTAGTCTATTTTGATAGGTCTAAAATCGTTTTATTTATCATCCTTTTCTAAAAGTATCGTTTTGAGAAGGACAATATTAATTTTAGAGGCCATTATAAGTTTGCCATCAAACCCTAGGTATTTATTTTATTATAGTTATTTTATTTTATTTTATTTTATTTTATTTTACAAGGAAAACTTACAGCTAATAGAAAAACTAAATAGATAAGAACAGAAGAAAACTAAAGCTAATTACAAGTTTTCACAAATAAACAGCAAGAAATACAAGAAGAACTCAACTGGGGGAAAGAAAAAAGAATAAAAGGGGAAAACAATAACAATAAAAGGAGAAAGAACAAAAACAAACAAAATAAAAGAAAAAAAAAAAAAAAAAACGAATGGTCAACGAATTATTTAACAAAAACACGCGAATTAAAGAATTCGTTGGCCAGGGCTCTACGAATAGTGGATGCAGAGATGCAAAAAATGTCTAATTTTTTGTTATTTTTAAAATTTTTATTAAAAGATAAAGCAGATCTAAGCAGATATGAGTTTTTTCGGAACTTAGTATGCGCGTGTGGTGTCTGCAAGATTGAGAAGGTTCGAGGATGAGTATTAATGGGGATTTTAAAAGATAACTTCCCAAGAAGCTGTGCACAATCAACTATGTTATTTGTGATATTGATAAGATACGAAATATCACTTATATTTCTACGAATGGCTAGTGGTAGAAGGTGTAACTGGGCACAAACGCCTTCATAGCTCATATTAGATTTGAGTTTAAATTTGTATTTGATGAATCGAATAAATTTTTTCTGGATTCTCTCAATACGCTGAATATACACCTCATATTGGGGGTTCCAAATTTGAGATGCATATTCAAGGTTGCTCCTCACTAAGGCACAATATAGAACTTTAATTGTTTTAAGTTTTGTGAAATCTTTAGATGAACGGATTAGGAATCCCAACATTTTTGATGCCTTGCTTACAATTTGGTCCACATGTTTATCGTACATAAGCTTACTGTCAACTGTAACACCTAGATCTCGTATGGTAGATACACGATCCAGCTCATGACTCTTTAACTTGTAAGTGGATCTATAAACGTTGTGCTTGCGCGTAAAAGACATGACAAAGCATTTAGAGACGTTGAGGTCTAATTTATTAACTATACAATATTGATCAAGTCTAAGTAAATCATCCTGAAGACGGCTCTGGTCAGTATCGTCATTTACTACTCTAAAGATTTTCATATCATCAGCAAAAAGCAAAACATTAGAATTTTGGAAACAAATGTCAATATCTTGAATAAAAATAATAAAGAGCAATGGTCCTAGCAAAGAGCCCTGCGGCACGCCTGAAGGAATACTACGCCAGGATGAGGTATAGCCATTGAGTACTACAGCCTGGGATCTATTTTTTACATACGAAGAAAACCAGCGAAACAGGTCTCCTCTTATGCCAGCCTTAGCTAATTTAAGTAACAATATATTATGATCGATTCGATCAAAGGCCTTGCTGTAGTCAGTGTACACTGCATCAACCTGATCTCGATTATCCATTCTATCAGATACAAAGTCAGTAAATAGAGCTAGATTTGACACTGTGGATCTTCCTTTGACGAAACCATGCTGCAGGGGACTAAAGTGAAGCTTTAAAACTGAGTAGAGTTGATCATATACTACGCGTTCCAGTATTTTTGCCAAAATGCAGAGTTTAGAGATAGGCCGATAATTGTTAATAAGGTGCTTAGGACCCTTCTTATGAACAGGTGTTATAAATGCCGATTTCCAAATCTTAGGTACAATCCCATCCTTTAATGATTTTTTATACAACAAGGTTACGGGGTAAGACAGAGTTTTTGCACAATTGACTAGGAAGATGGGTGACAAAGAATCAGGACCTGCAGATTTATTTGGATCTAGTGACGTTAGCAATTTACGTACTAGTTCTTCTGTCACCTGGATATTGTGAATATCAGCTGCAGTAATAAATAAATCATAGGATGGGGAGGAGGTGGAAACAGATGTGGAGTCTGATGAACCTTGATGGTTACTCAAGAAGGTAGAAAAAAAGTATTTTGAAAATAGCTCGCATATACCTTTACCTGAGTCATTTGTTTCATCAAAGTAAGTCATGGACGCCGGAATGAGGTTATATTTACGTTTGCTATGTAAGTGAGACCAGAAAAATTTAGAATTTGAAATGATCGATTCTTCAGTTTTGTTTAAAAAGTTTCTGTAGCAAAGGTTCTCGACTTCTAAAGCCTTCTCACGTAGACGCTCAAACTCAAACTTATCCTCGAGATTACCATATACTTTGAATTTCGTGTGATATTTAAACTTTTCTTTAATTATTTTAATTAATTCAGTAGTGTACCAGGCTGGGTACAACTTCCTATTTTTTATTAAGCGTTTGGGAATATAACTGTCACGCAGATCGTACAAAACTTTATAAAAGAGTTCAACAGCATGGTCAATATCAGAATTGGATAACAAATCTAACCAGTTCAAAGCAGCTAGTTCTTCATTGATTTTATCAAAATTTCCACGTCGGTAATTGTAAACTACTCTGTTACTAGGAATGAGATGATTATCGATGGGAAAGTTAAGCACTATATCAAGAGATGGGTGATACGGGTCCTCAGGTGTAAGAGGATCTAGACAGGCAGATACAGTAATGTCAGAACCGTTGTACAAAGCCAAGTCGAGCAGACGACCATAATGATTCAAGACTGAGTTGTATTGGTATAAGCCGCATACAGATAGTGTGTCAATGAAACTAATTAAATGGCTAGATGAAAAATTAATGGCTTCCAGGTAAGAATTCGCACAATGAGTCCATTCGATGGAACTCATGTTAAAGTCTCCCAATAATAAAAATTTATCATCGGGATTGTTGGCCATAACCAATTCCAAGTTATCAGAAAAGTTGACAAGCTGTGTTACGAATGAATTACCCGAGGCGTCCTCGCAAAGATATAGCGTGCACAGGTGTAGGTTCACTTTAGGAGCTCGTTTCAATCGCACGGTCACCCAGATGTCCTCCGCGGAAGAATGCCAGTCGGGCTGATCCTCCGCTAGGACATCCTTGTTAACTGCGATGAGCACGCCGCCACCGCGTAACTGACCAGTGCGAGAAAAGTTGCGGTCGCGACGCCACACACAGTAACGCCTATCGAATAATTCATCACTAGTTATTTGATCGTTTAACCAAGTTTCTGTCAGACACAACACGTCATAATTCAATAAGCCGAGTGACTTTTTAAATTCATTGGTTTTAGTACGAAGTCCTCGGACATTTTGATAGTATATCGTTAACTTTAACACTGTAAAGACAAATCTAAAGCGATTATAAAATGATTAACCCAGACAAGGAGGCATTTGAAACTAGACACAAAAATTATGTTATTAACTCTGGCAGTGAGTAAATAGATAGTTGAATCAAAATAATAAAATGATATGTGTAAAGTTTTGTGCATTGTGTATAATGTGCAAGTCCGCGAATTTGACATGTTAGCCTGCTCTGTTAGGACTGAATGATTAAATCGAAAGTGAGTTATAGTAAATTTTCTTACATCAGCGCACCACTTTACAAGCACCAAAATTAACTTATTGCAGTAAGAATTAATAAACACAAAGTTTATAGAATAAGCTATAAAAGGATAAGAAAATTTGCAAATGTAAATAAGATAAGATAATGCACTACAAATTATATTAAGTACAAAATCATAAGTAACAGTCAGTTCACCAAACAAGCAACTCGAAAAACAAAACAAAAGCCGTTCCTTGTAACCATGAAAATACTCGACAAGTATATTATTTACATAACTTAACATTTGAGTACTGCAATTCACGTATATAGAAGTCAACAAGGACCAAGTTGAGCAATAACAACATAACAAAAAATTTGAACATAATCTTTCAAGTTTAATAGTATTACACATTTGCGGGTGAATCTTAAAAAATCTCTTACTAAAATGTGTGAGTTCCCAGGAAAGTGGACTATACCGGTTAGTGCCTTGATAAGGGAAAATAAACCGTAAATGTATGAGGATAATATAATAATTGTCGTGAGACTGAAGAAAACACACGAGTGAGTTCCCCGTGGGAGATGTACATACTTCATAGTTACAAAGAACAGTGCAGGAGTTATCAAGCGTTGGGTCGCTCAGTGAGTGAGTGGACTGCATCACCACGGCAAATTTATTAAAGGTGATAGAAAGATGAAAATATAAATATTTTAACCACACTATTAAACGATTAACACACACTAGCAAATTTTTTGGAGATCCAGTTCTGAATTTATTACGAAAACTTTGGAGGTTAACGATTTTTTCGCCCATATTTTTGAGTGTTTTACCCAAATGAATTGAAAATTAGCGCTCTTTTGAATCGACTTAGCTTTAGTTAACAACTGCTTGTAGAACGGGGTTAAGTGATCGTTTACATAAATGCTACCACTGGTGACAGTAAAACCGAGAGCATTAGGCGAGAGCTGTCTGCGTTTCCTCATAGCGGCTACAAGATCTTCTTTTATATAACGGTTAATAAACGAGACAATAATTGGTTTTGGGGCTTCTTTTTGATAAGTAGGTACTCTAGTAACCATGTTAATATCTTCTTTTCTAATTGTGCAACCAAGAAGCGTTCCAATTTGTGCCGTTATATCAAAAAGGTTTTCATCTTTCTTAATCGGGACGCCTTTAATTTCAACATTATTTATGCGCAACCATTGATCCCTCTCGTTTTTCTCTGAACTCAGTTGGTTAACCTCAGCCTGCAGTTTCGGTACATTCTCAGCTAGTTTCTGGAGTTGACTCAGACCACATTCGACGGCATCAACCCTATCGGAGAAACCCTTGATAGTATCATGCGCGAATTGAAGGGACTCTTTCAATTCCGTTATGTCAGCCTTTAAAGTTTTCAAGTCCTCGTTCAAGCTGCGAAGGGGCTTTAACTGCTCGGTGATGCTGAGTAACTGCCCATGGAGCTGGTCAAGGGTGACGGGCGTTGGTGAGATAATTCCCACTTCGGGACTACTGGTCGACGAGCCACCACTCTTGCACCGTGGACATTTCCACGTTGCCTTATTTTTCCCCAGTTTACGATATCCAGATTCTGTGATCGCAGCACAGGAGAAGTCATAGTGACGCTTACAAACACTGCAAAGTGCGCCATCATTAAAATCTTTCTTGCACCTCCCGCACGTAAACATATTGAAAATAGTTGAGAACCCCTGAATCAAACAGTAACTGCGCGGTTTAACAAGTGACCGTGCGTCGAGTTCGAGACCCAGCGAGCGACTCACAGTTAAAGTCAGTTCTAAAAGTTTCATCCTTTTACCTCTTCTGCTATCAAAATTAGTCCCGACGCTAGCATAATTTATGTGAGATATGCCGCTTCTTAAAGCTGGTTTAGTTATGGTATTGATTTTGGTATTTTTAACTCTGTAACATTTGTTTTATTTCATATTGTTCAATGTTATTATTTAACTAGGGTTATTTAACAAACTACCTTTACAAATAAAAAATTAGTTAGTTGAGAATCTGGTTGTTGTCGCATTTATGTAGGTTTCTTGATTTACTAGTGCCAAAATCGTTTGTGGGACCATTCCATTGATATCATTTTTCATGGCGACTCTAAAAGCGTGTGAGGGCGGTCGGTCAACGGCTCGCCTAGCCTAGACGAAGTCGATAAAAAACATTAATTTAATATTTATTAATATATTCGCTTCTAACCAGCTTTTATGATATAATCGAGGTTAAGGGTTAATTATTTCATTTAAACAAAACAATTTCACGCTTTGCATTAGGATAACACAATAATTATTATCGTGTTAAATAATTGGCTAAGTTTGTTGTGGGATTCTTCTTAGACCAGGGCGCGTATGGAACCCTCATAGCTTTAGTTTTAAGTTTACGAATGTACGAGTTATCACCATCACTTACCACCAGTTGAGATTGCATTCTTCAAGTGGATAAAAATAAAAATTAACAGTACTATATTATGTTTTATTTATTTATTTTTGTATTCTTTCGATATTTGTTTTTTTTTATATACACTACAAGTTAGCCCTTGACGGCTATATCACCTGGTGGTTAGTGATGCTGTCTAGAATGGTATCAGGCTAACCTGTTAGGAGTATGTTAAACCCACACGCCTAATTGGTTTCTATGCGACATCGTGCAGGAACGCTAAATCGCTTGGCGTCGTTCGTTCGGTAGTGTGGTAACTAGCAATGGCCGAAGCCTCCTACCAGACCAGACTCGTGCCGGAAATCCCAGGACCTCCAACTTTATAATGCGACAGCGCACACACTGCGCCACGAAGTGATCTTGTGTGTGTAATAAAGAGTTTTCATAATTATTCTTATTATTATATCTACTGCTGTCAGATCGAGGATGAGTATTTATAAAAGAAAGAAGTAAGTAAAATTATGTATCTAATGACATATTTATTGCTTGAAAATACGAAGCTATTATGTTATGCGTCTTCGAGCCCGCATATTGTGTCAAGATTATCGTGTAGTGTGTTCGTTCGTCGCTTATCCGAGATATTTATGTGGCCACCATTGTAATTTGTAATTGAAGATACCTTCAAAGTTAACACTTTATAATTTTGCCTTTTACTGTGAATACAATCCTTATTCAAATAGATAAAAATACGTTTTATGTGCCAACAAACGTTGTCTTTTACAAAGTAACCCGTTTGATTAACTTAGTTAATTTGAAATTTGAATAACTTTTTAAATAATAAACTAAATTATTTGAATAACTTTTTGTCTTAACTTTTATATTTAATATTGCTTCTCAAGTTACTGGTCATTGCAAATTCAGACGCTGCCTCAACTATTTAATAAGAAAATGTACTATAAAAGTTTACTCGATTGTTATTATCGTTGGTCGAAAATAATTCATATTGCAACTATATATTTTTTTAATTAGAACAAGAAATAAACCATAACAACTGTTAATTCTCACTATCAAAAAAGTAAAATAATATTTGATTTGATTTACATGTGCTTTTATTTGAATCCACTTACACAAATATAAGAAAATCACTTATTATTAACTAATAAGGTTATAAATGTCTTTATTTTCTTAAATACTTCGTAAAATTCGGATAATTCGGATTTGTGCAAAATCCGTTTCAAAGAATCCGGATTTTAAATCAGATACGGGATCAATGAAGAAAAGAAAATGCTAGAGCATTTTTCCTGGACGCAATATATAATTTCGCAAGTTACACAGAAGTCTATTTCAGCCCTCAAGTTGTTTGTACTCGGATTGCAAGCCAAATGTCAACAACAACCAAAACTGTTGCCATTGTTACTGTGGTTATCGACATATCTCGGTAAAGTCACCGTCCCGCTACTTACGAGACTTATCTTACACAACGTTCCAAGTCAGGGCAAGGCTAAACATGCATTGTATCTCGGCCTGAAATATGTTAGGAATACTTATCATCATCGTAATCAACCCATTGTCGGCTCACTACACAGCGCCGGTCTCCTCTCAATATGAGAAGGATTTGGCTATATATTTTTTTTTCGGACTGTCTATTAGCTGTACTAACCCTATTGGTTGCCACAACGTAACCGGTCTGTTTGGCGAGCTTCGGAAAGAAGTTCTGCCAGAAGAAATTTTGAGCCCTAGGGCTCGAAAAACGTAAGGGACCGTCTGACTAAGGGCGCCTCCTTTGAGGCCGAACCTCGGCTTAGGCGACGTTTGGGATAACGGGGGGGTCGGACGGTGAGTGGTCCGTACGTCTCCGAGGCCGTCGATGGAGCCCACGTCCGGATGACGTAAGATATCAGGGACCTCGTCTTCACCGGTGAAGACGGTGTGTAGCGTATGATTGCACGCAACTATCTTGGCTATAGTCCACCTCGTTGGCTATACGCGCATTGGCAGACTTCACACGCCTTTGAGAACTATGGAGAACTCTCAGGCATATAGGTTTCCTCACGATGTTTCCCTACAGCGTTGAACCAAGTGATATTTTAATTGCTTAAAAACGCGCATTCCTACGAAAAGTTAGAGGTGTGCGTGTTCGGGATCGAAGCCCCGACCTCTGATTAGGAAGCAGACGTCCTAACCACTATCACAGGAGTATTTATTTAACTAGTTATAATAGTGTTAGTTATAATATAGCTAATACTGTAATGCTTCAATATATTCAGTTATTATATTTAAGCATTGCAGTATTTTATATATTAATAATTTGTATTTGAATTCGTAAAGAATTTAGTGTTTAAATCATTTTACCCAAACGTCGCTGTCTCGGCAAATAGAAACGTAACAAATAGAAACAGTTATGTTTGAGCAACATAATACTCAGACGAGTACACAATAAACCGATACCGTCATTCTCTTTTTCGCTATTATAGACGATTCGTTGTTATCAAGCAGAGAAAGCACCGATAAAGGAAATCGTGGGAGTTTACTTACCAAAGAAAGTAAATACGAAACGCCAACATCGATGCCAAACGATTATAATTATCGGGTTTCTAACGCACCGCTTTTTGACATCGGCATTTGTATAAATATCGTTTATTTGCCAATAGCGATATTAGGATTTTATTCCGACCATCGCATTGCGACCTACTAACAGTACCGTAAGCGATAGCGTAGACGGGTCTACGGGTCATTTTTTTTGTTTTTGTGAAGTTAAATGTTCAGAAGGAATTTAGAACTAACTAATCAATTCATAAATAAGTAAGTATTCATTACGCGAGCGAGCTGACCGGACTGTCGGCAGCCAGATTCCGTAGTTATACGCTCGTTTACGTGACACAACACGAAGCACGATCGAACGCGATCTACTGTAATAGACAGCGCTCGATCGATTCCTCACAAGTTGAAATTAACTTTAACGTGATGGAATAAGTTAAATATCTCGCACTAGGCACTCGGAAACGGGTGGAAGCTCACAATGGCCGTTTTGTTAGGCTGACTTTTTAAAACTACCCCCATTTTTACGGCGTTAAGTATTGCTGTATATTCCGGACTCTTACCGTTTAACTCGACGGAGTTCCCACTAATCCGTGAGAATACTTTAAATAGTGCACGACTATTTAGCGAACAAACTACATTAGAAGATGGAGTTATTTTAGCGTTATTATATCAATCAAATTTGGACTACAATCGAATTGTTTCGATCCAAATTACTTTCGGCTTATAAATATATGCATCTTCATAAGTATTTAAAATTTTTGATGAACTCGAATTACATTCGTTAAAAATAGAATATAGGTATTATGTACAGAACGAAACATCAATTTTCTTGTCCGCACGTCACTTTAATATTAATCGCAAACATTGTTAATTCCGCATTACTTGGGTATCGGGCCTGAAATCAATCTTAAATATGTCGATACTGCAACAGGAAATGGCGAAAAAAGGCCGTAATAAGCGGACGATGTATTGAATATCAATGGACCTCAATGGACGCTGGCCACCTGCTTGCAAGTGCCACTGAATGGGTGACGCGTGCGGGGAAAACGATGCTTCCATCATACGTACCGGTTTGATTCCGATACTAGTTTCGCCCACTACTTCATCCTTAATATTCGGCCTTTTTTTTTTCGTTTTATGGCTTTACACAGATTAGCCAATGTCAAGTTTATTATTTTATTAGTTCTTTTATTATGGCTTTGCACAGATTAGCCAATGTCAAGTTTATAGCAACGTAGAAGTTAGGGAGATATGGCGGGAAACTTCGCACTCCGCGGACGCGGCTCCCTCAAACCTTTCCCAAATCAATACCTGTTAACCATTCAGAAAACCAACCACTACACAAACGACACCAAAACTGTCCACGACACAACCGACACCAGTCCTTTTCAAAGTTAGCCAACAAACATTAATTCAAGAAAAGCGTGAAAAAACCGCGCCCGCCATATACGAAGTCTCCCGCCTTTCTCAATTCGGCCTTCGATATTCAAATATTATGAAATACAGTTTAAAAATAATGCGAACGCTTCTGACACGAAAATTTTACTCTGTGGGCCTTCTTACAGTTGACGGCGCGAAATAGTACTAAGTAATATCCTTTTTCTTTGTATTTTTTTAACAAGCACTCCAGCATCAGCATCTGAAAATAAGTTTTTTTTTTGTGTTATTAAAATTTTAATTTGAAAATCGTGTTCTTTTTTATTTTTATAGATCTTATGTCAAAATATCAAAATAGAGTGTTTTTGTTTAAATATGATGTTTTATTATGAGTCATATCCAGTGTCCGAGTTACTTGTTAATTTACGTACTACTTACTTAAAATCTTGACAGATGTTTCTGTATTGTGAAATTTTGTTTTTGCATTATTTTTCGCTTAGTTTAGGGTTTCAATGCGTTGGAGGATTTCTTATTTGCTGTATTGTTAAAGATAGCAATTGGGTTTCCTGTTAAAATACTCAGAACCTGCTAGTAATTAGGAAGTTGGCATTGGCCACTTAGATATGTAAAGTTCTTAAATATTAGAGCCAATTAATGGTATTATACTGTAAAGTAAGTTAAGTGACGTAATATCCATAGATTAATAATGACGATGATAAAAAGTATTGATATAAATATACAGTTATGTTATTACAAAATAAAATAAAAAAATAAGTAACTTACAGAAAGACGAAACTATATTATCCGTGATCTCAACAAAAAAAAAGTTAACAAACGTCAGAGATAAGGCGCGAAAAATCAATAATTGACACACAGACACAATGTTTCCCAGTTCTTTGTATCGATATTTCATTATACTTTTATTACGTCCGCGATGCGTCTACAGAAAAACTTCATGCATGAAAAGCCTCGATCCGAACACACGGAGTCATTTTACACAGACAGCTTGGCTGCAGTGGTTTGTATTACATAATCATCTGACTCTCATGATAAATAAATAATCATCATCATCATGATCAACCCACTGATGGCTCACTACAGAGCTCAAGTCTCCTCTCAGTATGAGAAGGGTTTTGCCATAGTCCACCACACTAGCCATGTGCGGATTGGCAGACTTCACACGCCTTTGAAACATTATGGAGAACTCTCAGGCATGCAGGTTCCCTCACGATGTTTTCCTTCACCGTTAAAGCAAGTGATATTTTAATTGCTTAAAAACGCGCATTTCCTCCGAAAAGTTAAGTACGTGCCCGGGATCAACCCCGACCTCTGATTAGTAGGCGGACGCCCTAACCACTAGGCTATCACAGCTTCTACATACTGGATAGCTCGTTATTTTATCGTCATCATCATAATTAACCTATTATCGGACCACTATAGGGCGTGGATCTATTCTCATGCTGAAAAGGGTTGATAGTCCATCACGCTGGCCAAGAGCTTATTGGTAGATATGAGAAATCTGAGATCATTATGGAACACTTTCATATGCAGGTTTCCTCACGATATTTGCTATCCCGTTAAAGCAAATTTAAAATTGTAAAAAATATATTTTAAAATCACATAAAACCCTAAAAATAATAGAGGTGCGCGCCGGTAATCGAACTTGGTTCCCCAAAAAGGCCGAAGTGTTCCCTGTACTTTTTAGTTATTACTCATGGTGCATTCATTACACACGAAATACACTACCTTGGGTGCAAAACTTTTTTTAGGGACACGAATCTTTCCGTTGTTATCTCGAATACTCACGCATTTTTATGCTATTCGAAATCTTATAAACTAATTTATTATTTATTTGTTTATTTATTATTAATATAAAAGGAATATAATTAATTATACAACGGCACCGAAAAAACCAAAGAGGTTTGTCCTCCGTGCTAATCTGTTACTTAACAGCTTAAAACTAGAGGAACTGAGTAAGCATATTAGGCATGAAAAGAACATTTCCTAACTGAGTTAGACGGTCGACACAAATGAGTCAACCGTCCAACTCAGCCAAAAAATATTTTTTTAATTTCTGTTTGACATTTTTAATATGTAATAACGACGGAATATCTTCGCCAATAAATCTTGCATCGTGAACATTGAGTTGGTCATCATTGAATGACATAAGGTATCATTCGATATTGACCATATAACAGAAGATGTTTAAAATAAAGTAACATAAAAGCATTACTGATCAATTAAAATTTACCGCAACCAAAATTGTTATCGTATGTAATCGTGATTCCTTTATTCCAATGTCAAATAGTGAAAATATACGAGTACCTACGTAAATTTAAAAAAAAGACATTAAGGCATTTGTTTAGATATTCAAACATGTATTTCCACATATTAATTAAGTTTTGGAACGAAGTTCCTTATCGCGCGTTGTGAAAGGGGGCTAGACGGAAAAAAATCTTACGAAAAGTTGTCACGACACTTTTTGTTATTATAAGCTGTGCGGCGTCGCATGTTTCTCTGTCTGTCTCTCTCTCTCTTATAGAAAGCAAGCCAGATATTTTCATTTCTATTTCGCATTTAACAGTGTGGTGTCGCGACGATTATTTTTGTTGACTGTATACAGGTTTTTTGTAAATAATAAAAAATAATAATGAATGAATCCTGACAGTGTTTTTGCACAAGTTCCGGATATTGCTGATGGAGTACAAAATTGAGCCTACTAATTAAGTTTATATAACATTATATTTGTTAATAATAAAAAAAATATTATAACTTAAATAAAATAAAATTTTATTACAATTCCTTCACTAAGTAATCGAAAGGAACTTCGTTCCATCCGGGTGTCCCTTGACACCTCTCAAGTTTTTTTTTTTAATTATTACTTTTGTAATAGCCATTGTGAACGCCGTAAGTAGGTAGATAGGTAGTAAATATATTGTGAAAAAAGATGTTGAAAATTCACATAGTGTGTTCCACGCAGGTAAAAAGTCCATCTTTGTTTTAAACTCAGTATAAACCTGCTCAGGTTTAACCTGTCATCTCTTTGCACAGATTTCAACTCTTTTTTGGTTTGCACTTGTTTGATAGGTACATGGCTTTTATAGGTTTAATATTTTATCGATAAATAGCATCTTTAATACGAAGTTGTCACAGAATAAATTCACTAAAAGCAGAGTTACGTAGTCGACGAAGCTTTTAATAATAGGTATACTGTCGTAACATCTGAAGTACTACTCAGTTCGATATAGAACGCCTGTCTTATACCACGGTCATCCTACTAATATTATAAACGCGAAAGGTTGCAAGGATGAATGGATGTTTGTTACTGTTTCACGTAAAAACTACTGAATAGATTTTTATGAAACTTACAATAATAAAGCTTATACATCAGAATAACACATAGGCTACAATTTATAAAGATATTGTGTGAATTGTAGAAAATATGACGATAAGTGTCAAGTAAGAAGGATAAAGTCTACCATCTGCCATTTTAATGTTATAATGCTAGTTCTTTTCTACGCCACGCTAATATAAGCTACTCGAAATAGTAACAATGCGCAGACGAATTCGCGGGCGGTTAGTACTACATAGAAATAGGAATAAGCTTAGGATACGCAAGTGCGATCCTCAACTTTTCCAATTCTTGTGGAGGATTTAACCTCTTATTTTCATACTGTCCGCCTACCCTGGTTTAAAACGCTTTTAGTTATGCAATCCTTATATTTTAATGTTTTCGTGATTCTACTGATACTAGTATGCTAAGTTGGTGCTCGGTTCTGGCTTAGAATACCTGGTGTTTGATTCTTCTCTCAAGTCTCCACACAGTTGGGCAAGTCCATAAAGTCCTCCAACCCGCATCGAAGCAGTGTGGAGGGACTAATCACGTTTTTTTTTTCGGACTGTCTATTAGCTGTACTAACCCTATTGGTTGCCACAGCGTATCCGGGCTGTTTGGCGAGCTTCGGAAAGCAGCTCTGCCAGAAGAAATTTTGAACCCTAGGGCTCGAAGAAACTAAGGGAATGACTGCCTAAAGGCGCCTCCTTTGAGGCCGAACCTCGGCTTAGGCGACGTTTGGAGTAACGGGGGGGTCGGACGGTTAAACGAATCTCGAGATGCGTCACTCCTGTGAGAGATATGAGCCCATTACCAGAAATGGGACATTGATGGGCTAAGGATGCTCATGACTACTTGCATCACATAGAAGAGAAACGGGCGTAAGAGAATCCACTCCTTAACATCTATATGAACAATTAACTTTGTTTCGTCACACTTTCTACACACTTTATCATATTTCTTTATCAATAAATCTGTTGTAATGATAATGAAGTCCAGATATCATCGGCCACGTCTTTATTACGTTTTAATTATGCAAAGTACCGCCAGTATTAGGATTGTTAAAGGCTTTTCTGGTACAGCGATAGTGATGTGAAGCGTAAATGCCATTGAAGCTAGGAATTCGTGTACACACAAAATATTTTAATGCTGAAAAAGGTTTTAATGAATAATATAATATCAGATCAGATGTAATGACATCCTAGTACTGATATCTCAAATCGTAAGTTATCTTCGAACGAACGAACTAGACTGGTGATTTGACTGGTGATTATTCACAAAAAAAGATTCATTAATTTCAAAATTTCATAAAGGATAAAAAGTATCTATGTCCGTCTCGTGGTTCTAAGCTCCAATTTTCAGTCAAATCGGTGCTGCCGTTCTTGAGTTATAAATAGTAAATCTAACGCGACTTTCTATTATATATAGTTATACTGCATGCCTGAAAGTTCTCAATAATGTTCCCAAAGGCATGTGAAGTCTGTCAATCCGCACAAGGCCAGCGTGGTTGACTATGGCCGAACCCATCTCATATTGAGAGGCGACCCGTGCTTTGTAGTGAGCCGAGAATGGGTTGATCATGATGATGATGATGATGATAGTTAACCATATTAATTGACAACAATTGAGTAGCGAATTTCTATACGCCGAAACCAGTGGCTATTTGTAAATTTTGACGTCCATCAAATGCGAGGTGAACCGTAATCATTGCGTTTTCTATCTTAATCTAGTTCTACAAACACCTTGGGACCAAAACGTCCTTCGATCTTCCGAGCTATATGCAACTGGATCACGTTAATATTTCTAACATAGCTTACTCCACCGTCTGCTGAGTGATCCTGAGCTTTCTGCACCTGTAATAGATTCCATGAAATGAATAATTGTCTCAATCAGTTCGGCGGAAGTATTTGCATAGTTGGACGAATGTTACGAATGCAACAGTCTGTCATCGTGGGAGCAGTTTAGAGAGTGCGTGTGAACCGCGCTCTACAATAGGCCGGGAACACATGATGCACTGATTTAGGAGTGACATTACTTCTAACAATACTCCGCATGGCGCAATCATAACATAATTACGCTGCGTAGGACGCATGGGAACACGTATTTACCTTTTACAAATGTTATCCACAATGGAGGCGATCTATTAAGCTCATTATAATTATTGTGCAACTTTAATTAGCTAGCTTAACATTTATTCTTTCGTGTTTAATTTACATTTCTATATGTATTGGTGTTGATACTTTTTTTATCACGCGTTTGGAACCCTCATAGCTTTAGTTTTAAGTTTACGAATATAGTTATCACCATGAAATAACTACTATGTAAATTATTGACGCGTCAAAAATGCCTTTTTAAGGACTATTTGAATTTTGAATTTGAAATTTGAATCATACCTACCTTAATATTTTCTTTCATTTAAGTGTTTATTAATATGTTTTTTGTCGACCTCCGTGGCGCAGCGCGCGCTCTTTTGCATTATAATGTTGGAAGTCCTTGGTTCGATTCCCGGCTCGAGTCTGGTCTGATGGGAGGCTTCGGCCGTGGCTAGTTACCACCCTACCGACAAAGACGTGTCGCCAAGCAATTCAGCGTTCCGGCACGATGTCGCGTATAAACCCATTAGGAGTATGGGTTAACCATACCCCTAACAGGTTAGCTCGCTACCATCTAATACTGCATCATCACTAACCATCGGATGAGATTGCTGTCAGTGGCTACCTAATGGGTTTCTAAACCGCTTTGCGACACGTCTTTGTCGGTAGGGCGGTAACTAGCCACGGCCTAAGCCTCCCCCAGACAAAGACAGTTAATATAAGAGATTCATGCTGCTGCGTTAAATGATAATTATCACAAGTTTGTAATAAAAAAAAACTTGAGAGGTGTCAAGGGACACCCGGATAGAACGATGTTCCTTTCGATTAATTAGTGAAGGAATTGTAATAAAATTTTATTTTATGTAAGTTATAATAATATTTTTTTTATTATTAACAAATATAATGTTATATAAACTTAATCAGTAGGCTCAATTTTGTACTCCATCAGCAATATCCGGAACTTGTGCAGAAACACTGTCAGGATTCATTATTATTATTTATTATTTACAAAAAACCTGTATACACTCAACAAAAATAATCGTCGCGACACCACACTGTTCAATGCGAAATAGAAATGAAAATATCTGGCTTGCTTTCTATAAGAGAGAGAGACAGACAGAGAAACATGCGACGCCGTACAGCTTACAATAACAAAAAGTGTCGTGATAACTTTTCGTAAGAATTTTTTCCGTCTAGCCCCCTTTCACAACGCGCGATAAGGAACTTAGTTCCAACTTTCCGTATCGTAGACACATAATTTCCTGTCTCCTCCTGAAAATCGCACTTAGGGCCCACGATCCTAAATTACCATGATAACTACTGGACGAGAGAATACTAGAAATTCTTCACCGGTTGAAAACAAATACACTTTCCCATTTACGAGAAGGGAGGACATCTATAGGGCGTCGCTGTTTACTGCCGCTTATAATTTAGACATCACGAGGCCTTTTACTGTCCACTATTAATGCGCCGCCTACTAAGACCCGATAAATTATCGTATAAACTCGATACCGATCTGTTGGATGCCGTTCACAGAAACTGGAATGGTTGTAAATATTTTAGTTCCAGCTCGTGATAAATCGATAGCATCGTTTTCGGTTCATAGGATTATCCAGTGCTTTGTTATTTTTTATTTAATTTTTGTTTTTTGATTGATCTTCCCCAGACTTTCTCTCACATTAAGTTATTAAATACGAGCGTATGGAAAAATTTAAGTGTCGCCTTTTTTAGGTAGATCATCTTCATTCAAATAATAGAGAAACTTTTGGAATATTGAATAATATTAACAAGTTACACGTATTTAGTTTAATTGAGTATATTCCTAATAAGTATGTCTTATTATAGACGATTACTTGAAGCTCTGATAACGCAATCGTTAAAAAAATATATCGACTAAATTGAGGTTTAAATAACCTGGAGTCTGAGTTAATATTAAATTAATTGACAATAATTGACTAAAGATAATTTCTTGATGTTTAATTACTTTAAAATTTGATGAGTGTTTTAAGAAGCGAACGAAAAGGTGTACTATACAAACAAAACTTTTTTTTTATACACTACAAGTTAGCTCTTGACGGCTATATCACCTGGTGGTAAGTGATGATGCAGTCTAGGATGGTAGCGGTCTAACTTGTTAGGGTTATGGTAAACAAACACTCCTAATTGGTTTCTACGTGACATCGTACCGGAACGCTAAATCGTCTTTATCGGTATGGCGGTAACTAGTCACGACCGAAGCCCACTAGACAGTCGGGAATCGAACCCAGGACCTCCAACTTTATAATGCGACAGTAGTTATTACCATATATATCATACTTACGAAATCGAGCAACAGAGAAATACTGTATTTTGAATTCCAAGGTCATACAGTAATTAACAGCATTTTAGTCTCTAACATAGGTATGGTCCTTGTCGTCCAGACAGTGTGATGACCTACCTCATTTTGTCAATATGTCGCCGCGTTTGCGTGACACACGCGACGTGGTGTTCCTATGGCATTTATTGTTAACAAATGACCTCTACCTTCGAAAGATAAGTAGGTTGAACTACTGCGCCTAGAAAACCCCAACCTAAGGCTGCCTGGGTTGGGACAGAATTGGTTGGACAGTGAGTTTTTTAGACAAAACAGTTCTTTTTGTCAATGCTGAGCAAGATTTTCGTCATCATTGCTAATATGTGATGATGATAACGATTAGGGATATTAAACTCTGCATTTACTTAATATATTGTCTCAGTTTACGTTTTAGTCATACTTTATATTTTAATATTATTAGATACACTTTTAGTGTGTCTATTTATATTCTTTATTTTAATTTTAATTTTAATTTAAATTTTTAAATGTTAGGTTTAAAGAAATTAATAAAATAAAACAGTTTACAATAAAGAAATAGTTTTTTTTTTTTTTATCGTGGGTAAATCCTCATGGATACCTCTGCGCCACGGGGAGGCACAGAGGTTATGTCAGACTCCTACTAACTAAAACCCCCACGTGTTCCTACTCACCGCTGTATGGTGGAGTCACGGGAAAGCTTTCGCATACAACCGCAACTCCACCAGCGGGTGTCCGCCGCAGCAGACCCTCCTTGGGCACAATGTGCCCAGTTTCGCCGGTTAGAGGTGTGCCGGAACAACAGCACACCAGCCAACTTGAGAACCGTAGTGTGAGTGATGGACGGCCCCGTTTCCATCGCCCACAAGTCCTCCGAAGGCACAGGAACAAGAGAGGTGGAAGAGCTCTCTCGCACCCGGCCTTCCATCGCCGACGGCAAGCGCAGCGAACGCTCGCCGTCCACCCCGGCCCACCAGTCCCATACCTGGACGGGCCACAAACTTCCAATGGGGACGACCAGACCAGTCGTCACCCCCACCTCCAGCAGCAGACTGCCGCCCACCCCCACCTGCCAGTCCCATACTTGGACAGGCCTTCCACCACACGGGGTGATACACCCCCTGGGTCATCCACTGCGCCCTCGGCTTGGTCAGAGGGACGCGCGGAGACCCCCTCCTCGTCGGGTCATTAGCCATCGGCTAACAATCTCGCACAAAAGAAATTGTTAACCGATGTTACCAGGGTGCACCGGCCCGAATGCTGCTCTTCCCCCCGGACGAATCAAGAGGGACCCACAGCACCCAGGCACACGTGGAGGTTACCCGACCTGGCACCCCAATAAAGAAATAGTAGGCCAACAGTGGCGTGTTTATAAATTTACACAATGCTTTTTGAGTTTCATTTTGAACGATGCAAATGACTTTTCGCAAAAAATGTTTTTGGGTAAGCTATTATACATTTATATTGTGTTTACTTTTAAATGGGCACCAGGTTTAATAAGATGTCATAATTAAGTTCTATTTTTAATGTAATAATGTAAGTGTAGCCGTCATCATCATCATGATAAACGCATTGCCGGCTCACTACAGAGCTCTCGATATGAGAAGGGTTTGGCCATAGTCCCCCACGCTGGCCATTTGCGGGTTGGCAAATTTATTTCAGATTGTAACTTCATAGCTAGCTGACTATGTGATATGTGGTGCTAAGAAAATAAAATGTACTAAGTGCGTTGTGGGCTTGTTCTTAGACCTGGGTGGGCTTGGAACCCTCCTTGCTTTAATTTTGAGATAACGAATGTAGTTATCACCATCACTTCAGCAATTAAAATAATGAAAAATATCTTATGTTATATAATTATAAACGCTTCATATATTATAATAATAATAATCTTTATTTATAAAACTCAGTACAGCACTACAATGGAATCCTGACAACCCCGTATCTTAGGGGCCAGTGCCTAAAGGTTGTATATGCCTTTAATAGGTTTACATTAATAAAGCTATTTTGAATTTGAGTTTAATCAAAGATGTAATAAATTCTGCTGTACATTATTGTAGCAAATATTAGTACCAGACTCTGTATTAAAGAAGGTAAATACAGGACTTTACGAGCATTCATAATATAGGTATAATAAAAAGCCTCCATCAAAACACTGGAAGTTTGTTTGTGAATACGTTCCTAATCTGTACGAAACACGGATTTCAAAATGACAGTGCCCTAATAAATCGGAACGTTACAAAAACAAACATGGTTTTTGACGGCGTATAAAAATAAACGTTCTCTTCAAACGAGTTATTCGTTTTTACTGACCAAAACTTCAAGCGTTATTTATTTATGCCTATTAAATTACGTAACCAGAAATGTATTTAGAAAAATCAATTGTCATATGCTTATCACATATAGTAATTAATTAAAAGCTATTGAATTTACTACAGTTTGGCAATTGATTTGCATTAATATTGTAACTAAATCTAACTGAAGTATCTTATAAAACTTCTTATTTGAGTTATCGAAATGTTATTAGGAACTAAAAAACGCACGCTTTACTTTACTGAATTTAAAAAATAATCATAAAAGTCCCTTTCTTAATATTCGAATTCGATAAGGATGGCTCTTCTAACTTAAATATTGTAGTTCCTTAATATGAAAATTTTGTATGTAATTGATTTTAAATTGCGTGTTTAAGGAAGCAAGAAGATTCATGACAAAGGGCATCAATATAACTCTGTTTATCTTAACTTTTCGGGCCTAAGAGTTCGACATACATTGACCATAGATACCTCGACCGTCTGGTCGGAGGCTTCGACCGTGACTAGTTACTACTCTACCGACAAAGACGTGTCGCCAAGCGACTTAGCGTTCCAGCACGATGTCGCGTAGAAACCAATTAGGAGAGTGGCTTTACAATACTCCTAAAAGGTTAGCTCGCTACCACCCTAGACAGCATCATCACTTACCACCAGGTGAGATAGCCGTCAAGGGCTAACTTGTGGTGTTTAAAAAAAATAACCTACATACTTGTAGATTAATTCCGGCAAAGATTTCCAAGTGATTTTTAAAACCTTTATCTCCGCATACGGAGATACTGTACAGGTATACCTTTAAAAAGTAGAACTTAAATTACGTAATTACAAGTAAGAACCTCGAATTATAGGTATTGCACCGAATAACTGACAATGCGATGTGAGTAAGTACAACAAAACATCACACGCATTCCTACCAGATTTATGTATCCGGCGGAATTAAATTGCAAATGAATAGAGTTGTACCGGCGCGGCGGCGTACCACGCGAACTTCCTCGCGAGACTTCTCCATTCTCTCCAAATTACCTATTGATATCTTGGAGATGTCTATCAATAAGTTCAAAGTTTTTATAAAACGAAAGCTTGTAGAAAAATCATATTACGATATTAAGGATTATATAAACGATAAAAAAGCTTGGGTGTGAATTGCTCTATCTCCATAGGTACTATAGTTTATTATTAATTTTATTCATTTTGTGAGATGGTGATAACGAAAAAAAAAAGAAAAACCCCGGCTAAGTTTGTTGTGGGCTTCTTCTTAGACCGGGGCGCGTTTGGAACCCTCATAGCTTTAGTTTTAAGTTTACGAATATAGTCATCACCATGAAATAACTACTGTGTAAATTATTGACGCGTCAAAAGTGCCTTTTTAAGGACTATTTGAATAAAGATTATTTTGAATTTGAATTTGAATTTGAATTCTCAGAACGAGTAGGTACATTCCGAGTACTACAATACAGGGGCTGGGCCTCAAGGCCAAATATTTAAATTAAAGTTTGCACCACAGATCTTTGACGACCTCCGTGGCGCAGTGCGTGCGCTGTCGCATTATACAGTTGGAGATCCTGGGTTCGATTCCCGGCTCGAGTCTGGTCTGGTGGGAGGCTTCGGCCGCGGCTAGTTACCACCCTACCGACAAAGACGTGTGTCGCCAAGCGATTTTAGCGTTCCGGCACGATGTCGCGTAGAAACCAATTATGAACTTGGGTTTACCATACTTCTAACAGGTTAGCCCGCTACCATCCTAGACTGCATCATCACTTACCACCAGGTGAGATAGCCGTCAAGGGCTAACTTGTAGAGCATAAAAAAAAAAAAAAATTAAGTGTTATATAATTTCAGCGGAAAGAAATAAAAACTTTTTCGAAAATCTTTTTTTCCTGTGTACAATCACCAAATCAAGCGAGATTAACTTGCCTATATTTCTATTTATAATAGTTCACATACCTTACTTTTATCCGAATTTATCTCTAAAAGTAATGTAAGAGGAATATAGCATTATCAATATTATTGAAAGCTTAACTGCAAGATCACAGAATGTATTTTGTAATGATACCTCTTTTTACTTTGTTAAATCTCAGTGCACAGAATCAGAATCAGGGCACAGTTTTTTAAAAGTTGGCTCTTGACGGCAATTTCACCTGATAGTAAGTGATGTTGCAGTTTAAGATGGTAGCGGGCTAACCTGTTATGGTAAACTCACACTCCTAATTGGTTTCTACACGACATCGTGCCGGAACGCTAAATTGCTTGGTTTTCACGTCACGTCTTTCACAGTTATCATAGGGCCCTCTTCACCATTAGCCGATTAATTTCGGATTGAAAATCAAAAGTACTATTCTTCGCGAAGATGAGACTACGTAAGATCGGATGTCATTTTAAGATTGCCCACACTGATGCAATCTGAAGGTTTCGGAGTTCTTCAGTGTGTGTTGCGTGGCAGAGAATTCCTCGTTAACTTGTCGGACCGAAATCATATTTAAATGTTTTTCATCATCATCATCATGAACAACCCATTAACGGCTCACTACAGAGCACGGGTCTCCTCTCAGTATGAGAAGGGTTTGGCCATAGTCCACCACGCTGGCCATGTGCGGATTGGCAGACTTCACACGTCTTTGAGAACATTATGGAGAACTCTCAGGCGTGCAGGTTTCCTCACGATGTTTTCCTTCACCGTTGAAGCAAGTGATATTTTAATTTTTAAAAACGCACATAACTCCGAAAAGTTAGAGGTGCGTGCCCGGATTCGAACCGCCGACCTCTGATTAGGAGGCTGACGCCCTAACCACTAGGCTATCACCGCTTCTCGCTTTAAATGTTTTTAACAATATGTAATTATAACTAATGGCATCGCAATACTTTCTTGCTAATACCACAGACAGAACGACACGCGGCGTTAAGAAGTAAAAACAAAGTAAATGCGTTTTGCATGTATTAGTACAAGAGGCAATGTTAAAGAGAGCACAGCGAGTGCGACGGCGACGGCGACGCGGATGTCGGCTCTCGACGCTTTTAGACACTTCGGGAGCTGTCACACTACTGGCGAAACCGCACAGTTAAGCGATAGCGCTTGGATCAATACGTAATCTTTGTGTTAAGTTGGAGGTCCTAGGTTCGAGTCCGGGCTCGAGTCTGGTCTGGTGGGAGGCTTGGGCCGTGGCTAGTTACAACCCTACCGATATAGACGTGTCGCCAAGAAATTTAGCGGTCCAATACGATGTCGCGTAGAAACCAATGAGAAGCGTGGGTTTACCATACTCCTTACAGGTTAGCCCGCTACCATCCTAGACAGCATCATCACTTACCACCAGGTGATATAACAAAAACAAATAGAACAATGATATGGAATGTATAAATTGTCAAATCCCTTCAATGTCAGCACATATCCATCAAAATGCTCGATCGCACTGCGATATGCAAATTAGTTGTAGCAGAACAGTGATTGTAACAATAGGATTCTTTGGCGGTCTGCTTGTCTTTCAGCGGCGCGAACTTGAGCGGTTGCAGTAACATTTCCTTACGTTCACAGTCTAGAAGGTTTGAGTGATTTGAAGAAGAGGAAAATGAAGAAGAACAGTAATACTATATTTTTAATGCAATTCGATGCAAATGCATTGTATACTGGTACGCATTCACGAAATGTAACTGAAAACAGATGCACGTGAAGTTTATAAATAGGTAGTCATTATCAAACGACAATTTCATAAAAAAAATAACGTTGCACCTTGCACTAGCATACGAGTTTCTTTATCCTAAATTGGATACAACGCTCCGTCGAATGAAAAAGTTGCAGACCTCACAATCCGAAATAAAATAAAATGAGGTATGACCGGAAGATTATAGAAGACCTAGGACTAAAACTGTAATTGAAGCGAGTATATTTTACGTTCGTTAAAGCGAATAAGGTACGAGTACGAGAAATAGTTTCACCGGGATAGCTGCAAGTATTATAGGAGGCTTAACTTCTGGTGAAGCTACCGTTCGCGGTTTATTTCGTGGTAATAATGCAGCTACCATACTGATGGGGTCATCAAATAAAAGTCGAGAACATTCTACCAGTGTGGTAAAGCCTTTCGCGGTACAAGATTCGCGACAGGCATCAGGCATCAGCGTGCTGCGTGCCCCTCGTGTTGCGAATTGTCTGAACTAATTTTGGCCATAGTGTGTTTTACGAACGGAAACGTTAAACGCTACAGATAAATATTGCCAAAGCACTAATTTCGTAAACTCGTAATCAATTATTTTCTCCATGATCTCATTATTTTTATCAGTGATATTATTTTTATTATACACACAAAAAGACTCCTTTAGTATTTACAAACAGATCATAAAGTTCATCGTAAGAAATCAAAGGGTTCGATTCCCAGTTCGTCTTCTAGTTAAAGCTATTCTGGTTATTTTCACTTGCATGTTAAAATCGTAAAGCCCATCTGCTTTCATTGAAGCAGATTGTGGGTTTATGCTCTGAAAATACAGAGAGAAGTTAATAGGATGGAACGTTAGAAATTCGAAAGTCATACAAATTGCAAGGTCGTGGAATTTTCATAAAATTCTCATTTCAAATATAACTAAATTTCTTTTTAATCCCATTGCTATTAACAGATCGTCGCATGCGCAGCAATATCTACTCGGCAGAAATACCTGCATTACAAATGAAATAACTTCGAAACAGTTGTTTCATGGTATATTAATAGGTTGCAGGTGATATCAAAGTCCTTGAATAGTCGCAGTGGACGCGTGCCAGAGCGCCGGCCTTGTGACCTATTACGCGGCCTTGCAGATGTGCTGCAGGTGCTTTACCCTATAACTATTAAACAATTCATTGTCCGTTATAAGAACTATTTTTATGATCTCTTATTTGGCTTCAATGACTTGCATGTTACATCCCAGGCTTTTTAAAGGTTCAAGATCAAATTTACTCGAGCTGAGCTTTCAATGTCTTAGTATGGAGCTCGGTTAATCGTCCACAACTTGAGTTTCAAACTATTTACCGAGCATCTCTTCTTCTTCCTCCACCCTATACAATTAGCTACGAAACTACTACTACTACTACTACTACTACTACTACTACTACTACTACTACTACTAGGTACTACTACAAATAGCCGAGCTCCATACTAAGACATTCAAAGCTCAGCTCGAGTAAATTTGATCTTTGTAAAAGGAGAGGATAGCAGCCACCTCGCTATCCACACCTTTTACACGTTTTTTTTTTCGGACTGACTATTAGCTGTGCTAACCCTATTGGTTGCGACAGCGTAACCGGGCTGTTTCTTTTTTTTTTTGAGAAAAAATTTTGAGCCCTAGGCCTCCTGTGAGGCCGAACCTCGGCTTAGGTGACGTTTGGGATAATGGGGGGGGGGGGGTCGGCCGGTATCCTTTTACTCGCATATTCTCTTTCTGTATGAAACACATATCCATTGTTATCTTTCTTTTCTCAGTTGTCTTTTAACATAGATATTTTATATATTGGCACTGTGAGGTTATTTATTTTCCTCCGCATTTGATGACCTCATTTAACTATATTTTGTTGCACTCTGTTACTACTTTTAAAACACTCCTTCATTATTCACTTTAATTTTAAACAGAATATTTACAAATACTTTTCGTTTCGTACCTGAAGGATGCCAACTGGTTCCTTTAAGTAAATCTCCGCAGTCTGTCTGTCAGACTGTCAATGAACTATGTCACATGAACCATACAAAATTCAATTCTTTAACTATTTTCAGAGAACGAATATTATATATATATATATATATTTTTTTATCCACTACAAGTTAGCCCTTGACGGCAATCTCACCTGATGGTAAGTGATGATGCAGTCTAAGATGGTAACGGGCTAACCTGTTAGGGGTATGGTAAAGCCATACTCCTAATTGGTTTCTACACGACATCGTGCCGGAACGCTAAATCGCTTGGCGACACGCTTTTGTCGGTAGGGTGGTATCTAGCCACGGCCGCAGCCTCCCACCAGATCAGACTCGAACCGGGAATCGAACCCAGAACCTTCAACTTTATAATGCAGCGCCACGGAGATCGTCAAAAACGTATATATCACAGATATTATAATACAACAATATATTAAAATATTCCACTTTGGGCTTTTAAAAAAACCTGTAAAAGTCGTTAAAACCCTCCAGGACGCTTTAAAGCGGTGCATCGTTGAGGGTATCTATTTTATATTAAAGAAGATGAGTTTGTCCAGCAGTAAGTATTTTTCGGTACGGTATGGTTTGTCCGGTAGTAAGTAGACGTGAGACGTGAATCAGTAAAAAATATATAGTATAAAACATACACTTGCCGTACTTAATCTGTTTGCTGTAGTAAATAAAAAGCACATACAGCTATGTACATGCATTGCAGTGCATTGGTATTCTAAGCATTCGTACAGCTATAATGCGACGTTGCAAAGAAGCAGCATTCTGGACAGATTCCTCAGTCACGATTTACATCAATACAAGTGGGCAGCACAAAGTACTTAGCCGAGAATCATTGAACGGTATTCGGTCACTAGTCCAGAATGTGATTCTGTAGAGATATTGTCGTTGGCCGTTGTCGAGGTAAGGTTGCCTTGCCATCTTTTTGTCGGATTGTATAGCCTTAGTATGAAATATAGTTGTACAGTTGCAATCGATTCACTGTAACATCAGGGTAAAATGTAACTTATTATCTTATTATAATCTTGTTTAAAATATCCAATTCATCCACGCTTTTATAAGCTACTATAACTCTTGAAGCTGTGATAGCCTAGTGGTTAAGGCGTCAGCCTCCTAATCAGAGGTCGGCGGTTCGAATCCCGGCACGAACCTCTAAATTTCGGAGTTATGTACCTTTTTAAACAATTAAAATATCACTTGCTTCAACGGTGAAGAAAAACATCGTGAGGTAACCTGCACGCCTGAGAGTTCTCCATAATGTTCTCAAAGGCGTGTGATGTCTGCCAATCCGCACATGGCCAGCGTGGTGGACTATGGCCAAACCCTTCTCATATTGAGAGGAAGACCCGTGCTCTTTAGTGTGCCGGTAATGGGTTGATCACGATAACTCTAGGTGAAATTGTAACTAAAGAATTTAAAACTAAAGCTAAAGAGTTCATTCATTTTTTTAGCATTAGTTTAATTAAATAAGATAGATTAAGTTGAAAATATTTTGATGTGTTCGAAAATGATTTGAAACTCGACGTTGATAATCTGATATGAGAAGACCTAATGAATAGAAGCAGGCGTTACTTTGCGGAAGTCCATGATAAACAATGAGAAGACCTATTTCTAGCAATGTGGTGGTAACCCCAGCGTCAAATAAGAAGCAAATGATCTGTGGAACATCTAGCCAAAGCATCACTTGATTATCACGCTTATATATATATGAAAAATGTTTTTTTAGTTCCAAGCGAATGGCGTATGTAATAACCATAAACTGTTATATCAATAAAAGCAGGCAAAACAGAGACCTTTGCAATTGAAGTATTGTTTATAATGCTTATACCTCTATAAGCATTATAAGACACTTCGAGACTTATTGAAGACGGAAAGTAAATCCCATTGATTTATTAGGTTCTTCGTTATATATCATTATTTTTAGTACTACCTGCCAATGACTCCTAAAACCACACTATTGATAGTATCCAAAGCGTATACTTGTAAGTGACGTTTTGGAAAACACTAGATGAAATGACGCATGTCAAGCAAACGATAACATGGTTGAATAACGCGGATTTTTCGAAAATTGCTAAACCGATATAGAATTCTTTAGTAAGTCTCAATAAGGTTGAAAATTGCTGGATTTGGAGTAAATAGGTTTAGGTAATAAAGCTTCGATCAGGGTAAGGAATCTTTGTTTCAAAACTTTTTGTAAGCTTTTAATATTTTTCTTCCCATTAGAAATGTTCTCAATAGTTAACATAGGCTTTATTTTATTTCGGGAATTGTAAAGTTTCTGCACGAAATAAAAGTATTTGCAGAGCAAGCTAGAGGAAAAACTTTTCAGATCTGCTTATTTCGCGGGTTAACTACTGGGTTGTCTAGGCCATTTGGTCGGACGGCAAGTCGCTTATGCGTTGTCGAGCCTAACGTTGCGTCGGATGGTTCAAACAAGGTGTTTGCGAGAGATAGCGGCTATCGCCTGGGAACGTCAAACAGGCGGGCCTGTCCGCGTGCCGCCTGCCACCGCCGCCTCGCCACTTGCGCCACGGGGAAATACCTCAGATAAGCGAGACTAAACAACTGACTCTATGATGACATTCTTAAGATAGATAGATACACTTTATTGCACACAAATTCATTACAAGTTCCCAGAAAGCCGATATTATTGCATAAGCAATCTCTTCCAGACAACCCTTGAGGACAGTCATTAACGATTTTAAAAGGGTGCAATAAACTACATAAACTACAAATAGTCAGTAAGTGTGGGAACAAACTTCCGTCTTGGGTTATTATTAAAAAAACTGACAAACTGTTCCAATGAAACATCAGGGGCTCAATTAGCGTAAATGACAGTAAAAATGTAAACGCAATGCTCTCTCAGTTCGACAGTATATTCCGCTATTAACTTATCATGTCATGATCAACCCAATACCGGCTCACTACAGAGCACGGGTCTCCTCTCAATATGAGAAGGGTTTGGCCATAGTCCACCACGCTGGCCATGTGCGGATTGGCAGACTTCACACGCCTTTGAGAACATTATGAAGAACTCTCAGGCGTGCAGGTTTCCTCACGATGTTTTCCTTCACCGTTGAAGCAAGTGATATTTTAATTTTTAAAAACGCACAGAACTCCGAAAGTTAGAGGAGCCCGGATTCGAACCGCCGACCTCTGATTAGAAGGCTGATGCCCTAACCACTAGGCTATCGCCGCTTCAAATTCCGCTATTAACTATGGTAAGCAATTTCAGCGACAATGTCACAAATGCAGCCATTAAAATCAATTGCGATAATCCCAATCGTCGCACTCGACCTGCCGGTAGTCAGTATTTACATAAAGTAAATCTTCCTAATTTGATCGCAAGCTTGCGTCCTCGACTCGAGATAAGCGTTTGAACTGGTTTATCATTTCTAATGAGATGATCCTCGCTTCTGCGAGTCTCGGGAACATGAGCTCGTTATCATAGTAAAAGCTCTGTACACATGTTGAAATAAAACAACTGTTAATTATTATGTTATATATGTGTATTAAAAAGGGTGATAGCCTAGTGGTTAGGGCGTCAGCCTCCTAATCAGAGGTCGGCGGTTCGAATCCGGGCATGCACCTCTAACTTTTCGGGAGTTATGTGCGTTTATAAGTAATTAAAATATCACTTGCTTCAACGGTGAAGGAAAACATCGTGAGGAAACCTGCACGCCTGAGAGTTCTCCATAATGTTCTCAAAGTCGTGTGATTTCTGTCAATCCGCACATGGCCAGCGTGGTGGACTATGGCCAAACCTTTCTCATATTGGGAGGAGACCCGTGCTCTGTAGTGAGCCGGTAATGGGTTGATCATGATGATGATGATGATGATAATATTGTGGTTTATTTACAAGAGAGAGGTATTATATATAACTCTCTTCTAGACTTTTTTAAATCGATTAAAGGGTATAATGTTTGTGGTACATAGTATTTATGTATAACGTACCAAAGCTCGGTTGCCGTTTTTCATCTAGCATTGTTATTTCAGGCTAAAGCTCAAATAACTTTCTATGGTAAAATAATTATTAAAAACAACCTTGTATTTTCTAAATATTTTATTGATAATAGGTATATTATGAACATCTAAATTAATTCCATTTCAATTCATAACTTAGTTGATTTAATATACACATTATGATTGACGCATTTAATAGTATAACAAAAGCCCAACTTCTCTGGACTGGAAATTGCAACATACAGCTTCTGTCACAGTGACATGTCATAAAAAGTTGCATTGATTTCGGCTGCGCATGACAGCATAAACATCATCGTTAGGGTGAGGTCATACGTGAAGTTTTCGTCTTATAAAATAACCTAAAAGGGAAGAGAAAGTTTCCACATTCTGTGTTAGTTACACCTTATTTACGACCATAAATAAGAATAAGTACGTATTTGTGAAACACCTACACGCACTAAATATCGTTTGTTATTGAAATATTTGATTTCTGCTAAACTTGAACGTTTTTCGAAAACAGAAGTATTTTAAAATTAGTTTTCGGAAATCTTTTTTTTTTTTTTTTATCCACTACAAGTTAGCCCTTGACGGCAATCTCACCTAATGGTAAGTGATGATGCAGTCTAGGATGGTAGCGGGCTAACCTGTTAGGGGCATGGTAACCCACACTCCTAATTGGTTTCTACGCGACATCGTGCCGGAACGCTAAATCGCTTGGCGACACGTCTTTGTCGGTAGGGTGGTAACTAGCCACGGCCGAAGCCTCCCACCAGACTAAAAAAGTACCAGACCAAAGTAAAGCAGTACAGCGATGGTAAATTCTTATACAACTACATGTTAGATTAGTGCGTCAAAAATAGCTGGTATAAAAATTTATTTATGCGATTTTATCCGCTATGATTATGGTCACAGCGTTTTTAATTCCACTCCAAGTTAGCCCTTGACTGCAATATCATCTGGTGGTAAGTGATGATGCAGTGTAAGAATACGTGCCGAAATGCTAAATCGTTTGGCGGCGCCTATTTGTTGCTGCAAGCCATGGCCGATGTCTCCCAACAAACCCAACCTAAGAAAATTCATAAATAATAAATTTCTAAATTGTCCATATCGTGCAACTAACTCCAGACCACCTTTTTATAAAACCCTAGCCCTTAACACTGCGCCAGGGAAGTCGTCAAGAACTAAATATACTAGCATAAAAGAGTTATATTTCTGTTTGTTTCTTATTCCAAACTCAGGTAAGGTAAACAAAACAAGGTAGGACTTGAGATTTTTTGGATTTCAATAAGCCAGCTTTTACGAAATGTTAAATAAGCTATTTAACACCATTTGCCCCTTTTTGTTGCTTCCAAGCTCAAACCTGACAGACATAGAATAATATACTTACTTACTTATCGATATCATTAAATATCATTTGACCATTTCAACAGTAAGTTACTCTTATTATTTTTATACTTTATAAGCCCAATTTGACAAAAAGTTCTTAGTTATAACCAACTTACTAATGTTATAACTAACGACTTATCGTATAATCTCTTTTACCACAAAATTTTATAATATACAAAAGTTACTATTGTCGATAATGTAGTAAATCCTTGCAAAGGATGTGTCATGAGACCTGACTCCGATAATCTAGACCTTGACAGAATGATGACACATTCTAAGCACATAGTTCTCTGTATCTAAGGAGAACACTTTGTCTATCGGTGAGCTTGACTATACTTTCTCAATAAACTGTAAGATACGTAACTATGGAGAAATGAAACCTAATAACTATATATATTTCATAAATAAAGCGTATAGCTAGTCGCTTACTTTTACAGAAACATAAGTTTTATAGTAATGTAAAGAGATTTAATCGCAGGCCTAAAAGAGAAAGAAACAAGGTATATTTTGACAACCTCCGTGACCACCCTACCTACTTGTCGCCAAGCGATTTAGCGTTCCGGCACGATGTCGCGTAGAAACCAATTTACCTAGAGGTATGGTAAACCCATGCTACTACTACTACAGGTTAGCCCCTTACCATCTTTGACTGCATCATCACTTACACCAGGTGAGATTGCCGTCAAGGGCTAACTTGTAGTGGATTAAAAAACTCTCTTCCTTATAGGAGAGGACGATGATAAATGTTGTGTGAGATTGCTGTCAATGGCTTTACTTTAGCGTAATAAAAAAAATGCTACATGTAAAGTACATACACAAAAAGATAACTTAGCCAAAAATTACAAGGTTTATATTATTTAATAATTAATTCTAGTTTCTTAATAAAGCATACATGCATACATACATATTATTTTTTATGTTAATATAGAATATATTTGAAATGAAATAGTAATTTTATTTATTTATCATCAGCCGTAAGGCAATCTCGGCAATCAGATAACTCAAAATCGACGCAATGTTGCAACTATAGCTATCACAGAGTTAAGCTAAAAAATCAATGTTCCAACCGAAAATTGGAGATATTATATATAATCCATTGTAACTGATGCATTTACACTTAATGAATATGTCATAAATTTATAACTCCATAACAACTCAATGAATAAAATCTAATTATCAATAATTAGATTTTTTTTACGTGTAAAATAAGATTTAACAATTAATTAATTATGATTTTAAGCCCCAATGAAAAATTCAAATTCAAATAATCTTTATTCAAATAGTCCTTTAAAAGGCGCTTTTGACGCGTCAATAATTTACATAGTTGTGATTTGTTGGTGATAACAACATTCGTAAACTTAAAACTAAAGCCGTATGATGGTTCCAAAAGCGCCCCAGTCTAGGAAGAAGCTATCTTATTAGGGCAATATTTCGTACCCATGCTTGTTTATCATTTATTTCTTCTTAGACCGGGGCGCGTTTGGAACCCTCATAGCTTTAGTTTTAAGTTTACGAATATAGTTATCACCATGAAATAACTACTGTGTAAATTATTGACGCGTCAAAAGTGCCTTTTTAAGGACTATTTGAATAAAGATTATTTTGAATTTGAATTTACATAATCCTTTACACTATAGTAGGACTTTTCTACAAGCTTACGTTTTATATAAACTTTGAACTTATTGAGACATCCCAGAAATTTAATTCGGTATTTTGTTATAAAAATGTTTTATGTGCCGTATTTGTGAACGTTGTGAAAACGTGTAAAAAGCTAAACATTCACATTAGCTCACAACGGTAAAAAATGGTCATGAAAAATGTATTAGCTGTTGGTTTTCCGTAATAAATAAATAAATTACCTTTAAATGAATTTCTAATTTACAACAAGTACTAAGTAATAGATTAGTGAACTCTCGTTTATTGCAAATCGAGCGCTAAAACGGTAAGAACTGGTGGAGTCAATAATGTGGTTCAGCCTTTACGAAGGAAGAATCCTGATCCCGATAATCTAGAGCCGGCCGCGTCCCGCCGTCCAGTCCGCAGACAACATCGGCGGAATGCAACAATCGCACAGGTGCGCTCGCACCTGCCCCCTCGGCGTGTCATACTGACGATTACGCGCTCTCGATGTTTGTATCCTGCGATGCGCCGATGTACCTAATCGGAGATACCGCGATCGAACGCCACTAAATACTTATCTTTGGATTCATTCATTCGTACATGTTATTTAAACGGCCTTTTATAAAAAAAAATTAAAAAAATAAATATATATAAATTATACACCACAAGTTAGCCCTTGACGGCATCTGAACTGATGGTAAGTGATGATGCGGTCTAAGATGGAAGCGGGCTAACCTGTTAGGAGTACGGTAAACCCATAAACCTAATTGGTTTCTACACGACATCGTGCCGGAACGCTAAATCGCCGTGACAACTAGCCATGGCCAAAGCCTCCCACCAGAAAAAAATCTTCATTTCCTCTCCAATCTTAACTTATTTGCTAACAAACGGCATGTCCTATTTAAATGATCATTCGAGGCCAAAGCATGCTAAATATACTAAACGATCATCTTTATATATATATTTTTTTTTATCCACTACAAGTTAGCCCTTGACGGCAATCTCACCTGATGGTAAGTGATGATGCAGTCTAGGATGGTAGCGGGCTAACCTGTTAGGGGCATGGTAAACCCACACTCCTAATTGGTTTCTACGCGACATCGTGCCGGAACGCTAAATAGCTTGGCGACACGTCTTTGTCAGTAGGGTGGTAACTAGCCACGGCCGAAGCCTCCCACCAGTCAAAATGTATATTTATATTTAATATATGTATATTTACATCACCTGATGTTAAGTCATTGCCGTAGGTAGCCCATTGACATCTGCAGCACCAGAGGAACCGCCGAGGCGATGCCAGCTGAACCTGTCCTCCTAAACAATAAATACATAATTACAAATAAAGGTGTACATACTTCAAAATCTAATAAAAAAAGCAACATTATTGTCATAACACTATTAACATCTCACTGATGGGAACAGGTCTCCTCCCTCACAGAAGAAACTATTAGATCATAGATCCCAGAGGCAGCGACTGATATCAGCAGGGATCAACCACTCAACGTGCTCTTTGAGGCATGGGGCAGAACACATCGAAACCAAAATCTTCTTAATTAACTTCTAACACTTCTTCTATACTCGTTTCTATACTCGTTTTGCTCTTTAGGTATAATAAATACACTAAATAAATAATGACGGGAGAAATAATGACATTCTTATGCATTTCATGTGAAAATTCAAGCGTTAACATCTCGTGTGAAACGTAGGTAATTAACTGTAACGAGCTTTTTTGTCCATGTGTAATTTCATGAAATTCTTATGCCGTCCGTCTGTCGGTCTGTCAGTTTTTAACCTTCTAAGGTTTCGGCCGTTCCGTGATGTTGGCTGCAAGGTGCAAGTACATCTGTGCGCAGTTTCGAACAAATACTTTGGGTACAATATAATATCTTGTAGTAATTTTAAACTACAGTAATCGACCAAACTTTTTGCTACACAAAATTCAACCCACCAATCCACTCGTACAATCGTAAAAATCGATATACATATGAGAAGAAACCTGCAGTTTCCTGTGATCTAGCTAAGAAAAAAATGTTTTATTTACCATTTAATAAAGTTACATGTTCTCTAAAAATACTGGCTAAGTGCGAGGAGGGCTTGCACATGAAAGGTTACATAACATGAAACACTGGATAATGTTGCCACACGATATAAAAATCAATTACAGACATGGCATTTTAAATTTTTAACATTATACATATCACAGGCTAACAGTAACTGCGAATGAATACCAATATCATCATCATTATCAACCCATTCCCGGCTCACTGCAGAGCTCGGGTCTCCTCTCAATATTAGAAGGCTTTGGCCATAGTCCACCACGCTGGCCATGTGCGGATTAGCAGGCTTCACACGCTTTTGAGAACATTATGAAGAACTCTCAGGCATGCAGGTTTCCTCACAATGTTTACCTTCACCGTTGAAGCAAGTGATATTTTAATTGCTTAAAACGCATATAACTCCTAAAAGTTATAGGTGCGTGCCCGGATTCGAATCACAGACCTCTGATTAGGAGGCTGACGTCCTAACCACTAGGCTATCACAGCTTGTACCAATGTGAGCCACTAAAAAAAAGTATAACATATTCAATTGCTTTTCCATTTACTCAACTCGTATTTAATTCTGTTGGAATACTTGCCATCAATATTAAATCTTCGTGCAAGTTGGGATCTGCGTACTTTTTGTCACCGAATTCCGTAGTTGGACGCTATTGTTACGAGGTGCTAAGTGGATAATCAGCATAGCAGTTTCTTCAGTGTCAAACCGCAATAACCGAGAGGTTGTTGCCGCCGGCGCCGCCGCCGTGAGAACCGTATCCGGCAACACCCAGACCGTGACAACTGGCACTCCTACTCAAATATGACACGGGAATCGAACGAATCAATTTGTGCGAACCGTGCGATTGTCGCTACTAGTTAAACTAGCAAAAAATAGCTTACTTGATCACATTGTGGAAATTAAAATCCGCGAAATTATCTGGTTCCCACTAATACCTCCTTACTTCATTTTTTTTGGGTTCCGCTCTGTGCGTGTTCTTTCGTCTGTATGTACGCGTACTGTAAATGAATAGATGAATGAACCGCAATAGACAGTTAAAGTTTTCACAGAGTATAGTATATTTCTTTTACTGCCATAGCAACTAATAAAAAAATCAACATAGAGTTTAAAATTTACAAGGGCAATGACATGCCAGTGATATGTATTTTTGGAGTGGCAACATTATGCAGTGTTTCATGTTACGTAACCCTTTTTGGGCAAATCCAACTCGTACTTGGCCAATATTTGTTTTAGGAATGTGTTACTTCATTAAATATAATACATTCTTTCCTTAGTTTTCATGTGTTTAAGCTTTTGTATTATTTGATCCTGATAAAAAAAATTTTTTATCTTTATCTTATGTTAGCTATCTGAGGTAAACAAATTGCAGGTTTTTTCTTATATATCGATTTTTCATTCACTGTATAAACAATTAGACCGTCGTGTCGATAATGTGGAAGAAATTAAAAAAAATACAAATCAAAAAAGATATAGCCTCTTGCAACTTTACTATGACTTCGAAACTTTAAGATAATTGGCTATTTTTTTGCTTTTCATTACATACTTATTTAATTAAAACGAGGTTCATAACTTACACTACGTAATATTTACCAAAGAACAAATTGATTAACAAACGGTTTCATTATCGCTGCTAATGCAGCAAAAAATATCAAGCTTATTTTATCATCTTGTGAAATCGACCGATTACCAGTTATCTAGGTAAATTAATGCTTTCACGTTTCATCTCTGTAGATTAGCAAAATAATTATCCATTTCTCTCGATGACTTGTTTATAAGGAAAGAGATTTTAATGATCATGCAATACATTGGTAGTAAAATCCAGCAGAAAAAACTTAGATTAAACTTAGATGCTTTAAAATTTAGATATACGTTACCAAAGTTAACACTAGCTACTAGGGGATAGCCAGTATAACACCTGAGTATTTTTACCTTTCATAAAATCTGGTATTTATTTAAAACTAGTTGCGTACATATGCCACGTTAAAAGTATTTAAATGTAGATTTTTCTGGTCTAAACATTATAACAGTTACGTTGTACATTGATTTATATATAGGTGTACATATAGATTAAAACTTTGTGACAAGTCTCAAGATTTAATAAGCGTCGATAATATGGTGAGAGGATAGGTTAAGATAAGTATCTACTGGAAGGTTGGTATGGTTGGTAGCGAAGGGCGTGGCGCCTACTCCGGCGGTGCGTCAGTAATGTTTTACAGCAGTTAAGGGCCAGGGTTAAAGTGATTAAAATTCGGCCGGCGCGTGCCCCCGGGCAGTGCTGCCCCGCGTATATCACATTCCAATATAAATTAGTTTCGGTCGGTGCTTGCGCCGAAAATAGCTGAACACAGGTGATTAGCTTTATAAAAAAAATACCGTAAGCTACACCCACACATTTTTTTTTAATGGAACCAAATTTACAGAAACTCTTATATCTACGTACAGACCAACATTTTAATATCGTTAATTCAACCCTCAGTTTACTTAATCTGAAGATTGAATCATTCCTTACTAATTCAGAATTACTGAAGAATGTGGAAGCGTAAAGCGTATATTCAGATTATGCAAGAAAATTGAGACAGCATCATATTTTCTGTCTCATATAGCGTGTCGCTTTTTCGCTTGGCCAACTTTAAAAGTTCGCCAAACAAAGTACTGGCACAGTTACTACTATAACCATGTAGTAACTTGATTTCTATCAGTTTCGCTGTGTTTTTTATCTGATCTCTAATCTTGATATAATAGAGGTACTGAGAGCATATGTCTCTTTCAAATATATTTTTAAAAAATCCTCGGTTACTGTTTCAGGCAGAGTAATAAATATAATAAACTTTTATACACTACCACAAACGAGTAGTTAGTGGCTTGGTTACGTAAACTGCAGATACAATGCAGGGCAATTTATTTGACAAACAAATTGTTATCAGAGTTTGTTGTCAGGCACAAGGTTTTTAATAGGCAACCTACCTAAGCATATCAAACCTTTTTTGCGTTTTTACCCACTAATACCTTTACCCATTTATATAAAAAAATATTGCTAGGTGCTTTAAAATTTTTAAACGGGATTCCTACCTTGAGTGAGATAGTATAGAACTTTATTAGAACATTTCAAAATGACTTTTTATTTTTTTTAGAATAATTTTGGCGTAACATGAAATACAAAAGTTAATGCCATTTTTCCAGAATTTTTGTAATGAAAATACGAATTTAAGATTACCTAGCCAATCCTTTACAAAATACATACTTAATTCAACTATTCATACGTTTGCTTCCAAGATACGAAACCCTCGGTACACGAATACATCTCGCACTTACGCGGTTTTTACGCGTTGTTGAATTTAAAGTCAATTATTCGATGCTTATGTTACAAGTCATACAAGACAAAACGCAAAGTTTTCGGCTCTTTTCACCACAGATAATAAGCATGTTACGATAAACATAAGACAGGTAGACAATAAGTTAACCGCAGTGGTTGTATCGTCAATGTGGCGTCGGAATTTACGATTGGTAATTGAAGAGCGCGTTTCAAGACGCCGGCTTGCGGTCAGCAAGGCGTCCGACACGCGCACGCGATGTGTGGTACAAGCGCAAGAAAATTACTACTTTTCGTCTTTAGGCGCCTCTATAGGTCTTTAAAGTTGCCCGTTGAATTTTCGTACTCGCGAGGCTATACTAAACATAGCTCGGAGAACCGATGCACGGTAAACGTATCGTTGGTCGACCCCCAACTAGGTGGACTGACGACGTCAGACGAGTCGCAGGGAGCCGCTGGAAGCAAGCGGCCGTAGACCGTGAGCATTGGAACTCCTCACAAAAGACCTATGTTCAGCAGTGGACGTAAATCGGTTGTTAATGATGATGATGATGATGATGAGGCTAAACAGCTAGACGGCATTCATACACGTCATACATGCATTAAAACAATGCATACCCAAGCAGCCACAGGAGAAAGAGAAACACATACGTGAGAAATCTATGTCGGCTTGGAGTTATTCAATAACGTACTAACGACATATTGGCATGCACTTAATGCGTGCTCTGCAATAGCAGTGTCCACACTAAGGATCCACATTAGAGATTTTTTTTTTCTATATGATATCATTCTTGGACTCGATTCTTCTCAACGTAAAGATGCAAAGATTTTAAAAGCACTCAAGTTTATTAAGCAATTCCGCAATATAACACTCTCTCACTTAGTATTGAGATAACACGTGCCCGCATGTTCGAGAATTTAGTAGCAGTGTTTATATCCTCTTTGTACGCGAGAATTTAGTAGTAGTGTTTATATCTTCTTTGTACGCGAGAATTTAGAAGCGGTGTTTATATCCTCTTTGTTTGTTATGGACCTAGAGGTTACGCACGTGTGATGGTTTATATACCGCCAACAATTAACTGCGAGTAAAATATTATACTCGTACATTCACTTGTGCAATACAGACAGGCTAACCTTAAAAACCGACTGACATATTTGCATATCTCTCCCAATCAGTGGAGTTTATTATGACATATTTGAATCCCGATGCAGCAAATCACTTGCCCCACAACTCCGTGAAGGTGCACTGCTGAAACGCAATTTTTGCTTCTATCCTCGGGGCATGGCCAAATTACAGCCGTTGGCGTAATTGCTAGCGATCCTCGCGTGTGGGAACCGACCGATTTATTAAGATTTAATCACTCCCAATTAAAAAACGCAACACATTAATAGCAGAAACAAAACCGCGTGGATATTCGCCCAAAAATGTACGTTGAATTTGAATTTCTAGTGCCATTCTCTTCTGTTACGTATTATAGTATTTGTAAACTATTCGACTGCCTTATGTTGTTTGTTTAGCATGTTTGACGAGGGATGATGTGATTTGGGTCCAATCCATGATCGAGCCCACTAGCATAAGACCTCTGTGGCGCGCTGACGCATTATAAAGTTGGAAGTCCTGGGTTCGATTCCCGGCTCGAGTCTGGTCTGATGCGAGGCTGGTTACCACCCTACCGACAAAAACGTGGCGCCAAGCAATTTAGCGTTCCGGCACGATGTCGCGTAGAAACCAATTAGGAGCGTGGGTTTACCACACTCCTAAAAGGTTAGCCATACTGCTGGGTGAAATTGCCGTCTACGACTAACTTGTAGCATATATATATATATATCCTAGCATCCAAACTTTCGATAATGATGCAGTCTAGGGTTGTAGCGGACGAACCTGTTAGGGGCATGGCTAGCCCATACTCTTCTCTTCATGGCTACCCATACAGGTGACCGAAGAGCTGCCAGCTACCTCGGACAAAGAATTGGTCTAGCAATTCAGGGGGAACGCTGCCAGTATCTTCGGAACCTTGCCTAAAGGGACTCCTTTTAATTATATATTTTAGTTATGATGTTATATACTTATTTATTTTTTAAGATTTTTAGTTTTAGGTTAATCTAAGTTTTGTTTTAAGTTTTATGTAAAATGTTTGATGTATAATAAACTATGTACATATATTTTAATATGATACCGTCAGTTCTCACACAAACACATGAATATTTTCACGTGCACGAAGACGCGGGCAACAGCTAAAAAAAAATGTAAAATAAATTTAGAATTTAGTAAATATCACGTAACACGGTGAAGTTTGGTATGGACGGCCAAGTAAAATCATTTAACAAATAACGAACTGATGATGGCCATCTCATAAAAAGTGACTTAACGCACTAGCCGATATTATAACTTTGAATTAGAGTCAATTTACTTTTGGTTTATGTCTACATAAATAAGAAAACTGTCATAATAAGTACAGTTTTTTTGTATAAGTAAATACGCTGTGAGAAATATAAACAACAGTGAATGCGCTACGATGCTACGGACACCGTAGCTCATAGATCGTAGTGGCTGCATTAGAAAAGTTACATACACAAATAGAAATGATGGTAATAAATTGTGGATGGCAAGAAATCCAGTGGCATTCTTTTTCAACGCACTAATGAATGCATTTCACAATTTGGTCAATTATGAAGTTTAATGGTAGGCGTAGGAGCATTCTAATAGGGCTCCAAATACGGCACCTGTCTCAATTGTCCATTATTGGGTAAAAGAGAAAGGTGTATGTGGGTACGGTCTTCCCACGACAAGGACCTCCCTGGCGCGCATACATTACATTAGAGATGTGGCGCATGCGTCCGACTCCAAAGGGACAAACCTACTAACAAAATTCTGGTACATTCGATTGAATTTTGAGTTGACCCCGATTTTGTTGTATTGGATTTTTTATAGATATATATCGCGCTTGTGAAGTCAACATCTCCTGAGGATGATCCGGTGTCGGGTCGAAATGTGCGTAGAGGTTCTAGTGGAGGATTTTGTGTGGTGTTATACTATACTAATCTCCCGGTTGTCGGCGGAATATAGCAAATTATACTTTCTGTTTATTGTTTGTCATGGACTTCCGCAAAATAACGCCTGCTTCTATTCATTATATATAAAATCAACAAAATCGGGTAGCTCTCAAAAAACAACTAATGAATTATTAACACTTGAAATATGTAATTGTAATTTTTAGCCTATTCTCAATTTTAAGTTTTTTATTGATTTCAAATATTGATATAAAATACTTTTGTAAAAAAAAAAAATAACTAAATATTTTAACATTAGAGCAGTTCTCGGAATTAGGGTGGTTGATATGTGAGGTATTTTGAAAGGACCAAGTTTGGTTGGCAATTGCCGCTTACACGATCCGAACCACGAACGTTAATTATAACTACCCCACAACATCAACTTTACGTGTCGCACGTTATATTACGTGACCGAAAGCACTAGAGGTCTTTTACCTAACTAACACCTAAACTGAAATAGGGAAAAAATCGAGAAATAAAAAGCCTCTATTTTTCTAGTTGTCTACTCATAATAATTTTACTTCAATGTGTGTGAAAACGAGAGGTGTATATAGTGGTAGAATATTACTCTTTTGTCAGAAAAAAAGAACCATTTTGACATCATCATCATCATGATCAACCCATTGCCGGCTCACTACAGAGCACAAGAGTGAAGGAAAACATTATGAGGAAACCTGCACGCCTGAGAGTTCTCCATAATGTTCTCAAAGTCGTGTGAAGTCTGCCAATCCGCACATCGCCAGCGTGGTGGACTATGGCCAAACCCTTCTCATATTAAGAGGAGACCCGTGCTCTGTAGTGAGCCGGAAATGGGTTGATCATGATGAATTCCAATAGTTAAACTTTTGTATTCCAATTACTAATGGATATTATTAATTCGACATTTGTAATTTTAAACAATGAAACAAAATTAAATACTCTTTATAATTGAAACTTGCAACACCCTGACGGGGCGTAATATAGTCTAACTATATTATGATATCATGTGTAAGTAGATAGATGTACATAAACGCAATTATTGAATAAATAAAAAAGCTTCGCAGCAGTAATAAGACTACGGTTAAATTTCAACGCATGACGATCTAAAACCTCGACTAGGGTCCGTATAATCTCCGTACATCCCTAATATGCTATGGTGCATATTGTCGCCTTCACCGCCCGCCTCAGGGCCACACGCATGCCCAAACACCACGGCCAATTGAAAATGGCCTTAATTATTCTCGCTTTCATATTAAATCAATGTTTATGAAACTGTGAAAGTTGTAAATTTTGTACCCTTTTGAATCAGTTTTATTACCTTAATATTAATAATTTTATTGATTCTTACATAATTGGAAACGTCTTTGAGGATTAACAAAACACAGCTATTGCTATATGTTCTTTTACTGACATCATTGTTTCATCGTTAATAGGTTTCACAAAGGCTTGACTAAATGCTAAAGTGTATGTACTAGTCGATGTTTGGATGAGCGTGAATATAAATTTTACAGTTTTGACTGAAGTAAACATAAGAAGAATTTTAGTTGAATATTTTTAAAAAATCCTCTGGATATCCTTCCTTCCTTGTACGTCTAAATAATAATAGAAATTAAAAAAAAAAATGCGAAATATTTTTTGTTGTTTTATAATGTCGATCTCCTTTAAATCCTTTTTAGCGTTCATAACCTCAAAACCGTAGTACACCATAATATATGTAAATGGGACAATTATAATTTAAGGACAAATTTAATATGGTAGTCTAGTACCTAAGCAGAGTGTTAATTGTATCGCATTACTCATAATTATATAAAGTGCTCGCCTACGGCGCGTACGCATCCCGACCTGGACGCAGTCGCAGCAGAATCAGTATTAGCATGTTAATGAAGGGGCGGGTCGACCGCGGGTCCACAAATCACGTCCCGTGTCTCCCACGCGGTTCCCTGCCCAGTGATATATGCACTTTTTAATAACCAATTACATCGTCCAACTTAGCCGACTAAGCAGATGTTAATTGATCTACGATTACCTTTTTTTTTTTTTATTCACCACAAGTTAGCCCTTGACTGCATCTCACCTGATGGTAAGTGATGATGCGGTCTAAGATGGTAGCGGGCTAACATGTTAGGGGTATGGTAAACTCATACTCCTAATTGGTTTCTACACGACATCGTGCCGGAACGCTAAATCGCTTGGCGACACGTCTTTGTCGTTAGGGTGGTAACCAGCCACGGCCGAAGCCTCCCACCGGACCAGACTCGAGCCGGGAATCGAACCCAGGACCTCCCTCTTTAAAATGCAACAGCGAACGCGCTGCGCCACGGAGGTCGTCAAAACCTACCTAGTAAGAAAATATCCCGTCAAAATAAACATTCTATGGATACAATGAAGCGGTGATAGCCTAGTGGTTAGGGCGTCAGCCTCCTAATCAGAGGCCGGCGGTTCGAATTCGGGCACGCACCTCTAACTTATCGGAGTTATGTGCGTTTTTAAACAATTTAAATATCACTCGCTTCGACGGTGAAGGAATACATCGCGAGGAAACCTGCAGGCTTGAGAGTTCTCCGTAATTTTTTCAAAGGCGTGTGAAGTCTGCCAATCCGCACACGGCCAGCGTGGTGGACTATGGCCGAACCCTTCTCATATTGAGAGGAGACCCGTGCTCTGTAGTGAGCCGGCGATGGGTTGATCGTGATGATGGATACAATCGGTTTCAATAATACCACCAACACCAATAATATAATTCAGCTATAGAAAGCATCTTTTGTCCATTTTATATTGAACCTTATAACCTTATTTGATTCTACAGTTTTTTTTTTTTGTTGTGAAGTAATTAATATACCTGTAATACCTGCGTGGCGTTTAAATACTCATTCGCATTTAGGAGCAGCGTAACAGTGTTTGTAACGTAGTGTTTACATACTCTCGGCTCTATAGCAGAGAGGATATAAACACTACTACTTTTCCGTATAAATAATGGCGCGATTTAATACAACATAATACTGTAACTGCCTCTAACATCATTTGCATCAGCTTTAATAGAATTATTTTCTATATTAGGTTCTTTTTACTGCTTTCCTTTTTTCTTTTCCTCATACAATAGGCTGTTAACTTTTATAGTCAAATCTTATATTTACAGTTTTTTAACCCTTAGCTAAATCTACCATATAGGTTGGTAAAAGTCGTCGCATATAATTTGTCAAGATCCTAGTATTTATTTTTTATATACTAAGCATTTTACATGTGTATCTCTTAGGTATTGCCTTGTAGGTTATGGTATTATACCTAGGACGCACTTTGATCGCCATATAACATAATCAAATTGTTCCTATGGTATCTTCCGTTAAAGCAGACTCATTAATTTGGTATCATTTGGTAATATCGTTTTTTCTTTGTCTTGTTTTTTATTTTTTGTTTTTTTAATTTTTCTGATCTTTTGTGATTATGCATGTATATATAGGTGATCGCGTCCGTGATGCTACCAGTATTCAGGCTCCCACTGAAAACCAGCGCTGCGGCTTGCCGCAGCTGACGCTGAGTGGGTTGCCTTTATTTGGTCATGTCGATATGTATGTATAGAAGAGATAGTATGTATAGCAAATTATAACCTAATAAAAAACTTTTTCTTTCTTTCTTTTCTTTCTTTCTTATGATAATATGTTCAAGGATCCATTGAGGCCTTATCTGTACCAAGTGATAGACTCAATGCTGTCATAGTTATTTGACTGAGAGCATACTAATTTTAATATGATGATCAATTCAACATACTGACGTCTATTGAACATAGGTCTTTTGGGTTGACAATGATATTGTCTAAGGTCCACCTAGACGACCGGATTAGCGATATGGTCGACCAACGCTGGGGGTTCACCATTCTATACGAGTAATTAGGGTTAGGTTAGTTTTTTATTTACATGTTTTATTTAAAAAGAGCTGCGAACTCCTCCGACATGGTGGTTTGAAACCTTCCTCGTCCATTTGTTTTCAATGATTTGGAAACGGAGTTAATATAATTTTATAAGTAATTAAAGTATGAATGATTACGGTAACTTAGTTTAGGTTAAGTTGCATTTTTTCTCCATGTGACCTATAAAATTAATCTTAAACAAATCTTTGCTTGTTTATTAGAATGCTGGCATTAGAACAGGTATACCGTTTAGGTGGCACGATTAACATAGTAACGAAGGGGCGGGCAGAAGGTAACTCACGCCCGCACAAAATAAATAATTTCTCTGGAATGCGACCGTAATAGGCTCCTCATATTGAACATTTACGGTTTAGTGATATAAGGAAATGAGGAATTTCGAAAAACATTTGTTTAAACAATCTGAACAACGCACATATTGTTGTGTGGTACAAAATTGAATATTTACGGAATAAATAAAAAAAAAAATATTTTAATAAAAACAATAATTTGTAGACATACTTAGCACAAATCTATGCCATAACTTTACTTTAGGGGTGATTTACTCAAATATACGAATTATATTATAATTTAAAAATAAATCAAATTAATGGCAAAATTACGCTATTTACAATGTAAGTACAGAATAGTGTAGTAATGTTGAAATATAAGCAAACAATGAGGAAAAAAATGAGTAAGGTCAGTTTATCTAAATAGCTCTTTTTGAACATTTAAAATGAATTTAACTAAAACCGTCTGATAATAAAAAAGAAAAGTTAACATTAAGGTAACATTAAACGCACCTTTTGACAACCTCTGTGGCGCAGTGCGTGCGCTGTCGCATTATAAAGTTGGAGGTCCTGGGTTCAATTCCCGGCTCGAGTCTGGTCTGGTTCGGCCGTGGTTAGTTACCCTACCGACAAAGACGTGTTGACAAGCGATTTAGCGTTCCGGCACGATGTCGCGCAGAAACCAATTAGGAGTGGGTTTACCATACTCCTAACAGGTTAGCCCGCTACCGTCCTAGACTGCATCATCACTCACCACCAGTTGAGATAGCCGTCAAGGGCTAACTTGTAGTGTATAAAAAAAACCTACTTTAAAATTACAAGGTTTAAATCTTGCAATCTTGAAAATCGGAAAGAAATATTGCATTATAATTCGGAAAAAAATATCATGTATTCTAAGAGAAGAAATTCTAAGAGAGAAGATAGAATTTCTAAGAAATAAATGACTGAAAAACTAACACTGATATACACGAGAAACTTTGAATAAGTTCTAACTCAAAACGTTCGTAAAAACGTAAAGCCGCTCAACTATGTAGAGGCTTTTCAAAACGTTCATAAACCGCTCAACTATGTAGCGGCTTACAAATAAACATATAAGAGTGGAACAACCGCAGCGATCAATAAGAACTAAACCACGCTAGAAATAAGTAAACTGATTGCGTAATCTCTTAAGACGCATTTCGCATCGTCACTTTTCGCGCGAACCAGGCTAATCTCGCGATGGAACATCGGCCGTCCTTCGGTCGGTATATTTTTATATTGTCCTCTAATTTACACGCCGGCCAATTAAGTATTAAAATAAGCTCCGCATCGGAATTTGCTTTAGATTTACGTGCTGAAGAATTTTAATTGGTTATACTTTTTACTCGATAGTCACTACTATGAATACTCGATTCGTATAGAAAACAATATTAACGTCGGGTTTGAAAAAGATGTAGACATTGAGTGTATGATCTTAAATCGGTATAAATTCTTTCGCAGGACTAATTTTATATAATCGGTGGTAAATGAAGCGGTGATAGCCTAGCGGTTAGGGCGTCAGCCTCCTAATCAGAGGTCGGCGGTTCGAATCCGGGCACGCACCTCTAACTTTTCTGAGTTATGTGCGTTTTCAAACAATTAAAATATCACATGCTTCAACGGTGAAGGAAAACATCGTGAGGAAACCTGCACGCCTGAGAGTTCTCCAAAATGTTCTCAAAGGCGTGTGAAGTCTGCCAATCCGCACATGGCCAGCGTGGTGGACTATGGCCAAACCCTTCTCATATTGAGAGGAGACCCGTGCTCTGTAGTGAGCCGGTAATGGGTTGTTCATGATGATGATGATGACACTCGATAACATAAATAAATAATTAAAAATAAACTTTATAATTAAAGTGTGAAAAATTTGTATGATTATTCTAACGTCAAAATAGTATGATTTTCACAAAGCGATATCTGTGATAATAGGCCAAAAATTAACTCAGAATTTTCATCGATCTTGACTAAATTCAAATATTTTAATATTTATCGTACATTTGAGTTAATAAAAAGATGACGCCCAAAAAAATAACATAAACGGAACATCACAGTCTTTGAAGATGTATACAAACATTACAGTTTATTTTTACTTATTGATATAAAGAGAAGAAATTTCTGTTATATCATCAGTCTGTGGAAACACATAGACACATTTAAGTCGAGCTGTAAAGTAAATAGCTATTGGTACAGATTCTGTTGTCCACAAAACTGGAAACAAAACTAAATGAACTGTAAAACTAATTTTATGGTTTGTATGAAAGTATTGTGTTTTTCTTGGTGCACAATGTCATGTTTGACGACCTCAGTGCGCTGTCGCATTATAAAGTTGGAGGTCCTGAGTTCGATTCCCGGCTCGAGTCTGGTCTGGTGGAAGGCTTCAGCCGTGGCTAGTTACCACCTTACCAACAAAGATGTGTCGCTAAGCGATTTAGCGTTCCGGCAGGATGTCGCGTAGAAACCAATAAGGAGTATGGGCTGCCATACCCCTAACAGGTTCGCCCGCAACCATCGTATACTGCATCATCACCATCAGGTGAGATTGCCGTCAACTTTAAGCATATAAAAAAAAAAATCAAGTATATTTTCTCTTTTTCCTCCTTTAAATTGACAGGTCTTAAAAAATCGTGCTACCCTCTCTTTACCCGACAGTGCCATTTTCTAACCTGTCAATTTAGTTTAGTTTACAGATTTGTTTACGTAATTGGCACTATTATAAATCCTCGCAATCTTGCTTATCTCTAAAAAAGATTCACTATTGTAGTTTTAAATTAAGCTGGCCCGTTCCAAAGCACGTTGTAGAATTGAATTAAAGAAAAAAAGAGCAGACATAAATATCGTATTTGTTTGAGCGTGTTGCGGCGGGTCGTGCGCCAGTGGGTGGCATCTACATTCGTCACCACAGCCAACGAGCACAAAACGCACATTGAAAATAATAGTGTCACTATCCAAAATTCCATGTTTTTCAGTAGAAGCATTTAAAGATTTATAAGATTTTGAAGGCTAATTCCATGTGAAAATCGGAATTAATTGTTATTAATGTAATAGTCTGTTTATGAAGGACATTAAGTGTAACAGTTGAGTAATATTCAAAAAACAAAAAAAGTATTTTAAAATAGGTTTATTTTTTTTAACATAGAATTTTGGATAGTGACACTATTATTTTCAATGTGCGAAAAACATTGCTAACATTCAGCGTTTAAAAATGGCTTAACACAAATACTAATGTCGCGTAACAAACTGATCATCATCATTTGATTTCAACAATTATACACAAAACTATTAACGCACTAGTTCATATTTACCGAAGTAAAAAACTTACCCTCTAGCCAAGCTGAGTTATATATAAGCTTACGTTCTATACGCATATATATGCTATAACGATATTACGGATTACGTAACATTGCTAACATTCTGCCTCTAAAAATGGCTTCCACAAATACTAATATCGCGTAACAAACTGATCATCATCATCATTAATTGATCTCAACAATTATACTTACACAAAACTATTAACGCACTGGTTTATCTTTACCGAAATAAAAAACTTACCTTCTAGTTAGAGTTATATATAAACTTACGTTCTATACGTAAGCTATAGGAATAATACTTTGACGATATTACAAATTACGTAAACGATAAAAAAGCTTGCACGGGTTTTCTCTAAATGTGAGAAGGGTTTGGCCATAGTCCACCACGCTGGCCATGTGCGGATTGGCAGACTTCACAAGCCTATGAGAACATTATGGAGAACTCTCAGGCGTGCAGGTTTCCTCACGATATTTTCCTTCACCGAATCAAATCATATTTTTATTGCTTTCAAGCGCACTTAATTAAATCCGTCCGGGACCCTAACCACAAGGCTATCACAGCTTACAAACTAATATATCGTGATAATATAACACCCGTATAAAAAAAATCAAACACAGGGATAGGTCTAACTTTCCAAACTAATGCAGATTCTCGCGTGATACTGAATCGCGGCTAAACACTTTTAATCGCCGGCGATGAAACTTCACGTTCCATTGAAACATTTGTAAAACAAAGCTTGATCTCGATATTTTCGTCAATGCCTGAGCAATATGATAAAATCGTGATATGTAATTTTTTTTATATGAATGTCTGAATGGAAAAGACTTGATAGCTTATCCAAAGATTCGTAATCCTTGCGTGGGCAGTAGACCTCGCGGTGGCCGCTATCAGCCGCATCGAGCTATGCAAATGTAGTTTTTGCTACCAATTGACGAGCAGAACGGCGCAATCTCTGCACTGGGTGGGCCAACTTTTATGCACTTTCCATTTCTTCTCGATGTCCCACCAATCCCATCTGTAATATGGTTTGTTTTATGATTGAGAGTTAGGACGACCTTTGCGGTAAAGAGATGCCGCTTGCAATCAATCAAATCAGCGTTGAAACTTTTTTTTGATCAGATACCTAGAATAGAATACAATAGTTTTTGTAGTCTAGCTAATATTTTTGGAATACATCCAGCCGTTGTATTTGTTTTTTTTTTACACGCTACAAATTTAGCCCTTGACGGCAATCTCAACTGATGGTAAGTGATGATGCGATCTATGATGGTAGCGAGCTAACCTGTTTCATTAAAATCCATTCAGTAGTTTTAACGTGAAAGAATAACAAAAATCCATCCATACGTACAAACTATCGCGTTTATAATATTAGTAGGATTGTATTTATGATTTCATTTCTTCATTTTTTGTACTTTTATTGATTAATTGATGTCTATTATACATTAAGCGTAAGCTGTAATAGCCTAGTGGTTAGGGCGTCAGCCTCCAAATCAGACGTCGGCGGTTCGAATCCGGGCACGCACCTCTAACTTTTCGGAGTTATGTGCGTTTTTAACAATTAATATATCACTTGCTTCAACGGTGAAGGAAAACATCGTGAGGAAACCTGCACGCCTGAGAGTTCTCCATCATGTTCTCAAAGGCGTGTGAAGTCCGCCAATCAGCACATGGCCAGCGTGGTGGACTATGGCCAAACCCTTCTCATATTGAGAGGAGACCCGTGCTCTGTAGTGAGCCGCTAATGGGTTGATCATGATGATGATGATACATTAAAGAAAAATCTTCTCAAAGATTGATCCATTAACGCACAGCTCAAAACCACTGGACGGGTCAGGCTGGAATTCATCCTCTAAGTTTGTAAATAGGTGTTTAAATTCTAAATAAAATTTCGACTTGACGTAAGTTTCATATAACTACGGATCGCTAAAGCGCTTGCAGTTGTTATTTTACCGGTAGACTTATAAGCGATGGGCGATGTCAATCCGGGAGCCAATTTAGAAGAACCCAGACCCTTCTTATGCGGTCACATCGATCACTGCTAAGCCAAAGAGGTAATTTAAAATATAAAAACGTAAAACGTTTAAAAATATAGCCCTTGACGGCAATCTCACCTGATGGTAAGTGATGATGCAGTCTAGGATGGTAGCGGGCTAACCTGTTAGGGGTATGGTAAACCCACACTCCTAATTGGTTTCTACACGACATCGTGCCGGAACGCTAAATCGTTTGGCGACACGTCTTTGTCGGTAGGATGGTAACTAGCCACGGCCGAAGCCTCCCACCAGACTAGACTCGAGCCGGGAATCGAACCCAGGACCTCCAACTTTATAATGCGACAGCGCACGCGCTGCGCCACGGAGGTCGTCGCAATATATGGAATGTATGATATGGAAACAAACAAATTATATTTACACATTTCTCCAATTATCAATAAATGTTTATAATTTATACCCATTGTGAGTTTTTTTTATTCGTAAACACCTTTAAATATAAACAGTCATTCATCCTAACACAATCGCTATTCTAATAAATGTCACTAATTGTGTCTGTCTGGGGACGACAACAATTCCAATGCTCCGGTGAACAACAACTAGTTTACAATTTACATATTATTATAATATTCAAAAATTGCTCTCAACGACTGAGTCATCCTTCGTCAGGGCTCATGTTCAATTTCGTTTAAGGTGACGTTGCGGGTACTTGTAATAATGTTAAAATTCTATTTAAAAACTTGCCATTTCTTTCTGGATCGTGTCGAAATTCGGGCAATTTTTTTTAAGAAACCACCCTATTGGAATTTCCGACAAAAAAACTAAATACGACTCAAATTCACACTGTAAATTTATATATTTGTGGAATACAAATATATAAAAAATATAGCTGAGCTCACATGAACCATGATCATCCCATTACCGGCTCACTACAGAGCACGGGTCTCCTCTCAATATGAGAAGAGTTTGGCCATAGTCCACCACGCTGCCCATCTGCGAATTGGCAGACTTCTCACATGAACAAGCAACAGCAATCTGCAGATTATTTTCGCTATTATGCTAAATTTTACCCAAACGTGACTGGAAAACAAATACTCGGAATACTAAAAAAGATAAAAAAAAAAAAAAAAATTAGGAACGGTGTTAACAGAGCTAGCTCTAGCTAAGCGAAAAACAGGCACGCTGTATGGCACATACGAGTAAGAAAACATGCTTTGTCTCAATTTTCTTACATAATCCGTATGTACGCTTCTCACTTCTTCATCCCTCATTGTTTCAAGGCTTCGTCTACATAATCTGAGCAGTAGAACTAGGAGCATCCACCCCCAGAGAGTACTTCAACATGTGAACTATGGCTTAAGTCTGTAAGCACGATATTCATTTCGTATTTCGTAATTAATATGCCAACTAGACAGATTAAAATATCCATAAAGTTGCTGGTTCTCGTGGGTTATGACAATATAATGCCATAGACAAATTAAACCGAATATTCCTTGTCTTAAAACACGAATTTCTTGAAACATACAGCTACAGCTCTCCTTGAAAGGACCGATGAAAGTAATAGTTTAACTAAGAGTGTACTTATAACCTCAATTTATTTAGGATGTTTATATCGTCATTGACTTATACTTATTGGTTATTATTACACTATTATTTAAAATCTTTCTCTGAAGCCTCTTTTAAGTCAAGATTTAAATTTTTGTCTTTTAATTTTTGAATAAATATTAAATTAAGTTCTCGTTCATGGTATTCTCAAAGGTCAACATGTTCATTGCAGAAAACATGAGTCTTCCTGTTGTTGGATATATTTATTACTTGTACCGAGTGCACACAGAAGCTACTGTGCTTTAACTGTATACTCTTTGACTGCTAGCATCCCGCCTTCTCTTGTTTATCAATATGCGATCTCGCACGTGACGCCGTGGCTGTGAGAGCTGCACCTTAAGACAATATTTTTTGCGCTTGACTCTGCGACACGACAATAAATTAGATGCGTTGAAATGTTTGTGTTGTGGCGTCGTAGCCGTTGATTAATATAAAATAGATCGTCACAACTACCTTCTCACTCCAGTGATGTACATATTTACGTATATTTATCATCACGATCAACCCATTACCGGCTCAATACAGAGCACGGGTTTCCTCTCAATATGATAAGGGTTTAGCCACAGTCCACCACTCTGGCCATGTGCGGATTGACAGACTTCACACGCCTTTGAGAACATTATGGAGAACTCTCAGGCGTGCAGGTTTCCTCACGATGGTTTCCTTTACCGTTGGAGCAAGTGATATTTTAATTTTTTTTAAACGCACATAACTCCGAAAAGTTAGAGGTGCGTGCCCGGATTCGAACCGCCGACCTCTGATAAGGAGGCTGACGCCCTTACTACAACTAGGCTATCACCGCACGTATATTTATATGAATTAAGAATTAATTAAACGAATTATGGAATAAACAATGGTCTGGTTCAAATTTAAAAACATTAAAGTAAAACAATGTTTAAATTTTGGAATGTATTTTAACTTTAAATGCAAAACCCCTAAGCGTCATATAATAAGCAAAATCGTCATTTTAACCGATGGACGTACACTGTACATAGATCTCTTGTAATTATTTAGTCACGTCTCGTTCGTATGCCTCTGCAACTCGCTGTATGTCATCTGTCCACCTAGTGGAGACCAACATTGCGCTTTCCGAAGTAACCGCTTCTCGAGCGCCTTGGAGCCCTACCGTCCATGGGATAAACAGTACCATCGAATCATCGCCACTTAAGTTTCGCAACTCATTCAGGGTAATTCTGGTTCCTTCACTGATGTTGTATTATTAATTTTATAAAGTAGAGATACTCCGAGCTTAGCCCTTTCTCTCCCTCGCTTGCCGAGTGACTCTGTGTCTTTTATATTCTGTGGTAAACAATAAAATGAAAAAAATTTAAAAACACTTTCAATATCTCAGTTCATTTCCAAGTTTTCCTAACCTCTGCGAACCCATCTCAGAAAATATCGTCAACACCTAAACGCGTTTAAAGTTGGAAATATGGAATTCATACACAAATAATTCAATGATTAATTCATATAGATAGTTTGGAATTGAAGAATATGTTTGCTGTTCTTTACCCGACGTTGTGAAAGTAAACATCGCTACTGAGTTAATTCATCTACAAACGATTTTAGTTACTTCAGATGTTGTTTGACGACCTCCGTGGCGCAGTGCGTGCGCTGTCGCATTTTAAAGTTGGAGGTCCTGGGTTCTACTCCCGGCTCGAGTCTCTACTGGTGGGAGGCTTCGGCCGTGGCTAGTTACCACCCTACCGACAAAGACGTGTCGCCAAGCGATTTAGCGTTCCGGCACGATGTCGCGTAGAAACCAACTAGGAGCGTGGGTTTACCATACTTCTAACAGGTTAGCCCGCTACCATCCTAGACAGCATCATCACTTACCACCAGGTGAGATAGCCGTCAAGGGTTGACTTGTAGTATATAAAAAAAAAAACTTCAGATGTATAGCCTGGAATCTGGATATCCTTAGAACTCGATTTTGAAATCTTGAATCATATATCAGTGGTGATGCTGTCGGCAACGCACGCGCATACATTATCGCACAATACCGCAGGGGGCGCCCATTGTGTCCTCACACTTACCCTCTCCTTACCCCTACCCCCCTCGCGCACCCCCCGCCCCTAATGAAGGATTCAACGCGAGACCTGCAATTATGAGATAAAAATCGGACCATGTGTGGTCACAGCGTAAGCCTCTTATCCCATAACTTTACCTCAAATGTAACAACGATCGACTTCGCGGATTATTTTTTAGGTCTGCTTATAATATTTATGCTTATAACGTTTATGAGGGTTCCGTACACAGTAAATGTTCCATTATTCTGATACATACATTCTGAAGTTCAAATTACGTTTGGGTTAGTTAGTCAATTTGAATGTCTTGGTTAAAAGATCATCACAGGTAACGTTAAAAAAAAATTGGTCAAGCTTGCTCTCGATTTCTCTTTGACTTCCAGCTATGTAGTAAGGGGAGTTGTTATTCCATTAGTTGACTGAAAACAATATATTTTTATCCGGATTATCTTAATTAAAATTACAAATCTTCGTACCGGAAAATACAACCTTCACTATTTTACAGTTAAAACACATTGAATTACAAACCTTCAGGCATCTTTTTTCCCCGCCAACTTTATTTGACTACCTTCGAATCAATTTCGAGAGATGTTTTCTAGGCAAGCATAGAATACCTACAAGGATAAATACGCATAATAAGCGCTCCTCTCCGAAAGAGGAGACCTAAACACGTCATTCCTGACGACTCACACACACGCGACGTCAACACACCGTCTTCAGCGTAGACGAGATCCCAGCTATCTTACGTCATCCAGACGTAGGCCCAATCCACGGCCTCGGAGACGTACGGACCACTCAACGTCCGACCCAAAAATCAACTTTCATCCCAAACGCCTATGTTTGGCCTCACAGGAGACGCCCTTAGGCAGATGTTCCCTTTAGTTCTTCGAGCTAAAATTTCTTCTAACAGAACTCCTTGCCAAACTGCTGCAAAGCAACACAACTAAACACAATCCGAATAATAAAAACAGGCTAATAGCACACGTATGCCTACATTATAGTCGAGTTCGCGCAGTCAGATACAGGCTGCGCATGCGCATGGAGTACGGTTTCCGCGGTTCCGTGCCGAGTCGACTAATGACCAGATAATTGTAGGTACGGCAGGTGCAGCGCCGCACGCCAACCGCACACGCCAACTCGGTTAGACGGTCAAATCAAAGGGCAAGACTCGAGCGGCGACCTCAAAACAAGCTCCTTTTGGCAATCAATTTGAGAAAGGCTACAAGATTTATAAACATCATCTAAAACTAAGGATGTCTAGTACGTTCCCGTGACCCAGACATCAGGCAGCGCGAAGGGGGATCGGTTGGTATTAGTAGGTATTCTGGTTGCCAGTCTGGCAGCCGTCGAGAAGCGGCCCAGTTCTGCTTCCGGAAGGGATGAACCAACCCATTTCCCAGCGTAATTTTTTTTATCCACTACAAGTTAGCCCTTTTCGGCAATATCACCTGGTGGTGATGCAGTCTAAGATGGTAGCGGGCTAACCTGTTAGGGGTATGGTAAACCCATACTCCTAATTGGTTTCTACGCGACATCGTGCCGGAACGCTAAATCTAAGGGTGGTAACTAGCCATTCTAGCCGTCGCATTATAAAGTTGGTTGGACAATTTAGCGTTCAGGCGCGATGTCGCGTGGAGTACGAATTTACCATATGGTAAATGATTAATCATATGGTGATGATGCGGTCTAAGTTGGCTAACCTGTTAGGGATATCCCTACCAGGATCATCACGTACCACCATCACCAGCTGAGATTGCCGTCAAGGTTTAACTTGTAGTGCATAAAAAAAACGTATGAGTTGGATTTTATCTGGCAAACGCTTGAAAACTGTATTGTAAAGATGGAAGGCAATATTTATATTAAGACAAGTCACCACTCTAGTGTGAATGTGGATATCAGGTCCTAAGGGTGCGCACGCGGCAGCTGCCACGCGAGCTTCCGATTTCTTTCGTCACTTTTTATCTCATCGTGCACATGTAAATATTTGCCTACCCGTGAAAAACACGGGAACGCATACTCAAACTAACGGTCGCGTGCACTTCATACATGCATAAAAGCAGTACATACCCCATACAGGTATGCACTGCAGGATTCATCGGAGAACTAGATATATTCGTGGGAAATTGTAATACTATAATTGTAAATACTTACAAAAACCTTAACCTTTTTTACAATCCAATAAACCATAGCTGAGTACCTAACAGAACTTAATATGTTAAAAGACATATCTAAAAATAAATAATAATGATAATGTGCAAAGGTCTTATCGCTTAATGCAATCTCCTTCAGACAACCCTTTGTGAAAGGAAACATTTAAAAGGAAAGGGGAATAGTGCTACAATAATATCATTATCGTCATCATCATGATCAACCCATTACCGGCTCACTACTGAGCACGTGTCTCTTCTCAATATGAGAAAGGTTTGGCCATAGTCCACCACGCTGGCCATATGCGGATTGGCAGACTTCACACGCCTTCGAGAACATTACGGAGAACTCTCAATCGTGCAGGTTTCCTCACGATGTTTTCCTTCACCGTTGAAGCAAGTGTTATTTTAATTGTTTAAAAAACTCACATAACTCCGAAATGTTAGAGGTGCGTGCCCGGATTCGAACCGCCGACCTCTGATTACGAGGCTGACGTCCTAACCACTAGGCTATCACAGCTTAAATATATATTGTAACAATAATATATTGTAATAATAACTAACCAAAACAAAAAATACATTAAATAAGAAAGAGATAACATGTTATACTATACATTGATATAATGTGTAAGACTGATCAATGCATCGATAAGTATGTAAAACCACTTCCTAAAATGTTACTGACTACATACACAAAAGTCATCCACTCATGGCACATAAGAGCAAGCTGTTATAGCAAAAAGGGAGTTTTTTCGAGACCACCTGGCACGCACCCGCCACAGCCAAATACAAAAACTCGATGAAAAAACGTCATAATATTTGAATATTACACAAAAAACAATTGAGGCTACCGCGCATCACCTGTCGCTGGCACGAGATACGCATTTGCATAGAGACAATTTCCAACCCCGGCACCCATGTATCATTATGCATTGGAATATCGTGCCCAACAATCGAAGACATCCCGGGATCGCGTTAACAGCTCACCAGAAGAGGCTGTTATGTTACATGAGAAAAATAACAAAATCTAATAAAAATAAAAATTATTATCTCCTAATGTTTCCTGTAAATAGCGGTTGCCTGGAAGAGTTCATTTGCAGTGATAAGGCCGCCCTTACACCGTTTTTGTCTTTTATTTTTTATTTTTGTTTTTTGTATTTGTTGTGTGTAATAAAGAGGTTTTATTATTATTATCTCCAGTCTCAATTTTTGACGATCTCCGTGGCGCAGCGTGCGCGCTGTTGCATTATAAAGTTGAATGTCCTGGGTTCGATTCCCGGCTCGGTTCTGGTCTGGCTACGGCCGTGGTAGGTAACAGCCTACCGACAAAGACGTGTCGCCAAGCGATTTAGCGTTCCGGCACGATGTCGTGTAGTAACCAATTAGGAGTATGGGTTAACCATACCCCTAACAGGTTAGTCTGCTACCATCTTAGATTGCATCATCACTTACCATCAGGCGAGGTTGCCGTCAAGTTTGCCATAATACTTAATGTATTGTGCTCTGAGGATTATCAAGAAATCAAAGTAATGCATTTTTTTTTATAGTCTCCTAATATATTATGTGTAATACACAAAAGTTTTAAGAACATTATGCCAAATATTGTCCGCTACCATCTTAGACTACATCATGACTTATACCAGATGAGTACACTAGGCACTGAATTAATTATTAATTATTTTAAGGATAAACTAAAAAAGACTGAAGACTATATATTGAGTTTTTGTGTTTAGGTAATGACGGCTGTAGATTGTAATCATATTGCAAGAAATCTTACGCATCTATGAAAAATGACAACATTAAAAAACCCTAAAGATATAATGTTACCAATATGTAACCTATACTCTTAGAACATTATTTTAAGCGTTTACTTACACGTGACACAGCGACAGTCATCGTCTAATAAAAGCTAATCACGCGTACGTATTATAAATACGCTCATCTGCCTATTGTCAAGGAACAATCGTATATTTTGAATGCTCCAACGCTAAGTCATTGATGGCTTGTTTTTTTACTATTTTCCTCCGACGCTGCAATATAAAGAGGATATTATTTAATGAGACGGGTGACTACCTAATGTTATATTCCTAATGTTATCAAAACTGTCTTAACCTAATGTATCATTTAAAAAAAAGCTTCCTATATCGGAATGTCACGGAACGTCACAAACAAACTCAAATCTATATCTATCTATCTATATATATAAAAGCGAAAGGTCACTTACATACTTACTGATTAAACACGAGATCTCAAAAACTATTGGACATATAGAGCTATAATTTAGCAAGTAGGTAGTTAATAGTTAAGAGATGTCAGCTAATAAAGGATATTTGGTATATTTTATATCTGTTTGTAGCCATCTGACGTGTAAGCTAATGAACTGATCTTAAAGAAATCTGACATTTGCCTGTAGCTTACTTTCTGAAACAGGGCATTAGCCGCACAGGAAACCTCAATCTCACGGGAAATCAGCAATTCTACGCAGAAAAAGTCGCGGGCAACAGCTAGTATATAGATATAAGCGAAAGGTCACTAAATCGCACTAGGTCCCATGTATAGAGCTAAAAGTGGCAAATATAAGCATATAGCTCAGAGATATCAGCTAGAAAGTAACACCTGTAAAGGGGTGTATAAGTTTTTAGTTTCTTCTTAATATAGAATTACCTCCTATCCGAAAAATGGTTTATAGGAACTGATTTAGAAGACAGGGCCACCACTAATTTTGAATTTATACATACCTACTCGTATTTTGCATTTATTCGGAATAGAAAGAAAATATAACATAAATATAACACTCCGGCCCGTTTACTTTATTTAGTTTTATTTATTAATCATGACAATCCGGTTGTTGGGTTAAAGACAAAGTAACAAATGCAATTTTCGCATTTGTAAATATTAAATGGCATAAAGGGAACCTGTAAAAACTAGGTGCCGTATTACAGATAGGGCGCGTGCTGCCGCGAAGCAGCGCGCGGCTCGGACGTGTAATCGGTAGCGGGCCGCCGCGGGCGCTCGGCGCTCGTGCCGTTCTCGCTCCAATTCCCAATGCAAATCGTTGCGAAACAAAAACACGAGCAAATAAAAACACAGTGCACTTATTGACTTATTAAATGCACGAATTTTGAAAAGGCCCAGCACCGCGTGCGACGCAGGTACATAAAGTTTTGTTGGCAAAACAGTTTCACTGCAGTTCCTTATTTTTAATTTAAAACCGACCAAGTACGAGTTGGACACGCAAATTAAGTGTTCACATAGTAGTGATGGCAACACGCGTTTCTTGAATGGTTTCCTTTAATTTGAAAAATTATATAATTGTTTTATTGGAACGAAGTTCCTTATCGCGCGTTGTAAAAGGGGGCTAGACGGAAAAAAATCTTACGAAAAGTTGTCACGACACTTTTTGTTATTGTAAGCTGTGCGGCGTCGCATGTTTCTCTGTCTGTCTCTCTCTCTCTTATAGAAAGCAAGCCAGATATTTTCATTTCTATTTCGCATTGAACAGTGTGGTGTTGCGACGATTATTTTTGTTGAGTGTATACAGGTTTTTTGTAAATAATAAATAATAAAAAATAATAATAATAATGAATCCTGACAGTGTTTCTGCACAAGTTCCGGATATTGCTAATGGAGTATAAAATTGAGCCTACTGATTAAGTTTATATAACATTATATTTGTTAATAATAAAAAAAAATATTATTATAACTTAAATAAAATAAAATTTTATTACAATTCCTTCACTAGTTAATCGAAAGGAACTTCGTTACATCCGGGTGTCCCTTGACACCTCTCAAGTTTTTTTTCGTTTCATTTCTCTCTATCTAAATGATACAGTAATTTTATTTTTCGGACTGTCTATTAGCTGTACTAACTACTAACCCTATTGGTTGCCACAGCGTAACCGGGCTGTTTGGTGAGCATCGGAAAGAAGCTCTGCCAGAAGAAATTTTGAGCCCTAGGACTCGAAGAAACTACGGGCGCCTTCTTTGAGGCCGAACCTCGGCTAAAGCGACGTTTGGGATAACAGGGGGGTCGGACGGTGAAGATACAGTAATACCATAACAGGTGATTAGGGTCAGGCGAATAATAAGGTCTTTTGGGTACAAAACCCTAAATACAAACAAGCAATCCAATTGCAATTGGATTTATTAGCTGCCTCCCAATTAAATTTGAAAGGAATATACGAGTACAATATCGTGATTCCGTCAACTAAATACACCGATTCCACACTGTTACCATAAATCCCTCTTCTTCTCTAACGTCGACAGTGCAGTGTTGAGCGCTTTGGTCTATGGCAGTGATTCTCAATCTTTTTTTTGTTGCGGCACGTATTTAATGATTTCAAAATTTGGCGGCACACAAAGAAAAAGATTAAAATTATTTACTTACTACAACACACTGCATAAATAGTTTATGACAAAAATTTTAAATATACGAAATGAACTTATACCTATATACTACAATAATAAATAAACGATTATAACGGGATTAATTATTAATTTTATATATTTGCAAAATTTGGTGGCACACTTTTTAAATTAGGCGGCACACAAAAGTGCCGCGGCACAGTGGTTGAGAATCACTGGTCTATGGTTTCCTCATCAGTAACTTACTTAGTTACTGATGAGGAAACGCGATGTCAACTTGATACACCTTGTATCGAGGTCAATATCAGTATCACAATATACTATCGTCACTTCTTGACAAACACACACATCACGAAATCTGCGAATCTACAGATTACGTGATTTGTGTGTTTGTAACTTCTTCACGCCAGAACTACTCAACCATTTGGGCTGAAATTTTGAATGGCGATAGATTACACCTAACATTAACATCTTATTTTTTTTATTTCATTGGATCTTTAAACTGACAATAAAAAAAATGACAAAACAGAAGAAAGAAGAATTAACTTGAGATAGTAACCTTCTGGAAATGAACAACATGCATTATTAAAATTAACCATAAAACTCAATCTAAATAATTCAAAGTTCTAGTTATCAAGCAATAATGCACAATAAAATAAAAATATTATATGGAACAGTAACTGAAAATTAATCAAGTGAGTTTTTGTATACTACTTCATTTTATCTGGGCAAAAATTTGATAGAATTTAGGTTTTATTCAAAAACACTAAATACCTTATGACAGTTATGAGACGATATTAACTTCTGTGTAAAATTAGTTTTGTATAAGGCCTTTGTTTTCGTAAGCTTTTTTGTGTTAGCAGCAATTTCGCAAAGAAACAGGATTCTGTAATAGGGGCACGAGCAAGGATTTTGACCGATTGCATGTCGAGAACGTTGCTCCGCGCATCCATGCCCTGGGGTTATTATTTACCAAACTTCCCCTTTCAATCGATTTAGAGGAAATGAACTTATGGTAGCTTCACTGTGTATTTATACTGATAAATTGCTAAATTGTGCTTAGCTCGCGGTATGGGCACGGTAGCTTACGTTTGGATGGCACGCAACCCCTCGATATATCGAGTATACAGAGTTTAATTGCAAACCAAAGATTAGAATCGTATACCTACCGACCTACATAAGATTGATGATTGCAGACGGTTGTTAAAAGTAAGCTAATATTTTATAACTATTATATTGCATAATTATAAGTAAAGTTTGCCGTGCTAAGTTTAGAATAATAATAATAATATATATATATATAACTGACTCACTTCAAAATTACTTAACACGTATCTTATTTTGAAACTATATGTGAACTTTGTGTAAACCTGTAATAAACTAACTAGCCTTTTTTATCTGTTTTTTTTTTTAGACTTCTATCCGAAACGGATATGCCAGTCCACCATCGCCTCATCATCATGAATGTAACAAAATGTTATTATCAAATAATACTATGACTATTAAGAATGCAACAGACACAACCTACTTATATGCTGCAATATCTCAACAACAGATCCGAAACTGTTGTCGGTAGACAGAGAAAGCTCGCAAGAGCGCCTCCGTCAAATCTGCCTATGAGTCTTATTAAAAATAACGTAAAATAATATTCCTCACAATAGTTCAAGATCTGTAAAATTGGTGCAAGTCTTCTTTAACAAATCGGAGAATGAGTCCCTATAACTCACAGGTATATACTCACCGTCCGACCCGTAGCCTATGCCGAGGTTCGGCCTCAAAGAAGACGCTCTTAGGCAGACGTTCCCTTAGTTTCTTCGAGCCCTATGGCTCAAAATTTCTTCTGGCAGAGCTTCTTTCCGAAGCTGGCCAAACAGCCGCTGTGGCAACCAATAGGGTTAGCACAGGTAATAGACAGTCCGAAGAAAAAAACACAGTTATATTCCTTATAAAGATAACCTTGCAAAATTGTACCATTTATCTCACTTGCACATTTGTATTAATACATGTGTTTGTGTTATTTCCTCTGTGGTGTGCGATTGCGAAAAATAAACGTTTGTATGAATCTATTACAAATCTCTCAGTTCTTAGTAAGCCTATGATTGTTACACTTTTTAAAGAGACTACACGGAAAGTGAGTAGTTTGTGATGCCGAACGCGACGACCGAACGGGGCCGGGCAATACGAAACCGAATTTCATTAATGCGGATAGCAAGGCCGGTCAGTCACATTAGCAATCTTAGACGTGCGTAACGTGGTGTAATATGTGACTCACAAGCTCTACTGTGCTGATTCACTTTCACATCTCGTACCTGTGCCTTACGGAACTACTCTTAACCTTACAAGTACGTTCGTGCGTACTCCTGAGTGTACTATTATCTATGCGCAATTAAGAAAATAATAAGTAATAATGACAAATGTACTTTTATCTACCCTCAATAACGAAAAGAATAAGTAATGATGACATATTTCATTAATTCAGATATTGTATGGAAATAAAACGACAGTTTCGTTCCTTCATCATGATCAACACATTGCCGGCTCACTACAGAGCACGGGACTCCTCTCAACATGAGAAGGGCTTGGCCATAGTCCATCACGATGGCCATGTGCGGATTAGCTACTTCACACGCGTTTGGGAACATTATGGAGAACTCTCAGGCATGTGGGTTTCCTTACGATGTTTTCCTTTACCGTTGAATCAAGTGTTATTTTAATGGCACATAACTACGAAAAGTTAGAGGTGCGTGCCCAGGTTCGAACCCCCGACCTTTGATTAGGAGGCGGACGTCCTAACCAGTAGGCTATCACAGCACTAGGTTAACACGTAAAATATTTCTTGCGTCAGGTATAGTAAAAAGTACCCTTACCTTATTCTGTGAACGACGATCTTTGAATTTTTAACTTGTTCCAACGATTTGCGAAAACACCGAACTGAATTAAGTACTGCTTTTTTAAAAGGTGGAATAAGTGATTTCTTAACAACCGGGCTATAAGAGAAATGGTTATATTGAGAGGATCATCTGTAAAATATATCTTTATGACGATGATGGCTCAATTTTACATAGTTAGTTTACATCCTGGACTGTCCCCTACCTCTAAAATCGAAGACAGCTGATGGAGAATTACATCTCATTAATTAAGTCTGGATTTTTTTTTATGTCCGGCGTATATATTTTAATTGCATCTGGTTAAAAAATTTAATATAATAAACCGGATCCCTATAGTCAAGTGGGTCCAAAGGATCCCTAGAGATGAGGGATATACACATATAACTAAAATAATAAGCCAACTTGGGTTTTTTTAATGACGGGCGCTTTATACTGAAGTAATTGCTCACCGTTTTACATCCAGGTTAGGTGAACGATGTATCGATTTTAAACCGATCAGGAAGGCTCAATTTGTCGGCGCTACTAAATCATTGGACAAAAGAGCCGCCCGATCTAATTCGATGTGTCCAAATTATGAAAACTGGCGGCTAAAAACCGCTACGGTTAATGTAACCAAGCCATTTATACCAATACAGGACTACTTTTAAGCCATTTGTTGTGCTCACTCTTTTTTCCACTACAAGTTAGCCCTTGACGGCAATCTCGATGACGGTAAGTGATGATGCAGTATAAGCGGGCTAACCTGTTAGGGGTATGGTAAACCCATACTCCTAATCAGTTTCTACGCGACGTCGTGCCGGAACGCTAAATCGCTTGATGACACGTCTTTGTCGGTAGGGTGGTAACTAGCCACGGCCGAAGCCTCCCAACAGACCAGACTCGAGCCAGGAATCGAACCCAGGAGCTCCAAATTTATAATGCGACAGCGCGCGCGCTGCGCAATGGAAGTCGTTAAACTTATGAGGCCATAGTGAATAAGCTACGTAATTCTAGCTAGGCGCAGTTTACAGCATGTCATCCATCAGACATAATGGTCGTAAAGCGTATAGAGGCAATAGAATTACACGATATGTGAAAATTTCAACTCAATATTTCAATATTGCGATATTAATCATAAGATACAGCCCGCTGGTAGACAGACGGGTGGACGAAAAATAGAGTAGTAGTAATACGGTTCGTTGGCACCCATTAGGTATGAAACTGAAAAGCTTTTTTTTAAACTAGCAATGGTATATTAACCACTCAAATCCCGGGATGTTTTCATAAATTTTTCGTTATATTACTTGGGTCAACGGGATATGAGATTCTGGGACTTAAAAAAAATGGTTTTGTATATCAGTAAGTGTCTTAGTCAAAACGTTTTTACATGTGCAAATGCGAAATGTATAATAAACAATGCAAACCTAACCAAATTTAAACACACGTCTTATATTTAAAACTCCTTATCCTTAATTACCTGATCGAATTCATCTATGATAAGTAAATATAATTTATTATTCATTATGTGAGATGGTGATAACGAAAAAAAAAACCCGGCTAAGTTTGTTGTGGCCTTCTTCTTAGACCGGGGCGCGTTTGGAACCCTAGCTTTAGTTTTAAGTTTACGAATATATATACCATGAAATAACTACTATGTAAATTATTGACGCGTCAAAAGTGCCTTTTTAAGGACTATTTGAATAAAGATTATGTAATACGACGCTGATAGAAAGAGTTCTGATCGAAAAAGTATAAGATTTGCTTGGGACGTTCCGACTTACCCCACCACCGCCTGGTCGCCCCAACCAAGTTATCCTTGTCCGGTCTCAGCGCTTATTTAACGTATAGATCCATACGTAACTAAGTAAAAAAAATGTTCCAAATTTTGCTAATCGAATCATACCCACTTGACAGCTAACGATATTGCCGAGGGAACGGTTTAACATAAATTAGAGGTTTTTAAAACAAGGTACTCTAAGACAGTTGGGAAATAAGTAATGCAAAGATTATAGAGCTAGATTAGATAAAATAATAAAATAAAAAATTACTTTTTATACAATAACAATATCTAAATTTATATAAACATAATCAGATAAGTAAATTCAATTAATAAAAAGAATTACAATAATATCATGCAATTTAAAACCCTTAAATAAGTGGCTAATTATTTGTATTTGATTATTTTTTTCTGACTGTCTATTAGCTGTTCTAACCATATTGGTTGCCACAGCGTAACCGGGATGTTTGGCGGGCGTCGGAAAGAAGCTCTGCCAGCAGAAATTTTGAGCCCTAGGGCTCGAAGAAACTAAGGGAACGTCTACCTAAGGGCGCCTCCTGCTTAGGCGACGTTTGGGATAACGGGGAGGGTCGGACGGTAAATTTCAAAGTGCAATAAATATAATTACATTAAAAATATCTTTCTATAATTTTAACAATCAATCCACTTGGCTATTGACTACTGAACTGGTAGACTTGACAATAGCTGACACACTGAAACAGTTCAGTGTGTCAGCTATTGTCAAGTCACCGGTAAATTACAAAATCGAGCATTTTTATTTTGTTATCTTTTAATAAGCAAGCATAATGATAATGACTCGGGTCCATAAAAAGTCATATCTATAATTTAAAATTACGTAATGAGCCTAAAAATACATGAAGGGTTCCACGCAGAAAGGGGAATGACTGTCTGTTTGGAGTATATTACCGAAATGTTGATAATATTACACCGGGCCCATGCCATATGTCGGGTTCGTTAACTAACGCGGAACCCACTTCAGAACTGTGCCTGTGCGAAACATTAACGGTTTCCCCTTTCTTTTATTATTATTTTTTTTTAATTCACCACAAGTTAGCCTTTGACTGCATCTCACCTGATGGTAAGTGATGATGCGGTCTAAGATGGTAGCGGGCTAACCTGTTAGGGGTATGGGTAAACTCATACTCCTAATTGGTTTCTAGACGAAATCGTGCCGGAACGCTAAATCGCTTGGCGACACGTCTTTGTCGGTAGGGTGGTTAACCAGCCACGGCCGAAGCCTCCCACCAGACCAAAAAGGTTCTGAGTTTCTTGTGGGCTTATCGAAGAAGTGTTTAAGTGGCTGAACCACTGGACGATTGAACTGTTATTCACATGATGAGCATACCAGTACGACGATTAGTACAGATGCAATAGTTTGTTATGACTGATACACCCCAAACAGGTAAGCGCGCTACCATCTTAGACTGCATCTTCACTAACCAAGTGAGATTCTGGTGGGAGGCTTCGGCCGTGGCTGGTTACCACCCTACCGACAAAGACGTGTCGCCAAGCGATTTAGCGTTCCGGCACGATGTCGTGTAGAAACCAATTAGGAGTATGAGTTTACCATACCCCTTACATGTTAGCCCGCTACCATCTTAGACCGCATCATCACTTACCATCAGGTGTGATGCAGTCAAGGGCTAACTTGTGGTGAATAAAAAAAAAAATTGCCAAGGGCTTACTTGTAGTAGAATAAAAAAAATACGGCAGTACCAAGGTTCAATATAAAACAAGTCACACTTTGAAATTATGAAGATCGAGCAAATATACTCCTATAAATTGTTTTTTTTTGTTATAGCTTCAATAGAGATAAAAGTTCTGCGAGAATTTCGCCTCTATACCCACGTTTCATGAGTATAAATTCGCGATACACTTGAGTTTTATTGAGAGAATTAGATCTATAAGGTGTTCTTGGTTTTACATTAGCCTTAAGAAACAGTTAATATGAGACAATTTTATGTGTAAATAAGTCTGTCTCGTTTTAACACTTTGCCTGAGCAAAGTCCAAGTACGATCTAAAGATCTGCCTCGGATGGCGCGAAGGTACCCCCTGGTGTCTTAACTCGTGGCACTTATAGGATCCCGTTGGCACACTTCGGGTACGGATCCAAAAAACTAATAGGTATATAATCAACAAAAGGTACGTTATAAAAACGACCCAAACGCTTCGCACATTCACAGAAAATCTCATTAGCAAAGCCGCCTTACCAAATGTTGTTCGTAATGACTTACGATTTGTGTTGACGCCATGTTGCGAATAAATATTGGCCAAATTATCAACCCTCGTGGCGCCCACCTGCCTCTGTTGCTAACTTAATCGTAGATACCGAATTATCTACGAATGTTTTGGGGTTCAGTCAAAAACAAACTCGAATGGTATTTAGAAAAGAAGGGGTCCTATAATTTTTTTTTTTTAACGCTGGGAAATGCTTTTACGCATCCCCTCCGGAGGCGACGCAGGCAAGACTGCGTCGCTTCCGACGGGGTATGTGGGACTCCCCGGCGGCCAGGCTGGCGACCAGAATACCCACTAAAATCCAGCGATGCTCCTTCGCGTCGCCTGGTGGCTGGGTCACGGGAACACTTGTGCACTCGACCGCGGCCCAGCCAGGAAAGTATAGCTAGATTGACTGATCTTACTTACGATACTGACTCTACTTACTTACGATACTTACTGAAGTTCAGTCATATCAATTTTATTTATTTTTTTAATCCTACAGAAAGTCCTATATTTATTAAATAGCGGTTTCTATCTTCATCTTCGGGATAGCATTTAAAAACAGACGCACTTCATTTTGCCCTTAAGTTTCAGCAGCTGTTTGACCTAGCGTAACACTAACGTGATTACATATTTGAGGCTCAGTACTAACTTTCTTGGTTTTATGCTTGATTGTGTTGATTTAAAGTTACTTTTATACCCTACTCAACCCCTTCAAGCCTCTTTTTCTATCTAAAACTATAATATAGACGGCTAACATTGTAACTTCTAACTGACACGTATAAAATCCCTATAGCTTTAGTTTTAGATTAACCAATGTAGGTACAGTTATCACCTTCACCTAACAATAATGGAAAACATATGTAGCAACGTTTCATAAGTGCCTGTATATACCTAATGTGATTTATTCATATATAGGTTCATCACAGGGATAGGAATTTTCGATTACATAAATATAATACAATTTACTTATATTACAATCATTGATTTACCACTAGCCGTAGATCGATCATTAACGCTCAAAAAATGGGACGGAAAAGTAGTGCACAAATAGCGACGCGTGCACTCCTTTTCCCCAGTGTGTGACAAGACTAGACGAAAGCACGATAATTTTATTTAAAATTACCGTGACGCAAGTCACCGATTCTAACACTCGACCCGTATAATCCGAATGAATTACAAAGCACTATGCGCCGCTATTGATAATATAACGGCCAGATGTCTAGTGTATTAGACGGGTTATAATACGAGTACATCGATATACCGATATGTAGGAATGTATAGTTAGTTGGTGACAAATTCTCGCCTTGTTTTTGTATGACGCGCTATGCATAAGTGTATGTATTTATTTGTTTGTCAAACAAAAACTAATGATCGGTACGAATTAAAAAAATTGGTACTTGAGTAAGACATACCTATTTAAAATCCTGCAGATGCACGCAAACTTTTTTTCCGGAAAAGGACCCGGAAACCGTTGTCGCTTATTCAAAATAATAGCTTTTGTTACCTATACACGGTTGACTGATAAACTGGTCGTGACAAAATTTTGCATGGGCTTTTGGACATGGGAAACTTTTCGGTCCAGAAAAACAAACGGTAACCGCGTGAATTAAAAAAATCGGAATGAACAAAAATTTAGTGTAACAGCTGGTCTATTTATATCTTAACGAACTTGTTTTAACCCAGTTCAAAAAAGGAGTAGATTGTCAATTCATTATCATCATCATCATGATCAACCTATTGCCGGCTCACTACAGATCACGGGTCACTTCTCAATATGAGAACGGTTTGGTCATAGTCCACCACGCTGGCCATGTGCGGATTGGCAGACTTCACACGCCTTTAAGAACATAATGGAGAACTCAGGCATGCAGTTTACCTCATGATGTTTTCCTTCACCGTTGAAGCTAGTGATATTTTAATTGCTTAAAAACGTACATAGCTTTGAAAAGTTATAGGTGCGTGCCCGGGTTCGAACAATGACCTCTGATTAAGACGCTGACGTCCTAACCACTATCATAGCTTTAAATATTTTTTTAGATTCTCAATTCGCCTATAGGTCATTTATTTTTAATGCAGAGGGGTAGTCTTAATGTACCCATACCGAGAGTGGATTGGTGCTACTTCATAAAACCTGCAATTATTATAAAATAAGCATAATTTTTAGGGGAAAAATATAATTCATTATAATATTATTATGACTTTTAATAGAAAAATATAACCTTTTATTAAGTCGGTTTTGTTTATTTTCAAAATTTACCGTCGCAAACTATTTCAAAAAAATAGCTGTAGGTACGGAACCCAGGCAGCTTGTTAAGTTGTTACGAACACGTGCTAACGAACCGTGAATTTATAGGATCAAACATTTTCGCCGAACCATCTGTTGTTGTAAATGTAACTTTCTTTATTCACCCCTAAAGCAAAAAGAGTGGTGTTTGACCACATTGCAAGGCTTGTGATGTGTGTCATGATCTTGAAACAATTCAGTTTCTGCACTAAGTAAATACGTGCCTATCACTTCTAAAGAGGCTTCTTGATATGGTTTACGGTGATGGACCAGAAGAGTACGCTACAATCGATTTTTTTATTTGGAACTAACTGATGCCCGCGACTATGCGCAGGATTAGTATTTCGAGTAACTTGTATTAGCGTGGCGTGGAAAAAAAACTCACATTATGACATTAAAATTATCACGCAGATTTTTTCCTACTTACTTGACACTTATCGTCATATTTTGGACAATCACACAACATCTTTATAAATTGTAGCCTATGTGTTATTCTGATGTAAACGCTATATTATTGTAAAGTTTCATAAAAATCCACTCAGTTGTTACGTGAAAGAGTAACAAAAATCCATTCATGCATCCATACTTACAAACTTTCGCATTTATAGTAATAGTAGGATAACTACTGTGCATGCGTTTTTTGTTATAAAACAAAACATCACCTACCCAAACGCACATGGTCAGTGTGGTGGACTATGGCCAAACCCTTCTCATACTGAGAGGAGACCCGTGCTCTGTGGTGAGCCGGTAATGGGTTGATCATGATGAAGAAATATTAGACACAATCTGACCTATAGTAGCGCAGTGCTTTCCTGCTTGCATTTAGGTGTAAGCATATCTGGTAAATCTCAGGAAGTTTGTGATAGTAAACAGAACTTCAAATACCTAATATAACATATTATACATATTTTTGACGAGCTCCGTGGCGCAGCGCGCGCGTTGTCGCATTATAAAGTTGGAGGTCCTGGGTTCGAAACTGGTCTGGTGGGAGGCTTCGGCCGTGGCTAGTTACCACCCTACCGACAAAGACGTATCGCCAAGCGATTTAGCGTTCTGGCACGATGTCGCGTAGAAACCAATTAGGAGTAAGTATGGGTTTACCATACCCCTAACAGGTTAGCCCGCTACCATCTTACACTGCTTCATCACTTACCATCAGATGAGATTGCCGTCAGGGGCTAACTTGTAGTGGATAAGAAAAAAAAATTTGTTACCTCTACTGCTTTAAATGTAATAGCACGTTGGTGGGACGCACATATACAATAATATACATAATATCCAAACATATTTATTGCAAGAATCGCTTATCGAAATACCTAGACATTGACTGCAGTATAACTCAATAACTAAAAGTCCGGAATACTTGGGAATATTAATTTCACTTACAAATTGTTTTTAGTATATCAACAATGAAGACCAACATCTGGAATAGATTACCCGAAGGTAATAAAAGTACTTACCTGTAAGTTTAAATGCATGACTGTAGGATAGATAAGCGTCCGGATTTTGCCGGACAAATCGACCTTTAAGGAGCCCAAGGTCGCAATCTAACTTGCTCAGACTTTAATAACAAGGGATAGATTTGTGTCAATCATAACTTTGTTTCTAAATTCTGAGCTATCTAAATCTAAATAATACGGTTTAGCTATTAAAATCGCTTCACAAAAAACAAATAAGTTGATACCTATTTTCTTATGTCCACTTAGTCCTTTGTGATTTATCTGGATGTAAATAATACGCTTTATTTACGGCCATTAAAATTACTCCAAAAAAAACAATTAAATAAGCTGATATATATTTTCATTACTATGTAATCTTAGCCCTTTTGAGATTTTCCGGCCATTCGATATGGGAAGCTCTCGACTGGTCCTAATAAATTACGCGAACTTTGGTTTAGTAGTATTTACAATTCACATTACATTACAATACATTTAAAATTCACCATAATATGCAAATAAACAATTAACAGAAATATATTGACAAACGGAAATACATTGGCAACAATGATTTGTTCGAAGCGTTTTGTTTATATACAATTTTTAATAATTGATTCAACGTGTACTACGTGTAATCGTGTCCTGGATTTATGATTTTCTTGATGGTAGCCCGTGTAAAAGATTACGAAGGAAGGTAGGTAAATCCTTTCCAGATGTTTTCTCAATGAAAGAAAATTAAGTGATATAGGTTACTAGAATTTCCCGTTTTTATTATAGGTACCTATATAACTTACAGTATATACTACTTGATGTTAAGTGATTACCGTCGCCTATAAATGTCTGCAACACCAAAGGAACCACCAACGCGTTACAGGTTGAACCCACCCTCCTTAGCGGTTTCTACTCGGCATCATCATTGTGGAACCAGCTTCCATCTTCTGTGTTCCCAAATGGTTATAATATGGGGATCTACGAAGGGCGGATCAACAAATTGCTCAAGGGCCAGCAACGCATTGGCGGTTCCTCTGGTGCTGCAAATGTTCATGGGCGGCGGTAATCACTTACCATCAGGTGACCCGCCTGCTCGTTTGCTCGCTATGTATATAAAAAAAAATCATACCTGAACACTAAATCGCGTGACGATATCTCTTTGCCAGACCTGACACGAGCCGGGATCGAACTCTGGACCTTCCACTTTTTAGTGCAACGGCGCAAGCGCTGCGCATCGAACCTCATCAAAACTTCTAATCAAGGCCGTAACTACATTACTACTAATTTAATAAATACTGAAATAGCACCACCGAATAAGAACTCATCAATTAGCTCATTTTCTCTATTTTTTTTTTATCCACTACAAGTTAGCCCTTGACGGCAATCTCACCTGATGGTAAGTGATGATGCAGTCTAAGATGGTAGCGGGCTAACCTGTTAGGGGTGTGGTAATGCCATACTCCTAATTGGTTTCTACACGACATCGTGCCGGACCGCTGAATCGCGTGGCGGCACGCCTTTGTCAGCAGGGTGGTAACTAGCCACGGCCGCAGCCTCTCACCAGACCAGGCTCGAGCCGGGAAACGAACCCAGGACCTCCTACTTTATAATGCGACAGCGCGCGCGCTGCACCACGGGGGTCGTCAAATTCCCATTGTCCAAAACATAATTTGAAAAAAAAGGTACAGTTATTATTTAGTGTTCTAAAACACAAAATGAAATAACTCATATTATTTTAGTTAACACCACGAACATACGCACAAACAAACACGTACTCAGCATCATGTTGTGAAGATGCCAATAAATTATTCTGTTTTTATTTACCCATATGATTAATATTTGTAACTCTGTTAGATTAAACTTTATATTTAACTAATAAATAGGCAGTATATAAAGGTCGTCCACGGATCACTAGGCTTTGGATTTTATTCCCGGTTCGACTCCAGTAGGATCAGCGTTGTGCCTTGGAGAGCGCGTTATAATGTCGGTCCCAGCTATGAACATTAAATTAATCAAACCAATAAATTGATTACTAACATAGTTTATAAGGCCTAATTGTTACTGACACCTATGGATGAAAATCTTAAAATAAATAATAATAATAAAACTCTTTATTACACACAGGAAAAAGCATACAAAAACAAAAATAAAAAAAAAAACATAAAAAATGGTGTAAATATTATTATAATAATAAAGCCCGCAAACCCAGTTTCAGAGTAGTTTAGTTAATAGGTCCTTCTGTTCCCTCTAAACATTCGGGGTACATTTATAGGTCAAGGATGAAAAGACTATGATATCTTCAATATTTCCTCACCGAATTGCATGTATTTTATAGCTAGAATATAGCTATAGAATAATTAATGTTTCATTATTTTGATTTAATAGTCACTTCGAAATGGCTTCGATAATGTTAATAATTTTAGACAAGTGTAAACCTAACTACCAGTTAGTTTAGTACTACCAGATACTTGGCCAGAAAGATACTTTTTAAATGCATACCAACTCTTACTTAACTCATTATCCTTCCACAGGCGAGTAAATTCGTGGCCTTTTGGATTACTGTAAATAAAACTAAATTACAATTAAGTTTCTTTATTTATATCGCTGTATAGGTGGGCTAGAAAAAAGAAAAACAAATATAATTCTTTAGGTGCCTATTATATGATATTTTATAGATGTAGGTATGGCACCTATCTGCTCATCTTTGAAATAAAATTTTATTTTATTCCATGTTTACTATTTCGTTTTGGAATGATTCAATCTTGCTATCCTGGTTTTTGGTTTCCGATCTACCGATTCTGTAGCCAATTTAGATCTAGCAACATTAGTTAACTGAAAAAAACAGCTGTTCGCTATAATCTCATTCTCGCATTTGATGTTGAGAAAGCAATGTCAAATCACAAATGGGAACGTATTCAGCGATTGATTTACACCTGGAGTGTATGACAAAGTACTCAAATCTCGAAGCGAGCTTGTTCACTACCGCCCTCGGAACCGGAACCACCCTCTCAAATAGCAACCACCACTCTGCAGCCACAAAAAAAACCCCATACCGAGACGAAACGACTCTGAACGAAACTTGGCAGACGAACGTGCCGGCGAAATCAAAATTCGAATCAGTCAGCGCGGAGCATTCGGAGAGGAAGGTAGTGTTAACTTCGCTCCCAATTGCGTTTACAATACATCGCGTGCTTAACGTCGGAATTAAACTTATCGCTCAATCAAACAAATATTATAAAAGTCTACCTCATTAGTGACAATAACTAGGTGTTGTGAATAGTTTATAAAACTGTTTATGTTACAAAAGTAAAATTACAACGAAATATTTACATGATGGGTAAGTTCATTTATATTAATTTTTATCTCAATTTTTAAACTCTAAATCTTTCTTATAAATGCAATTGTTAATTAAGTTCATAAGTTCGTTTACCAATCCAAATTTATATTATTTGCAATCACTGCAAATGATAATACATATTATGACAATCTTTTCAAATAAAGTTTCTTAATCGTACTATAACTATGATGCATATATTTATTTTATATATGATGAAATAATTATAATAATGAAATAAATAGAAAATAGTAAAAACCTACAGTTCATATTAAATATCTTTGAAAAATACCTATAGTCTGCAATTTGTAAGAATATTTTTATAAAGTTTACCTTTCATTGCAGTGTACTGCACTAAGACAGCTTTGATACTCATCTTAAACATTTAAATAAATTAAAAGTGGTACCTACCTTCGTACTATATTTGTAATTTTAAAATGCTTTTATTATTTAATTTTAATTTAAATACCTGCGAATGTAGTAGATACATCGTATAACAATTAAACGATCAAAAAGAATAAGTTAGTAAAACTATTTCATTAAAATCTGTGTTTTGTAACGGGCAAATAAAATTACCTAATTAGATGCAGTTACCTACCTCAAGTTTTAGTAAAGTCGATAAAACTGTGTTAAAGTTGTCACCCCCACAATTTATTAGCTATATAGATGGACCTGATAAGTGTACAATATATAAATGTTAAGCCAGTATTTTAATAATATATGTATGCCAAATTGAAGAGTACTGTTCGCATGCAGGAGACGTGGGCGCTGTAATTTTATTAAAGTCACTGGTTTTTTTTTTTGTTTATACTGTCCAAATATATGTCTAGAATTAAATCTGTGTATTTCATAGTAAAATGTTAACTATTATACTTATTTCAAAATAAACAAACAATTAACTATAAGTAATATACAAATGCCATTCAAAGCTTAAAATCGAGTCAGGAATCGCTACAACTTCGATAATTCTTTTCACCTGAAATCACGAGCGTGTAAAATTGGCTGGGAATTTAAATTTTAATTTATGCTCTATTATTTATGTGGATCAGCCGCTATCGACTCCACGGTAAGGCATTGATTTCTGATAAAACTAAAGCATTATAATAATTAATTACAAGATTAAATATAGTATATTAATTATTATTCTATGCAAATATTCATACCTTACTCACTTATACCAGGCAAATCTTAGATATTAAATAGTCTGGATATTTATTGGTCATGCACCTACACTGTTTTCTATTCTGCATCAAAAGCAAGGTCTTAGATAAAATTCGCAACACGAAATCTATAACAATTAACAGTAGATTAATGTACGCCCGCATATTTTTTGTAGTACTTGAAATAAAAATATTTAAATCTTAAGTGAATATCCACACCAACAACATAATGATGCAAAGCATTTTGAATCTTACGTAGGATCTAGTAATAACATGTCGCAACAAGTTAAAAAAGTTATCATATTGATGATATGCCACCTTTTTGTCATAAAATTAGATAACCCTTTCTCTTTTAATATAGCATAATATTAAAATAGTTATATTAATAACTTCTTATTTACTGTATATATTATTGTTTTTACTAATTGATAATATTTTGCATTCAAAAACATTTCACGAAGTTAACGTCCTAGTATAATTCCGCAAATCATTAACTTCCCGCTAGCAAATGTATAAGCGTACTTTCACGGTACCGGAATAATGTAAAGAGACTTTAAGAGATTAGAATTTAGAACATAATAGTGCGGAGGTGGGCGCGTGGGAACGCTCCCAGAGTTCACGTGCCCAACACATCAGTTCGCCACAGTAAATCTACCATTAATATGCTAGATTTAGATAAACCTCTCGTTAGAAGTACGGTTAAAGAAGTCATTAACTGTAGCAAAATGCATAACGGTTTCACGTTTTATTAAAATTAATAAATAGTATACTGATTATATGTATTGTTCTTTATTTCCAATGTTACAAGATTTCGATATCCTACATTTATATCTGTAATTTAGGACAATGACTATGACTAGGAGTTGACTACGCTGATCCGATTTCAAACATTTAACTTAAAATCAAATTATCCATTAGAATGCAGTTTCTGCGACTATAAAAAACTAAATGATATAAATTGTCTTAATGTGAGCGAGCAGTCCTCGATTAGACTAAACCCGAGTTTAAGAACATAATAAATATAAATATTAAATCAGAACCTTAAGTATTCAATAGTTTGTACTTTTAATAATAAATTATAATGGGTTATTGAAATGAGTAGTGCGTCGTCGTGTAGGCTCGTGCGCTCGTTTGACGAGACGGCAATAGTGCCTAGTTAGTGGTTCCGGATACGAATCGGACGTGTCGGATGTCGGCATGACTCACGCGGCGCCCACGTTGGAATCACTGCGCCCACTGGCGCCCAGCCCGCGCAATTCCCGCGGAAAATCGATTTATTGTTCTATCATAAAATCGATTAATTTTAACGTTATCGAGTACTTTATTGTTGGCTGATTGTATAGACTGAATGAGATGGCACAATGGCTGCAGACTTTTAATCGCTGTATAATTTACATAATTATTATCGTAGGTGGTAGATTTTACTGAAGTAATAATCTTGTCTTCACAGACAGCATAGTACAATACCTTCTCCACACAACAGCGAATAAAAATCTAGCGAGTCGATGCTATTTTCAAAATTAGATATAGGTAAGCCGTTGCCGAGACAGATATAGCTGGCGTCTGCGCCGCGTCTAGGCTATTTAGGTTTTGGCATTGGGCATTTAGCAGTGTCGTGGGAAACGGAGTTGAACGACTGCGGGCCGCAGTGCCGCGGGGACAATACGGTGGCCCGCGATGGATTGCGGCGCGAGTTCGACCAGTCGTTCACCGACGACCGTACCTACATACCGCCCACCTGCGCGACCTGCTATTTACCACTGCTCCGTGTGTAGGATGACAACAACAGCCTTCCTATTCAGTAACTTCTAACAGTTAGTAACCTAACCGGTTGGCAACTTAAAAAAAAAATATTGAATCGCGCTGCATAACTCACCTGATAAAATAATACATATATTTAAGTCACGTTTATTCGCAAATTCATCTACGTTAATATCGGATAAGTAGCTATATATTTCTAGTAAGTAGAGGTGTTAATAAATTGTGTCTAAAAGTTAATTTTCATCAACAGCTTTTAAAATTATTAAATATAAATCTTCTACCAAATTTTTTTTTTTTTTAATAACAAGGAAAAACTTATAATTACAGATTCAATGTTTCAGTTTTTCTTTAAATCTTTCATTTACTATATATCTTTATAGCAACTAGCTTATGTATCCGAAAAGCTAAATTTCATTATTCTAAAATGAACCTTTAATATGCAATTTATACTTATTGAGAGACATCATGTAATTTGGTAATCTGTTATAAAATTGCATACTATTTACCTTCAATAATTTTTATTGAATTTAAATGTATTTTGTGGACATACATTAAATTTTTAAGTATGTATTAGCCATGAACTGTCATTATTTTTACTTTCTTAAATAAATTACTCTTATGGAGCCATTTTATAAATAGCACGAACAGCATTAATTTATGTATGTATTATAATAATAATAAATGTATTTTATTTAACTAAGATTTACAATATTTGGAAGGAATTATTTTTACAAAAGCATACATATTTCAGTTAATAAATACAATGTTATGGCAATGACATGTTTACAGAGTATACATTTTCCATTACAAATCGAAAATAACATATATTTAAGAGTTTTTAAAATAATATTATATAATTCCCGTAAAAATTTTATACAAATTCTTTTTATTTTGATTTTTATTTTTATAAGAACATTTACCAGTGGACCCTACACTAGGTGATTACCTGTATCGTAGGGTCCAATACTTATAATATATAATACATACATAAGTGTAAAATGTCTCGCTGTTTCGCATAAGCTGTAACAACATAATTTGTACTGTGAGATAGCGAAATATTTACTCGGGACTATTCTTTACAAAATACCATACAACCGTTGCGACCCTACCTGTGTGCGAACTTACATTGTTATGGCACTTTATAAAGTTATTTTGTTTAAACGCTTTCGGTAACATTTACTACCATTTTAACTTTTTATAGCTTTAATAATTTTAAGATACTACTGCTACGTAGCTGTACAGTTTCGATAACTGGGCTCAGGTTATAGGCCCTGTCGTATTTCATGTTTCACACTTAATGGGACCCTATGTTTAAGGTCAATCTACAATATGATGACCCAATAATTTAAATTTTCTAAATACTTAGTAAAAATATTACTGTCATAAATTTACTCTGAAGGAGACTCGTTTATCGTGCCTATCATGAGTTAAACTTAGCTTGAGTAGCTTGAATGGCTACTAGCGTGAAAGCTTAAAAGTGGCTAATGGTCATTGATAACGTCCCGGGGGTGTTGGGTGGCGGTCGATAAACCTGGCCAAGTGCCAACTAGACTCTAAACGACTCGCGTAGAATGCAAGACCATTTTTCTACAAACAAAAAAGCAAAGCACAAGCCTTGTTATTTTGCTCTTTCACACAATAATGCTGTCAAAAAAGAATTGTCTAATTACAAAAGCTCTGACAGTAATAGAAAAAAATTACGTACTAATAATCCAATAAAGTTCTGATCCCCAAATGAAAAATTCAATTGATCAATTTAAACAATTTTAAGTATCAATTTATATTTGTATTATTTCGATCAATTCCTAGTAACTTTTTTTTACGTACGTTTTACTGATCTATCAAATCTTATTGATATTGTCAAATCTAATGGAATTAGAAAACCCGGTTACGTCTTGCATGCAAATTTGTAAGGCGAGTGATCGTAACGGCCACCCCAACGCCAGAGTTCGTCGAATTCTTATCGATAGCGCGCCGATGATGGTCGCGGTCGATAGGCCTGGCCGTGTGCCAGCCAGCCACCGCGCCCGCCGCCTCATAGGGCCGCCGTGACACGGACTGCGGGACATTAGACATAATCCACCCTCGGAAGTCGCGACGTCAAGGGCGAGCGCTTTCTAATTTTCATTACGATAAGACTCCCGAGTATCAAGATTGCACTACGGACTATAATCACCCTCGGTATTAGCCAACTTAAGCTCAAGCAAATTTTCTAATAGCTTAATTAACTCCTTCGAATTTTATTTCCATAAGAGTCCCCGAGTATCAAGACCGCACTGCGTACTATAATCGTCCTCGGTATTAGCCAACTTAAGCTCAAGCAAATTTTCTAATAGCTTAAAAGAACATAATTAACTCCTTCGAATTTTATTTCCATAACAGTCCCGAGTATCAAGATCGCACTGCGTACTATAATCACCCTTGGTATTACTTAATTTATGCTCAAGCAAATTTTCTATTAAAATAATATTAAAAGAGCTTATTTAGCTCTTTCGAATTTTCAATGCAATAAGAGTCCCATGTGTCTAGGCCGTACTAAATTACTATAATTAAATTAGCCATACTCTGTAGCATGTGCCTACCGTCATATAATTGACACGAACATCGAACTTATGGGCTTACACTGCCATCACATCCGTTTTCGAACTTAGTTTCATATGACATACCTGGACATTCCTAACATAGTATAATTCTGAAGCATGAACATTATTATTTTAATAATGTTAACTTATTGCAGACTAAGCGATGGTGGAATAAAGAAAAATTTGCTTACAAAATTATTTCACTATGCGCCTTGAGCACCTGTCTACAGCACATGCAGAAATTAAATTCAAAATTTTTAAATTCAAATTCTAATAACCTTTAAAAGGCACTTTTGACGCGTCAAAAATTTACATAGTAATGATTTGATGGTGATAACTACATTCGTTAACATAAAACTAAAACCATGAGGGTTCCAAACGCGCCCCGGTCTAAGAAAACCCACAACAAACTTAGCTAGGTAAATTTTCTTTTTGGTATCACCATCTCACATTCCACTTAAAATTATATTAAGAGCTATATAAATAACGATTTTTTGTTAACGAGAGTAAACCGCGGGGAAGAGCTTTTATAAATTTGAAATGTAAAACTGTAGCTAAGAATTTAATTAAATGGACACTTGTGTACAATTATGCTCCAAGTATGTAATAGGTACCTATCAGTGAGCTGTTAAAAGTGGCTTTAGTTGTAGGTACCTATTATGCTTTCTATGCGGCAGTTAGCCAAAATAATCTAGACTAATGAGATATTGTTTTAATTTAGTTTCACACACTTGCCTGCTAAGCTATAAGTTATTGTGAAGAAATAAGAATTGTAATATAAATGTTGGTAGGTATGTCTATTTATGGACTGTTCCTACGGACTAGTAGTTTGCATATTCGACTGTCGGTCTGGTTTGGGTATAGATAACTGGCCATAGAATATTATGTAATTAACTACCTAAGTTATTGGATGTTTCTGTCAAGATATTTGCAATAAGTAGGTATGTAGGTAAGTTAATTCATGGGCTTTTCCGACGGACTAGTAGTTAGCATATTCGACTGTGGGTCTGGTCTGGGGATAGATAACTGGCCATAGAATATTAGGTAATTAACTACCTAAGTTATTGGACGTTTCTGTCACAATATTTGTAATAAGTAGGTACCTACCTATATATCTGCTTGGAGATAGGAATTGATGACGTAAGATTGACGTTCGTCACTTACCTCGAAGAATACGGTAAGAGGTTGGTTCCGGTTATGATTAGTAGAGTAGGCGACTACTCGCAATGGAGCATCGTAAATGGTGTAAAAAAAGCTGTGACAGCCTAGTGGCTAAGACGCCCGCCTCTTAATCAGGTCAGGGGTTCGATCACTTTTGAGAGTTACGTGCGTTTTAAAGCAACTAAAATATCACTTGCTTCAACGGTGAAAGAAAAGAAAACATCGTGAGAAAACCTGCATGCCTGAGAATTTTCCATAATGTTTTCAAAGGCGTGCGAAGTCTGCCAATCAGCACATAGCCAGCGTGGTGGACTACGGTCAAACTCTTCCCATATTGAGAGTAGACCCTTGCACTGTAGTGAGCCGGCAATCGGTTAATCATGATGATGATGAAATGATGATCGGTCTATTCTTATTTAGAGGCATGTGATCTACACTGAGACGTTGATAGGTGGAGAACCTTCATGCTAGTTAAATCCGTACAGTTCTTGCAATTCACAAAGGCGAGCGGGATTTACTTGTGGTAAAGACGTATCTGTATATGTGTAACAGTGTGCGTGAGATCGAAAGCGGTTAGCATAAAAAAGTAAAAAAAAACTATAATTTATTATACAATATTTTTTGTTGCAAATAAGAAAAATAATAAAATCACAAAATGACATCTACTGTCTAGTCTTTCTGACAGATCAGAATAAAAATTACCTTTTTTAAAATTTATCAAAAACGATTCAACATAAAAAAATGCCTTACCTCGCTATGAACAACTTTGCCTTTTGACATGCTGACAGTACTTCGTAGCAATAAGCGTCGTCGTGGAAACAATACGATATAGACACGCACACTGCAGCAATGTGCATATACACGTTCAACCACTATTAAAGCTCACTCGCCTTCGTGAATTGCAAGAAGTATACTATTCATTGTCTCTACGCGACACCTACACACTTAACGGCATGACTTTTTCGTTAAGATGTAATTAAGACACTACCGAAGCGTCTCAATAATGCAGACAAGACCAGGGAAAAATCTGAATTAAGAAATATCTACCGAAATTGTCTAAAGGCGATATCGCCAACACATATACTTAGTCAAATACAGTATTTTCTCTTGATACAGTGTTTATTTTTGCAAGAATGCGCGGCAAACATAAGAGATTACTCGTAAAGGAATACGCGCCTGAGAGCGCGACACCTCAAGGGGAAAAGGAACAAGAATGAAACTCCTCACACTTATGTCCACGCTCATTGAAATGAAAATGCTAATGAACTGAACGCGTGTTATTTTAAATCATGCCCAGCCAACAAAGACACAAGAAGCAAAACGTGCATTGCTGGAATCCAAACGAATTTGAATTTGAGGGATAGTACCTACCTACCTACTTACTAAACAAAACGACTGATTTTTCAATAATTTTTTTGCGAGGAAATGGGATTTTACTTGTATTTTATTTTTCTTATAAGCTTAATGCATTTAAATAGAAAAAAAAATAAAATGGCATAGGCAGTTAGTTATAAGTTGCTTGCACAGTTGATAAATGTTAGCAACCGGAACATACCTAAGTAGGTACAGATTAAGCAAGTCAAAAAATAACAACAAAATGCCATCGTCTAACTGTTTCCAACGTTATCGAAAGAATATCAATGATATCCTACATTTAAAAGCAAACTTAACGAACTTGATAGTTACCCTTTAAAATTGGCTAGAAATTATAATAGGTAAAAACTAACAATAAGACGGCGAAGTTCTAAATTATAATAGGGCTCATTGCCAGAAATTGCATTAGCAATAGCGTGTTTGTTTTCGTCGTGAGGTTATAATATAAACTTGTCATAAATGACTTTACAACATCCACATTGAATTGAGCTTGGTTAGTTTTAGTTTTTAAACCACTGCGCTACTAACTTGCGCGTTACAGAAATTGTTTACCTGCTATAATCTTTCTGGTAAATTCACTTACGTTATTGTGGTTAGAATTGCCTACAATAATTTATGACTAGACATCAATTCATAATTATTTAGGAAGTATATAATATGTATTAATCATTGTAACAACTCTACATGGAAATATCTCAATAGAAAATATACACGCATTTTATTTCGCTTAAAATACGCATATAAAGAACTTCATAGATTGCAAATAAAATCCTTTTATAATGTAAATAGTTATGAAATTGAAACGTATGAAATTTTTTGTTTAATTTTTTGCAACCTATGACAGTTTGTATTTCTAATGTCGCGTATATATCATACTTACCAATAAACATCAATGACCGACATCAACCTTCCATAAGCTCTTTTTAACTATACTTAGGCTGTTTCAGCGAGAGTATCAAAAAATAATCCAAAAAAAAATTTAAAAAAAATTTGCGACCTCCGTGGCGGAGTGCGTGCGCTGTCGCATTATAAGTTGGAGGTCCTGGGTTCGATTCCCGGGTCGAGTCTGGTCTGGTGAGAGGCTTCGGTCGTGGCTAGTTACCACCCTAACGATTAAGACGTCGCTAAGCGATTAAACGTTCTGGCACGATGTCGCGTAGAAACCAATTAAGAGTGTGGGTTTACTATGCCCCTAACAGGCATAGCCCGCTACCATCCTAGACTCAATCACTTACCACTAGGTGACATAGCCGTCAAGGGCTAACTTGTAGTGTATAAAAGAAAAAGATCCTCTATCTTGCTTGGACTTATTTATTAAGAAATATGTTTTTTTTTGTTGCAGATGAGCGGCAAGCGGACACGCAGTTATAGATGCGCCGTGCACCAGAGAGACCGCGAGGTCAGCTCTGAGAACGACTTCCATCTTCTTCTCGAAGACCCCACTCTTTTCGCCAGGTACTCACCTACATAGTTATATGAACATTCCATGTTCACTAGTGTGGTCAAGATGGATTGACATAATCATGATCAACCCATTACCGGCTCACTACTGAGCACGGCTCTCCTCTCAATATGAGAAGGGTTTGGCCACAGTCCACCACGCTGCCCATATGCAGATTGGCAGACTTCACACGCCTTTGAGAACATTATCCATCCAGGTCATTTCTGCCACGCACCTGCAAATTGTGGAACTAGCTTCCATCTTCTGTGTTCCCTAATGGTTATAATATGGGGATCTTCAAAGGGCGGATTAACAAATTGCTCAAGGGCCAGCAACGCATTGGCGGTTCCTTTGGTGCTGCAAATGTTCATGGCAATCACTTACCATCAGGTGACCCGCCTGCTCGTTTGCTCGCTATGATTATAAAATAAAATAAAAAATTATGGAGAACTCTCAGGCGTGCAGGTTTCCTCACGATGTTTTTTTTCACCGTTGAAGCTAGTGATATTTTAATTGTTTAAAAACGCACATAACTCCGAAAAGTTAGAGGTGTGTGCCCGGATTCGAATCGTCGACCTATGATTAGGAGGCTGACGCCCTAACCACTAGGCTATCACAGCTTGACATAATAACTGATAGTATTCCCTTGATTCCATTCGATAACTTCTACTTTGTGACGTTTGAATGAAAGAATCGAAGTCAGAATCGGCTATATTCTCCGTCGATTATGTCATATTTGACACTGAACACTACTAGGTTTCGTCTTAACTCGTCAAGTTTGCTTGCGATTAAAAAAAAGAAAATAAATAAAATCTAGAACAAACAATTATCGTGTGTTACCTACCGGACGTACGATGTCGCTAGTGGCGAAATGAACGTTTTTTTCTGTGATATTCGGACAGATTTTTCACATATTTAGAAAAACATTGATTTTTAGTCGATCGATATCGATTTAAATAAATATTTGAAGTCCAGTGTCAGTGTGCCAGGGTCATATAAAATCGTCATTCACTAAAGTTACAAAAAAAAGCAGATCAGCTATGCCTTGACATATTGACGTCAATGTTATAAATTTCACAACAATGTTTGATACAATACAAAATTTCCAGTGCAATGTAACAACAAATATCTCGTCTAGCAAACAACAATAATAACATAAGTACAACAAAATTATCAGTGCTTGCGTTTAAATTTTGTGAAAACCAACAAACCGTTGAGGTCGTAATGTTATTTGGTTGTTTCGTGTCACTCTAACATGTAGTGTGGTTTCTTGTAATAAAACGTTAAATGAATTACCACACAGTCAATAAAACCCTAAACGTGAAAGTAAGCAAATTATTACATTCATCACGTCGCTTAGATTTTTCTTTGCGAAATCGTTTCCATGTTTATATTAAGTTTCCATGGAGGTTTTGGTACAAGCTTGATACATGAAGGTATCTATATGATCTGGGGCAAAAGTACGTAATACATAACACATTTTTAGCTATCACTAGCTGAAGTAACTAACAAGTCTTATTTTCAGTAAAAAACTGTTTAAAAAACTATTTTAAAGTTATGTTATTATTTTCCTAAACAACTACTGGACCAATTACGTTATGGCTTTTACATTACATAGCATTGGTTTGATCATGAAGCTGTGATAGCCTAGTGGTTACGACTTCAGCCTCCCAATCGGAGGTCGGGGTTTCGAACCCGGGCACGCCTCTTACTTTTCGAGAGTTATGTGCGTTTTTAAGCGATTAAAATATCACTTGCTTCAACGGCGAAGGAAAACATTGTGAGGGGAAACATGCATGCCTGGAGTTCTCCATAATGTTCTTAAAGGTGTGTGAAGTCTACCAATCCGCACATGGCCAGCTTGGTTGACTATGGCCAAACCCTTCTCATATTGAGATGAGACCCGTGCTCTGTAGTGAGACGAGAATGGGTTGATCATGAAACTTTTATTTAAGGCATCTGACAAAATCATCTTATTATACATAACGAAGTTCTGTTAGTGCTCGTATAGCATTTTAAATGTGTTTTGTTTCGCAGGATGGTGCACCTCGTAGCGATGGAAGTGCTCCCGGAGGAGAGGGACCGCAAATACTACCAGGAGCGGTATACATGCTGCCCACCGCCCTTCTTCATCATATGTGTAACATTATTAGAGGTAAGTTTCACTTTTCAGACGTAACTGGACTAGATAGCCTTATGAATAAACGTCAGGTCACAAAGGGGAAAGTTTCTTGTACAAAATTTGACTCCGAATATTTTTAAATTACTCTTTAAGATTTTTTAGGCTACTCACTCGATTAAAACCCGAAGCGAAGAGAAGTTGTCTAAATCTTCTCGCGAAGCCTTGTTAAAATCCTACTGTTGATTCTTAAATCCATTTCTCCAAGGGAAAGGGATCTTGGGCTAAGACACTTCACGCTGCTCTTATGCAAGATTTAGGATATTATTATACCTACTTCTCTCTCTCCGCTTTAGTGGACATTGTTTATGGGAAATAAGAGCCTTGTTTTTGGCAAACGACTAATCAGTCGGGACTAGTTTCCCTTAAGATAATACACCATCATCATCATGAACAACCCATTACCGGCTCACTACAGAGCACGGGTCTCCTCTCAATATGAGAAGGGTTTTGGCCATAGTCCACCACGCTGGCCATGTGCGGATTGGCAGACTTTACACGCCTTTGAGAGCATTATGGAAAACTCTCAGGCGTGCAGGTTTCCTCGCGAAGTTTTCCTTCAAGTTGAAGCAAGTGATATTTTAATTGTTTAAAAACGCACATAACTCCGAAAAGTTAGAGGTGTGTGCCCGGATTCGAACCGCCGACCTCTGATTAGGAGGCTGACGCCCTAACCACTAGGCTATCACCGCTTTTCTTTTTAGATAATACATACCTACCTACATCGCATCGATTTACGAGATCGAATGCAATATAGCACACGTCCCTTCTCTACTTTGGTGGTAAACCTACGCTACTCTTTCGAGGCGATCCGCCGCCCGCCTCTAATATACAAATTAGATATCGGACCTTATTTAAAACGATGTTTAAAGCAGAATTTCCGAATGAGTTTTATTTATCTAGACATAGATACGTTCTAACAACCTGAGCTACCTTACGAAATAAAATTCTAACTGGGTATGTAACGCGGAGATGCTCTGACATGGAAAAATTCAAATCATGCTATCTTAAACTAAACGTTGAGCAAGTACCTATCGATACCTAACTGTGCAACGTAAGTAATAGCTCATACGTTAAAATAATGCACAGTCTTCGTGAATATGAATTATTTGCCGTTAGGGGAACTAGAAAATCGGTGCATCACTTTCTACGGCCAACACCGGCGTTCGATACCCGCTCCAGTTACTTCGGTTAATTAAAAAGTGTAATTGCGGATTTCACATCCGTGCAAACAAGCGGTTTACGTGAATCATTATAACAATCGGGCGGCGTTCGGCGCACGCTTCTATCGGATACCTGTGCACGCTCGTCACACATTGATTCACTATGTTTTAGGATTTTGCTACAGGTTTCTGACGACCTCCGTGGCGCAGTGCGTAAAGTTGGAGGTCCTGGGTTCGATTCCCGGCTCGAGTCTGGTCTGGTGGGAGGCTTCGACCGTGGCTAGTTACCATCCTACCTAGCGATAGAGCGTTCCGGCACTATGTCGCGTAGAAACCAATTAGGAGTGTGGGTTTACCATACCCCTAACAGGTTAGCCCGCTACCATCCTAGACTGCATCGTCACTTACCATCAGGTGAGATAGCCGTGAAGGGCTAACTTGTAGTGTATAAAAAAGGTGTATCACCAGTATTTTTGTAGTGAATAGTATTAGCACGCTTTTTCTACTGTCTCTCTTTACAAATTAGACTATTTTGTTACTTCGGTATTCATTTTCTCGTCATTCAGGCTCTCACAGGGTTAAATGTTAAATTGAAAAATGTTGATTTTGCAGCTTCTAGTAGATGGAAACTGACTTCCAAACTATTCATAATGAAACTACAAACAAACGTGACTTTTGAAAAGGGCTACGTTGAATTAATTTATTTCTGGTTATTTAATGTCTTATGAAGTTATGGTATTGTGATTATCCCTCTTCCGATCTCATACTTTCGTGAATTCTTGTTTACGAAATAAGCTATATCTTGTTTTTATGCTACGCTTGCATTCTAAAGACTTTTTTCTCTAGAATTTCTGTAATTAATATTACTAGTAAGTTTATAGTTGTATATGTGTGTTTAGGTGTTAAATTTGTTATAAAATGATAATTTTCACAATAACAATCTCATATTTCCGCGAAAACTCGGAAATATTTCTCCACCACTTAAAACTTTCCATCAGATACAATTGTAATGGCGCTTTTTGCGTGCTCTACGCATATTTCTCATGAAGTAAATTTCATTTTTTATTGCTCAAGAAAGGTATTAGAAATCTATGCATTCGTGTTGATGTTTATCGTAGCCCCAAACGAACTGAAATCATTGTACGAAACTTTGACCATAGCTAATTATTTTTCCACTGGATACCTACCAATATTTACGATTTAGGTTTATGGTTTTATAGTCGTGAATAAAATTCTTTATAAATCTATATATATAAATGCGAAAGGTCACTTACTTACATTCTTACATCAAATTTTTTAAAATATTACCTGTTAAGGGTGGTAAAATAGGCGATGATAGTTTTTGCTTATATTTTTATTATGAAGTTTTACAAGCTTGAAATTTTGAAAATGGGTTTCTTTTAGGGCGTAGGTATAAGATTAGAATTTTCTTATCAAAATCTACCCTGAAGGGGGTAAAATAGGGGTTTGAAGTTTGTATGAAAGTCCTATGTTTTTTGATTTAGAAACACGAAAATCGGCAATTTGATGTTTGCCTGTAGCTTACTTTCTGAAGCAGGGCATTGGCCGCACGGGTAACCTCAATCTCAAGGGAAATCAGCAATTCTACGCAGACGAAGTCGCGGGCAACAGCTAGTATATAATAATTGTTAGGTTGTGGAAAGTTTTTTTTTTTGCATTATTCCATTTTATTTACGTACTTTATATTTTTTTTAATTGTCGCCTACCTAACCACCTCTACATTTTGTATGAGGTTAACATTTAAAGCTCAGTACACACGCTCAAACTTATCATACGAATCTAATAATTGTCATGACGTAGTTGGTCAATGTGATGCTGACATTCTCAAACAAACAATTTGTGGAAAACAACTATTTGCGATCGTAGCAATCACAAGTTCAATTGTAAGATACGAGAAACTGCAGAAATCTTTTCGTGTTTAAGCATGTTATGTGCGCAATTAAAACATCTGCCTGAGAGTTCTGGCTAAACCCTTCTCATATTGAGAGGAGACCCGTGCTCTGTGTACACATATATTGTATAAACATATTTTTTATATATATTTGTATGCATTTTGTTCGGACACCCGTTACTCATTACACCACCTATACAACACCTTAGTACACCTTAGTATTCAGATATCTAGTCACGTCGTTATTTTATTAGTAGTATAGCTTTTCTTTTGTTGTTGTTCGCAGTTGGGAGTGTTTGCGTGGTACGCGTGGGGCTCTGGTGGAGTCGCGGCGGCCGCGGGCCCCGTGCCCGTCGACTCGCCGCTTGTATACCGTCCTGACAGACGGCGCGAGCTGTGGCGGTTCCTCACCTACAGTGTTGTACACGCCGGATGGCTGCACCTCGCATTCAACCTGCTAGTACAGTTAGCGGTAAGTTTTCTCACCAAATTTTTGACTGATGGACAATACAGTTATTTTATTATCCATTCCTTTTTATGGCATTATTTTACTCATTGCTATTATCCCGAAAATTTTTGACTGATAAGTGATTACCAGGACTGTTTTAAATCTCAATACAATATTGATAATCAGTTTATTGTTAATAAATTGAGACCATAAATCGAAATAAAAGCTATCCTATCCTGTAATTGGAACAAAACACACATTAAGAAAAAAGTTAAAATCCGTTAGTTTAGGAGTCCATCGCGGACAAACAACGTGACAAGTGATTTATATATATTAAGATATATATTATTAGAGGGGGAAAAAAATATCCAAAAAATAAAAAATAAATGTTTTGGGCTGGACACTTTAACACTTAGGGGTTTGAAAAATAGATAGTAGCCAATTCTCAGACTTACTGAATATGCATAAAAAAATTCATAAGAATCGGTCGAGCCGTTTCGGAGGAGTATAGGAACAAACATTGTGACACGAGAATTTTATATATAAGACTAACTGACGCCCGCGACTTCGTCTGCGTTGAGTTAGCGTGTTTGTTTGTCTTTCAATCACGAAGCATTAGATTACTAACTTGAATAACTTGAAATAATTACAGGATAAACATTAAATAATCTCCTTTCTAAAAAAAAAAATAAGTGAAATCGGAGTACTTGGACATTGCAACATTACTTTATTTTTCTAAAATAAAAGTAGCCTAAGTTACTCCTCATTACATCAGCTACCTACCATTAAAAGTCCCGTAAAAATTGGTCCAGCCATTTCAGAGATTAGCCGGAACAAACAGACAGACAGACAAAAATTGTAAAAAATGTTATTTTGGTGTATGTATCGTATACATATTCATATCCATGTAGTAAAAAACGGTTATTTCAATATTACAAACAGACACTCCAATTTTATTTATTTGTATAGATATATATGTGTGTGTAACTGATTATCAATGATTTTGTTTCCAGGTGGGATTACCGCTGGAGATGGTGCACGGGGCGGTACGCTGCGGTGCGGTGTATCTCGCCGGCGTGTTGGGCGGATCTCTCGCAGCGTCCGTCCTGGATCCAGACGTCTGCCTCGCGGGCGCGTCGGGTGGTGTGTACGCACTCTTAGCCGCACATCTGGCCAATGCACTGCTGAACTTCCACGCGATGCGCTACGGCGCCGTGCGGTTGGTCGCTGCGCTTGCGGTCGCGTCGTGTGACGTCGGCTTTGCAGTCCACGCTAGATATACTAAGGTGAGTTTATAGATTCTCACTTTCGATTTTTTCGAAACGAAGGTATACTTCGTTTTGAATACTCATTTAGTAAAATTATTATTAGATTGTAATATTAAAACAATGAAGCCGTGAAAGCCCAGTGGTTAGGACGTCCTCACCTCTAACTTTTTGGAGTTTTATGTAGTCGTTTTTAAAAACAATTAAAATATCACTTGCTTCAACGGTGAAGGAAAACATCGTGAGGAAACCTGCACGCCTGAGAGTTCTCCATAATGTTCTCAATGGCGTGTGAAGTCAGCCAATCCGCACATGGCCAGCGTGGTGGACTGTGGCTAAACCCTTCTCATATTGAGAGGAGACCCGTGCTCTGTAGTGAGCCGGTAATGGGTTGATCATGATGATGATGATGATGATTAAAACAATGTTAGTATTCGATTATAATATGATATAATACGATGTTTTCCTTCACCGTTAAAGCAAGTGACATTTAATTGCTTAAAAACGCACGTAACCCCGAAAAGTTAGAGGTGCGTGCCCGTGATCGAACCTCCAACCTCTGTTTAAGAGGCGGTCCTAACCACTAGGACTAGGCTATCACAGCTTCGGTAGGTATATACTCGTTATGAACTAGTAATGTTTGCATATTGGAAAAAGCTCTGACAGCTCTGAAATTTTTCACTTAAATACTAATGTTGCAATACATTATCGCCTCCCATGTACCTGTCAAGTAATAATTGTACCTCTATTAAACAGATTAAAGAATTAACGTTGTCCTTAACACCCATTTCAAGCAAACGAAATTGAGACGAGTTGGAAGTTTTCTTTTCTTGTAAACTAAAGTGTTTTGTTTATTTGTGAAGCAGGAAGCACCGCCGGTGTCGTACGCGGCGCACGTGGCGGGCGCGCTCGCCGGCCTCACCATCGGCCTGCTGGTGCTCAAGCACGCCCAGCAGAGGCTATGGGAGAGACTACTGTGGTGGGCGGCCCTAGGCGCCTACGCCGCTTGCACCCTGTTCGCGGTACTGTACAACGTGTTCAGCGCGCCGGTGGACGAGCTGCACTATATGCCGCCCGACCCACCGCCCGACGCTGGCTTCTGATCTGCCATCACTGCGTCCAGCACTTAGGCTTCGATATTATTCCGTAGCCCTCGTACATGCGGTGTATCGTATCGTTACGACATTTGTGTCAAGTTTTAGAGGTTTCGTGTCTAGTTACGTGGTGTTGATGTACCTACGTGACCGACTGATTTTTCACATATAAGTGACGGAGTCTGTTATGTCACAATTATAGTATAGTAATCACTATTTAAAATTTTATCGAACTGTGAAATTCATAATCGTTTTGTATTGAGTGATTGTCTAGTTTGTTGTTTACACGTATTGTACAAGGTCTTCATTTTCCTTAGTTAGTTAATAGGACATCAAAATATAGCAGACATTTTCTCGCAGAATGCGCAAAACATGGCGTTTATCAAGTTAACAAGAATAGTTTAAAAAAACGCTCGCCATGGTGATAATCCTGAATAAAAAACCAACCTTTTGCTAATTTTGAGTTATAATAGCAATTGAAAAAAACAATCACAAAAAAACTAACTTTTGTTAAAAAATTTTGCTCTTAAACGTCGCTAAGTGTCAAACTTTGCAACTTGAATTTTTTGTCTTGCTATGAAAAAATAGACTACAAAAGAATCTGTCCATACGATACGGTACACGCGGCATTTCTTTATAGGGCTTATTACCACGCTTTAATATAGTAATTTTAGATGCTCTCAGTCGAAGCCTAAGATACCGTCACATGATCGTGACCGACTCACAACACGCCTAGTCAATTTACCTTAGTGTGATACGCGATAAGTAGCATTATTTGAGGAGGCCAAACAAACTATTGCCTTTATTGATTCTCTATGACATTGACATTTGTATTGCTAAAGAAATGCGTTTTTATGGCATACATTTTGACACTGTCATGCAGGGACAGTAAATTTCTACGTCGCGAACTTTTAATACTGTGTTTTGATTGGAATGTGAAAGACCCTTGCAGGCTTTTTCGGCAAGATTTCTGACAGTTGCTACATATATAAAACTTTGGATTGGAATTGGACATAGTTGCCAAATACCAATAACCTAGTTATTAAATCATATTGCACATTACATTGCAATCGTAACTAAAGAGTTTTTCCTTCAGACAACAAACTATGAATTTTCTATCCTACGTTATATATCTGTTTATTTCATTCCGATTAACTTATTATTAAAATTATTTACTCCTTTCGAAATCCTTTCAACTTTTTATTAAAATATTTTAGGAAAACACCCCTTCATAACAGAGGTTTGTCTTTATATTAAAATCGGTAGTGGTTTCTGTCAAATAAAAATCTCAACACATTATTTACTGCAATTTGTGACATTAAAGCTTACAGTTCTTGCACAGAGTATCTCGTAAATCATGACAATGTCATAGAGAATCCGTCCGATTGAGATGTCATAGATTTTATAATCTACGTTATGTTCCGTTACCTTGCGCATTGCAAGAGACGTGCCGTTGAAATGTTTTGCTTGTTATACTGGAGCGGTCTCCTCGCGATACTTAATTGTTAAGTAGTCTTAATAGTATTGTATAGGTGAACTATTTTTATACCTACAATCTGCGTCCGTAGTGTATAGTTTGGAGGCGTTACCGCAACACAGTATGATATGTTCCGTATGGACTGACAACTCGACCAAATGCCGTATCTAATTAATTATAGGTAATTTTTTTTTTTTTAATAAATAGTAGATTATTGATTTTAATATAAACGGTACCGTTGAAGAAGGCATTTTGTTGAGCGTCAGCGTTGTTTTGCTGCCTTTCCACCGGATATGTTCAAGGGCGCGTAGCGATGATCGTAGCCTCATGAACCGCTGTTAATTCAGAGCAAAATGGACCTTATAACAATTTTAAAGTTAAGTTATTAAGTTCGTCAACCTTTATCCAGGTTTTCTGTGCCTCGTAAAAAGAAACACTATATAAACGAGATTCGTAAGGACATTTTACTTTGATGGTATACCGGGTTTTGATCATCTAAAACCGTTCTAGATGGCAAGTGTGAAAATTACAGTAAAAAAAAGATTACAGATCGCTTCGTTTTCATAGCTCAACGTTGCGTTAGTGTGTAACTTTTCTGACAGGTTACCAACCGGGCGTGATCTTCTATAATTTATGGTCGTAAATGGTGAATCACAATTCGTTGCTAGTTAACAACTAACTGTCTATAGAGTTACATGGTGGCAAGTGGTTCTAAAGTTTATCTAGAAAATACAAGTGGTGTTGATTGTACAAATTACGACCTTGCACATCTCTAATGGAAAGCCAGCTATATGCCCAGCACACCAAAGATTAGAATAAAATGGCGTCCATGCTTCAGTGATGGAATATCCCTTCTGTATTTTAAAATTCAAATACGATGTTGATTTTGTCGAAAATTGAGAATTTACTTCAACTGATTGCTCAGACGATGAAGATAACAAATCGTTTTACTTATTTGTAACGAGTGTTATAAACGCGTATATGTAATTGCTCAATTGCAAACTATTTATTCTGTAATGATTATGCTCAAAAGTGAGTTTTTGTTTTATGGGATCAATAATTGTTATGTTCACTAATACGTATTGTGAAGTGATTCGTCCACTAGTTCACTTTAATGTACCTCTTCGGTATGATGCTCCGATGTTTAAACGAAATGTTACTATAGCAAGGCCAACGAAACTAGTTAAAGAATGTCAACATAATAATTGCATACAAGAAACTATAGTTCTTCGTCAGGCAAATGGAGGTCCGATATACGCACTGAGACCGACGAAAACTAAATATGTTCTGTGGAAAAGGAGTCACATGACCTATTCCTCTAACTCTAATCGTTCCTTGCGAAAAGTCTGTTAGGTTAGGTTTGATAGTTGTTCACTAATTCTAATTTGCCTGGCATTATCAGCTTGTTTTCAGCGACAGAGAATTTTAATTGTCCATAGAGTAAATGTCAATTGAAGGTTGGTATCCTCCTTGCACCGCTAGACATGACTATGAGATTCTTCCCCATCGTGCGACGTCGAACAGGGCAGGTCAAGAATCTCTATGCTTTTATCTAGACAAAGTAACATTTCAAAAGTTGGTCGCGTTCTTTATCAAGTCTAGTTGGTCAAGCTTTACTCATTAGTAAATAGATTAGTTATTATAATTATTATGATGTGCCTGATTCCTATTATTGTAAAATTAATTGTATACTTTTAATACGAATCAATAATGTCACATGCCGACTGATTTTTTTTTTGTGTATAAATTATTGCAGAGTGTTTTCATTTAATTTATTTTAAATTTATTTTAAGCGTGAATCGTAAATAATTATAATTATAATTATGTGATTATATGAAAAAATAAGATTGAATATGATTAAAAGTGATTGATAAACTTATTAAAAATGATTGAAAACTATTTTTGTCTTTTCATTTAAACCATCTTTGGCGCTTGTTCAAAAATAAAACCACATAATTTAAATACGTATGTCCTTTATTTTGCGTTCATATCAATGAAACATAAACAGTAATTGACTGACAGTATTCCTAAATGTTACTTTGGAATCTCACACTATACATATCGGCAAGGAACTTCAATTTATATAGATATCCCGTGTGCGAAAGTGTCGCGAACGTTGAAAATTATTGTTTGATTGAATTTCACACTAATTTTGCCTATAAGTTTCTGTAATTATCAATCATAATAATGGTTGATTTGACTAAGAATTCTTATAAATGCCACCTAGCGCCTCCACAGTTATCATTAGGCCGATGACCTACGCTAGTTTTGTCTTCGCACACCGTCAGCCCAGCTCTTACAAGAGCTTACAAATACTTCAACCGAGCGAAGAACGTCCTTGACGAACCGGACGGCCAACCGTCTATAGACAACGCTTCCCAGGTAGGTCACACACCGCCGACTGGGAAGTATACAATGGGTCCCCCCCAGTAAAACCAGCGAGAGGGACATGCCCGTGGTGGTTTTTAGTTCGGGTAGACCACCCATGGGTGGGAGTCCCACATAACCTTCGTCCTGCCCAAGGGACGGAAGTAGCTATAAAGCTTTTTCACCACGACAAAAAAAAAAAAAAAAGGTCGGTCACACACAACAGAACACAGCGTCTTCGCCGGCGAAGACGAGGTCCCCGAAACCTGATGTCATCCGGACGTGGGTCTCATCCACGGTCACGGAGGCGCTCGGACTGATACACCAGTCCAACAAACGCAACAAGTCCCAACGTCACCCTAAGTCGAGGTCAGAGTCTCACAGGAGACGGACGTTCCCCCAGATGTCGTCGAGCCCAAGTGCTCTTCTCTCAGGCTGAGCCTCATGCTCGCTAAAAACCCCCGGTGACGCAGTAATATGGTTACCTGCAACTGTCAAACCGAAACAACACGACAGGGATCATTCTTATTCGAGTCACCTTTTTTTTTTTTTTTGTTTACGGGCGGGAAATCTCCTAGTGAGATACCCGACTATTGCTTTGAGGAAAAGCTCGGGTTATGTGGGATTTTTACCCACTAAAACCCCCTCGGTGGCCACCATCAGCATAAAACAATGGGAGGCTCCGGGATCTAAGGATCATCTAGGGATCATTCTTATTCGAGTCACCTGACTTACCTTTACGTACGTTTGACAAATAAATTATTTGAAATAGTAAGAATTGAGTTTTGTTTCTCTATATTTGAATTACTGTGAGTCACCAGCAGGAGAAAGAAGAAGAAAGTCCCCCTTCCTAAAAATCATTCTTCTCACTTCATTAGATATACATATTCAGATGGATGGATTCGAATGTTTAGATCACGCAAGTACCATCTTACTTCTGACGATCCGTTCAACTAAGATCGCGTTAACTAATACGAAAAGTGAGTTTTATATTTCCCCGATCAGGTTATTACAAAGTAACTACCATGTATTTCATCATTATCATCATCATGAACAACCTATTACCGGCTCACAACAGAGCACGGGTCTCCTCTCAATATGAGAAGGTTTTTTGGGCCATAGTCCATCACGCTGGCATGTGCGGGTTGGCAGACTTCACACGCCTTTGAGAACATTATAGAGAACTCTCAGGCGTGCAGGTTTCCTCACGATGTGTTCTTAAACCGTTGAAGCAAGTGATATTTTAATTGTTTAAAAAACGCACATAACTCCGAAAAGTTAGAGGTGCGTGCCGGGATTCGAACCGCCGACCTCTGATTAGGAGGCTGACGCTCTAACCACTGGGCCATCACCGCTTACTGGGCTATCACCGCTTGTATGTATTTATCTACTGGATAATATTAATAAAGCTAAAAATGTTTGAATAGAAACATGATAAACTGTGGAACCGATCTGCAATGGTAAAAACTATAACCTATGGAGGCTGTATAAAAACACTATATCAATCCAAAAGACTGACATTATCGAACCCAGAAAAAACTATCAGATGGATGTTCTAAATAAAAAATACGACATACTTATATTTGCGTGAACTTTAATTGATTGAATACTTAATTGCCTTTATTAATTAACACATCTTTAACACAATTATAATATTCTATCACAGTTTCAAAGAAGCAAAAAAAATACCATTTTAAAAAGACCATAACGTTCAACACTGCGTTGGTCATAAAAAAAGGTTCAATTAACCATAAATTCGGCCAATAACAGATAACTACAATTCTCGCAATCAACGTCTTGAAAGTTTAACAAAGAATTCACCTATGTACACTGTGACACTCCATAGCTATTATTTTCTATTAACCATGCATTAACATACATCAAATAAGCAAGTATAATATTTAAAACTTAAAAATAAATAACAAAATATCACAATGGAGCTTTAATTTTTCGTAAGTACATTTTATGTAATTTTTTAAAAGCTCCAAATCGCATTTCGAAATCCTTCATAAGCACAATAAGACACCGTAATTCCTATTATGTTAATCAAAATAATAAATATATAGATTTTTTTTCATATGGTAACTTTGTGACTTAATACTGTCGTTATAAAAAGGTCTAGATACTAGAATAAGACTTTGACAGTGGTCCATCAGAGACTGAAAAATAAAATGAATAGTATGTATTTTACCGGTAAGCTTTGCCAGGTCTTTCAATGTGAGTCCGGATGGGCTGATTTCACGCGAAACGTTGCGTCCAAAACGATCGAAAACCGGCATATTTTAAATAATCCATAATAAATAATCGCCTCTCGTTATTTTTCCGCATCTCACCAGACTTTTCGAGTCTTGAGATGCTGAAAAATATTGCGTTATTTCTATTCATTACTGGAAAAATACTCGTAGTGCCTGTAGTTAGCGAGAGACCATTCGCCATTTCTGATTAATGTCTTGTTGTGTTGTCATTGTATTTTGAGTATTTCATTCTGGATCATATCCAGAACCGACCTGGTTGTCTATGCCATGGAAAATATCTTTAAAACTATTGTCTTTGGTACACGTAGGCCATCTCTTTGTTAACTATCGGTTTTTACTTCAAAAGCTCTTTTGAAATGTTAAGCCTGTTTAAAGTGACTGTACCACTGGCTAGGAAGGCAGATCATACCGAGAAGAAATGGTCAATTTACTCAGCAGTTACACTTTTCAAACTTATCACTTATCACTTTATAATTGAACAATATTTCTTCCATCTTGTAGGATATTAAACCCTATCATTTCCAAGCATAATTATATTTATTATTATTATTATTTATTTATTATTATTTTTTATCCAAAAATTACACATTAAAAATCTCAAACCGAAATTAAAAGAATATTTTTTGGCTGAGTTGGACGGTTGACTCATTAGTGTCGACCGTCTAACTCAGTTAGGAAATGTTCTTTTCATGCCTAATATGCTTACTCAGTTCCTCTAGTTTTAAGCTGTTAAGTTACTGATTAGCACCGAGGACAAACCTCTTTGGTTTTTTCGGTGCCTTTATTATATAACTAATATCATTCCTTGTATATTAATAATAAATAAATAAATAAATAAATAATAAATTTAGACTGAAAATGTTATATGATATAATGAGAACATAATAGCGTAAAAGGACTTACAACTTGAATTATTTTTAAGGCTGTGAAGGAAAAATGACACATCTGAACACACAAAGTTTATGTTTGTAAGTGTTGCCCTCGTCCTTGATCAGGAAGGAATCTAAGACTCTGATCACGGTCTTTAACTTTTAAGCGTTTTTCAGTAGTAATTGTATGATTAATCTAGAAGTAAGTTCGAAACAGTCCCACGGTAGCGCGCACCCACATAGGCGTTTTTCTTTCCTGTAATTCACTGCTACATTCGGACGCGTGCTCGTGGAGCCTTGAACATTCGTCGTGCAGTCTTTTCTGAAAACAAGACAGACCAAGGTCTTTGAACAGTGTGTGTTGGCAGTGTGGGTTCCAAAACATAGAGGCTAACCTAGTATCTCATAATAAAGCTCAAAGTCACTTAGCAGGCGATAACTGGTGATAGTTTAGTGGTAGTCCGGCTCTTAATTAGAGGTCGGGGGTTCGATCCCGGGCTCGCACGCACCTCTAGCTTTTCGGAGTTATGTGCCGTTTTTAATCAATTGAAGGAAAACATCGTGAGGAAACCTGCAAGCCTGAGAGTTCTCCATAATGTTCTCGAGGGCGTGTGAAGTCTACCAATCGGACATGGCCAGCGTGGTGAACTGGGGCCAAACATCATGATGATGACGAAGGTTTCCACCAGACCAGACTCGATCCAGCAATCGACCCCAGGACCTATTACTTCAATAATGCTGCATCGCACGCAATGTTCCACGTAGACCGTCAAAAGAGGAGGTCTACTCCAAACCCCGCGAACAAAACTAGAGTACTTAACTGTACCTAAAATGTTCCTACTTCTCTAACATAAATTTTAATTTAAACAAAGACGTATTACTATTTTACCTCTACATTTATAAAACTTTAGATAAAAAACATCTCCTTCAGTGTTGCTCTATAACTTACTACATCGATCAATGAAATATTTTCAAAACACTGCACAAATGACCAGAATAAAATAACTTCTCACCTGTAAATCTGGGGAAGATGTAAATATGGCAGCCTGGGCTTCGAGATCTCTGCGCACCGATCGCTCGCCCAAATTAGCAGAACCCACCACAGTGGCCCACGGAACACTGCTGCCTGGCGGATAATACCTAGGAAAAAAAAAACTAATTAAGTGCACATAATTTTGTCAATCATACTCTCTCTTTATTCATCAGGCTCACTACAGAGCACGGGTCTCCTCTCATATGGGAAGGGTTCGGCCAAAGTCCACCACGCTGGCCATGTGCGGATTGGCAGACTTCACACGCCTTTGAGAACATTATGGAGAACTCTCAAGCGTGCAGGTTTCCTCACGATGTTTTCCTTCACCGTTAAAGCATTGATAGTGATATTTTAATTATTTTAAAACGCACATAAATTCGAAAAGTTAGAGGTGCGCGCACGGATTCGAACCGCCGACCTCTGATTAGGAGGCTGACGCCCTAACCACTAAACTATCACAGCTTCTTTATTATCGTATAAGCTTTAGGAAGGCCTATGTCTAAACAGGTCACTGGATACAGCTGTGTGGGAAATAACATTAGATGCCTTAATTAGTCTAGCTACTAAGGCGATTAAGCATTTGGGACTTATCACATTAATTCTTAATGTGTGTTTAAAGCTAAAATCCTACATTTTAAATTTCATTGTAATTGTAATGTTGAATGTTTATACTCAGATCACATAAGTCCCTGCTCAGTAATGAATGAGATTTTACACTCCAGTCATGAATGCATTGTTGTATACGATCTACATATTAAAAAAAAATATATATATCACTTGCTTCAACTTGAAGGAAAACATCGTGAGGAAACCTGCACGTCTGAGAGTTCTCCATGATGTTCCCTAAGGCGTGTGAAGTCTGCCAATCCATACATGGCCAGAGTGGTGGACTATGGCCAAACCCTTCTCATATTGAGGGGAGACCCGTGCTCTGTAGTGAGCCGAGAATGGGTTGATCATGATGATGATCATGATACCATCTACAAAAATTGCTCACCACCAAGTCCTTCAATGAAAATGTAGATGTGGTTTAACAAAGTGTACACTAGCATAAAAATAACTCATTAACTTACCAAAGGCCTTTGGCATGAAATGTCCAGCCTTTCCGTTCATATTCCAACATCTTTACTCTGTTTGGCTGATTATAGTTTAGAACTTTTTGCCAAAATCTAGAAATAAAGAAAACAAGATTAAATTATGGTATTGAACAACACTGTCTACACCATTATATTAAAAAAATTAAATGAAAACTGTCTACACCATTATAAGTCTTATAGATATGAAAATATGTAACAAAGTATTCATAAAGGTGGAGCTTTTCATAACTCAGGCATTCGCTCTACTGATAAAATTAATTGATTTAAATAAAAATAAATTAATGATAAACTTACTGACGTGCTATTAGAGAGTAGGCATGAGGAATACCGCCGGCAGGTCCTGCTGCCCCCATGAATCCATTAGCCTTTAAGTAAAAATTGAAGAATTTATGGTTAGCTATGTCATGAAAGCTGATTAAATATTATTAATTTATTTTATTAATTTTTCAGGACACCTCAGTATTTTTACATATAAATTAATCAAATATTTCTTTCATAAACAAATGAACTTTGTAACTTATTAAAACAAACAATTATATATGAATAAAAATAAAATTAAGAAACAATATTGTGCCAGAACTTCATTTTCTAAAATCACCTATAAATGTGTATACCTACACACTTTTTTGCTGTTGAAAGCATCACATGCACAAGATAAAAATATATTTGCTGTATATCTAGTTTTTTATATAGCATACATACCTGGGTGGATGTAACATACTGTATGTTATACAGTATGTTACATCCACCCAGGTAGGCTTATGTTTTACATAAAGAATCAATAGTAATTATCATCATTATAATCTTATCAGCCTACTAATTTCTTACTGCTGGTGCAGACCTTCATTAAAGGAATAAGATTTAGATTAGAACTAGGAACCTACAGGGCATTATGATAGACATGCACCCCACTAATACAACAAATGAATTTTAGTACAAGTTTATACAATTAAAAGTAGATCAGCTATTCTAATCAATTTGCCCCCTGAAACCTTCCTTATCAAAGACAATAATCATTTTGAAATTTGACTGATGGTTCCAGGGATCAGGCACAAACAATCAAACAAAAAAAAAAATCATATTTTTATGAATATTTTTTTTAGTACATATATTTATACTTACATTTGGATGTGCCATTAGAAGACTTATACTAGCTTTGCAATCTTTAAGTAAAATTTCAGCATAATTCTCAGTCAGGTTGAAATAACCTGTTGCAAGTCGAAAGTAAGAGCCTTTTGGTACAGATGATAGAATTCTACATGTTGCCTCCTCATCTTGTGTTATATTAAATTCTCCCATTTGCAATAAGGGAAATACCCAGGTATCATTTTCTACTGCAGCTGAAAAGCATAAACTATGAATATGGATAGATAGATGAAGAGATAGTGCGCAACCCACCCACAGGATCCTTTATTTAATTTTTTTGCTTAGCCTACTCTTTTCTTGTTTCACTTGACTTTTGGTGATTATAGTACAATGTTATTAATAGTAAACCTACACTTTTTCTTGACTCGCTCTTAAAATGAACAAATAAATTATAATCAAGTGTTTCACTTACAGTTTTCTAAAGACGATAATTTTGCAGTTTGTGTATCTTTCCATCTTTTGATTACACTTGAAATATTTTGACTAAGCTCCTTCACTATCATATCCTTGTCTTTTATAGTTTGAAAATCTTTACCATCTTGCTTGCTATATTTAGCTATCTCATCTAGAAAGTATTAAATTATTTTATTAAATGCGATACATTAATTAAATAGAAGTAAAAATAAAACTGAGATTACATGAGAGGAAAAGTCTGTGTGACTTTTTACATCAATAATTTTACACACAATTAATAATTACAATTGGTTTCAAAAATGTTACTTTAAATTTGTTGGTTGGACAATGTAAAAATAACTTACTGTATTCATACCTATTATTTCACAGTAAAAATTAGATAAATCACCATCCACAATCTCTATGTATCTATCCTGCCGTTGATGAAAATAATCATTAGAACAGTTTGCTCCACTTATTATCACTGAGTCATCAGCAATATATAACTTCATATGTTGAAGCCCTACAATCTCGTTATAACGAGAGGGAAGGACTCTAGACCAAACACCTTGCAGTCTTGGAGTTTGGTACAAGCATAAATGGCATCTATCGGAAACTCCGTTCGTAAACTGCCGAAATAAGGTTTGCGAGTTCACTTCACCTCGTGTACCCCGTTGATAGTCAAGTAACACTTTAAAGTTTAGATCTTTTGTTACTCTAACGTTTTCTACGCTAACCTTTATTAAATTCTTCTCTAACTCCCCAATACCGATGTATAAACTAGCCATAAATACCCTGCGCTTAGCATTAGTGAATCTCTTGCAAAGCATATCATAAAACTTGTTAGGTTCATTTATAATACTTATTTGCGAGGAATTAACAGAAAACCCAGGTGCCAAGTTAAACATCCAGTTAAAGTGCTGTAGTTCGGATGGTTTGAATCGGAAAGACATATTGAACACAAATAGCAGATGCAATGTAAACTTTTCAAGTTAATACAAAGAACTCATTATTTAACAAATAAGTACTTATTTTATAATTTCCTTTCCTAGCACAGTTAATGTACTGTGTGTACAACTACAAATAACAATATCTCCGATTTTCTTTTTTCTAAATTTTTCCCTTTCAGGAATGGCAAAGATCACAGACTATACAGCCTATTTAGTCTTTGTCTTTGCTTAGTTTAATTTATAAAGGCAAAGCATGTTTATACGTGTTTTTTGTACTTTTTTTCTTTTCAATTATTCTTTAAAGATTCGTCTGAATGTTTTTGTTTATATATCTTTCTATTTTTTCCTTACCTCATTTTTTACATATTTTGACATAATGTCAAAATATGTAAAAAATGAGGTACCTACGCTTCACGATTTTGCGTATCATCCTTGCGCAGGGCCCGGGCCATGCTAATCTTCGCTGCATTGTTCCAACTTTAGTATGTACTGCCTAAACGAGTATAATTTTCTTTTTAATTCAAGTGGCCAGTTTTTAACTCTGGCCTAATTAGTTATAAGAAAGTAGCTAATCTCAGAGTAGTAATAGATCAATTTGTACTTACATTAAATTAATACAAATAACTAAAGCCATCGCGTATCCACACATGAAATAGCAATAGATAAAATGTCGGAATGCTAAAACTTCTCAAAACAAAACAGAAATACTGATGAAAAACAGCAATAGTGAACCATGCCAGTACCTACTCTGTTTGGTTAACTTTTAAACAAACATTACACTGTGTGAGACTGAAGCTCCTGATATTAATTATAACTGATAATTTTCTTGGCACTGTTGCTTAGAACTTCATTTCAGCAGATTCAGCTAACCGTATTTTTCCGTATTGCGTCAGGGGGGCAAGCGGCAATCGTACGCCCGTCGCCTGCGTCCCGCCCTACGACGCCGACATACTACTTACCCTAGGTAAGCTTGTGTCCTCGAGCTGGAAGACGCACCCTGTGCTCCTGGTGCGTCTTATGGCGTTCAATTGGAGGGCATATGATATTGCCCCCGAGTTAGCACCGTCCTAAGGACGGACTCTGCCGGCCTGGTTGCGTTTGTGTGCTCGAGCGTAACCCGTGACCCGGCCCCCAGGCGGCGGGAAAGGATATGCGCAGTGGGGGTTTAGTCAGTAAGTCTGACATAACCACCGCGCCTCCTCGGACGCGGGGTATCCATGAGGATTACCCACGTTAAAAAAAAAAGGTATACTTGTGTACTTTGAAATGGCATTTGTTTAAAAATAGAGTAGGAGAATATTCATTTTTATTATTCTTTAATAGAAGTATAAAATAGTTGGTCGATAATCGGCAACATTCAACTTTGCGGAAATGCATAATAATAAATTGGTGGTTACACAAACACGTCATTAAATGAAAAGCGATATTTTTACTGTAGAATAGTAGGGATTGTTAATAGGTTGGTTCATAAAAACTGCATCAATTATTGTACTAAAATATATTCATTTTATTTCAAAATAAGTCTTTTATTATTTATAACCACTTGATGAGTGCCAGATAATGATGCTGTTAAATCTTACGAAGGAATATATTCATCTTCAAGGACTTGGTTATGTTCTATGCCATAAAATATTTTGTTTGACTTAATAAAAGCCCAAGACATTCTACTCGAGCTGAAATAAATGCCAACATCACCATTCTTGGATAGTGTAATGGCGCCTGCGGTATTTTTCAAACGATTAGTCATTCCTGTAAAAACAATTCATGTATGATTAAGTGTTCAAAATATTTTTTTTAAAGTAATGAAAATAAAGAGGTAAGTATATATCGATAATGCTTCTGAGTGCAACAAAAAAATATATTTCTAATAATTACCAGTAACTGCTTCTTTTGTGGCAGTGTTTGCATCTGTACCATTTTCCATTAATTTGATAATGCTATGAGCCAAGCAATATTTGAGAATAGATTCGCCATGACCTGCAACAAATTATTTTATTTTATAATAAATTACCTATTGAGAGATGTCGATCTTGAGATCTTGGAGATGTCTATCAATAAGTTCAAAGTTTTTATAAAACGAAAGCTTATAGAAAAATAAGTTTATATAAACGATAAAAAGGCTTGGGTGTGAATTGCTCTATCTCCATAGGTACTATAAGTTATTATTGATAATGTGAGATGGTGATAACAAAAAAAAACCCGGCTAAGTTTGTTGTGGGCTTCTTCTTAGACCAGAGCGCGTTTGGAACCCTCATATTAGTTTTAAGTTTACGAATGTAGTTATCACAATTAAATGACTACTTTGTAAATTATTGACGCGTCAAAAGTGCCTATTAAAGGACTATTTGAATAAAGATTATTTGAATTTTAAATTACAAATGCATTTGGGTATTTTTAAAATATCTTATTTTAATTTATCTATTAAGTAGATGATATTACAAACCTGTGGTAGAAACTCCACCAATATTATCATCTGCATAAGTACCACTACCAATTAATGGTGTATCGCCAATACGTCCTATAGCTTTGCCACTCATACCACCTGTGCTTGTCGCAACAGCAATATGTCCATATTTATCTATGGCAACAGCTCCCACAGTCCCTACACCACCCTGTAATTTGAAACAAATTACATCCTAGGGACTTTCCAGCACATTCTGTATGTTCTTATATAGTTCTTAATGAAATATTTAACAATACTCGTTCAATACAGCTGTGATAGCCTAGTGGTAAGGACGTCCGCCTCTTAATCAGAGGTCGGGGGTACGAACCCGGGTACGCACCTCTACGACTTTAGTTACTCTTGCCTCTGAGAGTACGGTAAGGGGCTGGTTTCGGTTATGATTGGTAGAGTAGGCGTCTACTCGCAGTGGAGCATCGTAAATGGTGTAAAAAAAAGCTGTGACAGCTTAAGACGCCCACCTCTTAATCAGGTCGAGGGTTCGATCACTTTTCGGAGTTATGTGCGTTTTTAAGAAATTTAAATATCACTTGCTTCAACGGTGAAGGAAGACATCGTGAGGAAACCTGCACGCCTGAGAGTTAGGTCTCCATATTGTTCTCAAAGGCGTGTAAAGTATGCCAATCCGCACATGGTCAGCGTGGTGGACTATGGCCAAACCCTTCTCATATTGAGAGGAGACCGTGCTCTGTAGTGAGCCGGTAATGGGTTGATCATGATGATGATGACAATATAATACAGCGCTAAAAATAAAATATATTTACCTCTGCCTTCATACCAATTTCAGTTCTGCCTGATTCACCGTGTTGTAAAAATTGTTCGAGAGCATTTTTCGCATTTTCAGATATCAAACTCTCCGGCGGAACTGTCGTAAATCCCTGTACTCAAGATAACAGATAACAAAAAAATATATTTACTATTATTAAAGTGTGTGTGGTGTTTTAAAATGTATTAGTAGGTGATATACCTTTTCCAAAGCGAATAGTTTAGCTCCTTCTCCACCTAAAAATGAATGTGGAGAGTCAGTTAGAACTTTATGTGCGATGCTTATAGGATGGCTAAAGTCTTTGATCAACGTTACTGCCCCAGCGTTGAGATCTTCTCCGCGCATTATACTCGCTTCCATTGCTACTTCACCACGAAGATTTAAAACAGATCCGTAACCTACGATAAAATTTGTTTTTAAATATCAATAAGGAGACTAATGTAGTGGATGCGTCATTATTAAGACAGACAATATGAGAAAAATATATTTGTAAGTATATATAAAAGAAAGTCTTGTTAGTTACACTATATATAACTCAAGAACGGTTGAACCGATTTGACTGTAAATCGGTGGGGAGGCAGCTTAGAACCAGGAGACGGACATAGAATACTTTTCATTCCGTTACATTTCCCACGGGATTTATGAAAAACTGAATTTCGCGTCGATGAACTATAACTATGCCATAGCAAACTGCATCGAAGTATTATTCCATAGGAGTTTTTAAAAACCCCTAATTAACGCGGACGATGTCGCGGACATCAACTAGTATATATATATATATATATATATATATATATATATATATATATATATATATATATTAATATATATATTTTGAAAAAATAACAAATACTTACGAGTACCGTCACGGACGTGATCGCGACCGCTGTAGCTCCTGCGTGTTTTGATCATTGTTTTGCGTAAAATCACTTTATCAAGTAAAAGTTTGTTTAATCTTTTAATATTCAAAGATAACGATCAGTGTGAGTGTTTACAGAGAAGTTAAACTTGCATTAAAAGTGTATTTAGTGGCTGTTATAGATTACTGAGAAGACACGTTCAAATAATTTTGTACATCTTCTAATTAGTATACCCTCAGTCTGCTTATGTGATTATTGCTTGGTAGCTACATTCAACGCCACCTGCTAATCCAACAGTTAACTTCTAACGGTGGCCACTAACAGCGACATCTTCCGTAACCAACGTGAAGTACGTTGTGTTTACCGATACATAAGATCTCTTTCACTGGAAGCATTGCAGGATGGCGAAGTGCAGGGCTTGCGGTAAATTTCTATCACCACTAGGTGCCGCCACGTGTTCTTGCTCTGCGATTTTTCATAGGGAGTGTGTGGCAATCACGGAAGGTTCGCAAGTCCCACCGGGATGGATGTGCCCAGAATGTAAATGCAAACTACCGAAAACGGACAATGCGGCAACACCTGTAAAAGGCTTAGTAACCGGTAGCATAGCCTCCCCACTAGGAAAGACATGTACGAATGTGGATATTGTAAGAAGTCAAAGCCCTGAACCTACGTTATGCAAGACCCTACAGACTCAAAATCTCAAGGATGCGGCGCACGATTCTACCCAGCTTTTTAACATGGAATTAGGACAAGAAATTCGATTATTCCGGGATGAACTACGTGAAGTAAGACAGGAATTTAAAGGGCTAAGACAAGAGATTTTCGATCTGAGAAACTTACTTTCCCGATCGGAGGATCGTGTCGATGGTCTCGAAAAAAGAATAACCACGCTTGAGAACAATAAGGAAACCGAACCGTCCCTTAAAATAAAGGAACTACAGGAAACTCTGGCCCATTTAGAACGAGACATTAATGAGCGGGAGCAGGAAATTTTTCAGTCGGATATTGAGGTTGCGAATCTGCCAGAGATTGCAGGTGAAAACCCCACGCAAACGGTCCTGATTCTGGCCACAAAACTAGGCATGATGGTTAAACAAGAAGACATCGTTTTTGCTGAGAGATTTGGAAAATCTTTCGATTCTAATAGTGGCTATACAAAAAGGAATCGGCGTCTAGTAGTTCGCTTCTCAAGGCGACAGCTTCGGGACGAATTTATCAAGAATGCGCGTGTCCGGCGGGAGATGACATCATCAGACCTGTACACTGACCTACCTCCACGTCGATTCTATGTGAATGAAAGACTTACTATAGTAAACAAGAAACTTTTTTACTCCGCACGTGAAGCAGCTAGAGAGCTAAGGTGGAAATTTACGTGGACAAAGAAAGGAAAAGTATATACTAGACAAGGAGAAGGTAAACCCGCTTATAGCATCCGTTCTTATGATGACTTGAGACGTGTTTTTGGATCTGATCTGGTTGGAAGCGCTAGGGAGAATGCGAATTATTAGTCGGCTATTATTATTAAATAGACTTCTGATCTATAGGGTGTTGCGTTCAATACAAGTACGTATTAATAAATTTTTGATTATTGTTAATGATATGTTAGGAAACTATAACTATATCTATTGTGTTGTGTTTAGTATTAAAATATTACATAAATTAATTGTATGGCTAGCAGACAACAAAATATACTTATGTCGTCGGTTATTCTGTTTAAACAAAAATATAAATAGACTTCTGTTTTATAGGGTGTTGCGATTAATACAAATACAAATACGTATTAATAAATGTTTGATTATTGTTGATGATATGGTAGGAAACACCTATTTTGTATACGTAACACGGATAATGTCCCCTACATTTCTGATATGCATATTACTATTTAACTTACTACTATTCATAAACTGTGTCCAAGGCCAGGTTCAGGATAGAATAAATGTTTATAGGTATGGTTGGTATTCAGTGATTAAACTGTGTCAGCACGGGCAAGGATAAAAAATTCTTCAAAGTTGGACTTTTTAATGCGGGGTCACTGGGGACACGACACGATGAGTTTATAGTAGCGCTAAATAGTTTAAATATAGATATTTTAGCGATAAATGAAACATGGCTACGGCCAGGGCAAGACGATCGTGCGCCTGTCGTACCAGGTTACAGATTAAGGCATACACCTCGGCCTGATGGTGTACGTGGTGGTCGAGGTGGAGGAGTAGGTTTTTATATAAGACAGGGATTAAGTGTGCGAACTTATCAGCATCCTGCGTCAAACAATGTCGAGCAGATGTGGATAGGGATAACCGTCAACAAAAGCCGCTTAATGATTGGAACTGCTTATAGACCTCCTTGGCTGGATGTAAATGATTTCTTTGACGCAATTACACAATCCGTCATTTTTTTTTCTTCTGCTGACTACACGGTTTTATTAGGAGACTTTAATATTAATTTACTGAGAGAAGGAGAAAATAAGACAAAAATGTTTCACGATTTTTTGCATTACACAAATCTAACACAATTAGTAACGGAACCTACTCATTTCACGGATCAAAGCAACACACTCATTGACGTTATATGTACAGATTTACGTATACAGCAGGTTAAAGTTACACACATACCAGACTTGGGTAATCATGCCATAGTTTCAACTACCCTTAGTCTCAAAAAAGAAAAGGCCCAGCAGCGCTGGATAACAATAAGACCTCTGAAATGTATTAATATCGATTTTTTTAATAGAGACTTAAGTAATATACCTTGGAATTTTTTGAGTAGACTAGATAATGTTAATGAAATTGTAATTGAATTTAATAGAATGTTTTTGGACTTATTCAATTTGCATGCACCGTTACGAAAAACAATGTTGCAAGAGCAGCATCCGTGGATAACCGACGTTATTAAAATAATGATAAAATTGAGAAATGATAGTCATGATCGGGCAAAAATAACGGGGATTGAGTCGCATAAGAGATATTATAAAGACTTGAAACTCGTGGTCATAAATGCTCTTGAAGCCGAAAGAAAAGCTTTCCATGAAACGTATATTAATGCTTATATTAACAACCCAACAATACTATGGAGAAACTTAAAAAAAGCATCATTAATTACTGACAAGAAAAAAACCAGTGCACTTCCAGCCATGCTAAGTGACCCCAATAAAATAAATACTCACTTTCTCGATATACCTGGAACTAATTCGATATCTCTATCAGACCTTACCTATTTCGAATTTCACCGGCATGGGAGCTCTCAGTTTACTTTGCGAACAGTTGACGAATCTGTAGTTGCTAAAATTATTCAGAATCTTCAGTCAAATGCACAGGGTGTTGATGACATATCTCTTCAAATGATTTTGCTGACATTGCCCCAAACTTTACATGCAATCACCTCAATAGTAAACCAATCTATATTAAGTTCTACATTCCCAGATGCATGGAAAATTGCAAAAATTAAACCGCTCCCGAAATGTAATAACCCTTCTAGTTATAAAGACCTGCGGCCAATCAGTATCCTCCCCTGTGTTTCTAAAATTTTGGAGAAAGTAGTGGCAAATCAGGTAATAAAATACGTCGAAGAAAATAATATCATACCGTCATTTCAGTCAGGATTTCGAAAAGGACATAGCACAACCACCGCAATTGCAACCGTAGTAGATGACATTTTAACAGCGCAAGATCAGGGGATGGGCACATTACTTGTACTTTTAGACTTTTCTAGAGCTTTTGACTCTATAAATACATCACTTCTACTGTCAAAATTATCATATTATGGATTCGATAGTTCATCTATAACGTGGTTTGATAGCTACCTCAGAGATAGAATGCAGTTTGTTGAAGTGACAAATAATGATGGTACACTGTCAACCTCTAAACAATCCCCTGTAGTTAGGGGAGTTCCTCAAGGATCCATTCTTGGTCCACTAATGTTTGCTATTTACACAGCTGACATAATGAAATGTATGAAGCACTGTTTGTATCATCTGTATGCTGATGATACGCAACTGTATATCTCATTTAATCCTATGGATACAGCAGAAGCTGTATTAAAGCTTAATGCTGACCTAGAACGAATTAACTCATGGTCAAAAAAGAATTGCTTAGTGCTTAATTCAAGCAAATCTAAATGTATGGTTTTGGGTTCTAAATCTATTGTTAATAGAATAAATGCGCTCAATCCGATAGTTAAAATAGCTAATGATGTAATTGAAAAAGTACAAGAAGCCCGTAATCTAGGAATAGTTTTCGATACCGCACTGCGTTTTGAAACTCATGTCCTAAATGCTGTTCGTAACAGCTTGTATCGCCTTAAGCTGTTGTATAGGATGAGACCATATATCAGTGTAAAGCTGAGAATTCAACTATGCGAGGCACTGGTTTTGTCGAGACTTAATTATGCAGACACTGTTTATGGGCCTCGACTTCTCAGTAAGACGAAAAGACTTATACAACGCGTACAGAACGCTTGTGCGAGATTTTACTTTAATATACCATCACGCTCCCACGTCACTCCCTTCATCAATGAAGCTAACATATTGAGGATGGAGGCACGAAGAAGACTCCACTTAGCCACGTTAATTTTTGGAATTATTAAAAACGGAATTCCAGAATACTTGAGGAAAAAATTGATGTGGCTAGGGGATAAATCGGCTCGTATCTCTCGGTATTCTTCCCTCTTGCTCTCTATACCCAGGCATAAGACAGCAGCTTTTAAGGGAAGTTTTAAATTTGCGGCTACTAAGTGCTGGAACGATTTGCCACCACCGATTAGGTCGGTTCAATCAGCAGCAGTATTTAAGTATAGATTGAAAATGTATCTTATAGCACAACAAAAAATTTAAATGATAGGTAGAAAAATAAATATTATCGTTCCAGCACTTAGAATAAGTATTCGTGTTAGTTGTAGTTTTAGTATTAGTTTTAGTTCTAGTATTTTTTAATAATTGGTAATATCGTTTTTTCTTTGTCTTGTTTTTTATTTTTTGTTTTTTTAATTTTTCTGATCTTTTGTGATTATGCATGTATATATAGGTGATCGCGTCCGTGATGCTACCATTATTCAGGCTCCCACTGAAAACCAGCGCTGCGGCTTGCCGCAGCTGACGCTGAGTGGGTTGCCTTTATTTGGTCATGTCAATATGTATATATAGTAGAGATAGTATGTATAGCAAATTATGACCTAATAAAAAACTTTTTCTTTCTTTCTTTCTTTCTTTACTTATTCAATCTCAATATTAAACTCGGATCCTATTGAGTCAAGAATATAATGCTATATGTATGTTCATTGCCAACATTTAGGAATATATTACGAACATACATAATATAAAAAATACAATTGGTCATAGACAATTGTTAAAAAAATCGTATTGTGGTTAAACTGTTCAATTAAATGAAGATTTTTAATGATTAATGTTTTGTTGAAAAAACATAACTTTGGGGGAATAAATATAGAATTAGTATAAAAACATAAGTAATAACTGTAAAATCATACATACCGGCGTTGAAGTTTTCATCATCTTCCATAGATACCACTGCAGCTTCCACCGCGTCCAATGCACTACCACCTTTTGACAATATTTTATGACCGGCAATCACAGCAACCTTCACACCATCAAGTTTTCCTTTTACACGACTTTGAGGAATATCCCCAGCGCCACCATGGATTAATATTATTGGCTCCATTGCCAAGTATCCGCTATAGTAAAAAAATATATATTGACAAATTAAATCGTGTTTAATTAATTACTCCAAATTGATGGATTTAGAAATGATCCTTTCCTTTTCCACAATTTAAATTAAAGTGGTGGTGGTAGCTGTGATTATGGTGGTGATGATAACTTTGATGATGGTAGGGATGGTGATGATTAATCAAGATTGTCGATATAATATGTATGGTACTAAAACAATAAAACAATATGTCGTACTAATATGGTACAGTAAAGTGTATTGTAGTTTCATTCATATAAATGAGTTTTGACACACACCTGAAACCAATAAAAAAATAAAACTGTCCTGGTAGTCTATTGCGTAGAATGTTCGATTACAGATAACGAGAACCTGGGCATTATTCCAGCGTCAGGTCAGACCTAATCTAAGTACTTAATCCCTCTCTTGTACATTACAATTTAGTATTAGAAATTTAGTATTACCTACACCCAATTGGTTTACCTTCACCTACCTACTTATAATGATACAAAGTATAAAAGTCGATAAGTGATAGTTAATAATTGTTTTTAGTTTACCAAGGGAAGGGTCTCATAGTTAACTTTATAGCGCCCTTACCAATTAACATAATCTTTCTAACCTCGGTTAGTATACGTTTGAAAGAAAAGTATTAAACGTTGTAGGTATAACCATTTAATCACGCTATAAACTTTTATTAGTAAGGGAGTATGTATTAATATATGAAACGCGTTTTTGGACACTAAAAATTCTAAATGCGTAATTACGTATACCTACGAACGTTTTATACTGATTTATACAAGTAGATGTTCCCATTTGATACAAATGAATACACTACAGTCCGATGGCGTTTAGAAAACTCTATACCTATAAGTTTGGAAACCGAAACACGTTAGAAGTAACAGAATTAAGCAGGCCCCATAAATATTCACCTTAATTTTGAAAAAATATAACACTTACTTTGTCAGCAACAAAAATGAAGTCCATAATGTAATTAAATGCATTTTTTGTTTATGGAAATAGCTCAAATAGGCAAATTAAAGTTGTGATGGCTTTGCTAGACTATACATTTGTATATATAATTGGCCTTATTATATTATAACTTTGTATACCTATAATTATTGTGGACTATGAAGCAACAATGTTCAAGAGGCCAAGTAAGCGTATGATATGTTCTATATTATGTTTTTCGCTTATCTTATCCTATTTCATCCTCTTTATATGCTTGAGATGTGAGAAAATATCTTTTTTGATTAAGATAAAGTGAAGTAGGTAGGTACCTATCTACTTAAATGTTTTATTTATCAATTTATAGGAGATAAACCAGTAATCGAAAAAACTTAACACTTGAAATATGTATGTTCGAGGCCAAAAATATTAATGTTAAAATTTATAAACCCTAATGGTTGCTTATTATAATTAGTGATAAGTTTATGGAAAGTTAGCATAATTACTACCTACAGGAACAGAATACATAAAACAATAAATCATGACAACTTAATATACGGTTAACGTACTTAATAGGCTTGTCGATTGTGTTGAGGAAAATAATATAAAAATAATTCTAAAATAAAAATATAGTGTTTTTTTTCAAGTTATAGCCACAATAGTAAACAAACAAACAAACTTTGAAAGCTTATTTGAGATTGACTTACCACAGACAAAACTTTTCGACTGTAGATAAACTTCCATTCAAGGAAATTTCCGATTATTACACAATTACTAGTAGAACACTATAGATTTTTTATTTGCAATATAGAGCTTCATTCAATTAAATGTCTTTCGTCATTGACATTTCGATTAAATTAATTATAAATAAAATTACTAAAATGTATATACAATAATGATTAAATTAAAAGGTCTTGAAAACTGATATAATCATTTTATAGAATGGCAACCATAATTGTTACCCCGTATCCAATGTGCTCTGTGGCCTCAGATAAGATCTGTGGCTTATTGTTAAAGATTAAAAAAGTTAGTGAATAAAAATGGTGGTCACAAGTTTATGAATTGAAAACGATAAAAAAATGAATAAATAAATACACATAACATGTGTTGAAATATATTTATAATGTCTACACCAGTGTCGAATCGTAAATATGGAGCGCAAAAAATTCGACTTACAAGTATGTACCTTTCACTGGTTTATGTCCCGAAATTTTGTGTGCATTTGGAATTTTGGTATGTTTGTCACTCCCTTATTAATGTGATTATTTTTGTTTTAGTACTATGCGCGAGGAATTTAGTCCGGAGGGATTTGTTTCGTAAGTCTTATCACTTTTTGTTTAAGATAATCCAATAGTTACTATATAGGAAGCTCTTGGGTAATTTTATAGGAAGTCATGCAATCATATGTTAATACAAAATTATTTGTTAGAAATACTACTGTATTTACAAATAGTAAACGTATCGAAAATTCCAGTAGTTTTAGTTTTAGAATTAATGTTACTGATTGAATGATTGTTAATTTTAAAACGTGTTCCTCAATAGTTTATTTTGAAGATTAATTATTTATTTTACTTTTAATATCAATCACGAGTCGCTAACCTTTTATGACTGTAGTGCGAGATTTTGAGAAATTTTGAGATTTTTCCAAATGGACTACTAAGTTTTTTTTTGTAGGAATGCTAGTAACAATTTACTCTTAAGATAATAAGATACGTAATATTATAAAAATATAATGGAATGGGTTGCCTGATTATGTTTGGCAGAACTGAGAATTGAACTGATCATTGTTTCATCAATTTGGAAATCATTAGATACTTATGTTCTATGGTTTAGTTAGTAGTTTGTGGCCTGTAGACCATTAGTTGACCAGCAATGGGTCTATATAAATTTTAAAATAGTTAGGATTGATAATCACAATCAATAATGTTTATTTTAATTGTAATGTTGAGTCCTTGTCACAGTTAAATTGTTATTTGATAAAAATTTCAATGACATGCTCTATATTTTTGTTATTGTACTGATATGAATGAACTATTGATATGCTACTACTCTTGAAAACACTCTCTTGAGCAATTCTATGTTGTTAAATAATTGAAATATGGTGTTATGCTTTCTATTTAAAATTTATCATATTTGCTTTTCATCATCATCATCATCATGAACAACCCATTACCGGCTCATTACAGAGCACAGGTCTCCTCTCAATATCAGAAGGGTTTGGCCATAGTCCACCACGCTGGCCATTTTTATTTGCCATTTCATATTTGCTTTTATTACCTGTCTATTCAAGGGAAGGAAAGATAATGTCTAAAAAAAACTTAATATTATTTTTTTCAGAGCATCCTAACATACAATACATAATTATAATATTTATGTTAGGATGTTCCACTGTAGCTACTTATATGTTAATTGCAAAATCAAAAGGGTTATCTAGTTAAAGAATTAACTTCTCAGAATATTTTTACATACTTTTGGTTAAACAGGGGCGGACAGATTTATTATTATTTACTGTTTTATTGCATCTGATACACATTTCAAGAGATCACTCTCTCTTTCCAATTTTAATCTTTTCCCCGGAATTTAATCAATATATTTTTTTTATCCACTACAAGTTAGCCCTTGACGGCAATCTCACCTGATGGTAAGTGATGATGCAGTCTAAGATGGTAGCAGGCTAACCTGTTAGGGGTATGGTAAAACCATACTCCTAATTGGTTTCTACACGACATCGTGCCGGAACGCTACATCGCTTAGCGACACGTCTTTGTAGATAGGGTGGTAACTAGCCACAGCCGCAACCTCCCACCAGACCAGACTCGAGCCGTGAATCGAACCCAGGACCTCCAACTTTATAATGCAACAGCGCGCGCGCTGCGCCACGGAGGTTGCCAAAACCATGTACAGAGCTTACATTGCTATTACATTGAAAATATTGTAGATGTCTTTTCCTCTGTTAGTTGTCTGGAAGAGATTGGTATTTGAAAAGACTCTTATGAAACCCAATTGTTAGGAATGAAGTCTTGAATCTCGTGAATGTTACTTTACACTATGCTGGAAGTCATAGGTTGTAGGTATATGAAAGACAAACTTCAACAAAGAATAAAGAAAAATTCAAAGATAAAACAAAATATCTCTTACCAGCTAAGCATTTATAAAAATAATGGAATATGTAAAAAAATATTGTGTAAACCAAAATGAACAGCATAATAAAATAATTTGAAAGTATGTCAGAAACAAACCATTTCTATTTAAATATAAACAATTTTATAATATTACATGTGAATCTGAATGAAGGTTATACAATTTTAATGAGTTCCCATGATATAATAAATAATTAACACTTTATAATATATTATTAAAAAAAAACAATGAGATCATTAGTTATGAATTCTTAGAATTCTAGGTTATTCAGAACTTTGTGATTTTATAAACTTTTTAAAGATTCTCTCTCTACACTTAATTACTTCTAAAACTATAAACATGTTAAAATTTGTTTGTTTTTAACCATCTTCAAAATAAAAAGGAGATCTTCAGTTTGCACAAATCTATTTTTAGGTATGTATTCTATTATTCATTTCCGATAATGAGTATTATAAAAGCATTGCAACTCGAATATTCACTATATGGCTTAGTTAAATATTTATGTCATACTAGCTTTACAGTATGTGTTATGCCATAATACTCAAATCAAATTCTTCAGCAATCTGTAATGTGAAGAATCAATTCTTGTAGAATTCTTAAAAAACATTTCTTTTATCGCAATGCAATGTTATGTAACACTTAAATTTATCCATCAACCGAGTTTTGTACAGTAATTTGGTTTCACAGGTTTACCAGATCCATTTGCAAAAATATCTGTGGATGGCAGTGGACAAGTGTACTCCACAAATGCTGTAAAAGCTACTTTGGATCCAAAATGGAACACACATTACGACTTATATTTAACCAAGGGAGATGGTATTACGATCAGGTTTGTAGTACCAATATTAACGTACCTGATTCATCTAATAATTTGCATGTATGAATGCATAATTACATAATATGAATTGTGTGGCCCAGAGTTTTGCTCTATAAATGGGGCTGTTCGGTCAAGAAACATGTACCCCTGTATCTTAGAGAGCATTTTAAACCATTTGTCCGTATGCTATGACAGGTTTTCAATCTTGTGACTAATTTTATGGCCTTATAATTATTATTATTTATACACATAGAAGCTTAGGTGAGATGAGTGTAATGACTGGATCTTATACTTCAGTACATAAATAACTTACACTTAACGATAATCCCCATTGGGCATGGTATGTACTATGTAATATGTATGTACTGTATGTATGTAAAGTTCTGGGTTATCTAATGACATGATGGAAGCTTTCGCATACATTTATTTTTGTAGCCCCAAGACTTGAAAACCGCGTGTTGATATTCGAAATGTACATTGCCAACCTTTTTCATTTTAGAACCTGTTTCCGATTTGACAATTTCTGGAACACTCAAATCAAATTTGAATTTTATTTTTTTTCTATTGTCTTATTGTTTTTCAGTGTCTGGAATCAGCGTAAAGTTCACAAACGGCAAGGATCTGGTTTCCTGGGCTGTGTTCGTATCCAGCCATCCACAGTGCACAAATTAAAAGATACTGGATGTGAGTTTTGTTTGTACATAATAATACAATGAGCCATCAAATAAATATATGAATGAAATGAAAATACACTTTATTGTACACCACCCAAAAGAAGAAATACAGACATTAAAGAAAAACACAGAAAAGAAAACAGGTACAATAGGCGGCCTTATCGCTAAAGAGCGATCTCTGCCAGGCAACCCAGACCAGGATATAATATATAGATAAGCAGATTTAGGGTGCACAATTAGATATAAAACATATATACACTTCAAAATGTAAATAATTAATATAATATAATTCCATTCAATATATATATAAATATAGCGTACCAAATAAAGGTAGCGGCGGCTTGCAACCTCTGCACCATAGATATAGTCGTAGTATTACGTTTATCAAAGAAATATCTTGTTTTGAGGATTTTTTTTTTTAATACACTACGAGTTAGCCCTTGACGGCTATCTCACCTGGTGGTAAGTGATGCTGCTGTCTAGGATAGTATCAGGCTAACCTTTCAGAAGTATGGTAAACGCTCCTAATTGGTTTCTACGCGACATCGTGTCGGAACGCTAAATCGCTGGGCGACACGTCTTTGTCGGTAGGGTGGTAACTAGTCACGGCCGAAGCCTCCCACCACACCAGACTCGAGCCGGGAATCGAACCCAGAACCTCCAACTTTATAATGCGACAGCGCACGCACTGCGCCACGGAGTTCGTCGGAAAGGTCGGGAAAGAAATATCTTGTGTTGAGGATAAATTAGAAGCATTCCCAACCTGATTCCCTTGGGTCAACAAGAAATGTTAAAAAAACATTTGGTTTATATAATCTATGTTAAACCAAATGTTTCGTGATCAACCCATTACCGGCTCACTATAGAGCACGGGTCTCCTCTCAATATGAGAAGGGTTTGGCCATAGTCCACCACGCTGGCCATTTGCGGATTGGCAGACTTCACACGCCTTTGAGAACATTATGGAGAACTCTCAGGCATGCAGGTTTCCAAACGATGTTTTCCTTCACCGTTGAAGCAAGTGATATTTTAATTGTTTAAAAATGCACATAACTCCGAAAAGTTAGAGGTGCGTGCCCGGATTCGAACCGCCGACCATTGATTAGATTTTTTTTTTTAAGAGTTAATTAAACCAAATGTTTAATTAACTCTTATTTTTTCAATAGAAATATTTATAATTCATGATGTGAAGTGAGGTGTTTTCTTTTTCAGATCAATGCCTCGAACTTAGTGAGGACAGTTCCGGAGAAACATGTGGTGTACGTGGTCAGGTCATAGTTTCCCTCCTGTCCCGAGATGGCGCCCGAGGGGAACCTGCCTCGGCAGCCGGGGAAGGGTCCCCACTGGCCGTAGTAGGCCCTGCCGGTGAAGTAAGGACCCCGAGGGACCCACCTATTAACTCTAATGGGACAAACTTACCATTGCCACTACATTGGGAGGAGAGGAGGTGTAACAGTGGAAGGTAAAGTATTTTTAATCCCAACCAAAGGAAAGGCATTTTATAAGTTTATCGATTGTATCTGTGGTATTGAAATTAAGAAATGGATCAATTTTGATGTGGGTTTTTTCCGTTTGAAACCTGACATGATTCAGATAACTTGGAACTCATAAGCCTATTTGACGAAAAAGTTTTTTTTATTTTCCCAAGAGGGGCGAATTGAATTTAGTTTTAGCGTGCTCTGTCACTTCATTGTTATTTCCGAGATATGGTCTTGAGCTGATGCTGCAGCAGCTAATAGTCAACGTGACGTAAAATATTCAATCCTTGGTATCGCACCGTAGATATAGCGTGGCTCATCAAAATGGTCCCAATTAATGTTTGATAGATGATATTTAAAACACCGATGTGGGTAAATTATCTAGTTAAGAAGGTTGGGGGCATTTTAATTTCATCATCATCATGATCAACCCATTACCGGCTCACTACAGAGCACGGGTCTCCTCTCAATATGAGAAGGGTTTGGCCATAGTCCACCACGCTGGCCATGTGCGCGTTGGCAGACTTCACACGCCTTTGAGAAACATTATGGTGAACTCTCAAGCGTGCAGGTTTCCTCACGATGTTTTCCTTCACCGTTGAAGCAAGTGATATTTTAATTGTTTAAAAACGCACATAACTCCGAAAAGTTAGAGGTGCGTGCCCGGATTCGAAACGCCAACCTCTGATTAGGAGGCTGACGCCCTAACCACTAGGCTATCATCGCTCCTTTAATCAATTTCAATTATTATTTAAATATGATTTTTAATTCAAGTTTAATAAGATAATTGTTACACAGTTAAATTTCAGTCAGCGTTTGTTCGGTTTAAAAAATCCCACGGGAAGTTACCCTGTGCTATTCTAAGATATAAGTTTATTTTTCAAATTCAAATTCAAATAATCTTTATTCAAATAGTCCTTTAAAAGGCGCTTTTGACACGTCAATAATTTACAAAGTAGTGATTTGATGGTGATAACTACATTCGTAAACTTAAAACTAAAGCTATGAGGGTTCCAAACGCGTCCCGGTCTAAGAAGAAGCCCACATTATCATTTGTATAATATCATTTGTCAATTACAGTGCTGCAGTTGCCAGTTATAAATATTTTAATGCTTCCTTTACCCAGCGTGAAGATATATTCTGCGCACGTCTCGGATTGATATCGTCCTACGACGTGTAGTGTAGCACTTGTGTGTCGTGTACTTTTTGTGTAAATTGCAAAACAAATAATGATGTAATACATTTCAGGACCTACTATGTGAACCACGCACTCCGGCAGACGCAATGGGAGCGCCCGGTTGAGCCGAGCGCCGCGTCACCTCCGCCAACCACGCCACCATCCACCCCCTCACCTGGGCCTACCAGTCCGGTCACCCCCGCCTCACCACTGTCACCAGCATCCCCCACTTCGCCTGCGTCACCCGCGTCACCAGTGTCGGAGCGCGACGTCAGCCACGCTGCATCCATATCTTTAAGGTGACTACATATTATGCTTAAGCACTCATAATAACGAAGCGGTGATAGCCTAGGGGTTAGGGCGTTGCCGGCCTGGCGGTTGTGTGCTCGAGCGAAACCCGTGACCCGGCCACCAGGCGGCGGGAAAGGATATGCACCGTGGCGGTTTAGTCAGTAAGAGTCTGACATAACCGCCGCGTCTCCTCGGACGCGGGGTATCCATGAGGATAACCCAGGTTAAAAAAAAAAAATAAAGGGTTAGGGCGTCAGCCTCCTAATCAGCCGTTCGAATCCGGGCACGCACCTCTAACTTTTCGGAGTTATGTGCGTTTAAAAAAAATTAAAATATCACTTGCTTCAACGGTGAAGGAAAACATCATGAGAAAACCTGCACGCTTGAGAGTTCTCCATAATGTTTTCAAAGGCGTGAAGTCCGCCAATCCGCACCGTGGCCAGCGTGGTGGACTATGGCCAAACCCTTCTCATATTGAGTGGAGACCCGTACTCTGTAGTAAGCCGGTAATGGGTTGATCATGATGACTCATAATAAAGCTAAAGAATTTGTCTCTCTCTCCAGTCGTTCTTTCATTACTGAAGATCGTGGTCCTGGAATCCTTGCAACCTCGTGCAGATTAATTGTTTCCACCGGCCTATCAGAGGCTAGTCTCGCAATTGTGTGAAAGAAGAAAAATAATATGTCTACTTGTCTATTTATCTTTGGTACTCTCTGAAATCAGTCTATGGGAAACTTAGAAGATGTACACAGACTATCTTGGGCAGAATCACTGCAAGACATTGTACAGGGTACGTCAACCCAAATCTAACGCAGGTCAAACTGAGCGATTATGTTGTGGCATAATCACTTTAGATAGCACCTTATAGATGAAGTTAAGTGTTTTAAGTTTTTCTAGTGGAAAATGTCATCGTTTATACACCTGTCAAAGTTTTTAAATACAATGGAAATTTATACCGTGAAATATAAAAGACCAGTACAGTTGAGTTTCTGTACCAAGGCTTAATATAATAATATTTACAGGAGCATTACATCATATTAAATATGGTTGCATCACCATTCATACTACTGCAGCTGTGAATTCAACACCATTATTATCCCCTGTGTATACCCTTGTCTAAATTAATTAAAAATATTGACATTAATACTGTGATGTTTAGTCCCGCGGGAATACCAGGAGTAGGGATTGTTTAATAAGAGATGTTGGCTTCATTGTAAAACTATATTAACTACCGGACTGACATAATAAACAAAATATATGTCAAATTTATAGAACCTACATACGTCACAAATACTAGAAAGATATTTAAGTAGTAAGAAGGTATATAGTGAGACCCCTTTGATTGTAATAAAAGCGTAGGAATATATATTTTTCAACTGGAGTCAGTCTGGAGTCTCCTTTTGGCACATTCTGGGTATAGAACCATAAGAATAACCCTAAAAAGAGTATTGGCACATTTCAGACCAGAGCCTCAACCACAGACGGCTGTAAGATCACGACAGCCCTCCACGCCATCATCGCCTTCCACCGTTACACCTGTTGTCGTAGCTGCCACGGATCTACCCCCTGGCTATGGTAAGAGCAAATACAATACTATACATTATACAAGTATACTATATATTATACAAGTTTTATATTTAATAGTTTAACAAAAATCGCGTTTTGAATTTCATACAAACAATTTGGCAACATTTTATTTATGTTATGGCAAATCAATTTTTTCCCTGGCAATGCATTTGGAAATTCTTTTTACATGAATCTTTAGGTATGTCCTCTCAGAATGTCCTCTTTGAACTAAAGTGTTTGCATGCTCTTTGAACTAAAGTTTATACTTCAGTTCAAAGAGGATGCAAACACCGCTACTACCATATAGTGTCAACCGAAGCATACTTCTAAACCAACATTGATCAAAGTTCTCAAGTAAAGCAATTTAGAACCTGTCCTTAGCTCAATGTGATTTATAGATATTTAATTTATACTAACATTGAAGCTGTACTGACGAAAGTGGGCCCTAGTTGCCTAAATAAAGAAATTTATTTATTTAGTCAGCATAAACATGGACTGCACGATTTTCTGATGTGCAAAATTGTATTTATCCCACAGAAATGCGAACAACAGCCCAAGGGCAAGTGTACTTCTACAACAGCGTGTCGGGCGCGTCCACGTGGCACGACCCGCGCGTGCCGCAGCACTTGCGCCACTGCGCAGCCGCGGCCGGCCCCTTGCCACCCGGCTGGGAGATGAGGCACGCGCCCTCGGGCCGACCCTACTTCGTGGACCACAATAACCGCACTACGCAATTCACTGACCCCCGTTTGGCGTTATCTGCGCGATTGGTGAGTTTATATTATAACACAAGGAGCATACAAGTATCTACAAACCCTAATTTTCTAAAATAAAAGTAGCCTAAGTTACTCCTTATTACTTCAGCTACCTGCCAATAAAGTCCCTTAAAAATCGGTCCAGCCATTTCAGAGATTAGCTGGAACAAACAGACAGACAGTCAAAAAATTTTATTTTGGTGTATGTACCTTAAACATATTCATATGCATGTAGTAAAAAACGGTTATTTCAATATTACAAACAGACACTTCCAATTTTATTTATTTGTATAGATACGCGTTGTTAAAATGCACTCCCTCCCACCGTTTTAACGCAGCGTAACGTTTTTCAAGACCCATAAATCGCGTTACGTCATACTTGAAATCTCCCACATCACCATCGCTATCATTCATCATTATTATCATTTCAATAGTTATAAATGATGATAACCGTTAATTCATTGGAGCAACATTTGAGTATGCTTTTGAACTATCTCTAGCACACCAGACCAGTGGGGATTATGGCTATGGTAATGCAAGAACGTTTAAGAGTCGTCACTCAAGATTACGCTGTGGCAACCAATAGGGTTAGCACAGCTAATAGACAGCCCGAAAAATAAAAAATAAATCAAGTATTAAATTGTGCGATATATTTTCATTTATTTCTGAAATATACATTTTTATGAATTAGTGTCATCAAAAATGCAATATGGCGAAAAATGCTACATTAATCGTTCATATCGATCGATATATCAAGCGTTAATTTTGTAGAGTGCTCTCACAATTGTTGTTTTATTGGAACGAAGTTCCTTACGGCAGGCTTGGAGGAGATAGGGATATTGCTGCGCGACCGAACTGAAAAAAATGTGATAGTAAAACCGTAAGAAAAACTCCGTGGAATGAAACCGTTAAATGAGACGTGCGCAGGCGACAGTCGTATACACAAGCGAGTAGTGTATAATACCTTTCTCTTTCTCCCTCTACATATAAAAGGAAACGAGATACGGTATTACTATTGATGCTGTTTTTTCGAGGTATTTGCATAAAATAGAATCACAAACATATGTATCATATTTTAGTTACCACAAGCCAATAGTTTCAGCAATAGAATTTAATGACGATACTGATTATTAAGTATTATTTATAATAAAAATAATAAACTTTCTTTTTTAATTATTTCTATTTCTATGTAATGTTAAGTTGTCAAACAAAAATAAAGAGATTTATTTTGTTATTTTAGTTGCTAATTCGAATTACGATTTTTTTTGTTTTACGTAATTTATTATTTCCTAAAATACTGAATTTCCTAAAAACTTCGTTCCTACCTGGTATCCCACGACACTACATCTTTTTTTATGTCCAATTTAATATTTTTTTTTTTAGATATAAAATGTAATTAAAAAAGGCACGAAACGTGTAAACATAATCGTGTACTTTTCAGACGCCACCATTAGACGCCGCACCCCCAGTATCCGCCAGTCCACCCACCGCCGCACCTGTCCCAGCGCCCGCGTCGATCGAACCGCCGGACGCTGATGCGCTGCCAAAATACAAACGAGACTTGGCGGCCAAAGCGAGAGTCCTACGTGCGGAGCTTCAGGCCTTGCAACCGCAGACCGGCCACTGTCGAATAGAGGTAAAGGTTCGGCCGTGGCTAGTTACCACCCTACCGACAAAGACGTGTCGCTAAGCGATGTAGCGTTCCGGCACGATGTCGCGTAGAAACCATTTAGGAGTTAGCCCGCTACCATCATAGACTGTATCATCCGTCCTTACTTACCGTCAGGTGAGATAGCCGTCAAGGGCTAACTTGTAGTGTATAAAAAAAATACTAATTTTAGAAACAGAGAAGTTTTAATTATTTTATTTGTTTCTCAAGATAGCTATTTTGTCTATAAATAACACAGGCTTTAATATAAAATTAGATTGCAATCTGAAAGAATGCTAAAAATGTCTGCGAAACTATACGCCTATGTCTTATGAATAGGCCATGTCATTTTTAGGCGAAAATTATTTTTAATTAAAACGGTAATTTTTATGTCCAACTAAAAATTAAACATAGTTTATTTAAGAAGATAAAGAAAAATAAAATAATAATAAGTAACTTCTTTATGCTAAAAAACAAGTAAAGTAAGTAAATCGGTCGACACCGCGGGGTACAGCTAGTATATTTGGTTAAATACATGCTGGAAGCTTCCACACTCTGCTTGCCTCATTAAATATCCGGATTGAGATTTTTGCGGTTAATTCTCTATAAACATCCAGAAACACTGACCTATCATTAGTTAGTAGTTAATTTCAGCGTCAAGCACAACATATACTAATATTAACACATATACATGTCACATAACACACACATATAAATAATGAGCGAAGTGTTTGTCCAATGTAAAGTTTCTCTTTCGTAGGTATCACGTAACGAAGTACTGGAAGAATCGTACCGGCTCGTGATGAAGCTACGCGGCAAGGAGCTACGTAAGCGATTGCTCGTCAAGTTCCGCGGCGAGGAGGGATTGGACTATGGCGGCGTTGCGAGGGAGTGGCTGCATTTACTGGGGAGGGAACTGTTCAACCCGCATTATGGACTATTTCAGTATGCGAATGCCGGCGATGATAGATATGCGTTACAGATAAATGCGGATTCGGGGGTAAGTGAATGCATTTCATCATCATAAGATAAGATAAGATAAATACTCTTTATTGCACACAAATTTTAAAGAAACAATAACACAACACTTAACACATGAGTATGCAAAGGCGGTCTTATTGCTTAAGGATTCTCTTCCAGGGGAAAGAATTAAATAAAGATAAGGGTAACGGCGCTATTTTTAAAATCGAATATCAATAAATATAATATATAAATATATACTTTTATATACATGACGAGTCAAGGGCGTCCGAGTAGATTTTAGTAAGAGTGACGTCAGCATTGCTGACGTCACGATTTTGTTTACTTTCGCTCATAGTAATTAAAACCAACCAACCAACTTGCCGGTTTACACTTTTATTGCGATAATAACTAAGAGGTCCGAACAGTCCGACGTCTCGAGCGAGAGAATCCTCGAAAGGCATCGACCGCCCGTATTTATAGCACAAAGCATGCTTGTACAAAATTGATTGTTACTGGCTAAATTGTGTTAGCAAAATCATCAAGAGTTAAAATGTGGGTAATTATTGAATTCTTGAGGTTCTTGGCGCCGCTGAATGAAATTAATAACTTCTTCGCGCCGACATATAAATAAATATATATCAATACACATAAACTATTCAATATTATGGCATTAAGTGAAATAAAACTTTATTTATTACATCATCTTTATAATATACCCATTACAGGATATGGTTTATCTCTAAGCCTGAGACAGATTTTGGCCATAGTCCTAGTGGACTTAATAATCTATATACAAGTGCCGTTTGGTAGACTACAAACATCTCTTAACATTATGAAGCAATCTCAGGAGTGTTGCTTTGTTGCTTTTTCACCATTAAAGCAAAAGGGAGGCGGAAGTCATTACCACTCCAGTGAATGCACTTATGCTCCTTTTTTTTTTCTTTTTTTTTTACGGACTGGTTGCCACAGCGTAACCGGGCTGTTTGGCGAGCTTCGCAAAGAAGCTCTGCCAGAAGAGCAAAGTAACTCCTACTTTTACTCAATAATCAAATTTTTTGTTCGTCAAAGTTTTGCAGCGAGGAGAAACTGGTTGCCAGTTTTGCAGGGGAAATGTTTTTTTTTAATTTACAGATACCTATTTCACTTGTTAGCATGAGATGAGCTAATTTAATTTATCATTAATCTTTAACACACATATGTTAAATTAAAGATTAAAAATAACTCTTGAATTTCATATTGTTGAGGTCTTTGAATTTGTCTGTTGAATCAACTAAGGCAGCATGCATCAACAGCAACAACTCTTATTTTATTTATTTTTATTATTTTTGTACCAAATTTGTTATATTAATAACTTACAAAAGAAGTATACAAAGGAAAGCTTATCACTATAAGAGATTTCTTCCAGCTACCCTTAGACCATTACCACTCCAGTACCATTACCCTATACTCTCAATAAGTTCAAAGTTTATATAAAACGTAAGCTTGTAGAAAAGTCCTACTATAGTGTAAAGGATTATGTAAATGATTAACAAGTATGCATGTGAAATATTGCTCTAATAAGATATAATTATAAGTGGCATGTGAGATGGTGATAAAAAAAGAAAATTTACCGGGCTAAGTTTCTTTTTAGACCGAGGCGCGTTTGGAACCCTCTTAGCTTTAGTTTTAAGTTTACGAATGTAGTTATCACCATCAAATCACTAGTATGTAAATTATTGACGCGTCAAAAGCGACTTTAAAAGGACTATTTTAATTTGAATTTAAAATTAATTTTCATAGTAGGACTTATAAATAGTGATAAGTTATATCATACTGCGGAAATATTATCGCAGTTAATTATCTTACAGAATAATTTTGTCTTCGCTGAATTATTTTACGAAAGGAATTATCTCCGTAAAACTAGTGTGTATATATTTCAGCTATTAAAATTAATGTCTAGAAATAATTTTTTAAGGTGAACCCCGAGCATCTGTCTTACTTCCACTTTGCGGGCCGTATCCTGGGGGTGGCATTGTTTCACGGACATCAGCTCGACGCCGCATTCACCGCGCCTTTCTACAAGCAACTTTTAGGGAGACCCATCACGCTTCGTGACATACGAGATGTTGACCCTGAGCTGCACCGTTCATTGTCTTGGATGCTGTGAGTGTAATTTTACGATTTACAAACACTTATAGACATAACTTTGTGACAGCGGGAGCATGGGCTGTCATATCATATACTTTCGCCCCATAACTATTGTTCCTTGTCGTATATCTTAGACCTAAAAAGGCTGATATGAATCTCTTTGTACCCGCGTCGAAATGGACGTTTCTTCGATGTAAAATACATGTCTATGAGGGTTATAGGTCATTATAGGAGGAATAAGTTATGCATCTCTTTTTCACTGAAGTTTTTGCAGCCATATACCAGATATTATATTTTTGTAGTATTTTTAGCTGCAACTCCGTGGAGCAGCAAGCGCACTGTCGCATTCCAAAGTTGGAGGTCTTGGGTTCGATTCCCGACTCGCGACTGGTCTGGTGGGAGACTTCGGCCGTGGCTAGTTACCACCCTACCGACAAAGACGTATCGCTAAGCGATCTAGCGTTCCGGCACGATGTCGCGTAGAAACCAATTAGGCGTATTGGTTTACCATACCCTAACAGGTTAGCCCGCTACCATCTTAGACTGCATCATCACATACCATCAGGTGAGATTGCCGTCAAGGGCTAAGTTGTAGTGGATAAAAAAAAAACTCTGTTTTTACTAATGCAGTCATCAAGGTTAATCTTTTATATACTGTCATCATCATGATCAACCCATTGCCGGCTCACTACAGGCACGGGTCTACTCTCAATATGAGAAGGATTTGGCCATAGTCCACCACGCTGGCCGGCCATGTGCGGATTAGCAGACTTCACACGCCTTTGAGAACATTATTGAGAACTCTCAGGCGTGCAGGTTTCCTAACGTTTACCTTCATAGTTGAAGCAAGTGATGTTTTAATTGCTTAAAAACGCACATAACTCCGGAAAATTAGAGGTGCGTGCCCGGGATTGAACCACCGACCTCTGTTTAGTAGGCGGACGTCCTAACCACTAGGCTATCACAGCTTTTTATTATATACTGTAATGAATGTATTTTGTGCCAAATAAAATATGTATGTATATTGATATAATATATTGTATTTAAGGTTTTCTTTACGTTGTGGTATTTTTGAATTTGTTTTTATTACTTATGATTTCAGAGAGAACAGTATAGGTGGTGTAATAGACACAACATTTTCCGTCGAATGCTCGTCGTTCGGTGCCGTCCGGAGCGTGGAACTGAGGCCTGGCGGGACGAACGAAACCGTTACCGACACGAACAAACGCGATTACGTAAGACTGTACGTCGCACATAGGTTCACGAGAGGCGCTGAACGCCAGTGGCTTGCTCTACAGCGAGGACTCGCAGACATCATTCCACCACAACTCCTCAGACCTCTTTCCCCAAGAGACCTGCAACCACTATTGGCCGGCAGAGCGGACCTCGACCCCGCTGACTGGCGCCGGCACACGCGACTCAAGCACGTGAACCCTGACGCCCCAATAGTCGGCTGGTTCTGGGAAATAGTGGAGGAGTTTGACGCTGAAATGCGGGCGAGACTCCTACAGTTCGTGACAGGCTCCAGGCGAGTGCCACTCGCAGGGTTCCGCGCTCTACAAGGCTCGACAGGGGCAGCCGCTCCTAGACTTTTCACCTTGCACTTAGTAGCCGATGCCTCCGCAGACTCCCTTCCAAAAGCACACACGTGCTTCAATCGTCTCGACCTTCCACCTTATCCCAGCAAAGAAAGGCTGCACGACAAACTCAAGCAGGCAGTCTTGGAAACTGCCGGGTTTGCAGTTGAATGATATTATACAATTCTTATTATTATGTGTTCTATATTTGTGTTCTACGTTGTATGTAGCTATATAAATGTTGTAGTTTTTATACTACAGATATATCAAAAGATAAATATGTATGGGAGGTGTAAAACGGAAAGGAAATTTATGAGACTGACAGATAAGGGAAATGTTATGACATGACAGAGTTATTGTATTGGTATTTAGTAAAGGGATACTTTGAAATCAAATTATGTCACATATTTTTTATATTGAATAAATAAAATACTAAACAGTTTCTTCATTTACGTTGTATAGCTAATGTAGCTTAAATTATATTAGATAAAGTGGTATACTTCCATTATATATACTTGTGAGATATTACCCCTAGAGGGATAAACTTAGACAAAAAAAAGCAGATCCACATTACTAAGAACTATCTTTTGAACTCAGTGATATTACCACTTGAATTATATAATTTGACTAGCTGACGCCCGCGACTTCGCCTGCGTTGAGTTAGTGTGTTTGTTTGTCTTTCAATCACGAAGCAATAGATTACTAACCCGTATTACTTGAAATAATTACTAAACTAAAACAATTGGTGGGAGAAGTGGGAGGCGCCCGAGACGTGATGGCACAGGCGGTGGCGTGCGCGTGAGCTGCGCGCGTACGCCACCACCGTGTACGTACCGTATACATATTCATATGCATGTAGTAAAAAACGTTTATTTCAATATTACAAACAGACACTCCAATTTTATTTATTTATCTAGACAAATAGTATCTTTGATCATCCCAGGTTTCTAGATATAGCCATCATAGGTTAGGATTAACCACTTTTTACTAAACTGCTTTTGCGGAACAGTGTTAACTCTAGTGGTAATAATATCTCACTTATTTTTACATATATTATAAAACTTATTTATACATCTCATCGGTATTTTGAGGTATTACAGAGTATGTTATCAAATTGTTTATAAACTATAGGTTGTATTTAAAAATGTATTATCCATATTTAGCACCTATATCATAACTGAAACAACATTCTTCTGTTCTTTAAAAATCTTGATCAATAATGTTAAGATATGCAGTCCTATATTAAATTATTTATGTTAAGTTTAGAAATCAACAATGATATACAGTCAAACCTGGATAAGCGAGAGTTCAAGGGAGCACAATCTCATTCTCGCTTATAGAGGTTTCTCACTAACCCGAGTTTCTCGCTAATGCAGGTACATGGGTAGCATTTCTCTCTTATAGAGGTACGCAGCAATAACAATCACAGCAAGTACAAATGTAGTAAATACATATGTAATATGATAAAATTATATCGAAGTCAAAAGAAAGAAGAATATGATAAAATTATATGTCGAAATCTAATATATGTTAGATTTCGACATATAAGTAAGTAAGGGTAGGTATCAAGATGCTTACGAAAACAAAACAAAAATTCATGCACTATGTAATTTTATTTTATTTAGAACTTATTTACACTTAAAAAAATCCGTCAATTTCGTTTGGGTTTCTGTTTTAGTATTTTGAATGTTTTTCTCTAGCTCATAAATTTTATCGAATATTGCTTGATCAACAACCGCCGCGTATTCAAAGTACTGATGGACCGTCTCCAACGCATTTAAAGCTAGCTTGCTAGCTTAGTTAAGAATGAGTCATAAAATAGCAGATGTTAAATTTGTAATTTGTTTTGTCATTTGTTACTGTATGCGCGTATCTTTTTTTTATTGTAGCTATAGTTCCTCCTAAATAATATAAATAAATAAAGCTCGACTGTCTCTTATAGAGGTATAGATAAGTAGCAGTCTCACTTACGGAGGTCCATGAGGGAAAAACGACTCTCTCTTACAGAGGTTTCTATTTCTCGCTAATAGAGGTTTTGAGAGCTAAAAATGATGGGTCCTGGCTATTACTCTCACTTATAGAGTTTTCTCACTTATCCAGTTCTCACTTACCCAGGTTTGACTGTATATCTAATGGAAATAATATTAAAATGCACATTATTTTTCAAAATAAAAATTTCTGTCACATATTGCTACTTAAGCACAAATTGACTTCCACGCTAGCAGCTAAAGGAAAAAGCTAATACCAATAGGACATTTTTGAAGATGGACTGCCTATCTACAGGACATTGTTGACGAAGATTAAAGTGCAGTATAATATGCTCGTACACGATTTTCGTATCGTATTAAGTTTAAGGACTAAAATTTGTTATCATAAAAGTCATAAATTACAAAGATTTAAATATTTAGCCATCGCCTCAAATTTTTATTTGTATTCTATGTGTACCGTAACATGAGTCAATTTAGTGCAATGGTACCGTTAGTTGTGCGGGCAGATAACACGAAATTAAGTCTCAAATGTTTTATTTTTGAACATGTATAATGAACTCCAAAGAAGTATATATATATATATATAGCTTCTTACGTGCGTGTATAAGTTTACACACGATTTTTGAGCTGACAACTTGACTTGACAGGTCGCGTTGAGCAAATTTTTGTCAGGGCAACATTCATGGGTTCACGTCACCAATATGTGGTATGCTAATGTGACCGATGGGCATACATACCGCAACGTGACTCTTGACACTCAATAGTCTATATGCATGGTATAGTCCCCATGACTGCCTTTCTTTTTTGTCTGAATTAGAATTTATATCACCTTACCTAAAACCATGTTGGTCAAAGGGTGCATAATGTTTACCTGGTCTCCTCGCATGGAGTCTTATTCACATACTTATTCTTATCCAACTCAATATGTTGATAATAGTTCAACCGAAAATGCTTACTGTTAAATAATAATTCAAAGAAAAACATTTGTTCACAGAGGGATTGAAAAATAATAATAAAGTAAAAAAACCTAAAAAACATGAGGATCTGTGTAATAATGTGAAAATGTATTAAGATTTGTAATACCTACCACTGATTATTATTTACACCCTTGCAAAATGTAAAGTATTCAGCGTCTTGAGCATGAAAACTACAGTTTCGAAGCATAGCTAATTATGAAAATCTTTGATAATTCATGTTTTTCCTCTATTGTTCGATGTTTTGTCATTGTTTGGTGTTATGATTATTTCTTTCTATTTATCATCGTATACAAACTTCATTTATATGTAAATAGCTGCAAATCGTGTCAATTAAGGTAGCCTAAATTATTCCTTATATACAGTACTTCTGAGGAAATATTACCTGCCTGTAAATGGCCCATCACAATCGGTTTAGGCATTCTGAGTAGCCCAAACAAACAGACCAAACAATTAAATAAGTTTGTTTGGGTTATGTTTAAGTTCAACTTAGCATAAGAACTAAATAAGAATATATCAAATATTATTGCTTACAATTTCATTTGGTCCATTATGATCATTTAGGTATTGTAGTACAACCTAGACCATGGGTCTTCAGTAGAGGTGGATATTCAACCTTTACTGACTTCCATTTTGATGGATATCATGTGACAAAAGTGACAAGTAACTAACACAGCACCTTCTACCAAAAAGTAGTAATCTTCCCCTTCATTGTATTTGGCTCAAACAATCGCTATTTACTTATGTCCGGACAACTTATTATATTATTTATTTTAATATAATTTTTATTTTCTGTACTCTTAAGAGATTTAAATGTAAACAAATTTTGGGTATTCATTTTGTGACTTGTGGTTTCCATTATTTCTTGTAATCATCAATAAATAAATTATGGTAAGATACTGATGAGATATGAAAGAACATATAGTATTTTCATTGCATACTAGTGATTTCAGTACAAAAGCACAAGACATGGTGTTCTCTTAATATTTAAATGATTTGAATTTTGTATTCATTGGATTTATTAGGTAATTGCTCATAAGGTGCCTTATTATTTGGAATAACAGGAATTATAATCATGTATATAAACGCTTTTACGATCTAACAAATGAATTATTCATTTAAGATAGGTAATTATTTAAATTGGTTAATATTAATTATACAACCTTTTAAAAATAGATCATAAATGTACGATTGTAATATACTTGTTAGGAGGTGATAATGCAAGTAAAAATACAATATTTATAACAAGGATGAGTGCCTTTTATCCATTAAAAAACATTGAGTAATAGTTTATTAATTACTAGAGAAGTTATGACTAAAGAAATCACGCTGATAATCAAGTAACAAAATTGTGATATGCGTTTCAATTTTTTTGAATGATTCCATAGTCTTTAAGCACCTACACGGTAAGGCATTTTGTGGATATATTTTAAGTAACTTGTCTTTATAACGGGTCTAAAAAGGGTGCTAAGCCTAACCTCAAACAGTTAAACAGAGACAGTATGTGTCTGACATAAATCTTTCTTGTTTTAACACTTACGGCCAAAACTAATATTCAATCTTAACTTTTTAGATTATATTACTTAAAACCTCGGGCGTAAGTAAAGCATAATCCATATCAAAGTGTAGTTCTAAAAATTTCAGCCTAAGACTTAATGATACTATACACTTGTCTCTTGTAAGCCAAACCACACAGCATAGATCTATAACTCTTTCGTGATGATGTCTCTAGCACATAGTATATTATTACTCAAAGTTGAATAACAATATAGTGATAGCTTTAGAAATGTATGACTGTTAGCAATATAAAATTATTAACAGTAATATACTTGCATTAAAATAAACTATAATATTTTTGCACAGTTATTTTGTTTTTTTTTTTTGTCTGTGACCTGCCTTACAATTTGACCAACTTAAAGAACAATAATAATATAATTTCTTTATTATGGCAACTAGGCCCAATTTTCATTTATAATATGATGCAATACCTAAACTATAAAATACGAAACATAAAATAAAAATTAAACATTAACTTTAATCACCCGACCGTTCCCGATCTAAATAAAAAAAAGTAATATTAAAAACTGTTTGTAGATTGCAGAGTCGTATCGGTCTGTTACAGTTCTCAGAATGTTGTTTGCACTTGCCAACGCTCTTCGCATCAAAGATGCTATGCGCTTTCTTCTTATAGCGAAAAAATCATCAGTGTGCGCTGTTGCGAACATTTCGAATGCACTACAAAAGCGCGGCAAGCCCAATAACATTCTGAAACCGTTATTATATTAAACTCTTAGAGCGTTCAGTGATGCCTGTGTATAGCCGGTCCACAAGGATCCCGTATAAGAGGATTGACAAAAGGCTTTGAACAAACTAATTTTTGCGTCCTGACTACAACGGGCAAACCTGTGGACCAACATATTACACCGCACAGCCAACGCCCTACGTTCCCTATCAATGTCTACATCATCCCTAAGGTCATCGATTACAATATGTCCCAGATATTTATAACAATGTAGAAATTGATAAATCATGCTTCTTGAAATTATAAAAATGTAACTTGGGGAAATATATAACTGAATCTAAGCTTAAAGATGAAGCCATGAAACAGGAATGTGGAAGTGACAAGCGTATGATATGTATTATATAAGAATTGAGATAAAGCACCATATCTTCTTTCTCATACAGCGTGCCTGCCGCGTGCTTTTCGTGCCTTTCCCTTTTTTTCGGACTGTATATTATATAACTGTACTAACCCTATTGGTTGCCACAGCGTAACCAGCCTGTTTGGCGAGCTTCGGAAAGAAGCTCTGCCAGAAGAAATTTTGAACCCTAGGGCTCGAAGAAACTAAGGGAAAGTCTGCCTAAGGGCGCCTCCTTTGAGGCCGAACCTCGACTTAGGCGACGTTTGGGGGGGTGGGGGGGTCGGACGATGAGTGGTCCGTACGTCTAGGAGGCCGTGGATGGAGCCCACGTCCCGTAGCGTATGATTGTGTGGTAGGTGGTGGTGGATATATGCTTAGGTCGGGGGAGATGCCTTTTCCGCTTGACGAACTTAGTACTGGCACTTACTACTAAACTTTATTTCTGTCACCTTTTTTAATTCAGCAGTTCTACATTATACCCATACCCTATGTATTTTTTAATATTTTGAGGCATAAAAGAAAAAATTGTGTTATATGTGCTATTTCATGTGCAGCATATTTACAAAATTTGCTGTTTAAATACTTACTCAATTAAATGGAATTTTCATTCAACTTCCTGGTAACAACAAGCAGTCTTTTTAAGTGGGGGAGCATTCAAGTATTATGTTACGCAATTTTTAAAGATTTTAGACCACCCCCCCCCCCCCCCCCCCTGTAACGCACTGTAACGTTTGATTGAATTGATTGAAAAATGCGTTACGGAATACTTTAATGCTCCCTTGTATCCTAAGTCAAAAATAATTATCGTGGTTTAGAAACTATATTTGCAGTTTCAGGGGTTTGTTTATGGTTTTAGGCGTGAGTAAAATGAGCAAGTAAAGTGCCTCAATTATTCTAAATAATTCAAATATTAGGATTAAAAGTCAGAAATTAAAATTAAAAAAAAAGTTGTCGGAGTAATGACCTAAGATTCAATATTTAGGGGTCTTGGGTTCGGCAAACACAGAAACAATTACTGCAAGTGGCAAATCGTGGTGCAGTGCTGACGCTGCTTAGTTATTTCAAATCAAGGAACATTTATACTCTAGGGACAAAAGCAAAATCATACCATCTAATTTTGTAAAATACAAATATAATTAACGCTGATAAAGGGTATTTATATTGTATTAATAATTATACCATTGAACATTGATTTGATTAGCCAAATATTATGTCAGATATCAGCTAAAATATCGATAAATAAATTTTAAAAAATAGTTAAACTACTATTAATTGGTACTTAATACTTTTTAAGATATAGCCACATTTTAAGATTTGCCAGCTCTAAAAATTTATAATGAGAAACCGAAAATTGGATCTTAATTACAGAAGAATTTTGGCGACACAGTTCTGACCCCCGTAGGTACTCCAAAGCTCACCCAATGAGACGACTCCCCCTCGACACAGAATACAATTACTCCAAGTCTCGGTAGGAGTTTCAAATATTTGTTACCTTTATAACGATAGAAACTTTGTTGTCACTTTTTTTTTTAATTTACGGCCCTGAATTCGAGTTCTCTATGGCCTTGCTGCTCGTATATAGATATAACCTTAGTATAATTACGGTGTTCCGTTTTTGAAGTTTAGGTAGTTCTCCATAATTCAAAATATTATTAATATGTTGTGATAATGCTAAAAGCGTGACCCTAATAATCTTAATTCGTGATTTCGCCCATCAAACTTATGACTACCTATTCATCTATATATTACATTACGTCAATGTCACTGTGATTATTTGACGTTGACAATATTTTGTGAACGCTTGACGCTTCGCTTCTATTAGAATTTCGATTCCATTTCGATTCTCGGTTCGGCATTTGACGCTACTTTGTAGCGTCACTAATCGGCGTGTATTCTTTGTTTTGCCTAGCTATTGCGTTAAGTAAAGGCTTCTATTATCAGTAGCAAGTTATTAGTAAGCAAAGCACAAGGCGCGATATATTATTATTGTATGTATCAGTTTATTTGATAATAAATGATATAAATCATTAATAGTGAAGTGAGTGCGCCAAACATTGTGGTGGAATTGTTGAAATAGTGGAATATTTGTCATCGAATTGATTAGAAATGCCGACCAGCGCCGTGTACCAGCCGACGACGGTGACTTACGAGCAGCAGCCTAATGACCAACGTTGGAACTGCCCTATCAGCTACTTCTCACGAAGAGTGACAAGTAGCCTGAATCGCGCAGTATGCATACGACTTGGCCTATGCCTATTGGGCAGTACCTTGTTTATCGTGGGTAAGAAATCTATTATTGTATGCAATTGAATCTAGTGAGTAGGTACATACAAAAATATATATTTTAGCTAAAGTTTTCTTAATTTTTATTATACACTTATTCATTCCATGTATAACTTATATAAATTCGAAAGCCTCAGCTGCTTGATCAATATAGATGAAATTTCGCACAAAGATCTTCCTAGTAGGGTTAAAGATTCGAGTTATTATGAGAAACAATAATAACAATAAAATAATATATAAAACAATAATTATAAATCCATCAATGAACAGTCTGCATGTGAAAACATGCAGAACATTGGCCTTGCAAAGAGTTCATGGGTATCACCAAACAAAATCATCTGTATTTCTCATCCAACCAATTGACTAACTAATATCACTTATATTATATTATACACATTTTAAGGTAGATGACTGATAAGAATTATCCTTAAATATATAATTGCCAGATTTCTTATAAGTGTCTTATAGTTAAAATTATTTTCCCAACTTCACAACCTTTATAGTTAATGAAGTAGGTTCAAAAAACATAACCCTATTTTATTTTTTTCAACATTAAATTAATATCAGAGTCGGCTGAGCATACATCACTGTGAGGTTTCATAGTAAATTGTATTTATGAATTCAGGTATTAATCTATTCTGTAAGCCTGAAACTTAATAAATAATACATAAGGTAACATCCTCCAATGCATTTACCTCTTTTTTTTTTTTTTTTTGTCGTGGTGGAAAAGCTTTATAGCTACCTCCGTACCCTTGGGCGGGAAGGAGGTTATGTTGGATTCCCACCCCGAAGGGGGGTATACCCTAACTAAAAACCACCACGGCATGTCCCTCTCGCAGGTTTTACTGGACACCCGGGGGACCCGTTGTATACTTCCCGGGCGAATGCATTTAATTAATTTAATGCATTTACCTCTACTATCCAATGGGCTTCTATTTCCCATTGCTGGGCACACTCCTAGTCTGTGGCATTCCTCACAGTCCGACCCCCCCGTTATCCCAAAACGTCGCCTAAGCCGAGGTTCAGCCTCAAAGGAGGTGCCCTTAGGCAGTTGTTCCCTTAGTTTCTTCGAGCCCTAGGGCTCAAAATTTCTTCTGGCAGAGCTTCTTTTCAAAGCTCGCCAAACAGCCCAGTTACGCTGTGGCAACCAATAGGGTTTGTACAGCTAATAGACAGACCGAAAAAAAAAAAGTCTGTGGCATACTGAAGTTTGTATAGCACATTTTTTTTTATTGTTTTAATCATCCTTCTTAGTATAGTACTATGTTTTTCTAGTTATATCAACATCAATTTTATAATCCAAATGATGTGATCAAAGGGGAGCTAAACTAATCCTAAAAACTTAAAAAAGTGAATGTTAAATTACACCGGCTTGCACTTATACAATGCTCATTATATCTCAATTTACCATTACAACATAGTCAAAGCTTATTATGTTGTTATCATAGTACAAGTATTAAAAAATGAAGGTTGTGAATCATAAAATAACCTACCTATTTCATGAGTGGCTTATCTTACTCTAACATGTAAATATGTAGAGAATTAATACTAAAATTCAAATACAAGCTGTGTTTAATGAAATGGATATGACAGATTGCAGGTTTTTAGAGAAATTTATTTGCTACTTTTTTCCTTGTTTAGTATTAACAATTGGTGCATCACTTTTAAGCGTGAAGAATGTTTTCAATGTATTAATACAAATAAAGAAATTTATTTTAATATACAATTTCTATTAACTATTTATATATAGAAATAAATAAATTTTATTTAAAAATATGAAGATAACATGAGTTATATTTTTAAATAAGGCGTTTGGAACCCTCATAGCTTTAGTTTTAAGTTTACGAATATAGTTATCACCATGAAATAACTACTGTGTAAATTATTGATGCATCAAAAGGACTATTTGAATAAAGATTATTTTCAATTTGAATTTGAAAATAAAATTTTTCATTAAAAAGTATTGCAAGCATTCAGAATGTTGTTGTTACTTTAATTTAATAAATTATTTTTAAAAGTTCAGCAGTTACGCAGGTAACAGTAATTAAACTGCTATATTTAGAAAGGTTCGCTGGTTTCCTGTTCCTACAGACTATAATATGTCACTTCCTTTTTGTAACCATGAATTTTAATTTAAATAACACAGTCAAATGGGTATAGTAACCTTACATCCTTGAATAAAGAGTAGGTATCAGACATTGATTGCGGTATACACTGATATAACAGTTATAAAGTGATCAAGTCTAAGTCTACAGGGTTGAAGTTATGCTATCATGTCATACGTTTAATTATAGTTTTTTACATATCAGACTAATGTACCTTTCTACTAAGAAATTTGAGGTAATTTAAATGTAGTCAACAACCATGTAAAACATGTAGGTTGTATTTAGTTTCATTATGAAAAATAAATTCAAAATCGTTAAACCTCATTATTTAAAAAATTTAAAATCTAAAAGCACATTTTAAGAGCCTGTAAAAAAATAGTAACAAGGTGTTTAGAATTAAACTTTCGTAATCAAAATCGCCGTTATTACTAGTACTACCTACTAGTTTAATTAGGAGATGATGGGGGATAGATACAAAAAAAAACATAGAAGTATCAAATTTCGGGGTTAATTCGAATATTTAATTTAACTAACCAGCGCGGCGCGGCGTTTTAAGCGGTTCTCGTTTGAAAAATCAAACCGGACGATATAAATACTTAGTAATGGAAGGGAAATGTTAAATAATAAAAGTTCTTAAGTGTAAGAGTCAGTAGTAAAAGTAAGTGTCAGCTTTCTCATGCAGAATAAGGAAAGAAGAAGTAAGAAGTTCTTCTTCTTTCCTTATTCTGCATGAGAAAGCTTACACACTCAATGGGCGATGGAGAGTGCAAGAACTCAATGTTCTCCTTGTGATTAAATCAGATAGTAGGAGATCGGAAGAGAAACTAAAGTTGCCATTGTAGGTCAACGAGTTATTAGCTAAAAGGGTAACATCTGGTACTTGGAGGACCGATGGGTTTTGCGATCAGTGGTGGACTGAAATCACGACTTCATAATGGCCGTCTCACCACAATACTCTAGAGTTGGGAAACCTCTGTGAACGTACATCGGTTGGAATTATGATGATGATGATGATTAGGTAGAGCTACACATTATGAAATATAGCTAAATATATAAATCAGGAGGCATATTAAAGTAGCAATTCATGTCGGTAGGTACGCCTGCCTAGTGTGTAACTCTGTGTTAGCTTATTTTACAAACCCTGGTGGTTTTCTTATGCTAGCCGTAATATTGTTTTATGTAAACATGTATGTGCAAATAAATAAAATAAAAATAAATAAATATTTGCGTTATAGGAGTCATTTAACAAGGCTTAAGTGCATCGCTAATGCACCCCATTTATATTAAAATACCCACGACAAATGTCAAGGATTAATCCGTTCTTGGTGAGTCATGATTTTAACTTTTTATAAGAATTCGTAACAGGCTAAATGAATTAATAAGTATTTTTGGTATAATTCATATATTATTCATATAATTCATTTATTAATTATCAAAAAAAAAAACTCACAAATACGTTGCTATTATAATTGATTTAGTTTGTCATTGCTCATTATTTACTTCAGCCTTTTAGAGTCTTTCTGTTGCTCAAGCTTCTTTTCTCATAGGAGATAGATTTTAACACGCGTCAGAGCAGAGGAGAGCAGGGATGCTCTCCAAGGCTTGGACTATTACTGGGTTTCCGTTGAATTTTTTAACCGAAAAACCAAATGGGTACTTCGTAGTTAGCAAGAAAGTTTGTCACATTGACAAATAACTATTTTGTCTCATATCCAATTACTGTGAATCAGTTCCAAACGAAATATACCATTAGTTTCAATTGGACCATTGCAAGTGAAAGCAGTCTCAACGCTAATGCCTCTGCCCACTATTCAAGCCTACTGCTTCCGCTGCTCTGGCCCATTTTCGCAATACTTGCCACCTCTTATTTAATACTTCTCCATTATAAATGTATTAACCATAACTAAGACTTTAGTTAACTCTGTATTGTTTTCATTCTTCAACAATTTTTCGTAGAGCTATGGCTTGCTTTTGTCTTGCATCCTATCGTTTATAAATACATCCAATTATTAATCGCAACTATTCACGCGATGACCTTTAATCATGAGACCGCCGCACTCATGGCATACTTAGGTAAGCCCGCCTACCATCTTACCCTTACAACCGGGTGAGATTGCCGTCAAGGGCTAACTTGTAGTGCAATAAATTAACCTCATATTAGTAACTAGATTTTTTTCAATCAATGGTCTAATTTATAGTACAATAAATTAACCTCATATTAGTAAGTAGGCTTATTTCAATCGATCGTGTCTTATACCAGATATTATTCCAGTCTTGTTGTTATCCTTGAGCCTTTAGATGTACTTAATTTCCAAATATGAATGTACGAATACGTAATTTAACTGTAAAATCTAAATATTTAATAGCAAAGTTTTTTTATTGGAGATCGTGAGAAATAATAAAATCTAATTAGCAAGGTCTAAATGTATGAAAAAATCAACAGAATAATCAGGCAAATAGGTTTTAAAAGAACTGCCTTAAATAAATCGTTTGTTTTTTTCCCAATATTTAGCTAAAATCTTAGATACATGTTCGTGGACTATGGGATTTGAACCAAATAATAATATAATGATGACGTCATGATTTGCTTCAAGGAAGTGAATCAAATGAATCGAGTTCGGGTCGTTTTATTGATGGACAGGTTTTGCTTTACAAGGAACCAGTTTAGCCGATAGAATATGTTATTTAATTTAATATTCACAAACAAAAGCACCGAAAAATAAACCATTAGTGGATTTAATAACAACCTATACCTTTTAGAACATTAAAAGCATTTAAAATTAGGTACTTATTGAATCACTAAATAAAGCACATTCTATATAGAGAATAATAGATTGAAAATGTGGTTACCGATCGAATATTTAAAAATAAAAAAGCCACAGTACATACAGAACTGTGAGATTTTTAAAAATTTAAAGTAAAGAGCCATTTTTAAGATTGCACTTTCGATAAATTTCATAACACACTAACTATGAAGAAATAAAATCGAACAAAAAAATGAAAAATATAATTAAAATCCTTGGATTGTAATAATTTTTTTATTTAATAACGTCTTTCTATTATATCTCGATAAAAGCTATAGTTATTAGATGTCCATAAACCAAATAAATTAATAAATAATTAATTTACCACAAAATCATATACAATTTTAATAATACATTAAATCCAGTAACTTAATATGCTATTTAAGTTATCGATCCAGATTTATCTTTGCATAATTTATACTGTAGAGTTTTAATAGAATCATTATGGCAAGACGATCAGCATATTCTCCAATATAATTGGAAAAATGCAGTTTTGTATAACCTAAAATGTTTTCTTCGAATCCCTGCATAATCTGCAAGGAGTGAGGAAGTAAGAGGTACATACACAACGGAAACGAGTCTGACTTGCTCATTGACGGGTTTGTCGACCTTCGTGCGCTGTTCGAATACAAAGCCCATGGATGCTATCAGAACTACCTACTTAATCAAGTGGTAAACTGAAATTACGCAAACCTTTGAATACGTCGTGGACGATAACGGACTATTGTTTCTTTGTGTAACTAAATTAAGCAACAGGAACTTAGAGATCCGCGCACTTAGCGGTTTAGGCGGACTGGTTACGGCGAATGGAATATTTAGCAGCATGTTTTGGCAGACCAGTTGGATCGCTTGAAATTCCTAAAAAATCATGTAAACGTTATTACAGGCATCTTATGAAACGTGATAGTGAACCAGGTGGAAGCAACAAAATTTAAAAATATGTATATACCGGCCGTTAGGCTGTGTTATCACTTCCTACCAGTTGGGATTGCAATCAAGGGCTACTTGTAGTAAAGTTAAAAATGAAAGTAGAACACGCTGATTGTCCCATAAACGATGCATTACATATGAATATATATGCATTCAGACTACTGGCTGACCGATAACCGTTTGCCATTTCGTAAAGGTCGGCTCGGCCGTGCATGCCGGATAAATAAAGCATCCGTCGTCAGTTCAATATTCATTTGCCATGTCTATATGGCCCGACACGCTACATTCACTCGCAGCGTGTTACAACTACGCAGCCGCTGTGAGTCACCCGCCGCTGGCGCCTCAGAACACCGGACACAGAATGCCATATATGACACACAACAACGTACTAATTGTGTACGATACGCAATGGCTTATCTGTGCTACCGTAAAACAGTACATTATTATTTTTTTTTTTTTTTTTATATACAAAGCGAGCAAACGAGCAGGCGGGTCACCTGATGGTAAGTGATTACCGCCGCCCATGAACATTTGCAGCACCAGAGGAACCGCCAATGCGTTGCTGGCCCTTGAGGAATTTGTTTATTCGCCCTTTGAAGATCCCCATATTATAACCATTAGGGACATTAAAAATCTGACTATTTATTCTTTATTTGTACACCACAACAAAAATAGAAATAACAAGAAAACAAAATAAAGAAGAAGCAGGATACAAAAGGCGGCCTTATCGCTTAGTAGCGATCGCTGCCAGGCAACCTTAGGATTAGGAAAAGTTAAAGAAGACTGACTTCTGTCTTGCTTCTGTCAATAGGTGAGGCTCTCCGGTTACGTGTAACCAAAATTACCCGTATTCATGTAAAGAAACACCCGAAATAGTTATAGGAGACTACGCCTAATTTCGACTTATTACGGTGATAGCCTAGTGGTTAGGGCGTCAGCCTCCTAATCAGAGGTCGGCGGTTGGAATCCGGGCACGCACCTCTAACTTTTCGTAGTTATGTGCGTTTTTAAATAATTAAAATATCACTTGCTTCAACGGTGAAGGAATACATCGTGAGGAAACCTGCACGCCTGAGAGTTCTCCATAATGTTCTCAAAGGCGTGTCAAGTCTGCCAATCCGCACTGGCCAGCGTGGTGGACTATGGCCGAACCCTTCTCATATTGAGAGGAGACCCGTGCTCTGTAGTGAGCCGGTAATGGGTTGATCATGATGATGATGACGCCTAATTTCATGCGGCTAAATGGATTACAGTTGTACCAAATGCGGCCAAGTAAGGGATATTGGACGGTGGTGCTCTGTACATATAATTATGATTTACGTTGAACACTACTTAAAAAACTGGGTTAAAAGTACCAAGTAAGCACTGATTTAATGCATGCAGCTACTCGCTCGCTAAAGGTGAGACTAGTCCAAGATCATTGAATAGTTTCACACCTAGATGTCGCGTAGAAACCAATTACGAGTACGTAATCTTCTGGGTAATCTTTGGTTGATTATACCCTTAACAGGTTAGCCGCTACCTACGTATGTCTTATACTGCAACAACACTTACCACCAATGGAGATAGCCGTCAAGTGTTAGAACGTAGTAGTAACTCGTAAAAAATATATTTAAACTGTGATTGTGATAACTTTATGGTTATTCATCTCATCAGTTTTCTTTTATTATATCTAAATAAAATATGGTATCATTATACTAAAAACAAAATCTGTCTGTCTAATCTAATCTTATTTTTCAGCTCAATATTTTGTTTTAAAATTTCGCAGCACGCGCGCTGTCACCTTTTAAAGTTGGAGGTCCTGGGTTCGATTCCTGGCTCGAGTCTTGTCTGGTGGGAGGCTTCGGCCGTGTCTAGTTACCATCCTACCGACAAAGACGTGTCGCCAAGCGATTTAGCGTTCCGGCACGACGTCGCGTAGAAACCGATCAGGAGTATGGGTTTCACATACCCCTAACAGGTTAGCCCGCTACCATCTTAGACTGCATCATCACTTACCATCAGGTAAGATGCTGTCAAGGGCTAACTTGTAATAAAAAATAAAAAAAAAAATACCCAGCTTCCATTCTAGTTATATAAAACTAGCATTGAAAACCCAATCTCAAAATAAATTGCGCCCACGTCTATGTCAGCTAGTTTTCTTTAACAATGGGTGCCTTTCGTGTCACTTTCAACAGTTCTGTTTTCTATTTTAAAGGTTGATTCATCTATAGTTTTCTTTTATATCTAAACTGCAATTAGTTTTTATACTATTGTTATTTCTCTTTTGTGAATTTATCGTCCAGGTTAATTTTAAGTAGGTAATGTTTATTTTATTATTTTTAACGGTTTGTACCCCCCCATCTTGTGCATGCTATGTTCGCATCGAGAAGTCAATGTTGTAAAATGAAGATATGTTTGTATTCTAATGAACTATGACTATGCAATTGTTGACAGTTTTGCGAACTAATAAAAAAAAAAATAATGTAGATTGGACTCTGAAAACGTTAGAACGTAAGTATAAAATGTGACGAATGTTGTTCTTTATTCGTTTACTGGAAAAAAACATTGCATTCTAGCATTGACGACATCCTAGAATAAATTGCGACTCAACGTTTACGCCCACGGGAACTCTTAAAAGAAAGGCCCCCGTAACGGTCCGCGTGTCCTTATTAAGAAGAAAGAGACTTGCATTTCCAAGTGGGTCATCACTGTCTTATTGTTCGCTCGCAATGAGTAATCTTCCTATCTACTTTGTACGAGCTTACGTAAGCTCATGCTTGAAAAATCAAGTAGAATAAAACCAAAGTCGTTGTACACTGGTGGCCGAAGTTAAGTTACATTTTCTATCTATCTATCTACGTGTCTAACATAATCATCATCATTAGCGCCATTTTTTTTTATTCACCATAAGTTAGCAACTGACTGCATCTCACCTGATGGTAAGTGATGATGCAGTCTAAGATGGTAGCGGGCTAACATGTTAGGGGTATGGTAAACTCATACTCCTAATCAGTTTCTACACGATATCGTACCGGAACGCTAAATCGCTTGGCGACACGTCTTTGTCTGTAGGGTGGTAACCAGCCACGGCGGAAGCCTCCCACCAGACCAGACTCGAGCCGGGAATCGAACCTAGGACCTCTGACTTTAAAATGCAACAGCGCACGCGCTGCGCCACGGAGGTCGTCAAACCGAGGCCCTTCTGCACAGATCTCTAATAGGTGTGTGTAAGGTGGCGTGTTTCAGCAATACTGGGAACCATGCATCATCACTGCGCGTTGGTTTTTACGATTTTTAAATAAGTTAGTAATAATAGATTTAATTGACTAATTTTTAAAAAGAAAAGTTCTTTCGCTATTCTTGGTCTGGACCCCCAGTAATCTTTTTCATGGAAGGTAGCCATAATATCCAGTACAGGTGATAAACTTGACGCTTGCTTCAGTCATCATATGCAATATTATTTTTGTGACGTTTTTTTATGTTTCACACACCACACTCTTTATTTTTATTTACGTTATATATAACAGTTTCTAAGTTTAGATAGTAGAAGATTTCGTTGGAACATTTGTATCATTAATATTGAATTATCATAACATAAAAATGAACCGAGAAATGTGCTCGGTTTTTATCTATTAGCTAATTGAAGTACATCTATTAAGTAAATGGTACTGAGAACTTAGCATGACGTGCTAGGAATACTTAGTTTTAAATCGACCTCGGATGTACCTGACAAACATACGTCAAAACGATAAACGTGACTTCATTCATCAACGATGTTGTAGTAGAGGACCTAATTAATATGTAATTAAACACTCATTTACATTGATATGAATAGGCGCACATTCCGTTCTGCTGACTGACCCATTATAGTTATAAAGTTTCTACATAATTACCTGTTCCTCTAAATGCCCTCCATTCATTTGCCTTATTACGGGAAATAGATACTTATTCCATAATTCCCCTGTAATGTGTAATGACCCATTTTTACGGCCTCTACTTACTAATTTTCATTAAAATGGATACAATTATATGGTCATTCAACTATTGTACGTAGGTTGTTATTTTTGCTGCAAGTGTCAATTATTTGGCAACTAAGTTATTAATTTACGTTAAAATAATTACGTGAATGATGTGTCCCAATTTCTTTCACGATCAACCAAACCCAACCCAACCCTCAATATGAGAAGGGTTTGGCCACAGTCTACCACGCTGGCCGTATGCGGATTGGCACACGCCTTTAAGAACATTATCACTCTCAGGCGTGCAGGTTTCCTTACGATGTTTTCCGTTGAAACATGTGATATTTTAATTGCTTGTTAAAAACACACATAACTCCGAAAGTTATCGGTGCCCGGGTTCGAACCCCCGACCTCTGATTAAGAGGCTGACGTCCTAACCACTAGGCTATCACAGCTTAAACTTATTCTACCCGGTATGAAAAAGTTATATAGAATAATATAACGAATTTGGTTTGTTCAGGCATATCTGGGTCAGGGCTAATGAGTTCCAGGTCACATAAACCGTGAACCCAGTTAGGGATCAATTACATTTTATATTTTTCGCTAGTTACCAGTGAAATCGGCATCAGTGTTTCCAGATTTTGTACATCTTATCAGGGCATACACCAGGACAGTTTAGATCCTAATGCCCCTGACACAGACTAGTGTGCACAACTTCAATTAGTTTTTATGGTCCCATGACGAAGCCCTGTCCCTGACGTTAAGTGAATGGAAACTGTTATTACATTTATAATCAGGATGCGCTCTTGTCCCAAGGGTAATCATAATCTAAAATTATATAGTGACCATATTTCTACTTCACGGAGGAAGTAAGTACTTACTAAAATTTAAATATAGGTGTCAACCAGCTCACGTCCGCAATATTTACTTCAAACGTGGCCTCGCAAAGAGGGGAAGGTCAAAAAGTACCACAAGTACTACTTGTTACTAGAATAAACCACCTAATAGTACTGTTATTCATTGTTTTCGAAATAACTAGACCACGAAAAAAGAAACTTAAAAGTCTACTTAGCTCTGAAACCTGTGATACACCGTCCATTTTGTGGAACATTTCACCCGCCCCGGAAATGGGAAAGTCTGGCGCATTTGCCATCTATTAGCTATGGGGTGACGCACGAGAAAGACCCATAAAATCAATGTTTTACACAAAATTGCTGACGAAAGCCCCTATTTCAAACGAGGGTAGAAACTTTGAACTTTGAAACACTCTGACTTTTCAATCTCATTTGAATTAATAATATTAGGTGTATACAAAGCTCCATAACTATTTCCATTCAACCAGTTCATTAAGTACATACAAACCTTATTTAAAATATAATTGACAGGTTTCAAATTTCTTTTATTTAACGTTATATCACAATATTCAAGGTATGGCTACGGTACTCGTACTTGACCTGGTGCACTACCGTACGATTTTGAAAATTTCTAAACATTACTCGAGTTTAAAGTTCAAAGCGAAATATAGTTGTGTTTAGTTTTGTATTCCTACAAAATTGCCAAAAAATTCGTCCACTCATCCATTTTAATATACTGTTTGCTAAAACGCAAAATAACCTTTTTTTTAACGCTGGTTTATGCATAGCTTACGTATCCCCACCGGAAGCGGCGCAGGAAAAATGGCACCGCTTCCGGAGGGGTATGTGGGACTCGCAGGCGGCCAGAATGGCGACCAGAATACCCACTAAAACCCAGCGATGCTCCTTCGCGTTGCCTGGTGGTTGGGTCACGGGAACGAACCCGCACTCGTCCGCGACACGCAAAGTAACCCTAAAAATCACAACTGATAATATTAGGTGTATGTGTATATAATTCCATTGAAAAGTTGTCATGTGGATGAATAAATGTTCGCCAGAATGTTGAGTCTAGACCGTAATCGGTACTTCAATGTGAATAATCTCTTAATGAGTAGGCTACGTTCCGTTAATAAGGTTCTAATAAGCTGTTTAACCTTGAGAATGGGTTAGAGAAGCGTTCTATAATAACCTGTGTCGTGAAATCGATATTCATTAAGAATGCACAAGGGCTATTTCACGTGTTAAGTAGGTCATTGCAAGAGTTCAATCATTAACGATTTGCTTATAGTTTATTAGCGCATTCTGCTTAATGTTATATATAATATAATAAAGTAAAGTATATTATATACTTTACTTTATAAAGTTAAAACTTTTACTTAAGTAAAGTATATTATATAATATAATAAAGCGCAAAAAAAAATTCGGAAACTAATGATTTTGGCACAGACATAAAAATAAATAGAAGAATTTGTATTTAGGAACTCAGATTTCCTTCGACAATTGTGGGCTTGTGGGAAAATTATTAATAATTATTTGTCACCGGCTCCACCAAGAAAATACATAATAGAATACCTTAAAATGTATTTACGTTTTGTGTTAAATTGTCTTAAATCAAATCATCATCATCATCATCATAATCAACCCACTACCGGCTCACTACAGAGCACGGGTCTCCTCTCAATATGAGAAGGGTTTGGCCATAGTCCACCACGCTGACCATTTGCGGATTGGCAGACTTCACAAGCCTTTGTTCTCAAAGGCTTGTGAAGTCTTAGGAACATTATGGAGAACTCTCAGGCGTGCAGGTTTCCTCACGATGTTTTCTTTCACCGTTAAAGCAAGTGATATTTTAAATTTTAAAAACCCACATAACTCCGAAAATTTAGAGGTGCGTGCCCGGATTCGAACCGCCGATCTCTGATTAGGAGGCCCTAACCACTAGGCTATTAATGGAATATTATTTAATTTTTCAAACACATTCCATTGTCACCAGCCCCACCAAGAAAATGTGTAATAGAATACCTTAAAATGTATTTATGTTTTGTGTTAAATTATCTTAAATCAAATGGAACAATTAAATTGTTTCAGTCATTAGAGTTGGTTGATTTTATTTTTGCTGAAGCGACATGCTGTATGTGACAAAAGATAGGATGCTTTGCTTCAATTTTCTTACATCACATTATAAATTTTAAACGTAAGTTTGTTTGTTACGCTTTCACACGACAACTTCATAACAGATCGTCATGAAACGTACACATATTTTTGGATTTATTAGAAGTAAGATAGGATATTTTTATTCAAAATATATATATATATATATTTATTAAGAAACATAAAAAAATGGTTTGTTAAAATAGTTATCATATTCATCATTTCTATTGTAATGATATCTGATACTTATTTAATGGCTTCAATGCGGGCGAAGCACCGGGTAAAAGCTAGTATTCTATATATTATACGCATCTCAGTACCACATTCCTCACTCTCATGGCATTCTATTTAATCTTAGTACATAAGTAAAGGTATCGCTATTTTTTTCAATCGCGAACCTAAAAAGGCATAAGATATCATCGCAAATTAAATGTCATTTATTTATAGTTATTGCATAAATTAACATGAATTATATGAGTCTTGTAACCGCAATTTGCTACGTACCTATTGGAAATCGGATATACGTCAGATTCAATTACTTGTTTGTTATTTCCTGTGATACTTGAATAGGGAAATATTATATCGGTAGGTACTTAGTTATTCCGGAAGCTATTACAACTTTGATATTCCTCCCTTCATAACTGTCGGAGCCTTATGGAACACTAACATTTTATTCCTAAGATTGATGCCTGAAAAGTTTTTCTGACTTTTCAAGAATAACAGATTATCGTATGGATGCGGGTCTACAAGAAGGAAAATATGTGCATATACTATAATGAACACTTTGTTGCTTTAATACACAATGACCTCATTATCAATTCAAACAATTGATAGTTTATTAGTTCTAGTCAGCAGAAGACATATCATACAAATCAAAAACCATGAAAATGGGTTTTTTTTTATACACCACAAATGAGCCCTTGACGGCATCTCACCTGATAGTAAGTGATGATGCAGACTAAAGGGTAGCGGGCGAACCTGTTAGGGGTATGGTAAAACCATATTCCTAATTGGGAGCTAAACCAATTAGTAATATGTCCTAATTGGTTTCGCTATTGGCTAAATCGCTTGGCGACACGTCTTTGTCAGTAGGGTGATAACTAACCACGGCCGAGGAGGCCACGGAGTCTCCCATCAGACCAGACTCGAGCCGGGAATCGAACCCAGGACCTCCAACGTTTAAAATGCAACAGCGAACGCGCTGCGCCACGGAGGTCGTCAAAGTGGGTCCAGCAGTTTCGAGTTATGTTGGAACAAATCAAATTTTAAATATAAAGATTCTATAATATTTAAAGAAGGTATTGCGTACCTTCAAATATATGATTTACGATTTATTAACAATCTTGAATGTGTGGTAAATTGTGATTGCCATACATGGATAGCAAGACGAATTACTATACATGTAATGATTAAATTATTTCCACCGAAATGGTATAAAGCACAGAAACTAGTAATGGTCAAACCCAAAACGGGTAATCGTTGACCCGGTTTTACGAATCGAGATGAAAATTTGCATACAATGACGACTAGCTAAGCCCTACTGGGGTGGGGTGGTGCTGTTTAATCGCTTCAATGGTCAATACGTAACTGATTTGTTGTTGTTATATTTTTCCCATTCGGTACATGATACATAGCTACTATTTCAGCGATCTAAAGTTGCAAGATTCCTAGCGATATCAGTACCTTACGTACTTCACAAATGAAATGAAATTACTGAAATATACCTATATAATATCAAGCTGATTAGAAATTCTAGGATATTAGCCTTCGGATATGAAATGAAATAACTAAAAAATAACCTTATAATATGAAAGTAATTATAAATTTTAGTGCTTGTAATATTATTAATATATGGCTTAGATTCTTGCTTGCTTCGTTTTTGACCAGAGCGCGTTTGGAAACTCATTGCGTTAGTTTTAAGTTGGAACGTACAGTTATCACCATCGTCTCACTTTTTTTTCGGACTGTCTATTAGCTGTGGCAACCAATAGCGATAGGGATGTGGCTGTGTTGGGCTGTATCGTCTCACAGTAATGGAACATACGCTTTATAGGTGTCTGTGATGTAATGGGTCAACAAGTATTAGGCACTAACCGTTGTAACTTTTGTTTTGTATAATATGATGTGTCTCGGATATGAGGGCCTGTTAACTGCAACTCAGTTTTCATTAATGCAGTTAATAAGGTTATTTTTTATATACTGTATTTTTATGTATTTTATTCCCAATAAATAAATAAATGAATAATTTTTGGATTATTTTTCATATTATTTGGTTACAATGCCAGAAATCAGAAATCATTATCTCCCATTCAAAATTAAACAGAAAAGGTGTCCGGTTCTTGTTTTTACTGATGGTTTTTATTGGCTACTTAAAATCATTGATTATTAAGTTTTTTTTATACACCACTAGTTGGCCCTTGACGGCAATCTCACCTGGTGGTAACTGATGTTGCTGTCTAGGATGGTAGCGGGCTAACCTGTTAGGAGTATGGTAAACCCACGCTTCTAATTAATTTCTACACGACATCGTGCTGGAACGCCAAATCACTTGGCGACATGTCTTTGTCTTTAGGGTGGTAACTAGCCACGGCCGAAGCCTCCCAGCAGATCAGACTCGAGCCGAGAATCGAACCCAGGACCTCCAACTTTATAATGCAACAGCGCACGCGCTGCTCCGCAGTGGTCGTCAAATAGTTTCAGTATATATATATGTGATTCCTTACACTCAAATTTTTCGCAACTTTTACTGCTTTCTCGGGCGTTAAGCGCGAATACGCGCGCGTTTTTTTCAGTAGCATAAGGCTAAAGCTCCCAATCAATTCGAGGACACTTCTTTGACGACTGGGCACATACATTTTTAAGTATTGGTTTCGACCAATATAATCACTCCAAAGAGTGAAATACTATTACAAAGATTGGAAACGGTGACATCATTCCACTTAGTAAGCCATTAAGTTTCTATTATATAACTTTATTGCAGACTAACTATTTGAAGACGATAGTAACACTATAATAGCTAAGTTGCACTGTATTCTTACCTCTCTCTCTACTTTGTAAATTTTACAATATGTTACAACCTACTTCGACTTATTAATACACTAAACCTTATAATATTTTATGTAAACCTACATTTTAAATTTGAAATCACGATCGCCCGTTTATCTTCGCGGCGTTTAGCATAATGCATCTAAACGCCGTGAACCGTTAAATGTTACGTTTCTCTATCCATTTATAACTCGACGCCTGTACTTACTAATAGCCTACGTGTTCCTTCAGTATCATCAACATAATATGTACCTTAGTACCACAATATGTGGTTAACGAAACAGTGACTTGACCTAAAATACTCGTTATCACGCATATATCTTTTCTAGGATTGTCTGTTTCATTCTTCATGAAATTCTTAAAGAGCAAATTAAATTTGTAAATGTTGATGCGTAATTGCTTTAATGTTCCCACGATACATCTTTGAACACAAGATTATTTCTTGTCCTTAAGCCAATGAACTATTCAAAGACTTACAGGCAACGATCACAGGTAATACCTGTTCTAGCTACCTTATTTGTGTAACAGAATTGAATAAAAAGAGCTTAGGTTTACTCTAAGTATAGACAGGCCTTTTCTCTGTAAATATAAGTATAAGCCCATATATATTTCTAGTAGATGTTTGTAGTGACTCTGGCAATCATTGAGAAATTGGATAGTACTTAGACGAAACCGGCAAGCACAACTTTAAAGAAACTGTTGCTTCCAATAAATCGAGTTGTTACTATTTAACATAATCTATAATGTAATTTGTATTCTTTCATATGTTGGAAGCAGATGAAAATGAGTCCGATTTCTTTCATTATCTTCAAACTTATTAATTTATTTACTTATAAGGTAAATATTAGTTTTTTATACTTATAGTGATTTTTCTTTCTCAGGACTGGCTTGTATAATAGCGGGCGGCGTGCAGTACTCCAACTGGTCTGCGTCGCCTACGCCGACACCCGAGAGTGAGAGTGGTTTGTCTACGCTGATCATCGGCGGGGTATTGCTCTGCGTTGGATTACTATTTGCAGGTCAGTTTGCTACTATTTGATGTAATTTTATGCCAGGTATCGTTATAAGCGCATATGAAACATGAATTCACACGGAAGTGAATGAATGAATTGTTAACCCCGGAGAATTATTACGAAAATTCAAAAGCATAAGATACCATTTTAAGGCTTCATTGCTACATAGCAGTCTTATTATCAACCCTAGCTATTAGAGAGCACGGGTGTTTTCTTCTTTTTTGATGTAATGTAGGTATTTTTGTAATGTCTTCTTTGTAATTTGTAGAAGTTTAAATCAAATCAAAAAAATCAGAATTTTTCATTTTCTCATCGATGATGTTGTCATGAAATGATGCACCAATGAAAAGTACTTTACTACTTACTCATGGCAATTTACGTAATCAAGGCATCTCACATAGCTATCGAGTCCTTTAAAAAATCATGAAACTTAACGTTGGCATGGTTGCAAAATAGTACGGAGGCGTATAATTGAATAGGGCTATTTAAATTCATTTCTTGGTTATAAATTACCAACAAATTGACATCCATTTACGAGTCTTAACGGTCTCTATTGAATTTATCCGATTCGCCCACGCCTCATAAAACTTCAATAGCGGATTGAGAATGTTCATCTTCTGTGACATTTAATTCTGTATATACACAGCTTTTTATACCGTTTTTTTTATTTAGATAGTCTTTTCGCCATTCTGGATCTCACAGCAAACAACGCTTACTTCGTATCATCCGTAAATACCGACGCTATGAAACACATCACGAGTTTAGAACGCTCCTTCCCTGCGAAAATATATTGATACAGTTTAGTAACAGTTGCTAGGCGTAAAACCTTTCTTATAAAAAACATAGAGGCCCCTAAAACAGTTCAGTTGTTTTTTACATCGCACAACTAAATGTTTTATGCCAACAAAAACATAAATTGTCTTGGAACAGTCAACAGACCTTGGGTTATTGCGTTGTGTGGAATCTAAATCGTAATATATGGTGGTAGAGACGTTTATTATTTAACACAAATGAAAGATATAGACAGTGCGTGCTTTGTTCTTGATTCGCACCTTACGAACTTAATATTCCGTAACATATATTTTTTTTCCTCTCCAATCAACGAATTAAATCTAATTATGGTGAGCACTAATAATAATAATCCTAATCCTCTTTGGATGTTATTTTTATCATTGTAATATTTATAGTATCTACTTCTGTTAAAAATAACTTATTGTTTATAACATCTCAAGAAATTTACTCTCACGTCTCATCTACATAGCCACTTTAGACAACTTCACCAATTTAAACTAGCTTGGCGGATGACCTTCATCTAAGTTTCGTGATCTTTGAAGATAGTCGACTAACACTCTGTACTTGATGAATCATCATCATCATCGATAGACGTCCACTGCTGGACATATGTCTTTTGTTGGGAGTTCCAATGGCCACGGTCTTGGGCCGCTTGTCTGTCCACCTTGTTGAGAGTCGACCAACGCTACGTTTACCAGTGCGAGGTCGCCATTCCAGCACCTTGGGACCCCAACGTCCATCGGTTCTCCGAGCGATGTGCCCCGCCCATTGCCACTTCAACTTCGCAACTCGCTGAGCTATGTCGAACTTGATGAATACCATATAATTAATGAATTTATTAAGGCTAAGATAGTTAGGAAAGCAGGAAAGTAAAAAGATATTGTTAAATTAAGTGATGCCGAAAAACAGAACCTCCTGAGTTTCTTGCCGGCGTTTCGGTAAAGCATGCTTTATTACAAACAGACACTGTGTTAGAAATAGTGCTTATAAAGTAAGCCTGTTTAGAACAAATAATTTAAGAATTTGTGAAGTTCAAACAATCGCTTGCAAAATGAGTTAAAATTAAAAATTTTAAATTAAATAAAATTAAAAACTTTGCAATTAAAAATTCCATTTCCAACTCTGGTAAATAACACACTGAAAATGAAATTAAGCGATGTCTTTTGAAATTGTTTTATGCAGTTTAATACTAAAACTAGCATGTTAATCTTTTGATAATATTTGATCATCAATTTTATTCAACGTATATGGGTTATGTGACTATCAGATTTTGTATGAAGTCATTTGAGTAATGACTTTGTTTCACCCGACCTCAACCTTCAGAACTGTTGGCATTTACGAAAAAAACTGCAAAAGAAATTTCAACCGATTCTAAGTGAAGTATTAAACGCAACTGTAGCTTTTTTCAATGCTGTTTATCAATTTTATACTGTGTAGACCTCAGAACTCATTAAAACTTATTTTAATTTTAATTCAGGAAAACATTTTGTGTTGGAACTGTTAAAAGTGAAAGTTAAGGAGGCCATTATATAGTGTTTATTAAACTTAATAGTTTAAGGAGCGTATTTTTTGTACACACCAATCTATAATACGCTTTATTCTGCCCTTTTAGTAAAATCCTTTTGTCTTGTAAAATTTTCACGACGGCAACTCCCTGACATGACAAATGTAAATTTGAGCTGTGCGGTGGTGACTAATGCTTGGTCAGGTTTAATTTTATCGGCAACGTATAATGTTTACAGTTATTTGGCTTGCTTTGCCTTCATCATCATGATCAACCCATTACCGGCTCACTACAGAGCACTGGTCTCCTCGCAATATGAGAAGGGTTTGGCCATAGTCCACCACGCTGGCCATGTGCGGATTGGCAGACTTCACACGCCTTTATGAACATTATGGAGAATTGTCAGGCGTGCAGGTTTCGTCACGATGTTTTCCTTCACCGTTGAAGCAAGTGATATTTTAATTTTTTAAAACGCACTTAATTCCGAAAAGTTAGAGGTGCGTGCCCGGATTCGAACCGCCGACCTCTGATTAGGAGGCTGACGCCCTAACCACTAGGCTATCACCGCTTCATACATTTACCTTAGTGCAACATAAAGTCCAATAAAAACGGCAAAAGTTATCAAGCTGTTAAATAATTTGGTATCAAAAGATATTCATTGTAGAAAAAACATGTGTGGCTTAACTACTTAACCAGCAGTAACTATTTATCGGTATAAATAAAAGTAGTCTATTTGTTAATCCATGGTATGATTTATCTCTATAGCATTATCAGTTAATGCCGTTCCATCTATCGATTTTTCACTGTAAACCTTAAACACGCGGTTTTACTATTAACGCTGTCTCGTTTACATCTTATACTGATTAAGTCTCAAACTGGAACTAGAAGACAAGAATAAATATTCAGTAATAAATAAAAAAGTATTAATTAAAATTCAAGAATAAATACACACTGAATTGTTAATCATTGTTTGATATATTACAGCTAGGTAAATGGTTAATATAATTAAATGGCATTATAATATTTCATCATCTTTATTCAAATGCAAATAATTAAACCTCAGTGAAACATTATATCGATGCAGTCAAGTGCCCTTCATTCGCGTCGGAAATATCCTTGAAACGTATCACGCAGTCGCAATCATTGTGTTATTGTTGTCGCTGGATTAAACGGAAATACTTGTATCAAAATGTGTATAGATTCGTAGGAAGCATTCGATTGCCTTCCTCATAAATATTATTCAGTAGAGTATGTGACTTTACCATCTAAAATTAATATAAACTCATTGATAATGTAATATTTTGGTTTAATTAAAATAAACATGATAATATTGTGGTCGAAATCAACGATACACAAATTTCTTAGATAAATTCTATATTAAAATTATTCGATTATTGTATTTTTTATAATTATGTCGCGTTTATAATGTCACTGGCATTGTGAGATGTCTTCTGTTATTCATGTTATAAATCACTTGTAACGATTGACATAAATGGATTTAGAGAGGTTTTACATCATCATCATTTATATCCAACATTCTCATAGGAGAAAGGTTTAAAGCATACACCCCCACCACAGTTCTCCGAAGCGGATTGCATAGGAAACCTGCAGAACCGAAAATAAATAAAATAAGGCATTTATTTAATTCGTAATTTTTATCTATTTACGAGCATGTATGAACAACAAAAAACCTTTTTGTATGAATAAAGTGTAATATGGACGGTCAACTGCGTTTCACTCCTCGAGATTTCTATAACGAAATTTTGAATAATCGCATTGGATTACTGCCAAACTTTGTTAGCTAGTAATTAACCTGAATCCTTGTTATTGATAGATTTATGAGGCATAAACTAAATTGCATCGCTAATCTCGTTTATATTATCGATTCAGCTCCAATACTGTCCTTACACGTAAGAATTGGGTTAGGCAGCCACTAATACGGAATACGCTCGGGTGAAACTAGCTTGGCCTAGTTTTGCGATCGATTGCGTTGGCTAAGCGATGTTGATACAAATGGCCTACTGGATTGGTGGATTAGAATTTGGCATAAATTTATTCCCTAGAAACATTTAAGGCGTTTTATTTTTCTCTGTACCTCAGCAAGATCTTTGAACATCCTTTGTCTTATATGTCATTATACCAAGCATATTTGAAACAAAATGATATATGGGTGTTCGGTTTTAAAGGGTACAATTGGTGTTTACATTTGCTATGTAATTCGATAAAAATACTTATGCCAGTATCTCAGCCATTATCAATAATATCGTCAGATGTTGAATTTATATTTTGGTAGCTTTTTAAATTTATTGCATTAATAATTAATATATCTTACAATCAAATCACAAACTTTATTCAAACAATCCTTTAAAAGGCACTTTTGATGCTTTTAAACTTTACTTTTTAACTTTTAAACCTGCCCTAGTTTAGAAGAAGCCCACAACAAACTTAGCTTTTTGATATCACCAACTTACATGCCACTTGAAATTATTTAATTTTTATGATTATTTAATTATTTTTTATTATTTATCTTATTAGAACAATATTTCGTAGCAAAGCTTGTTTATCATTTATATAATCCTTTCCACTACAATACTACTTTTGTTCAAGCTTACGTTTTATATAAACTCAAAGTTTATTTAACTTATTGAGAGAGACATCCCAGAAATTTCATTTGGTAATTTGTTATAAAGTTGTATACAATTAACTACATTTAACTTTATATAGTATAATTGAATTTCTAACTTTATATAGTCTAGTAGAGTGCGATACAAGTTTATTTTTACTCCTAAAATAGGCTTATCTATACACATATATGGTTTAAAAACTGCAAATATCCCGCCAAACTGGTGAACAGTTTGCTGGCTGATGCCCGCGATTTCGTCCGCATCGATAAAACATGGTAGTATTTTAAAAACTCCTGTGGGATAAGCAACGTTTGTAATTGACAGTTATTCAATGTCTCATTTCTGTACCCGTTTCCGCTCCATTTCCGAAAAAACGCACGCTAAAAAAACATCAGCTATTAACCTAGCTATAAACATACCTACTTAATAATATTTTGTCACTATATCTGAGTTGAAAATAAAAAGCAAGGACATACATGACGCATTATTATACAAACATTTAAAATTATTTGGCGTGGTCTCTTCAAAACTGCTATGAATATTTTAAGTGTAAGTTACGGCATTACGGGTTCATGGTACAAAAAGGCAAGTAACCGAGCGTTGCGATGAATAATTTCTAAACCTGAACGGTAGAACAGTTTTAAGTTAGTCGCTAACCCCAATTTATCTATGCTTACGCTTTATACAAGTTCTGCCATAAATAATATATTGTGTGACACGTGTCTCTTATGATTGCTGATCAATACACATTGGTCGTCGATCGAATAATAAATATAAGAAAGTTCAGCATTTTTTTTCCGTGCTCCAAAATGAAAATGTGTATTGGAATCTGATCGTAGCGCCACCTACCGGTTCCAAACTAGATCAAGCCTAGATATTAAAAGAACATTTAAATCGACCTAGTAGGGTCTAGTATATACCAGGATTATTTCGGTGATATACAAACGTACAGAAGAATTATCAATACTAATATTACAAAAAGGAAAGATTTGTTTGTTGCTGTGTTTTTGTTTGTTAGTTTATTTGTAATGGATAAATTCTCTTTCAACCGATTTTAATAAGTCTCACCATTAGAATGTTATTTAATTCAAGTAACCTAAGCTTAGTTTTATTTAAGTAAAAATAAGTTTTTTGTTAAAATAATGGTATTTGTAAAGGAAGCCTACTGGCAAAAAAGCGCCACCAAGCTTAAAACAGGCGTCATCCTTGAATAAGTGATACTTTGTACATAACTACTATTACATACAAAACTGGTATAAAAAGCTCTGCTGCATAAGGCATATGATTATATGCCTACCTCTCATTAACATACCAAAATCTCATTAAAATAATTCAAAATTTTTATTACGTTACGACTTTTAGCTAACGCGGGTGAAACCGCGTTGAACATACTATAGGCTTTATAAACCTCCCCAACAGTGAATATAAAAATTTAATAAGCCATCAATTTAATATATCGATTTTTAAAAAAGAAATTCAGATCACTCTAAAATAGAGTAAAAATAATAAGTATTTACGTACTCCCATGTACATAAGCTACACCTATTTAGCATTAGTTTTAAATAGTTCAGTAAATAGATGACGTTAAGGAATCCCCCGAACGAGTTTATCGCGGCGACAGCTTCGCCAGTGGCCATTCTGACAAATTCAATATTACCAGAACACAGGCAATCTCCACAAGGCCATAATACCGAGGCGAGTCTTAAGATAAAACAGTCACGAGAGATGCGTAGAGAACGACTTGTAAATATGGAGCCGTTGTGACAAGATGATAGAATAAATTTCAGTGATCTCAGTGTATCTAACGAAAATAGTATTACCAAAGATCACGATTTTGCCGTGTATAGTATTTGGCATATAGCAATTGCTCTAAAGACACTAGAAAAAGCGTGTTACTGAATCAAGTTTTGTCTTTATTTTTTACTAATATTTTATTTCCTAATAAACGACTAGCATGTGATCTAGAATGGTGAATTCTTAAAAATATTTGAAATTAAAACAGCATGAATAGGTAGATAGCTAGCTCGGCGAGTGGCTTACTCTGTAAATTTACAGTAATGGGACATGTACCACAAGTTTAAGTAAAAATGGCCGCTCTTAGAAGGCCAGCGTCGGTTAACGTTCCTGGAAAAAGACTGCCTACACTGATGGCAATTTCTAAAGATACATTACTTGATTTACTATCGAAACCAGTCTTACTGGTTTGCAATTTTTTTCGCATTAACTGATTGCTGAGAATTATTACCTTCGTTAACAGTTCAGTAACCTTTTCGAAAACAAATTTCCATTCAACTCAAATTTTCAATCTGTTTAACATTTATCAATTCAGTCTGGACCAGGTTCTGCACAAATAAAGTTGTATTATTGACAGATTTCCATAAAAGGTAAAGGTTTGCAATTCGATGTGTATTTATTTAGTATGAATGTACCCTATTTCCTTACACATATATTTCCGCAGTTTCTCCGCTCATTTGCGTGATTTTTTGCATTCGCTGCAGGATGCATTCGAGTAGGTTCCATTAAAACAGTTAAAGTTGATTGCTTTTGACCTATAATCATGTAGATAATCTGACTATCATTACCCTGAAGATTTTATAAAATATGTATGCATTTCGTTTCATTGACCGCTTCAGTCTCCGTCACAGAGTCATGGTTCTGTATCTTTATGTCACGTACATGTATTTAAATTGCCACTGCTTTTCTTCCATTATGGTTGGTAGAAAACCGTAGAGCTTGATGTTATTTTTTTAAAGCAATGGCAACGTTTACTGCGGTGGCGTATTTAATTGGGACCAATCGTAAGAGCCTTGCTCAAACCTTCCGCCACCCCGGCTAAATGTTGGATTCTAGAATCTCGCGTGTCTGGGTCTGCTCATGGCAATGCGATGATTGTTCCAGCGATGGGCATTTGGGCGTGGTCGGCTCGCTGGGGAGGCGGCAACGAGACTCCGGCCAGCGGAGCCGCGGCGCTCACAGCTCTCAACCCGTCCACTGACCCACTGGTAGCAGCTCAGTACGCGCCCGTGAGAGATGCGCCGCCGGCACCTGATGACGAAATGCGCAACCTCATGGACAACAAGGAGTGGTAAGACATTTCAACTTCATTTAAAACTGCTCGACATTTTCATCCCCGTAACTCTTGAGTTCTTGCACATGTCTCGTCAAGGTCGGCCAAGTTTCACTACCGTACATGTCCGTATCGTAGATGAGTCCCTTTAGCTTTAGCAGCATACAGAAGGTTATTACTTTCTGTGTGCCTCCATGAGCATTATAAGCAAAAGCAATGCCGGGATTCATCGTCACGTATCCAGTTTAAAAACCGCATTGACACTTTGAGACAACATGCACGGGTCCAGCCTCCATAAAAAATTACAGCTCCGTAAAATTACAGCGTGGTACAATACGATAGCTAGCGAAGACCTGTATATCACCTACACACACACAACAAAAGTATCTGACGAACGTCAACTGAACCATGACTGATATCACAGACTTGTTTACTTGCCAATACAAAGGGTTGGGTTTATTGTGACACGTCCGCAGGTGTGGAGTTGTGGACTTTGATTACGGTTCACGTGTACACCATTGTCTAGCTTCATATTTACATAACTTTTCTTAGAACTGCGCTATGCCGCTAAACAGGTGGACTCTTTTGAGCTGAATCTTCTATATAGAACATAGTGACGCTAATTTTGTTGAATCTACATATACTTTGACTAAAGAAAATATCAATTTCCATCAAAATGACAACTTACTCAGTTTATTTGCAGTGTCAACAATTCAGCGAATAGCGAATTGAAACAAAAACGTATTGTTGGCATCTTTTCCTCAAAAACAGTTTCCGATATAATGTTATAATGACAATAAAATGTATATAACATTTCAATAATTATTTCATATAGTCTTTAGAAATCCTCTTAATGTATAATACAATATTTGTACGAGGAGAATCTGTCTCTTCAGTTCTAATATGGAAATAATAATTAACTTAACGAGTTGCGAAGCGGCTATAGGCGAGCACATATAAATCGCTGGACACAAAACCGTGATTAGAAATTTTTACAGAAACCATCGTCAAGTTGTTGACGTCCATCGATTGAATGAGAAATATCATAGCCAAAAAATTCTTAGACGAAAGATATATAATTATCAAATTAGAAGGTTGTTCATATTATGATTTTATGTTTTGTTTTCAGCTTGAGCAGTGCAGAAGAAAGCGACAAGATGTTAGATGGGCGGCCGTCTGTCGCGTAAATACAACAGGCAAGTCCTGACTAAAATGTCCACCTAATATGAAAATGTTTTGATTTCCACGAAACGTACCAAGCTTGTACGTAAATATCTGTGTAAGCAAAGAATTTATTTTTATGACTTAACGTCTTTTTGAGAAGGACCCGTTTTGGAAACAGTAATCTATAGTTTACTGTTGAAACAAACAATGTAACGGACCATTGTGTTTTGTAGGGTATTATTTTTATATGTAATTGCGTTGCATTTTACGGTACAAAGTGTTTGAAACTGATTTTTATTATTATTTTTTTGGTTCATTGTGATATTGTGAGTTATGACGATATAGTCATCGACTATTGTGATTTTTGAAAATATCAGTCTTTATTTTGAATTCATACTAAAGTGAAATACAACAATCAAAGCTTACCAGTATAAAATGATATTTTTCAACATATTCCCGATCTCGTTCTTTTCTTTATTAATTCATATATATGTTCAACCAATAACATAGTTGTTTAGCCCAATCGGAGGACTATCAATGTCAAATATATTTTCTTGGGTGTTTATTCAAATAAAAAATATATAGATTTTGATAGGTAATAATCGTAATTTACAAGACATGTGGCCAAATTATCGTCCAGATTTTAAAATTAGATGTAATGTCCATATGTATGTAAACATTTTTTCGATAAGATATTTTTTTAATTTAAAACTTATTGGCGTCGTGTTGTACTTAATGAATTTTAAATCTCTTTAATCTTGGTCTTTCACAATCTAATAAGCGTTTCAAATTATTTTCCTTTTAACTATAATATAACATTGTACTTATCTAAAGTAACTTTTCTTACCTACACGTTTTTTTTTATTTAATTTTGGCGATTTTTTATTATTTGATTTAACATATATTGAACTAGCTTGTACTTATCTCAGTATATCTATATTTTTATTTCATATTGTTTAATACATTATGTGCGTGTGAAGCGTCAAAATCATATACTTTAACACATAGCCATAACTTTCATATGTATATTTTATTTGTTGATATAATTTTATTTTTGACCGGCACATTATAACACATTTTTAGCAAGCTTTCTTATTTATTTTTTGTAGTTAATTTGGTTCGCTGCAATTTAAAATAAACACATGCTATTTTGAGTTGCCTAAAAGCCATGAAATGGATTATCCCACTTCTGATTAGGAGTTTTGGTAGTGGGATCCACATTTTATTAGGTAGTAGATGTTACGTTCATTTTGTGTTTGAGACCGTCCTTATTAGTTTTAAGTGTAGGTGTTATTTGCAAGAACGATGACAAGTTGATACCGGTATTTATACTTTTCTTAAACTTCATTGCACAAGGAAAAACATGTACTTAGTACATAAGGCAAACTTAATGCTGAAACTCAAGTATTAAATTTATTTATTTTTCCACATCTTTATAGCAACAGTTATGCTACTATTTACATTTATTTATTTTCATTATCATTGAGTGTAACATGCTTTGAAAAAAGGGTGTATCTATCTTCTCTAATATCGATATCAAATTGCATCAGCGAGGTCCTATAAATCTTCCAGGCCCATATATTCAGTTTTATCTATATGGCATTGAAGATGGACTGTATAGCATTTAATTTGATGTAGGCTCACAATTGATATTAAAAAATTTATTCTAAGCTCTCTTTATTAAGAAAATATAGCATCCCAATAAACATGTAACATTTTTAAACTAACATCACATAAAACTGTACTTGAAATATTTACTATAAAAAATTAAACAATAATATTGTATATAATGAATACGCAGAATTATGCAAAACACAATTTAGATGTAAGCTTTATTTTATTAATCAAGTTAATCAAATCTGCTGAGAAATGAGTATGTATTATTAATGAGTAATGTATAAAATTATAATTACATTATTTTTGTTTGTGGTGCAAATGAGATTTTTATTATGGTGTATCGAATGATGTTATGTTATACTTATTTTAGTACTTAAAGTACATTATTTTGTAATATTTATGTGTAGGTACTTAATATATCTTCAATCTCCATTTCAATAAATATATGAGAATATAAAACATGTTTTATTTTACATTTAGAAAGCTGTACAAAACCCACAAACAACGGTTTTATACAAGTCTATTTATCAGAGGACTTGTAATGCTGTTCAAAATACACAGTTATTAAATATGTTTTTAGCGTATATTTTATCACTTTCATCTAAGTAAAATTTTTATTGTAAACTGAGAAATATTGCCGCATTCCAATCTCAAGTGTTAAAAATATAGTTCAAGATTAGTCAAGGTCAGAATTTATAAAAAAAAATTATATACTTAATTTCCCTACCACCCTTTTCATTGTAGAAATTCTCCAAAAAAAAAAAACACCTTTGTTAAGCAATAAATTTATTCAATAAATCGCATTAATAATAATACAAAAGTATTAATTTGTAGGTACCTATACAATACATAATATTCTTAATACTAGTCAGTCTCTATTTTCGCGGCGCCACCACGGAACACCAGCTACTTCCTCATCGGGACAAAGGTTGGCAGTTGTGGGTCTGTGAAATAAAAAAATACATTTATTTTAAATCTAAAATCAATATGGTCACTAAATGTCTTTTACATTTTTAAGTATATATGTCCTCAAAGACGTGTGAAGTCTGCCAATCCGCATATGGCCAGCGTGGTGGATTATGGCCAAACCCTTCTCATATTGAGACGAGACCCGTGCTCTGTAGTTAGCCGGTAATGGGTTGATCATGATGATGATGATGATAACCTTTTAGAATCCAGAATAACCGCGCAATATTTAAAGTCACTTGGGTAAAGTTGGGTAAAAAATAAAATAATCAGGTGAACTACATGCTCGTTTGTTTGCGACGTTAAAAAATAATAACTTACCTATACACTTGACTATGAGGTAATGAAGAGGGTAATAATGGGCAAGCAGTAGCAGGTGCTTCCTGTAAAAAAAAAAAACTTACAAATGATACCTGCATTCTTTATTTTAAACAGAACAGACCATGGGATGTAGTTATGCAATTATGATAAGTTATAACTTATCATAATTAAACATAATAAAAAAAAAAAATTAAACAGTGATTAAAACAAATAATAATAAATGCATTGGATTTTTTGACGACCTTCGTGGCGCAGCGCGCGCGCTTTCGCATTATAAAGTTGGAGGTCCTGTTGGGTGGGTGGGTTCGATTGCCGGCTCGAGTCTGATCTGGTGGTCCTCGGCCGTGGCTAGTTACCACTCTACCGGCAAAGACGTGTCGCTAAGCGATTTAGCGTTCTGGCACGATGAAGTGTAGAAACCAATTAGGAGTATGGGTTTATGTGGTAAAAAGACTAGTCAACATATATTATATTTCTCTATACGTTGTTATTACGCAACATGTCATTTCTCTGATGTATAAACAATGTGGGCGACAGCATTGAACCCTGTGAAACTCCAGTATTGTTGTCAGTGTTTATGATGTTGCTCCAATTGTTGCCCTGCCTATTTACATAATAATATGGTAGAACACTAACAAAGCAGAGGTGAACTAGCTTTAAGTTGCGAACTAAAAACTAAACTGACCTGAATGGATTGCATTGGAATATGAAGATTGGCACGCAGCTTCCTCTGTCTGATTTCGCGACGAACACAACATTGGACGCCAAGTAGCACGCTGCATACACACGACGATAGGCACCCTAATAATAAAGCATTAGATAAAACTATTGTTCATGTTTGTTTTGTATATTACTTGCCCTTGTGCATGGCACAGGCAAAAATGAAGGGCAGGCAATGGGAAGAGCTATGGTCAAATTTCAAATTCAAAATAATCTTTATTCAAATAGTCCTTAAAAAGGCACTTTTGACGCGTCAATAATTTACATAGTAGTTATTTCATGGTGATAACTATATTCGTAAACTTAAAACTAAAGCTATGAGGATTCCAAACATTCCCCGGTCTAAGAAGAAGCCCACAACAAACTTAGCCAGGGTTTTTTTCTCGTTATCCCTATCTCACACAATGAATAATAAACTATTGTACATATGGAGATAGAGCAATTCACACCAAAGCTTTTTTTATTGTTTATATAATCCTTAATATCGTAATATGATTTTTCTATAAGCTTTCGTTTTATAAAAACTTTGAACTTATTGAAAGACATCTCCAAGATATCAATAGGTAATTTATTATAAAATAAAATACAATTAGGTTGGCGTAAGTGATCAAATAAGAAATAATATTCATTCAACAAGTTATAAATATGCAGGGCATATAACTGAGGGTTGATAGATGTTGGGGAGTCTCGAGTAAATGCAGCAAAAAATGTAGCATTGGTAAACCCACTGTACTAGGACAGTCTAAATTAAGTAATTTGTAGGGAGCTAACTAATAAGATTATGGAGGGTTTTTTTTAATTGCTTCGGGTTGTAGATGATAGCAGACTACCCTGTATTTACCCTGGAATATGAAATCAGAAGCTTGGACAGGGTAAGCCCATACAAATTCAAACAATGTGCAACGGAAAAGGCAAAGTACAGAGAACCATATTGGTTGCCAACCTCTGATAGGAAAAAGCATTGCAAGAAGAAAATTAAATTAAACTAATTACTTTTTGCTTGTTTTCATTAAAGGTTTTTTAAGTAGAAGTTTGATCACTTCTAAACATATTGTTGAAGAATATTGTTTATAAATTTTTCATTCATCACAAACAACCCAGTCTGGCTCTAATTTCAGTATAAGAAGGGTTGTATAACTATAATCTACCATGCTGGCCAGGTGCAGATTGGTAGACTTCCCACATTTTAAAATCATATTAACTCCCAAGCATGATGAGTAATTTAATGTTTTATGACGTAATACACACATAAGTAGAGGTAAATTAGAGGTCTTCACCAGGGATAAAACTCAGATCCCACAAAAGGGCCCTGTCTTGACCACTATCTATCTATGGCTATCATATTTTTATTTTTACAATAGTTTTAAATTTTTACAAGAAACAAAATATATATGTGTTGCATAATTTTTGTAGAAGTTTTATGCAAATGCGTTACAAAAATGTTGGTGCAAAATAATGAAACTAGTATACTCACCAATATAAACTAATACTCCAAGATCACCATTGCGATTGGTTCGCCTTAATACTATTCCAGCAATGCATAAAGAAATTCCAGTTAATATACCAACTACAAATATCACCTGCAAGACAATATAGCACATCAACAACCAGTATTTAAATTTTTATTTATATCAGAAAGAATTAGTCCTTTCTGGCATTGATGCAAGAAATTAGAATACCAAATTTATATAATTATAATTGAAAGTTAATTTGTTAGTTCATTCTTTTGTGAACTTACAAATAATTGTGATTTCATTGAAAAGAAAATTTTAAGAAAAGTTTTGTTCTTGATCCCAGCTTATTGAATTGATGCAGTTTAAAAATACTTACCTGCAAAATATAATAGCAGACATATTCAAATCCTGGACAATGACCTCCACATGCACCAATGATAGGAACTTCAGGACTTAACGATGGCACAGTAGGGACTGGAGAGTGGCTAATAGCATGGGAGTGCTCTACATCACAGAGAGGTAGTGAAAATGCAGATGCACAGGGCGGAAATGAGTAAGTGTTGGACGGTAGCGGTTTGGCCATATGTTCATTCTTTTTATGATTATGCCAAGATCCAGTAGCATATGGCACTTGATAAACGGGCGAAGGGGGCCCATATTCACGCGGAGCGGTTTGATAATACTGAGGCACCTGAAAGATATTTGAATTGAGCAAAAACAAAAATTCTCTTTACAAGCTACTGCACGCTTTAATAAAATTTAATTTCGTTCCCTAATTGTGTGCAAAATTCTCATAATTTCTAAATAAGGAATAGGCATATTTTTTTACGTTACCTCTAATTTCTATTCAAAATACTTTATTATCAACGTAATACTTACATGGTAAGGATTTTCTGATGTTGAACTGCTATCAACCCCTGATAATTGATAAACAGGGGTATTACCGTCTTCTGCCCATGGATATATAGCCCTTTGTTGGTTCGCTGTAGCGAACTGCTTCTCGCTGCGAGGGACCACAGTTGTTTGGTATGGATGCACGCTCCGTGGCGACAGTTGTTGTTTGAGCATTGCAGAAATTACCTAAAATATTTATATTCCTTTATATTTGCCTGTAAACAAAATAACCAACACAATGTGCATCTTCAACACACCTACCTCATTTTCGTAAATACATTATTTAAAATACTTTGAGCATTCATTAATAATGAAAAGCAATATTAAGCCCTTGTTTTTATGTCCAATCTTCTTAAAAAACTGACTATTGAGAACTTTTATTTAGCCATTCATCTTGATTAAAGCTTCCATTTTTTTGTCACAGCAAATTAGTATAGGTAATCCACAGAGTACGGTATTTTTTACCAGACCAGTGTATATTTTGTAAGAGTAGAACTATATAGTCATAGACGAGAAGCCACAGATTACTATATATAGATTGATGAGGCCATAGAACTAAAGCTAAGGAAACGTATTTTTTAATAATTAATTATACAGACCATACCAAAAATCAATGCAATAACTGAAAAAAATATGATATTAAATAATATCAGGCGATCAAATTTGTCCCTCTAAAATAAATTCAAAGCAAACATTGGCAAACTAGTTGTGAAAGGAGACTTAATGAAATGATTCATAAATTGATTAAAATAAATCGGTTTTGGTTATTATAATGTGATATTGAAAACGATAATACTGAGACCTTTCAACATTAGATTAAATCTTATAATAATTATTCGTAATTTCAACATTTATAACAAACAAATGAATGTCTATGAATTACAGACAAATTATAAATAATCAGGATATGAGTGAATCTAGCCGATGCACAGTATATTTTATTTGGAATGTATGATAGAATCATAGCGTAAACAAACATCATGTATTGTGCCATGTACATACACACAAGTAAGTGCTTTTTTGCATATTTTTCTAACGATTTCAGTCTTAACATGGCAAATTTTAAAGGGATTAGAATAAAAAATTCTTATTAATTTATTTATTCACCCTTCATATACCCTTAGTATTATACCAATGTTCTCTAAATTGGTATAATACTCAGGGCAGATATAATGTGTACATGCAACCTACTCTATGGTTATTACAGTCAACGAGTTTCAAGCCAGATTTCATAGCATTGTTTTTTGTGAGACTATTTATCAATTAATAATTGAATGCATTTCAATCTAATTTATGTCATTTATAGTGTGTTTTTATGGAAACGTGATGAACGTGAATTCGTTTGAACATAATGCTATCATCGTAAGATTCGATCGAAATTAAAGCTATTAAGAAAAATAGTTGAAAAGCTCAAGTTTACTCTGTAAACGTTATGTTTATGCGCTGAGGAGTAATCCTTGAAAATTATGATCGTTAAAGGAACACATGCAGACGGTATAATGAATTCCTCAGATGATACTGATGGGTTATATCCAGGCCCCAGCAGTTTCTGCAGGGATTTCATCAAAGGTTACTGTTCCCGGGATAACTGTCGATTTTTACACGAACTTCCACCGAGATCCTACCTTAAAGAGCTATTTCGTTTTTGTCACGACTTTCAAAACAAAGGATGTTTTCGTCCAAACTGCAAATTTTTGCACAGCACCGTAGAAGAAGAAGAGCGTTTCTACGCTACCGGAGAGTATCCTCGTAATTCCAGAATCACATCGCCCTCCTGTCAAGCGTGTCCCAATTTAGATTGTAAGTTCGTACATAACAACGATGTGGCGTCAAAACGTAATATTCCACCTCCAATGTTCCACCGAATTCAGCCTTCTCATATTAGAGACGATGACTCTCCACCTGATGCAAAATTTAGACGATATGCATTTGAAGATCCTTGCCTTGAAAATCAAACACTACAGGCAGCCCAATGCCCAAACTGTGAATCATTGGACCATAAAGTGCAATTATTACATGATAATATTAGTGTACTTCTGAAGAAAGTTACAGATTTGACTGCAAAAAATGCCCAACTGACATCAATGAATGAGTTTTTGCTGGAGCAGACAGCGTCTGTTAGAACTGACCAGCCGTGTGTAATAACTTCCCGCCATGGTACATCTGCACCACTGGCTACAGTGAGTGTGACTCCAGTGGTGAGTATAGCTGGTGCATTGCCCACCCTTGTGCCAGCAGCGGCCAATACTAACTTGACATTAGCACCTGCCGCTTCTCAAGCACAACTTTTAACTCCAGCTCCACAAATACTTACAGTGAGCACTACACAGCAACTTATGGGGAACTCTGGAACACTAATTGTAACAAGTGCAGGAGCCCAGCAACTTATGCAAGTAAGTGATTCTGGAACATTGATGGGTGGTGGACAAACTGTTGTTGCTGTGACCCCTGCTCAGTTGACCTTGGCACCACCAGGTCAACAACTAATGAGCAATGGACCCCAAACTACAGTGCAGCAGCTTGTTCAAACATCAGCTCTGCAGTCCCGATTGGGACCTCAACATCAAGCTTCACAGTATGCTGCACAACAATCAGTGCAGCATTTAGCTGCTGCACAACAATCTGCACAACACCTAGCAGCACAGCAGTCTGCTCAGCATCTTGCAGCTCAGCAATCAGCTCAACATTTGGCACAATCTGCTCAACATCTTGCGGCTGCACAGCAGTCAGCTCAACAGTTAGCAGCAGCTGCACAACAATCAGCACAGCAACTGGCAGCACAACAATCAGCTCAACAGCAACTGGTACACCAATCATCCTCCCAACAGATAACAATCTCCAATACTAGTCAACCAATGGCTTTACCAAATTCACAGGCTCAGCCATTGACATTCCCCATAATCTCTCAAAGCATTTTACCACATTAGTTAACAAATTAATTTAAAGACTACTCTTTAGTTGTATGAGTTAAGTGAGTTAACCCAATACAGCAATAGTGAATTTTAGATATTAAGTTTTTATTTTGTTATACTAAGCACTAGAATACCAAAATATGTCTGTGCATGCAGAGTATGAATTATATTTTACAGTATTTCAATTACTCTTAATTAATTTACTAGACTATGATGATACTAGACTCCTGGATAACCATAGACTATACAGCAGGGGTACAAACCCATATTGACTATAGTTCATAGCATGATGTTAGGTTTATACTTTATAAACCTTCAGGCTACCTAATGCAAACACACAATTAATAAACAAACTTGTTGCTCATGTAATAAAATTGAACGGATGCTTTATATTATTAATTTAATTCTAGATAAACATTTGTTGATCCTCAAGCAAACTCTGGAGATTTAAAGGAACACACTGATTTTCTCTTTAATTTTTTGTTTGAAATGGAATTCCTCAATGTATGGTTGTGTTTTAAGTGTGGCAAATTCAACCCTAAGAAAATGTATTATTATTTTTTACATTTAGTGTGTTGTCATTATGACATTCTGTATTTAAGCAATGCTACTTTAGATACATATTATATTGTATGTTAACATAATATTATAAGGGTGTATTTTGACCGAACCAGAGACATGCAGGAACTAGGCCATAGATCTCAGAAAGGAGAGATGAGCTATGGATTATCTGACTGGCCTGCATGATCTATCTGTTTCAACTAAAATGTACCTTGAAGATAATTGCATACTGCCGCAAGAAGCGTAGAAGCTACATGCTGTGTGCAAAGAAATTTTCATATACATATTCAAAAGGTTTCGCATTTTTAATATGTATATGAACCTTTTATAGACCTTTAGCAAAGTCTGTAATCAGATGCAAAATAGGATTGTCGATCGCACATTTTTTGCGACTGTGATTACCTTATTCCGTATGATTGCATCTTAAAGTAAATATATGTTCATTGATTAAAAACTAAATAAAAATTAAGGTTTAAATATTTATTTGTCAAATAAATAAAAGATTTTTTTTTTCTCATCAGACTTTATATTTTGAATGTAAACCTATAACATGACTGCTAAAACCCTACTAATAAGCTGTATTAAGAGAAAACATCGATTTGTTACCGCTTCTAGTTTAGATAGAGTGGATCGTAATACATCACGTGTATACACCTATATGGAACCTTAAGGCAAATTAATCAGCAATCAAAGGCATTGGCACTTAAAGGCGAGCAGAAGCGCTTAGAAGTCTATTAATTAATACAGTACAAGGTCTACTCGAGCTGAGGCAGTGCGCAAGTTGCTTTTGGTCAAGGCTCAATGCTACAACTCATTTTATCCTACTTTTCTTATACTGTAAAGTAAGTTAGCCTTACGTCAAAACTGTATTACACATATTAAAACAATAGTAAATACAAAGTAATTTGTATTAATTTTAACATAATTTTTGTTATTAACATACCTACTCGGGGATTCCAAAACAAGTAAAATAAATGGGATTGGTTCTCAAACTGAAATAAAACTATTACCATCGATAGCAGTAAGCACCAAGTACTTTTAAAATTTGATTTTTAAAATTTGACTTGTTTGTCTGATAATAATAAAAATAATTTTTATGTACAAATCTTGAGTATTATGATTAATAAATAATGAGATAGGTTATTTATTTTTTAGTAATAAAAGGAGCATTTCCTTATAATATGAATTTTCTTATCACTATGAACACACATACATATTTAAAACATTTTTCTGGTTTAATTATTAGACACATACCGGCAAATTGCAAAGAATACATATTAAATAAACGTTTTGAAACGCAAGCTCGACCCAAGAACATTACAGTTATTTTGAAAAACAAAATAAACAATTTCAACACGAAAACTTAACTACCATAAACTTGCTTTCGCATGGCAAAGTTAAGTCCGCTCTTGTAAAGTTTTATTAATATTATTCATATGATAGCATTCGTTGTCCTCCGTTTCATATTTCAGTATTTTGCCCTCAGTACCGAGTATAAAGTTACCGGAGCGGTCGAACGCCATGGCTGTAACATTGCCCGGTATACCTTTAACTCGCTTCAATGGACCAGTGTCATTTTCGTGGATGTAAGATAGAGTTTTGCTCGCAACGAACACGTTTTCTTGATGGAACGTTATCTGACCTAGTCCTTCATAAGAAACGTTACCGATGAAAACTGCGTGTGACAAATTAGATTTTAAAACGAAGAACTTTTCTTCTCTGATATAATAGAAGTTGTTTTTGTCATCAACAGCTACTTCATCGAGAGCGTCGAAGCCTTGAAAATGGATTTTATCGTTGCCTGCCAACAGATATAATTGTTCAAATCCGTCAGGCCGTCCAGTAATGTACTTATTGCCATCTTTGTCCACGAGTAAGGAATTTAAGTTTATATCCGGTTTGCTAATTAAAGTGGCATCTTGCGAGTCGTAGTTGTAAGCGTAGATTCCTTGACTCGTTCCGAAATACACTTTCGACTGTCTTTTGTCCACTGCAACTGAGTAGCTTTCACGTTCAGGTAATCCTTAATGAAATCAAAATAACACGTGATGAAAATTTTATATTAGCAAGTGTGACAGCTTGTGATAGGTGCTTTCGAAATTCGTGAGACAAATTTTACGTATAAAACTTGCCTTCATACATGATAAAGAAGGCTTAATAAACGCATTATTCCCATTTTTAATAAATAAGCGACCTCTATGGCACAACACCTGCGTTGTAGTATTATAAAGTTGTAGGTCCCTGGGTTATATTCCTGGCTCGAGTTTAATCTGGAACCTTCGGCTGCGGCTGGTTACCAGTTATTGGCAAAGAAGCGATAAAGAGTTCCGATGATGCTGAGCAGAAACGGAATAGGAGCTACCGTGGATCTTCTGGTGCTGCAGATGTTCGATGTTCGTTTGCACAATGTCGCGTAGAAACCAATTAGGAGTCTGGATTTACCATACCCCTAACAGGTTAGCCCGCTACCATCTTTGACCGCATCATCACTACTCAGGTGAGATGCCATCAAGGGCTAACTTGTGGAGTATAAAAAAATATGTGTACATATAAAAAACAGTGTGTTTGGGAGTCGTTTTTGTTCAATCTATTCTCACATTATAACGAGGAAAGGTATGTTTATTTTATTCGATAAAACCTGAAACAGCTGTACCGAATTTAGAAATCAATATTGGAATGTGTTGTTTGTAAGCTAAAAATTAAGTTATTTGAAAACTAAAGAGTAGAAAACAAAGCACCCATTCCCAAGGTCCGTTATTCGCGTGCCCTGACCACATGGTACGTCGTACGTAAATTACTAATCCTAAATATCCAACAAAAAATACTGGTCTAATATCTAAAAGAAAATCCGTGGAAGGTACGATTTTTATGTCCAGACTAATAAGAAAGAGAAGACATTTTTATTGAATTGTATTGGTATTAAATCCACACATAAAGACGTTTTTTGGGTTTTGATATCATGATAATCTTACAAATTTTCTTTCCATGGCACACGGATGTGGACACTTACCTAACTCCGAGATATTTTTCTCCTCAAAAACTCGTTTAAGTACAAAAAGTTACATTACCGGCTCACTACAGAGCACATGAATAGCAAAAGATATTTAAATTTTTAAAAACGCACATAACTCCGAAAAGAAAGAGGTGCGTGCCCGGATTCGAACCGCCGACCTCTGATTAGGAGGCTGACGATCTAACCACTAGGCTATCACCGCTTCGCACAAAAAGTTATATAAAGACAAATTGTTTTTTTTTTTTTTACGAAAAAACTACGTTATAAATATTGTATGCTACAGTGAGATCCGAGATCGATTCTTATACCCTACCAATATTATATATTAAGTTATACCGTACAGCTCTAAACACATTATATTAAGGATATTTATCATCGTGGAAAATTAAAGATTTCGCATATTAATGTACGCTAAGTCACAGGCCAGTCCCTAATTACTAAACTACGTTAGATATGAAACTTACCGGGTACAGTTTGAGCCTCGGTCGAATTGGGTTTAATTAATTTTATGTCGTAGTAATACCCGTTGAAATTGCGTCCGAAAACTACGAAAAATAAATTCCCTTTGCTGTCATAATGAGCGTCGGTCGGCACCCCGTCGCCGGTCTCGTACGTCTTGGTTACATTGTAGTGGTCCTTATCAATAGTCAAGTCCGCTTTGCATGCACTACGCGGTAGATCGAATGCAAAACATGTTTGCGTAACAACAAACAGCAAAAGAATTATTTTCATGATTACTCGAGAGCGAACTTAATTCCGCGATGTCCGAGACGTTAATGCCTCTCCATTTACCATCCAGAATACATTAAGGAGTCGGTAACTTTATTACTATAACTAACCGCATTACCCTTAGTGTTATTGTTCTTATAATACCAGTCGTTTATGATAAATCTTACAATTGTATTGCTTCTGATAAAATATGATTGCGTTAAGTATATTTTTTTTGTAATAAATTATAATTATAGAAAACAATAAATTATTATAAATAGATACCTAGTTTGTTTTGTTGATAAATACATTATTATTTTTTAAATATGTACATAATTATCATTACAAAATGTCCCGAGCAACATTGCAAGTAAAACTCGTTGAAGTACAAATATTTACAAATGGGGTCCGCTTCTGGATGAAATAATTTAAGATACGATGATAAGATGTGCATACAAGTAGCTTAAATTATTTAATTGATGTGTATCAACTTTTTTCGTCTGCTGGGAAATGCGTTTACGCATCCCCTCCGGAAGCGACGTATGTGGAACTCGCCGGCGGCCAGACTGGCGACCAGAATACCCACTCAAACCCAGCGATGAAGTGATAGCGTCAACAATATTTACCTTCCTACGCATCTACGTGTGAGTAGTCTAAAGCGCCTTCCCGGGCAATAAGTCAGTTTTGTTCGAAACCGTGTCACAATATCAGTTTTACAAAGTAAAAAGTATTAAACAGACACTATAGTAGAACACACAATATAGTCACTTCACAGATACTTTGATGACACAACGTTTTGAAAACAGTCCGTTTTTTTATAAACCAGATGCCATATTAAATAACTTAGCATAAATCCTCCTATAGCCAAATTATATTGGTTAACAGTTATTTTCACTGGATTGCCACAGGCTGCCACTGTTTTTCTTTTGTTGAAGCTGACACTGCAGGTAGGCGGGCAAGCGGCCATGCCTATCTCCTTTGATTTTGTGCACCTTCACCCGATGACCTTGTAATATTTTCCTATTAAAGATCAAATATTGGCAATTAGTAACTACTGAATAGTTATTTTTTTATTATTTTTATATCAAACCTAAAGGAGGGCGCGAGAAGAGTTTTAATAGTAAGAGATGCCTATAAATTATGTACCCACATGAAGAAATTTAACATGACAGAGCCAAAGTTGACTCATCGAATATTCACGCATGTATACATATAAATTATATCCGAGCTTTATGTATCCAGGCAAAGTAGATAAGCATATCGTTATCTAAATGAAACTAAACTCTTAAAATATGTCTATTCCACAACATATTCAAAAGGATAATAGTTTAGTTTTGAGACAAGACGAAAGAATTAACAAGTTTGTATATGCGTATCGGCTCGATGCAATTTAAGTAGGTATAGACTATAGACTCATTTCTATTTATTGTAACGTGTGTTCAAAACTACTTAATCGCATTACTCTATTTGCTCTGTTCTGTCTATGCTAAATCAGAAAAAGAAAACAAGAGGCGAACATAATAAGCATACTCTACGATTCCTACCTTATTTCATACCTTCGGTCATTTAGAAACAATCATGATAGGCGCAAAAATAAACATATAGTACCATATTGTGTTCAGTGTAAGCACACAGTATCTCAAGAAGATACTCTTAGGGTTTAGTTTATTTGTAAAATCGAAAGTTTATTTTTATTTTATCCACTACAAGTTAGCCCTGGACGACAATTTCACCTGATGGTAAGTGACGATGCAGTCTAAGATGGTAGCGGGCTAATCTGTTAGGGGTATGGTAAACCCATGCTCCTAATTGGTTTCTACGCGACATCGTGCCGAAGCGCTAAATCGCTTGGCGACACGTCTTTCTCGGTAGGGTGCTAACTAGAAACAGCCAAAGCCGCCCACCAGATCAGACTCGAGCCAGGAATCGAACCCAGGACCTCTAACTTTATAATGCGACAGCGCTCGCGCTGTGCCACGGAGGTCGTCCAATAATAAATATATATTTATATATATATATTTTGAATTGAAGTTCTGTCGAATATATTTATTTTATCATATTTATATTATATTGGGTATCCCATTATATACCCAAAAATAAAATAATAGCAATAACTTGGATTACTTACTTTGTGTTGAACTTTTTGAAACATATGTCGCATTCAACTGTGCCTTGGCGCAGATGTATGTCCCGCACATGTTTCTTCATGTCGTATTGAAATGAGAATGCTTTATCGCAATATGAACACTGAAAAAAATGACATAGGTTTTTCATTGTTATAACATCGTCTATCTTCTTTTGAATTTACATATTTGAACACCAAATTGGCTGGACAACTAAATATAAATTTTCTGTGTGTTTTTTATTATTGTGTAGATCTAGATTCACTAATGGACCCAGTGGGTGGTACTGCAATTAGAATCCAGGGTTTTTCATAGGTTGGTTTACGTCTTCCTTTTAATTTACGTATGCGAACAACAACACGGCTGGACAACTAAATATAAACTATGTGTGTTTATTATTATTGTGTAGATCTAGATTCACTAATGGACCCAGTGGGTGGTACTGCAATCAGAATCCAGAGATTTTCATAGGTAGGTTTACGTCTTCTATTTAATTTACGTAGGTATGCCGAACACCAAAACGGCTGGACAACTAAATATACACTTTCTGTGTTTTGGTGAAGATTCACTAATATACCCAATAGGTGGTACTGCAATCAGAATCCAGAGATTTTCATAGGTAGGTTTACGTCTTCTATTTAATTTACGTAGGTATGCCGAACACCAAAACGGCTGGACAACTAAATATACACTTTCTGTGTTTTGGTGAAGATTCACTAATATACCCAATAGGTGGTACTGCAATCAGAATCCAGAGATTTTCATAGGTAGGTTTACGTCTTCTATTTAATTTACGTAGGTATGCCGAACACCAAAACGGCTGGACAACTAAATATACACTTTCTGTGTTTTGGTGAAGATTCACTAATATACCCAATAGGTGGTACTGCAATCAGAATCCAGAGATTTTCATAGGTAGGTTTACGTCTTCTATTTAATTTACGTAGGTATGCCGAACACCAAAACGGCTGGACAACTAAATATACACTTTCTGTGTTTTGGTGAAGATTCACTAATATACCCAATAGGTGGTACTGCAATCAGAATCCAGAGATTTTCATAGGTAGGTTTACGTCTTCTATTTAATTTACGTAGGTATGCCGAACACCAAAACGGCTGGACAACTAAATATACACTTTCTGTGTTTTGGTGAAGATTCACTAATATACCCAATAGGTGGTACTGCAATCCGAATCCAGAGATTTTCATAGGTAGGTTTATGTCTGGTTGCATATTTTATAACCGCACATTAATAAGTTGCCTTATTTGCCATTTATTGATGCCATGAACCATGCACCATACAACGCGTAAACCATTTGTTTTCTTTAAAATGTAATGAGATTGTAGTAAAAAAAAGCTGCACAAGCCCGGTTGCCAATAATCTTTAGGAAACACAATTTTTCCAGGTTATTATGACATATTATTATGTGTATGTGTGAAATCTATAATATAATAAAACTTTAACGGGGAGAATTCTGTACTTCTTCTTCTTGCCCTTATCCCACATTATGTGGGGTCGGCATAACACGTCTTCTTCTTCCACTCACTTCTATCAGCCGTCACCTCACTACCTACACCTTTTACCCGCATATCCTCTTTTACACAATCCATCCATCTCTTCTTTGGTCTTCCTCAGGGAGAATTCTGTACATTAAATATATTTCGAAAATTTTAGTTGCAGGATGCTTTACTATCGATACTGAGCCCAAAACAATTTTATGATTATTTTTTTGGTTGTCGGCCTGTATCTTGGCCGAGCATCACGCCGAAACTACTGGATGGATTCGAATTAAATTTGGTATAGGAGAAGTTGATACTCCGGTTCAAAATATAGAATAGTTTTTATCCCGGAATTCAGCACGGTTCCCTTGAGAGAGGGGATGAAAGTCAAAATGTGTCATGATCAACCCATTACCGGCTCACTACAGACCACGTTCCTCCTCTCAATATGAGAAGGGGTTTGGCCATAGTCCACCACGCTGGCCATGTGCGGATTGGCAGACTTCACACGCCTTTGAGAACATTATAGAGAACTCTCAGGCGTGCAGATTTCCTCACGATGTTTTCCTTCACCGTTGAAGCAAGTAATTTTTTTTTTTTTTATAAAACGCACATAACTCCGAAAAGTTAGAGGTGCGTGCCCGGATTCGAACCGCCGACCTCTGATTAGGAGGCTGACGTACTAACCACTAGGCTATCACCGCTTCAAAATGTGTATTTAGTTGTAATTCATTCATGTGTAATCCGATGTAGCTCATTCTTTTTTTTTGTTAGAAAGGAAATACTTTAGAGATTACGCTGTAATTATTTCAAGGTCGTCGGTTTAGTAATGCATTGCTTCGTGATTGGAAGACAAACAAACACACTTTCACACACACTAACTCAACACAGACCAAGTCGAGGGCATCAGTGAATAATAAAGTACTTTCATATCAGTCAATTTCATACTCTTTGAAACACCACTTACTACCTGACTCCAGTTAAATTTCCTTAGTTTAATAATCATACCTTAAAGTCCCTAGCTGTACTATGCACATGCCTCATATGTTTGGCAAGGTTACTAGAACTGCTGGCAGATTTGGGACACTGGGTACACTTGAATGGCTTGTCAGCTAAATGTGACCTCTTGTGTATTTTCAGTAGGTCCATTGTCCGTCCCATGTATGGACACTCCTCGCATTTGAATGGAAACACGTTGTTGTGAATGCTCCTAGTGATAAAAAAAAATTAAAATATAATTTCCATTGTTTATCGTCAAATTTATCATTAAGCTTTAAACTGACTATTTTTGATGAGGAACCAAAGGCGTTATTCTCACCATGTCATCATCATCATCATCATGAACAACCCATTACCGGCTCACTACAGAGCACGGGTCTCCTCTCAATATGAGAAGGGTTTGGCCATAGTCCACCACGCTGGCCATGTGCGGATTGGTAGACTTCCCACATCTTTGAGAACATTATGGAGAACTCTCAGGCGTGCAGGTTTCCTCACGATGTTTTCCTTCACCGTTGAAGCAAGTGATATTTTAATTTTTTAAAAACGCACATAACTCCGAAAAGTTAGAGGTGCGTGCCCGGATTCGAACCGCCGACCTCTGATTAGGAGGTTGACGCCCTCACCACTAGGCTATCACCGCTTCACCATGTATGTCTGTATATTACTACTGGTGTAAAATCTAGATAGAGGTCATACTCAAACACTGTCCTAAGCTGGTATTTTGACGACCTCCGTGGCGCAGCGCGCCATTATAAAGTTGGAGGTCCTGGGTTCGATTCCTGGCTCGAGTCTGGTCTGGTGGGAGGCTTCGGCCGTGGCTAGTTACCACCCTACAGACAAAGATGTGTCGCCAAGCGATTTAGCGTTCCGGCACGATGTAGCGTAGAAACCAATTAGGAGTATGGGTTTACCATACCCCTAACTGTTAGCCGGCTACCATCTTAGACCGCATCATCACTTACCATCAGGTGTGATGCCGTCAAAGGTTAATTTGTAGTGGATAAAAAAAGTATATGTATGTAATATGTATATCATGTGACTATAGATATATAAATTATAATAATAGTAATCTGTAAAAGACATACTTATGTACAATGAGATTTGCATTGGAGCGAGTAACCTTTCCACAGATATCACAGAGAAATTCGTTTTTGCTTTTAATCTTTTCTTTGGGTCTTTTTCTTTTAATGGAGCTCTGTTTATTTTCCTTGCATTCAGGCAAATGGGCATTGTATGAATCCTGAAATTTAAATTTTTTTCATAATATTTTTATTATTTTTAAATAATATTAATGTTGGGATGCTTAAATTTAATATCATGAAATTAAATAAATTATTAATGACATTACAAATAGTATTTTTTGTTAAGCAGTTTCTTGTTTTATAGTTATCCTTCCTTCTGTCTTTTTGATACTAGTCCTTAAGCTAATATTTAGATTTTAAAATTACTATATCAGAAAAGCCATTTTATTCTAGCCTTCAAAATGTTACTGCAACTGTATCATTTTAAAGATACTGCTTTCATTTTAGATTTTAGATTGTTTTAGATATAATACAAATATATATTTATATAACATTGATATAAGAGGAATTATCAAGTTGGAGGTCCTGGGCTCGATTCCCAGCTCGAATCTAGTCTGGTGGGAGGCTTCGGCCGTGGCTAGTTACCACCCTACCGACAAAGACGTGTCGCCAAGCGATTTAGCGTTCCAGCACGATATCGCGTAGAAACCAATTAGGAGTATGGGTTTACCACATCCCTAACAGCCCGCTACAATTTTAGACTGCATCATCACTGATCATGAGGTAAGATGCCATCAAGGGCTAACTTGTGGTGTATGAAAAATATATATGTATATAAAGTTTGTGTGACTTTTTTTTTATTCTTTACCTACCAAGTTAGAAAAATTAGATTTGCATGTTGAACATCCCCAAATTTCCAAGTTATTATCTTCTGACAATGCTGGAGAAGGTATATTAAATGACTCATCACTTTCTGGTAATGCCACAGGGTCTTGAACATAACTGTTAATGTCAGTCTCTGAAACAATTAATACTTACTTGAGCCTTTAAAAGGCATATATCCACTAAACCAGCTTGTTTTTTATTGACCCTTTAGTTTGGGACATTGGTAGCCTGAGTTTTGGGTAAAGCACTACCAGAAGATCTACTCAATATAATTAGCCAATGTGTCATATTGACATAGTTAATGCACCATTGAATTTTTGTCCTCATTATATGCTCTACACATAGGTTGGTAAAACATGTCTTTGTAGAATATATTCTCGTGCCAGTGTTCTGTAAGGACTGCTATATCTTGGGAGATGTCAAAACACAAAACAAAACAGCCCTCTACCAGTGTGACATACTGAAGCTCAGATACAGTTGTTGTGCTTACTCTGCAGATTTCCACTATATTTTAAATTTCTACAGAATATTTTAGATAATATAATACATTATCACCTTTTTTAATGGAAACTTCTATCACCTGCTTGTTGTTTCTTTGGCACAATTCTCGAAAAGTAATGCATCCGTTTAATAAATCTAAACACTTTTGACACAACTGTTTTGATAATTTATCCTTCTTATTTATCTGTAAAAAGAGTATAATATATTCATCAAATGCCTCCACTCTAATAGGAAAGAGGTTTTAGTACCAAAATTTTAGTATAAATTGAGCTCCAAAAGATATTCTTTGATAAGATTTATGAAAATGCAAATTTTACTTATGTAGGACTTACCGTAACGCCTCCAAATTTCTCAATTTCTTTTGCTATGTTTGGTTGTGTACAGTTTTTAAAAATAGGAATTATTCCTACTTCCTGATTGCACACTCGACACATTTTTGAGTATATACCCTTTACTGCAGAGCTGAAACATATTAAAAAGACAGAACATCAGTAATTAAAAGTAAAATTATTTTACAAAAGAAGTGACAGTGAAGTCTATCAAAGCTATCAAATGTTGCTATTGCTCATGTTATTAAACTTCGGTTCTTGACTCTGTAAATCAGAAATTACATTTGGCCCTTTAATCCTAATCATTATCACTAACATGTTTGTCATAAGTTGCAAAGTCCACCAACTTATGTTAGAACTTTAAGTGCATCAAAAGTAAAATTTTATGATGAGCAAACTGCTGCTGACATAAAATGCCCGATTTAACAAATACAAAGCACTGTTTTCGTTTTACGAGAAAATTAAGAACAATTATATCTTTATAATGGAAACACTAATGCAGCACAATAAAAAATAATAATAGTAAGTATGTAGATAGAAGACTTACGATTTTTTAGTCTTTATTTTCTTTTTTTGCTTTTGTGTCTTTTGTAACACACTTGCAAATAACATAGATTTTAATAGCAAAATAGAACTCATCGTAAGGATGTAGAAGTCTTGCCTAAATACTTTATTTTTTGTTTCTTTTCTTTCGAGAGAAATATAAAAACCAAATATTAATGTTTCATACTATTTGAGTCTAATACAAATAATAACTTTTCATTTATTACGAAATTCGAAATCTTATTTCCCAATACAATGTTATTTTTAAAAGATATACATGTTTTTAAAATCAGAATGATGATCACATTATTTAGCTCAACCAGCAGACATCAAATTAGGTATTTAAATATTTCAACAATTTGAAATTTCTTTGTTTTTTTTTCAAATGCTTGTAAAGTGTCAAATTTCAGTCATTACTGTCATCGTCAACTTGACATTGCGTTCTCTTGAATAAAAATATCTGTTTTTTTTAAATATCAATACCGAGTACCTACATACAAGGCTATTAATTAGGTAGGTAGGTATTCAAAAGTCCTTTATTCTTACGTTACTTTACTCCTTTTTTTATCCCTTTGATGTTCAAATTTAGGAATAAATAGATGAAGTCATGAATGAGTCATGTGAAATTAAGAAGTTTATAAAAACTGATTTTGCAAGAAAATTCAGGTAAAGCATCGTATCGTCTGCCATGCCGGTTTTTCGATAGGTGAAACTATTAACTTGACATTAAAAGATGATTAAAGAAAAAGATCTTGATTTCATTCAGAAAGATTCGAAATAAAGTGTGGTAAACTCAAAAATGCTTTAACCCCGAGCCGTAAAGTAGTGTAACGACGTTTGATTTTGATTAAAACTAAACAAAATATGTTTGTAATTTGTATGTAATTAAATATGTTTTTCAAAGATTTAAATTTAATTGGAAAGACTATTTATTTCATTTAATACTATTTTTTTTAACTGTCTCCAGTGAAAACACAATATTTTTATATAATATATTTTAAGATTAAATGTACTATATTATTTATTTTCTAACTGTTCCACGTAAGATTTGTTGATAATGGCTGTTTATTTAACTAAATCAATGATGTCTCGATTAAATAGAGTAACCTATCCAAATACAAGCATTATTGAAGAAGAAAATGTCTATAACAGTGAACATTGGGACAGACTCATGATGGACAGGTAAGTCCTATGACATGTAAAGCTCAATCCCGCCATAAATATTTACATAATTTTGGAATACCAAAAATTTTAGGTCAAGTATGAGATGTGCCTGAACAAATATTTTCACTAAAACAGTTTATTTATTACTATTTAGTTTAGTTTTATTTGGTTTAACTATTACTGTAAAATAGTTTAGGTGTATTCTTTTTAGTTTGATTTCTTATTTTGCCCATATTAAAAACACTATTTCTCCCTGATGACAAATGGACTTTTTTGCTCATTTCGTGAATGTCTCTTACAAAGTTGCAATATTAGAATGATTGGTCTTATTTATAATAAAATATGTGGTTCACAATAGAATGACGACCTCGTGGCGCAGCGTGCGCTGTTGCATTTTAAAGTTGGAGGTCCTGGGTTCGATTCCCAGCTCAAGTCTGGTCTGGGAGGCTTCGGCCGTGGCTGGTTACCACCCTACCGACAAAGACGTGCCGCCAGGTAATTTAGCGTTCCGGTACGATGTCGTGTAGAAACCAATTAGGAGTATGGGTTCACCATACCCTAACAGGTTAGTCCGCTATCATCACTTACCATCAGGTGAGATGCCGTCAAGGGCTAACTTATGGTGTATAAAAAAAAGCAATTTCTAAGCAGCATATAAGATCATGAAACCTCCTATGTGCAAGGTATATAGAAAACAAAAAGTAATCAGTTGTATGCAAATTAATAGAAAAAATGCATGAAATGTAAAAAAAGAAAAAAAAAATACTCTAATAAATTCCAAGGCTAATAAATAACTATTTATACTTATTAATTATTGCAATAATACATTGATAAATGATACAAAGTTTATAGCCAGATTATTTTACTTGTTGTACCTTTTTTGAGAGTGGCTGAGAACTGTCTTAGGCATAGGTCTGTCTGTTATGGTTATGGTTATTCTAAATTTAGAAAGTACTAATCTTATTAATTTATTTAAATTCTGTGTGCATTAATTTTTTACATATTTTTATGACAAAAACCAGTGTACCCACCCAATTTCAAAACATTTACATTAAATTATAAAAGACTATTATTGCATTAAAAATGTGTCTAAACTGCTTGCAAAAATATATAATTTGAGCCTCTTAAACTTGACAACTAGGATTTGAATGAAGAAGTTACTTAATTCAATCATTTGAGAATGTTATGTTGCAAATATTTGTTACAGCAAAATAGGACTCAGATTATCAAGAGAAAAGATCTGCAGAGTCTGTGCAAAAACTGGCTGCACGCCTTTAAGCAGCAAGATGAATGAATATGATATCATGGGAGCTATTAGAAGTATTACGAACGTCACTGTTAGTATGATTTTTTTCAGTTGGATATTTATATTTAACGCAATATCCTTTTGTAAATAAACGTTCACATTATTTATTAAGTGTTACTACTGTTAGTAATGAAATTTAAAAATGTCGTAATGAGGACATTCCATGACAGGTGTTGTTGACAGATAACAATAACTGTTTGTATAATATTATACATATTGTATTGGTGTTAATCCTATTGTACACAAATCTCTAAATTAATCAATCAATCAATGAATCAATCAATCATAAACTTTATACCAACAATCTTTTAAAAGACACTTGATGCGTCAATTACATAGTAGTGAGTTGATGGTGATAACTACATTCATAAACTTAAAACTTAAGCAATGAGGGTTTCATTTGTAATTGTTTTACTCTAGTAACGTGCAACACAATTTTATTTTTGCTTCTTAAGTTAAGATTCTTCAATCGCATTTTATTTTAAATTTTATTATATTCCTATAGCCATATATTAAATTTTCAAAAATGTATTTTATATACAATGTCGTTATTTTGGCTCTTTACAGATAAATGCAGATGATTCCCTACCAAAGTACATATGTCCTGAATGTTTAGAATCATTAAAGGTAGCAATGCATTTTAAAAGGTCATGTGAAATAGCTGATAAGAAGTTCAAAAAAATATTGAATCCTATGGGTAAATATCTGTTAAAAATATTTTTATCGTATCATGTTTCAACTATTGATAATATTTTATGGTATTTGATAAAAAGCAAACAAATTGTTAAGGTAAAGATGAGTAATTAGTTTCAATAATCGAAAAAACACGCTTTTGCAGATAACCAAAACTTAAAAGTATTTCTACTTTATAAAATCCGAAATAAAGTCTGATCCGAATACTGGGAATATAAATTATTTTTTAACCCAAAATTAAGGCGACGTTTTGTAGAAGGTGAAAATCACATTCAAAGCATTTTATTGCATTGTCATCAGTTCGAGATGTGCAGTTTAAAATTAATCCAACGCTTTGAAGGGGGTTACAGTCAAACATTACATATCAATTACCAATATACCAATAAAACCATGTTTATAATGCATTGTCTTCGGTCCGCGATAGGTGCACAAAGTTTAAAATTAATCCGACGTTTTAAAAGGGGTGAAAATCTTATTCAAAGATTGTGTTACATATATACAAACCTATATAATAAAAGTGTTTTAGTATAATCGGAATTCACTGTACATATATTAAAAATAATGTTTGTGATTGATAAATTTGTTCATATAAAAGTAGCATGATATCTACCAAATGACAGGAGCAGAATGTCTTAAGGAGAATGTTTATTAATCAGGTTATAAATCCAAGGTGAGTCAGCTGGTACATTGTAAAACACATATATGTTATACCAACCAAAACAGGCAAGAAATTAAATTAAGTCATACTTGTTCATTTTGCACCAGGTTAAAGTTGAGTCAAGTATGAATAATAGGCAGTTGATAGAATGTGCAGAATGTAAATTTTATGCTCATCCCAGCTGGACCTAGGTATTTACTATCTATTAAACTCCATAGGAATTGCCAAATGTAACTCTTCTTTCTTTTTATTATTTACTCTTCTACAAAAGATAATTTATTCTGCAGGAGACCCTTCTCTACACTCATATCCATATTCAAAACATGATTTTCAATTATTACTACATCAGATGAAATTAAAACGAATGGAGACTGAACAGAAGGACGAAGAAGAAAGGAGGAAGAGAGAAAGGCTGTTGCAAAAGAAAGATGTCAAGAATAAAGAATTTAAGTGTTCACCCTGTGATATGGAATTTCAAAATAAGGTAAATAAACGCAAAGGATTTTTTTTATTTATTTAATTATCTGAGCATGTCTTGACAAATTTAAATAATGAAAACTGTGATATATACAAACGGTTCATAGATGCCTGTAATAGCTTTATATGAATAAAGCTATTTTTGGTTGGGTTTTTTGGATTTCATTTGATTTGATGTATTTATGAATGTTTAAAATATAGAAATACTGGACAGAAGAAGGCATTTTTGTGACTAATCTCTGTTGTATATTTGAACACACAGCCCGCCCCCCGACCCCCCTTATACAGTCCGGACCCCCCCCCCCCCCCCGGTTATTCCAAACGTCCCAAAGGTAGACGTTCCCTTAGTTTCTTCGAGCCCTAGGGCTAAAAATTTCTTCTGACAGAGCTTTCCGAAGCTCGCCAAACAGCCCGGTTACGCTGTGGCAACTAATAGGGTTAGTACAGCTAATAGACAGTCCGAAAAAAAAAAAATTGGAAACAGCTCCAAGAATTTAGATAATTTTTTTTAAGATCAAAGTTTGCGTGAAGTTTATCTATACGGCATTTTATTATTTTATTTTTATCGGGCCTGTATTTATTATATTACATTTTATATAAAAAAATATACTATATTTATTATATTTCATAGGGTTATGGAATTTTTTCGACCTTTAAATACAGTAAGGAAGGAAATTGTGAAGGTCCAGACGTGTTTAAAAAATAAATTTTTAGTGTCGTTTTATAACAATAGGAAGATCTGGTAGCACATCGGCGCGAGCGGCAGTGCATGCGTCGCGCGTGCGAAGTTTGCGGGCAGCTGGTGCGCAGTATAGCGCAACACATGCGTCACAATCACGCGGTTTCGCACAAGTGTCCGACCTGTGGCAAGGAGTTTCCCATGATCGCGAGACTCAAGAATCACATGTGAGATAACTATTATATATTAGTTTTGTCTGGTGGGAGGCTTTGGCCGTGGCTAGTTACCACCCTACCGACAGAGACGTGTCGCCAAGCTATTTAGCGATCCGGTACGATGTCGCGTAGATACCAATTAGGAGTGTGGGTTTACCATACCCCTAACAGGTGAGCCCGCTACCATCTTAGACTGCATCATCACTTACCATCAGGTGGGATTGCCGTCATGGGATTACTTGTAGTGGATAAAAAAAAAATAGTTTTAAATATATTACGGTGTATTTCACGCGAAGCAGTGATAGCCTAGTGGTTAGGGCGTCAGCCTCCTAACCAGAGGTCGGCGGTTCGAATCCGGGCACGCACCTCTAACTTTTCGAAGTTATGTGCGTTTAAAAAAAAATATTAAAATATCACTTGCTTCAACAGTGAAGGAAAACATCGTGAGGAAACCTGCACGCCTGAGAGTTCTCCATAATGTTCTCAAAGGCGTGTGAAGTCTGCCAATCCGCACATGGCCATCGTGGTGGACTATGGCCAAACCCTTCTCATATTGAGAGGAGACCCGCGCTCTGTAGTGAGCCGGTAATGGGTTTTCATGATGATGATGATGATGATGATATTTCACGCGAAAGCCTGCTGGAACGCTAAATACTCTCACCCACGATATCAAACTTTATAATGCGACAGCAAAGGCCTATAGTAAAAAAAAACAAATAAAAACTTCACTAGTTTAAATAATTATTTCGTAATATCACTTTGTAAAGTAAAACTGTTATCTTTGCAAAATATCATGGTGCAAAGAAGTGATAACTTGCCTAATTTGGTAAGTGGTAAAATCAATGATTAACAGCTTCCTGTATTCCTATGCAAACATTTTACTTGATAGTTAGATACACTTATAAAATTTGTTGGCAGCAATATATTTTTTTTTTTTACTGTGTGTAATAATTTGCTGATCTAGAAAATACGAATTGAAAAGGATTCTGAACTATTCTATATTTAGCTTATTTGTTTGCAGTTTAGCTCTAAACTTATTTTTTAAATATTTAGTTTAAATAGTATTGAAATTGTGAACCCTTACATAAACCTGTTTTTTTTTGTATGGAGGATGCGTTTTGCTATAAAGTAACTATGCACTATGGAATTTTTACAATGTTGTTATATAATGGCTTAAAGATATTAAATATATTCTTTAAACTCTCTAGCATAAATGGCACTTCGTTCTTCGTGAAGTCATCCCAGGAGCTCTACAATGAGCCAACAGTTCTCTACCATACGGGAACAGGACAATGTGTCCTGTTCCAGGTAAAGAGTCTAAAAATGCACCACACTTCTAACTCTATAATGAATGGTCTTATAAATATGAATAGATTTATTTAATAATAAATTATTATAAATTATTTAATTATAAGACCATTCATTATAGATATTCTTAGCCATTAATATTAATAATGGCTAAGAATACTTTAACCTAATTTTTATTAATATTTCTACCCAGGCTTGTGCATACAAACACATTCAACTTCTTCTGCGACCTGTGCCCTTACAAGTGCAAGCACAAATACTATCTAGTGATGCACATGAGGACTCACACAGGTGAGAAGCCGTACAAGTGTGCCGAATGTCCCGCTACATTTGTAAACGCTTCCAATCTCAACAAACACAAACTCACCCACCAGGAGAAGCAGTTCAAGGTTATTAAGAATCTTCTATCTATTCCTTGTCAAGTATTGTTTTAAGTCAACTTTATAGCTGTTATTGTCAAACCAATGAAGAATGTCTATCGTCTTTTTCTATTATTTTATGATATTATATTATTTAGAATCACAATTAGATTAACTTTAATAAATATATTATTAATTTGGGAACTTTGCTAGGAAAAATACGATTTAGGCGCTGGGCAAATGTAGACGACATTTGTGCCGTTACCATGAAAAGAAACTTCGTTTTACATTTTTTTTACATAAAACGATAATTAAATTATTATTTTGACCATATATTATTTATAATTTGGAATTAACGAATAAAACTTTAAAAAATCCGTATTTTTGATCCGGGGTTAATTCGAGACGAGTGGTTCGGTAAAATAGCGGTTCCCTGTAACCTCAACTGCATTACATCTTTTGATGTTTAGTAAATTTTGTCCGCTATTTTACACTATATACCCTGACCCACTGCGTCGCATCACCCAGCCTCGCTGTGACTTCTTTTCCTCGACTCATTGGGTTGTTGGGTGATGATTAATTAACTAACGAATCTTCCTCAAGAATTGAAGTGTCAAACGTGTCTCCTCTTGCCCAGTACCTTATTTTTTATTGAGTGAAATCTTCCTCAAGAACTGAACAGTATCAAAAGTGTCTATGAATATATGTGAATAGGAACTGAATTAATTTTTTACAGTTAATATATAGTATGTATATATTTGCAGTGTATGCTATGTGAAAAGGCGTTCCGTAGTGGTACGGCTTTGTGGGAGCACCACGACGCCAAGCACATGAACATAAAACACACTTGCACTTTTTGTGGACGAGACTTTTGCTACAAGTAAATATTTTTAATTATTAAAAAAATATTTATAGATAATATACATAAACATTTTATTGAGCAATTAAAATATCACTCACTTTAACGGTGAAGGAAAACATCGTGAGGAAACCTGCTCGCCTGAGAGTTTATAATGTTCTCAAAGGCGTGTGAAATCTGTCAATCCGCACATAGGCAAGCCGGAATGGGTTAATCATGATGATGATAATGTAAACATAAACTAAAATTTCTAGAACAATAGTATACCTATATATTTTTTAGATGTCACTTTTGCGGCATTGCAGACCAAACGGCAGACTGTGTTCTTAACATCATTGCAACCACGGATTGCTTCCACGGATTTCCTACATAGCGTCCATATTACAGTTTTAATGAATCATAAGTTTATATCGTATCATAATAATATTGCGTGCTGGATTTCGAGGATTTGGAATGAGATACCTGATTACTCCTGATGATCTGATGTGACGAATCATCTTCCCTACATCAAATGAAGGGTCGTACTCGACTTAGTCACTTGTTTCACCAATAAGCTGTGTGCAGTCTGCCAATCCGCACATGGCCAGCGTGGTGGACTATAGCCGAACACTTCTCATATTGAGAGGAGACCCGTGCTCTGTAGTGATCTGGCGATGGGTTGATCATGATGATGATGATGATGATGACTTGTTTTATTGCTTTCGTCTCTGTGACGAAAGTCGATATTTATACTTCCTATCTCAGATTTTTTTAGACTCGGAATCATTACGAAAAGGAAACTTCCAATATTGTTTAGATTTGAATTTTTTCTAAGAATTAATTTGTTTATATCTAAGACGTTTAACGCGGGCTTATACCTACAGTTTAGTTACCTATGTAGTTCTTTAGACGAGCGATTATGTATTTTAAAATCGTTTGTAATAAGGTTCTTTGCAACTAAATTATCGTCATTCGATTTGATATTTTAGCGACTTTTGGAATTTAATCTTATTGGGAGAATTATAGATATATCATCATAGCAAGAAGATATATAGTTTGTTGTCTATAATAATATAAATATGTTATTTGAGTATGCACAATAGAAGTGTTTACCTCTTGGTAATATCTTTCTGGCAGAGCTTCTTTCCAAAGCTCGCCAAACAGCCCGGTTACGCTGTGGCAACCAATAGGGTTTGTACAGCTAATAGACACTCCGAAAAAAAAAAAAAATCTTGGTAATAATAAATTTGTATTGTATCAGATCCGATCTAAGGAAGCACGAGATCCGTAGTCACAATCGCATCAAACGCGACTACATAGGCGGGGAGCCCACGTACAAACAAGTGGAGCGGCTGCAGAAGATTCAGGAAGACAACGACGCGATGGAGAAGTGGCGACAGCAACAGATTGTGGTGACGCAACCACAGCAGACCTACATAGAGCACACAAAGGAGTTTATACAAACGACGCATTCGATGTACGTCTCCGATATGACGGGCATCATGCAACAACCTGTTCTTGGTGAGTGGTTCATCATAAAAATTTTATTTATGCTTGATTCCGTAAAGCCAAATTGTCACTCCGGCGTCCAACCTGCGTCCTTAGCTGTTCAGGCTCAAGTCCTGCGGTGGACCGATCACGAGACTTATCAAATGGACTCGTCTTAATGCAGTTTATAAATAATTAATCATCTTCGAGAGCATCCGGACATGTAGAATAAAAAACAAAGCCAAAGTTTGCAAGTGTGTCTGAACTGAAAAGCTCCGCTCTAACTACATATAAGTATTTTTTTTATTTATAATGTAATCCTTCCTTTTCGATAAATTGTTCGCACCTTAATACTGTTGGAGCTTTGTAATCAAGATTTCCTTCAAAGGCCTCCTTAATTTTGTCTACACCGTGTTTTTGACGACTTCCGTGTCGCAGCGCGCGCGCTGTCGCATTATAAAGTTGGAGGTCCTGGGTTCGATTCCCGGCTCGAGTATGGTCTGGTGGGAGGCCGTGGCTAGTTACCGCCCTACCGACAAAGACGTGTCGCCAAGCGATTTAGCGTTCCGGCAGCATGTCGTGTAGAAACCAATTAGAAGTATGCATAACCCATACTCTTAACAGGTTAGCCCGCTACCATCTTAGACCGCATCATCACTTACCCATCAGGTGAGCTTGCCGTCAAGAGCTAACTTATGGTGTATAAAAAAAAACACCGAAAAATCTCCGTAATCATCACTATAAATCATAAAAGAAAAATCTCTACGTCAGTCTATATAATATGCAGTAAGTTCAATATTCTTAAGTCTCAAGTCTTTTTATACTTAACAAATTATCGCCGCAGATTTTCATTCATTCCGCGTCATATATGCGCAATATTCTAATAATATTTTATATGAACGTACGAATTTGCCTATAAACTGTTATAGTTCCAGTAATATGTATGCAAATGCTTATGTAAATCGCGGTATCTTCGCCAAAGGGCTTGCTTTGGTAATCTGCATTATAAGAGAATATTTGCGGATTTGCTTTTCGCATGCAAAGCGAATTTTTGTTTTATAAAACAATGGGTGTAAAAACTGTATTTTCTTGTTTACATACATTCTGTTATAAACAATACTCATTCATATTGTTATTGTTTTTGACGACCTCCGTGGCGCAGCGCGCGCTCTTTCAAATTATAAAGTTGGAGGTCCTGGGTTCGATTCCCGGCTCGAGTCTGGTCTGGTGGGAGGCTTCGGCCGTGACTAGTTACCACCCTACCGACAAAGACGTGTCGCCAAGCGATTTAGCGTTCCGGCACGATGTCGCGTAGAAACCGATAGGAGTATGGGTTTACCATACCCCTCACAGGTTAGCCTGCTACCATCTTAGACTGCATCATCACTTACCATCAGGTGAGATTGCCGTCAAGGGCTAACTTGTAGTATATAAAAAAAAAATATATATACAAAACTTGCATATAAATTATTTTGTTTCAACTACATTTTCTTTTTTCAGCTCATCCACAAACAGTCCAGCTAACATTGTAAGTTAATATTTAATAATTAATTAATTATTTATGTTTATATTTTATTAATATAATACCGTATTTTTAATAATTAATTAATTATTAATATTTTATTAATATACCGTATTTTTATTTGCATTATTTTGATGGCTTAAAGAAAATATATTTATCAATTTATTTTATTCTATAGAAATATTCTTTTCTATAAAGGTTATAAATAATAAATTTATTTCAGACCAGATTTGGGATTGAAGGATGAAGTGAAGATATACGAAACTCAACAGGGAATGGCGTATTTTTAATAATACATACAAAAAATTTAACTTAATTTTATATGCAATGAGTATGTTACGGTTATAAGCCTTACGCCTTTTAACCGGTTACAACGCGTGTTGTTTATATGTAAATGTTTTAACGATTATTTCGAATGTTCGAGTAAACGTAAACCGGTTTACCGAAACACGTTACGCTACTTTTATTTATTTGATGGAAACGGACTAACCTGTTAGGAGTATGGTATTACCATACCGCTTCTTGATGACCTCCGTGGCCCAGCGCGTGCTCTGTTGAATTTTAAAGTTGGAGGGTCTGGATTCGATTCCCGGCTCGAGTCTGGTCTGGTGGAAGGCTTCGGCCGTGGCTAGTTACCACCCTACCGACAAAGTCGTGTCGCCAAGCGATTTAGCGTTCCGGCAGGATGTCGCGTAGAAACCAATTAGGAGTGTGGGTTTACCATGACCTTAACAGGTTAACCCGCTACCATCTATTGCATACTCACTTACCATCAGGTGAGATTGGCGTCAAGGGCTTACTTGTAGTGTAAATAAAAAGAATATATAAGTATCAGTGTAAATAACATGAAAATTGTATTTCTGTGTGATGCACGAACTGTCATACAGATAGACCAAAATTTAAAGAGACAAATGTTTTTGGTCCTATATCGATATTAGCTTCGCGAATCAAAATTTTGAAAATATATTCAATGTTCAGGAATCGTCCAGTAATAGCTTTATTATAAGTATATATTACGTATTATTGGTACGCATTGATTAACATTTTTTTAACGAAGTATGCTACAGTACACTATTTAGGTAATACCAAACTATGGAAGCTGTGATAGCCTAGTGGTTAGAGCGTCTGCCTCCTAATCAGAGGTCGGGGGTTCGAACCCGGGCACGCACCTCTAACTTTTCATTGTTATGTGCGTTTTTAAATAATTAAAATATAACTTGCTTCAACGGTGAAGGAAAACATCCTGAGGAAACCTGCACGCCTTAGAGTTCTCCATAATGTTCTCAAAGGCTTCGTGGTGGACTATGGCCAAACCCATCTCATATTGAGAGGAGACCCGTGCTCTGTAGTGAGCCGGCAATGGTTGATGATGAAAACTATGGTTTATCTATTAACCTGACCAAAATTTATGCAATTATGATCAATTTAGTAATCATGATTTTTTTGTATGTACTCTCATTTTATATAAATCAATAGGTAATAATATAATAAGCTGCATATTTTATATTTTCAAGACTAGTGTTCTTTTGCCATAAATATGTGATTTATGTGTAGGTATAGGTAAAACAGATTTTACAGAAAGTAAAGAATGACAAAAACTGTTTTGATTTTGTAACTTTTATTTTTAGTTTAAAATTTGTAAAGTATGATTAGTTTAACAGCTGGTCCTATTATATTATATTAAATTTGTAGATCATAATAATGTTATATTTTGTAGAATAGTTTTATAAGTAATTTTATTAAATATAAACAAAATATACTTAATCATGTACAAGTATTACTACAGCATTATTTAGTAAAATACATATATAATAAAGGATTTTATCAGGACGACATTGTTTTTATATACTTCCCTAACAGTGAAAATTCGATGCTAAATCGTAAAAGCGTTTTTCTTAAAAATGGCTAAATTTGTGATCTTTGTCGAAACTTTAAGTAGATCTTTTAAGGACGTCATAATAATCAAGAATGTCTACTTCCTCAAAAAAGTAATTAGTTGTTCTAAAGAAGAATTCATTACTATGAAATGTAACAAAGTTTTTCAAAAGTTCCGTCAGATCTATGTTTAGAACATGCTAAGTCTACTTTACTCTGTATTATAGCTAAGCTTAGCCTTTTTTTGTTAGGTTAGCTTTCAACGAAAGTAAATGCTACTGTCTATGCAAGAGATAGATTTGCTTAAAACACGTGCTATGCATTTAGCTTAGCGATGACTGTTTATCTTACCATAAAGAAAGAATAGTATAGTCTCAGGTCACATTTAGAAACGTATTGAAAGTTAATTTACAAATTGTACTATAAAAAGCAAATGTTTGTTTATTGGTTATCAATTAACACTGAAATAACGTAAAAGTTAATATCAATTTGTATGGAATAGAAATAGCGCCATCTCTTACATAATAATGGATAGTCTTTATAGGCATTGGAACGTATAATTTAGGAGATACTGAGATATTTTTGCTAACCTTTTGTGACTTATGAGGTTCATATTATGGTAAGGATCATTAGGGAACGCAGATTAAACCACACATGGATCACACATGGATTTTTGTTGTCTGATATATAAAGTGTAGGTAACGACTTAATCTACCAGGAGATAATAAATACGCACCGAGGCTGTCACGGAACTGTAGTCTATCGCTATTGAACCCTTATATAAAGCTTAACCACACAACGTCTTATAAAAATTTGCGATAATTCACGTATAATTTCATATTCAGTAAATTAAATGTGAATTATATAAAAAAAACTAAATATTGCATATATTATTGTAATAATCGACAAATTAGTCGAGAGAGTGAAAATAAATAATGATGATAATAATTAAATTTAAAAAGTTGCCGTTCGATGGTGCCCGTTTAAAAAATAAATTCACATACTATGGTAAAATGTGAAGTTGTTTATCATTAGAGAAAGGAATTACCTTAATCCGCAGCACAAACATCAGGATGGTCGGAAGGGTTTCCGTTTTTCCCATCCCGTATTCAGATCAATAGAGAATTCTTTTAGCGCGCTTCACTCTAGGCTGTATCATCACTCACCATTAGGTGTGATTGCAGTCGAGCGCTAGTCCATTGTTAAGAAAATGATATAAATCTCTGAATAGGGCCATCCTTGATTCTTACAACAAGTAATCCGGTTATTTTATTGATAGGGTTCGTTTCAGTTCGTCCGTGAGTTGTACCTACCCATAATACGCCGAGTACGTACTGGAGAGGATAACGAAATCCATTTTCGCTGAGAAATTTACGAGTGCGAGTTCATTCCCTTGAGATTTTCCACTGGCAATAGTAAAGGATTTTTATTAAAATAAAATTCTTGTCCTTATTTTTTTCTTACTTCTATATGTTGGTAGATGTATAAGTCTATACCTCTATATGTCTTATTACTAAATGGAAGATAAAAAGTGATAAAGTTATATGTGTTAAGGAACACACTTCTTCAGTATATATTATTCAAATCCGGTATCTTAAGAAAACAGTCAATTGAGATTCTTATAATTAAAATAGTCAAAAGTAAACCTAAGTAAAAGTAAATTAATCATTTAAGTCAAATACTTCAATTATATATTCTCATTTAATGATTAAGATATTCTATGTATGTAAATTAAAAATCATGACATATGAATCATCCTTTATATTACGTGCTAAATTATTTCAATTCAATATAATAGAAGAATAAAAAATGGCGAAAATTAAAATTTTCTACACTTGTTAAGAACAATGTTTAATTTTAAAATAATACTGGAATAGACAAAGTTACTCTCGTTGACATTTTGGCTATTTTGAGCAAGATCAAAGGTTCACCTGATAACATTAACTGGCTCGGTTCACGACTAAAGATTTGCATGTGACATTAATTTTACGATGAAAAAATATAATATGGTAAGAGGATCTTTATAAGTGTCTCCCAACTCCAGAGATCCAAGCGAAGTGATTTAATGACTGCCTTCTCACGCAAAAACAACTGAACAAACATCGATAAAATTTAGTCCATTTTGACTAGATGAATAAAAATAACTAAGAAACTTAAAACGCAGATAATCCTACTAATATTATAAACGCGAAAGTTTGTAATTATGGATGGATGTTTATTACACTTAAAACTACTAAAAACTAGTAAAAACTTCTATATGGATTTTAATGAAACTTAACAGTAATATAGCTTATACATAAGAATAACACATAGGCTATTTTTTATAAAAATATTGTGTGAATTGTCCAAAATATAACATCATCATCATGATTAACCCATTACAGGCTCACTACAGAGCACGGGTCTCCTCTCAATATGAGAAGGATTTGGCCATAGTCCACCACGCTGGCCATGTGCGGATTGGCAGACTTCACACGCCTTTGAGAACATTATGGAGAACTCTCAGGCATGCAGGTTTCCTCACGATGTTTTTCCTGCACCGTCGAAGCAAGTGATATTTTAATTGCTTAAAATATCACTTGCTTCGACGGTGAAGGAAAAATATAACGATAAGTGTCAAATAAGTAGGAAAAAATCAACTATCTGCGTGATTATTTTAATGTCATGATGTTAGTTTTTTTCTCGGCCACGCTAATATAGACTACTCGAAATACTAATCCTGCGCACACGCAGTCGCGGGCACCAGCTTGTTAAATAATAAAGATAAAATAAGTTTCCCACTGCCGTTGCATTACCAGGATCATCTTAACTCAATTAGTAAACTAAAGTCTTCATCATGATCAAGCCACTATCGGCTCACTACAGAGCACGGGTCTCCTCTCAATATGGGAAGGGTTTGGCCATAGTCCACGACGCTGGCCATGTGCGGATTGGCAGACTTTGCCTTCCTTGCCTGCCTTGCAGGTTTTACCTTCACCGTTGAAGCGAGTGATATTTTAATTGCTTAAAAACGCACATAACTCCGAAAAGTTAGATCCGTGCCCGGGTTCGAACCCCCGACCTCTGATTAGGAAGCGGACGTCCTAACCACTAGGCTATCACAGTTTAATTCTTAACAAATTTTAAATACCATTTGCAATTACCTAAATTAAAAAAAAAATTTTTGACTGATGATCACTATGACCTTGCGTATAGATTTTTTTTTTATATTTAAAAAAGACATTTTTGATTAGATCTTCAAGAAGAACGTGATTTCTATATTATAAAATCTACGTTATATTTCAAGAGACACATAGCATGTCTGATAACGAAATTACGCTCAGCGAAAATGGCGGCAGTCTCGTGGGAAATGTATCCAGCATACAGCTGCCGCGATTGCGAATTGTGTCCTTGGGCTGACTTGGCTCATTACTCAGTCGATCTTTCATGTTTGACAAGTACCTAAAGGCTGCGGCCGTATGATTGTTAATAAGACTAGCTTACATAAGATTAAGATACCTCATTACTTGTCTTTGATATCAGTACAGTCAAAGATGGTAGGCGTACTAACCTATTATATATGGTACTCGTATAATAAAAGTATAACCCTACTCTTAATTGGTTTGTACGCGACATCGTGCCTGCACGCTAAATCGCTTGGCGGCACATCTTTGCTGGTTACTAGGTAACTGCTGTTTTTTCTCTTTGTATGGCTTTACACAGATTAGCCATTGTGAAGTTTATAGCAATGGAGACTTCGCACTCGGCCGACGCGGCTCCCTCAAACAACCAACACCAATCCTTTTCAAAATTAGCCAACAAACATGAATTCCCCGCCTTTCTCCACTAGGTAGCTAGTCACCTTTCGATCAAAGTCTGGTCTGGTTACCAGACCACAGAAAATTAAGTAATGATAATTTTATAGATTGTTCCTGCCTCATTTATAAGACCATAGAGTTCAACAATGCGCCACTGAGTTCGTCAATTAATAATGTTAAAATTGAATAAATTATTTTAACATTACGTACATACAGTTTTATATTGCCATAAAGACATATCAACAAAGACGTGTCGCCAAGTGATTCAGCGTTCCGGTACGATGTGGCGTAGAAACCATCTTAGACTGCATCATCACTTACTTTCAGGTGAGATTGCCGTCAAGGGTTAACTTGTAGTGAATTAAAAAAAGAACGAACATGACTATAAAATACATACTAATATACTCGTAATAACTGCAAAAGTGTACCTATGCAACGAACAAAATCTAGACGAATTAGGCACTTTTTAAACTAACGTCCTGTATATATATTACATGAAATATCCCGGAAAATCATCTGGAAGCTATCCCAACGGGATTGGAAATTCTTTGCTAGCTTTGCACGGCACAAGATGGACTATAAATTTTTAATTTTGATGTTGGAACTGAGGCCGAGGTGGAGATCTTATAGCGCACTATGACTTTTCTCAGCCTAATTTAGAGTTAAAACGAGAAATACAAATACATATACTTAAGAACCTTTGTAGGTCAAAGGTTAAAATTGCTATGTATTTTAACGATTTCTTAAGTCAAAGGTACGGCCAATTGTGCTTAGCAAATTTCAGCCTTAAGGCTATTAAGGGTATCTTGCCGGATTTATGTAGGAATATGCCTTCCAAACAGGTAGTAGAATCAATAAAATAAAAAATTACGTTTCAACTTGAAACATTGTTTCAATTTCGAATTGTACTGGAACATCCATGAAATACCATTGGAAATTTTCTCTTTTTATATGCGATATATTTTAACCCGGAAAAACCAAAAATCGAAACCGTAACAAACGCGGACAAAAGACATATACAGAAAGCAATAGAAGAGATAATTAATGTTTTAACGCAAATTATTTCGTATAACGTATAAATCTGATACTTTTTCATTCGGATACAAACGACTTAGAGAGAATGGAAAATGGAATGGAAAAAATGTTAAGACAAATAATATGGCCATCTAACAAAAGACTTCGTTCCATACTCGTATTATTCGAGGGCTGAATGTAGTTGAGATGAAAACAATCGTTTAACCTTTTGATTTCTCAACTATCGGCCTACCCACAATGCCAGTTCAATGAGTTTAACTTACAAAAACTTATTATTTTACTATCTTTTCCAAAAGTTTTTTTTTTTTTTATTTATTCAAAGCGCCACCAACAGATTTATATGCCAAAAAATAAACATTTTAAAAACCTTAAGTGCTAGGATATACATATAAATAAATTTAGAGGTAACTACAGCATGCCCAATAACTTAAGTCGACGCTAATATGTCGCTAATAATATCGTATGCAAAAATTTTCGATTAAGAAAGACCAAATAACAGAAAAAGAAACTTATAACAATTGAATAGAAAAGTAACCTTGTTTTTATAATATAGAATAAGGAATATATACAGGTATATACGCACTATGCAAGATCTAACTAGGTTAGTGTTTTTATTATTTTATTTTTGAAATTGTGTAGTTTGTCATGAAAAATATCAATAAAGTTGTGACAACAATTAAACAAATTGGACTTGTTAAGAAACTAAAGGTCAATACTTTGAAACTTCTTGACAGACGAATCTTCCTAGGTAGGTTCCTTCGTTCCTAGGAGGAAAATAATTCAATCAAAAGACGCGCGATTTAGCGTTCCGGCACGATCTCGCGTAGAAACCAATTAGGAGTGTGGGTCCCATACTCTTAACAGGTTAGCCCGCTACCATCCTAGATTGTGTCATCACTTACTACCAGGTGAGATAGCCGTCAAGGATTAACTTGTAGTGTATAAAAAAAAAGGTTTAATTCGTGAGTCAAACCTAAATCTTCGTCCATACTTATTACTAGTGCAACGAGGCAGTTGTTAGCAGAATTATATATCTTGATGTATATATGTGTGAAGTCAGACTCTAGTTAACGAATTTATTATTTATAATATAATGGAATTAATCTTTGCTATCGTAATTAACAGAGTCATTAACTATTGACGAAACCTACTTAATTTTCAAATGAATAATTAATAGGCAGTAAATGAGTTATATTTGGGTCAATGATTTTTTCAGCCTATTGAGATCTGTAGCACCCTTTTTTACCTTCATAGTAAAATAGTTCTAAGTCTCGTGCGAGAAGCCCAAGACATTTATCATTGAGGTTTGTAAAAACAATACTTCGTACTATAATCCCATTGTAAGAATGTGTCGTTTGTACAATGAGATTATCAGTAAAGACTCCAAAATTGATATATTTAACGGTCACTATAGGAAGTTTTGTTTGAGTGTGATGGAATTGATTTAGTATACAGTAGGTATTACACCTAACTTTGGATTTGTTTTTCTGTAATTGGTTGTATTAAGCTTTTGTCATGCTGTGCAGTCTGTTAGAATTACAATTAGATATAGAATATGTAACTAAGTTTAGATTTAATTATAAGAATTTTAATTTGTTAAGATTGCCAAATAAAAAAAAATAAAAAAATAAAGTGACCTATGTGATTTACCTTAAAGACCGACCCGCAATGGAATAGCGTGGCGGGTTAAAACTTTTAATCCTCTGCCATGAGAAAGGAGACCAGTACGATCACATTGACAGGATAGATATATGATGATGTATGTAATATGTTGATTAATAGAGAAGTTGTGTATCTTAAATATAAATATAATGATATAAATAGAATTCCGTAAATGAAGTGAATTTTTTCCTTTAAAAGATTTTCTCTATCTCTAATAGGTGTTTAAGCTTCACTGACTTCTGCCGAAATATCACTAAGGAAAAGTGAGGAAATAGGGGCTTTATCGAATGCCAAGCCCAGAAGATGGATAATGTAAAAATGTTTTTGTCATCGCTTTTATTTTTTGCCCATCTCTCATGGAAATCACGTTTCGAATTAAATATGATAAACTTTCTGTGATGTTTTTCTGTGAATATATTTTTTTAAAGATTTGCACAGAGTAAAATATTGTACAATTTTTGCCTGAAACAACTTGGGCTTTAAATCTTTGTATATTTTTTAATACCACCTTCAGCGAAATAAGAATATTCGTAAATTACGCCTCCTGCTTCGAGGCGTCTATAGGTATACTCATATTTTCTTATAATGCGCTTTGTCCATTGGTTATGTTAGTGCCTTCTACAGACTCCTTTTTTTTAAATTTGGTAACTTAAAAATATGAACTTAGCATTTCTCTGTTCTTCTATTGCAAGCTTATGACTATCGATTTAATTATGAGCCCCATTATTGTGATGACGATTTAGGTCTTTAGATTTATGTACCATGTTTTTTGAGAGATGCCAAGAATTGCTTTGTGTTGCCCTGGATACTGAATGATATTTACACTAAAAGCTTAGGAATCTTTTATCGCTGTCCCACACACGAGTTTAGTATTATAGCTTTAGATTATCTAGAAAGAAGCTCTTTAGAAAAATCAACTCTTATTGTTCGTTCGTATTGAAAATTACTTTGTAAGTAGCAAAAGCATTAAATATTAAAACAGAATTATCTCGACCAACAAAACAAAATAGGCTGTATAGGTCTCTTTGTCATGATTGAAATTATAAACTAGTTTTTCGTATCCCGATTGATATCTGTCTTCGTCTTCTTCAAATGAGAACATCACGTCACTGTCAAAATTCAAACGTAAATACCTTTTTTTGACCGTTGACCATCAAACGGATACGATGACCCGCTACGAGGTGTTGTACTTTGATGATCCTCTTTTTTTTTTTTATACACTACAAGTCAGCCCTTGACGGCTATCTCACCTGGTGGTAAGTGATTATGCTGTCTAGGATAGTAGCGGGCTAACCTGTTAGAAGTATGGTCAACCCACGCTCCTAGTTGGTTGCTACGCGACATCGTGCCGGAACGCTAAATCGCTTGGCGACACGTCTTTGTCGGTAGGGTGGTAACTAGCCACGGCCGAAGCCGACCAGACTCGAGCCGGGAATCGAACCCAGGACCTCCAACTTTTAAAATGCGACAGCGCACGCACTGCGCCACGGAGGTCGTCAAACAACTTCAAACTCTTCTAAGAATTATAGGGCGTTGTGATCATTACCATCATCATAGTACTATAGAAGTGCATCAGCTGAAGATTTGGGGATAGAGAGGGGAGATAGAAGAAGATTGTCATCTAATCCCGCCGCAAACGGACTTCAATCAATAACCGGCTTCATTCAAGGTACTGTTCTCACTACTCTCTTCACTCTTCGTCAATAATCCCACATGTCTATCTAGAATGTTCTTCAACGTCCTAGATATACATGTGTGACGTTATCGGCTGCGAGATCTCATTCTCGATGTAATGTGATCGCAATAAAGCGAAATGTTCCGTAAGCAAAGGATAATGTTTTTCCCATCTGATCTTATCCGTAAGTACATTGTTGGATGCACAATTCACGATCCATTAAGCTGTCATTTTGTGTACATCATTATTCACTGTCACTACATCCACCATTTATTGTATACTATATATAATATAACAAAATTACTTAAACTGTTTATTTGTTTTTGTGCTTGCATTAAGCAAATCAATTAGTCCTAATGGGACGAAAACATCTCGATCGTATGCAGTTTTATTTTTGTTTATCAACTACAAGTTAGCCTTTTACGGCAATCTCAAGCAAGCAAGTGATGATGCAATCTAAGATGGTAGCGAGCTAACCTGTTAGGGGTATGGTAAACCCATACTCCTAATTGGTTTCTACGCGACATCGTGCTGGAATGCTAAATCGCTTGGCGACACGTCTTTGTCGGCAGGGTGGTTACTAGCCACGGCCGAAGCATCCCACCAGACAGTTATCATCATTCTGTGCGAAATGATACAGCCCTCTCCTCATCAGAGAAGAAATAAGAGTTTAAAGACTCTCAAAATTGAAATTGGCTTATTGTTTTATATTATTCTATAAATAAGAAACGCTGGGATCTATAAAGCGGGCTTAGTGTTACCCAGAGGCTGTCAAAAATTAAGATAAGCATTGAAAAGAGACAAAAGTTATGTCTCGTCTGTCCGGCTCGTTTTAGGACAAACTTTATCTGTTATTTATTTTTGTTTTTTTTTCGTTTTGAAATCCAAATATTTTAAGAATACAAGTATTGGAAGAATATTGAAAGATTATCTATTTATCCTTATGTGAGCAAAGTCAAAGTACGCTATAGATAAATAGTACCGATATCATCCTTAGACCGGCACCGATGGCTTAAAACACCCAAATACAAAGGCGTAGACGATGCCAATTTCGTAACTTTGTTTTGGTACTGAGAATTCTTGATAGGAAAACCCAATACCTCATCTTTTTTTGTCTGATCCAGGAATCGAAATCATGCCTACAGTTAGATATTGACAGTTAATATTTTTATATTATTTCTTTTTATTTATATTATTTATAATATATATATATATATATATATATATATATATATATATATATATATATATATATATATTTAATATTTATAACTGTATTGTCACTCACTTGCTTCAACGGTGAAGGACAACATCGTGAGGAAACCTGCACGCCTGAGAGTTCTCCATAATGTTCTCAAAGGCGTATAAAGTCTGCCAATCCGCACACTTCTCATATTGAGAGGAGACCCGCGCTCTGTAGAGAGTCGAGAATGGATTGATCATGATGATGATATGACTGTATTGTATTATTTATGTAATCTCGTTTATGTATTAGTATTTAGTTATTCGTATCCAGGTTTTTGTTTATATATTACGCCACCTACTTTCTTCTTTTTTTACTTTTTCTTATCCTAAGGTTGCCTGGCAGAGATCGCTACTAGGCGATAAGGCCGTCTTTTGTATCCTGCTTCATCTTGTTTCTGTGTTTCTTATTATTTCTATTTTTACTTGTTTTGATGGACAAATTAAGAATAAATAAAAATAATGTTGGCCAAAACTTTGCGAGTGAATCCTTTATCTGTCTGTCAAAAAGTAGTTCTGTTAAAGAAAATAATAGGATGTTGATCGCTCCAAAATTTGGAATTCCGAATTCATTAATTCCTAATAGGCTTACTTTATAATCCCCGGAGTTAAGCTTGTATAAACTATCCGAAGATAAAATAAACATTACGTTTGCAGAGACGGACAACGGCTGGAGTTAAGTTATCCTAAATAAAGTAATACCTATGAAATGGATTAAATTAAAACGGCGTCTATAAGACTTGGAGGGTTAAGAACAGATTACACTGAAAATACTTTTCATCTCGATGAGAAATCTTTTCAATCTATATATATATAAAAGAATCTTCGACTTCGAAAAAGAAAGTCGTGTTAGTTACACTATTTATTACTAAAGAACGGCTGAACCGAATTGACTGAAAATCGGTGGGGAGGTAGCTTAGAACTAGGAGACGGTCATAGGTTACTTTTTATCCCGTTACATTTCCCGCGGGATTTATGAAGAAATGAATTTCGCGTCGACGAACTATAACTATAGCTTCAGCTTGCCATGGCAAACTTGTTCGAATTGGTGGCTTATTCCATAGGAGTTTTAAAAAACCTCTAATCTAAGCGGACGAAGTCACGGGCATCGACTAGTAAGAAATAAGAATTAAATGAGGTTCTTAATAAACATCATTTCATGTAACCAACAAAGATTTTGTGTGATATAATTAAGTTGTTTTTTTTTTCTCGTACTGTCTATTAGCTGTACAAACCCTATTGGTTGCCACAGCGTAACCGGGCTGTTTGGCGAGCTTTGGAAAGAAGCTCTGTCAGAAGAAATTTTGAGCCCTAGGGCTCGAAGAAACTAAGGGAACGACTGCCTAAGGGCGCCTCCTTTGAGGCCGAACCTCGGCTTAGGCGACGTTTGGGATAACGGGGGGTCGGACGGTGGACATAATTAAGTTGGTATCAGCATTGCGGTGCCTACACACGACCGTAACAAGCAAAAATAAACTTTACGATTATAGTTGCTGTATTTCATACGAACGAGATTGTCAAGCTATAACTATAAAATTGACTGCAAATTTGCTTTTTATTCATTCCGAATACGGATTCAGTTTTATTATTACATTTATTCGGTTATATCCTGGAGGGGTAGACTTATTCCGAGTTATACGTGTTTGAAGCTATTAAATTTTCCATGTTTTTAACCCTAATATGATATTCGCACACTGGCAATCGTATTATTGCAATCGAGTATATATAGCTCATTAAGCTAAGCAGATTTTATTTATTTATTTTTCTTTATTTAAAGCGCCAACAACAGAGTTATATGTAAAAAAATAAACATTTTTAAAACCTTAAGTGTTAGGATATACATATAAATCAATTTAGAGGTAACTACAGCATGCCTAATAACTAAAGTCGACGCTAATATGTCGATAATAATTTTTAGATTAACACACAGCAAATAACAAAAAACACGAAAAAGAACTTATTACAAAAGAACAGAAAAGTAACCTTGTGTTTATAATAACGAATACGGAATATATACAGGTATATACGCACTATGAAAAATCTAACTAGACTAGTGTTTTTATTATTTTATTTTTGAAATTGTGTAGTTTGTTTGTGTAGATCTTATCAAGGTACGAGTATATTTTTTTGTTCAAGTTGGTATAATTTTATTTTAAGCATTTAGTCTCAATACGAAGCACCTAACATCTGCACACCTCGATCATTTTCAAAAATCAGGAAGGTTGGTAAATCCTATTTCATTTCCTCCGAATACTCCGATTTCAAGCTACGTAACGTGCCCTGAATAGGTATTGCTACATTACTACTTGCTAAGTAAGTTTATCTTACATAGTTTAAATTGGTTATCTTGAAGGTACTTGTGTTTTCTGTGTTCTTAAGAACTGTAAATAAAACTGTAACAGTCAAGTTTGTTTTTAGAAAACATTAATAAAAATGCAAATGAAATCATTATAAAACTAGCAAATATTACTTTTTATTTCTCGTTTTTAATTTTTTTTTTAATACACTACAAGTTAGCTCTTGACGGCAATCTCACCTGATGGAAAGTGATGATGCAGTCTAATATGGTAGCGGGCTAACCTGTTAGGGGTATGGTAAACCGACACTCCTAATTGGTTTCTGCGCGACATCGTGCCGGAATGCTAAATCGCTTGGCGACACGTCTTTGTCGGTAGGGTGGTAACTAGCCACGGCCGAATCCTCCCACCAGACGAATTACATTACAGAATTAAAAGAAATGAAAAATAACGAGCATAGTTTTTCAAAATAACTGATAAATAATTAGCAATAATCATACATATAAATATAGATATATATATATATATATAGTTAAAAAAATAAGTTAGTCTGACTACTTTACTGGTACCTTTAGAAAACATTTTCACAGTCTTTTCAAATGTTCGTATTTAAACGGACGCTTTAGTCAGTTTTTGCGTTCTAAGTTGTAGAAATCTGTCGATTTCCACTGACGAGACTCGAACCCGTCCCGAAGAGGTTTAGGCGTAAGCGTTTATATCTGAAGCGTATGCGTGGCGAAAGCGGAGCGAAAGGCAAGAGAAAGAATGAAGTCGGAAAGAAAGAAATGAATGATATATTGCACGATGAAATATTCTGTATATTGAAATTAAATAAACTAGGTACAAATGATTTTAAGCAGAACAGCTAAGGTAAGCGCGGCGCGAGCAGTCAAGAAGCTGGTTCGAACAGGACTGGCGTTCGCAGCTCCGGCGCCCGCGCTCGTCCCGCAGCTGAAGGTCGTTGCGGTCGCTGTCCATACGAATATCACGCGCGCGCTGCGTGCAGGCGGCGCGTGTAAGCGCGCGGACACTTGCACCGACGCGAACAAAAGAATCGTATGATTTTGGTGTGTGGCCCAAGGCAAAGGAGGCCACACAAGTTGGCGGTCCAAGCAACTTCTTTTCTTCGCAGTAGTATCGCCACAGTTCCCCCCTGCCAGACCATGACTATGGTCGATAAAAATCAGGGAACCTCACACGACGTCCACTTCTGGTTGTTCTCTCTTTGCCCGTCGTTTCTGAAGTGGTGACGACGTCTGATGTAGGCGCCTCTGCACCGTTTTGTACTCTGGGCTCGTTGTGTACCTCTGGGCTTTTTACTTCTTCGCGCATCACAAAAGCTGGTTTGAGTCTGTCGACAGAAACATTAGTGTTCTTCCCTTTTACCTCTAACGTAAAGTACTTAGGTTGCCTTCGAAGAACCTTGTACGGCCCGGTGTAAGGTGCTTCCAGGGGCCTTCTAACGTCGTCACGGCGAAGGAAGACGTGTGAAGCGGAATGCAAGTCTCGAGGAATGTAGAAAGGGGAAGTCGTGTGCCACGATGTTGGCCTCGGAGTGAGAGTGGCCATGTGGACTCGGAGACGCGTGGCGTACTGTGTGACATCGGCTGCGGTGAACTGCTCTGTAGGAGATATAAACTGACCAGGTAGGTGCAAAGGTTCACCATACACCAACTCTGCAGGCGTAGTTTGGATGTCGTCTTTCCAGGAACTCCGCATGCCGAGTAGTACTAGAGGTAAGGCTTCTGTCCACTGTGATGTTGAGTGGCACATGATGGCAGCCTTGAGCTGCCGGTGCAAGCGCTCAACGATGCCATTAGCAGCTGGATGGTAGGCGGTGGTGCGAAAGTGGCGCGCACCAACTAGGGTAGTGAGGGCCTTGAAAAGGTGGCTCTCGAACTGGCGACCCTGGTCTGTAGTCACCCGCGAAGGACAGCCGAATCTAGCTATCCAGCCAGACACCAAGGCAGCAGCGCAGGCCTCGGCGGTGATTTCCTTAAGCGGGTACGCCTCAGGCCACCGAGTAAATCGGTCGATGACAGTGAGACAGTACCTGTAATCATAAGAAAGCGTTAAAGGTCCTACGATGTCGAGGTGAATATGGGAAAATCTGGATGATGGAATAGGGAACGAGGATAAAGGGGAAATGGTATGACGGGTAATTTTGCTTGCTTGACACTTCAAACAATGTCTAGCCCACTCTCTACAGTCTCTGCGGATCCCTGGCCACACAAAGTTTTGAGACACCAGTCGCACTGTAGCTGCACATCCAGGGTGGTGTATATTGTGCAAAGACTCGAAAACTTGTCTTCTTAACTGTGGTGTAACGTACGGGCGAGGTAATGGCGTTGAAGTGTCACAAAATATGGGTTTGTTACCATTCAGAGCGGTAACCTTCTCAAGTTTGAGCGACGAGCCGTTTTGAATAAGGTCTTGCAGTTCTGAGTCTTCGCTCTGAAATCTTGCAAGCTCCTCGAAATTGATGGCGGTTGACACTTCTTCTACCCGTGACAAGGCGTCAGCGACGATGTTTTCTTGGCCAGGCAAGTATCTGATGTCTGTCGTAAACTGACTGATATAATCGAGATACCTGAACTGTCGGGGAGGTAGACTTTCCTTATTTGCTTTGAAGGCGAACATCAACGGTTTATGGTCTGTGAATATAGCAAAGATCCTGGTTTCTACCATATGGCGAAAGTACTTTACAGCTTCATATGCCGCTAGTAGTTCGCGTTCGTAGGGGCTATATTTCTTCTGAGAGGGGCTCAACTTATGCGAATAAAAGGCTAAAGGTTGCCAGTCGTTACCTTTTCGCTGCTGCAAGACGGCTCCTATGGCGACGTCAGATGCATCGGTCATTATAGCCAACTCAGCTGATGGATCTGGATGAGCCAATAGAGCTGCGTTGCACAATGAATGTTTGGTCTCTTCGAAAGATTTGAGTAGCTCTGGAGTCATGATCACAGGATGGTTACCTTTTATTTTGGGACCAGCGAGAACGGTATTTAAAGGGGCTTGAAGTTTGGCTGCTTGAGGTATGAACCGATGGTAGAAGTTTACCATGCCCAAAAATCTTCGCAAGTCCTTTACCGTTGTGGGGACCGGATATTCCTGGATGGCCTGGATTTTACTTTCTAAGGGCTTCGTACCCGCGGCTGACACTTGGTATCCTAAGAAAGTTACTTCGGAGCGTCCAATATTGCACTTAGCAGTGTTTACTACAATGCCGTATTCTTTCAGGCGCTGGAATAGTTGCCGTAAATGCTGTTTGTGCTGTTCAGGGGTTCGTGAGTACACTAAGATGTCATCTATGTAACCATAGCAAAAATCTAGTCCCAGCAATACCTCGTCAATGAACCTCTGAAAGGTTTGTGCAGCGTTTCGCAAACCGAAAGTCATATATTTGAACTCATATAGGCCAAATGGTGTTGTAATGGCGGTCTTTGCTATGTCGTCAGGGTTTATGGCTATTTGGTTATAAGCCTTTACAAGGTCTATTGTGGAGAACGTTGTACACCCTGCCAACTGATAAGAGAAATCATGAATGTGACGGATGGGGTACCGGTCTGGTATTGTTCTGGCGTTGAGTGCTCTATAGTCGCCGCACGGTCGCCATCCATCGTCTTTTTTCCTTACCAGGTGGAGGGGTGCTGACCAAGGACTTTCTGATCTTCTGGCTACCCCGCTCGCAAGCATGTCTTCAAACTCCTTTTTAGCTGCCATGTGACGCACGGGATCTAGACGTCGGGGTTTACATGACACTGGAGGACCAGGCGTCGTCCTTATGAAATGCATAGTGTTATGCTTACCCGGTAGATGAGTACCTGGCGGCCGTGTTATCTCCGGATACTCGCGCAGAATTTCGTGGTAGTCTGTCTCTCCTACCACGGTCTTCACGGATGCGATGTCGTCGGTAGACCTACAATGTACTTCAGCAACTGATAGTGACGTTACATTGTCTATCAAGCGCTGGTTCCTGCAGTCGACGAGTAAGTGGTAGAAACTGAGAAAGTCTACACCAATGATAGCACGTGACACATCAGCTATCGTGAACCTCCAGGTGTAGGTTCTGCGAAGACCTAGGTTAAGTTGCAGCTGTATCGGACCAAAAGTGTGAATGACTGTGTTGTTAGCAGCTACCAAATCAAACTTTGATTGTTTAACTGGCGTTTTAACTGCTGACCGAGGGAAAACACATAAGTCAGAGCCAGTATCCACCAGGAATTGAATTTTAGTCGCACGGTCGGTTACGAATAGACGGCCTGATGAAGAAGAAGGACAGTCGTTGGCCGCTACTTGCGACTGCCCGCTGCGTTTTCCGACTTATAAGTGCAGGGCTGCTTACACTTTTTGGCCTTATCACCGAACGTGTAGTGGTAGTAGCAATGCGGATGATCGGGAGGTGGTTGCTGACGTCTAGAGCTACCGGAGCGGTCATACCTTCTGTATTGTGAACGGGACCGTGAGCATGATCGTGAATGTCTTCTGTCCTGTTTATCGAGCTTCGATGTCATTAGCGCTACTTGCTTGGTCAGCTCGCTTACTTGTTTAGCCAGGTCGGAAGCGGGAACGCCGGTGGAAGCAACTTGCGGGGTCGACGGGGCTATCTCGTGCACCCTGTCCGCGATTTCGGCTAGTTGTTCAACCTGCAAATCCGCAATCTGTGAAGCAATGACAGTTTGAATATTCTGTGGTAAGCGACTTGTCCATATACTTTTGACAAAATCGGATGCTCCAGAAGGACCTGCTAAATTTTGTAGATGGCGGAGAAACTGAGATGGTCTCCTATCGCCGAGCTCCTCGTGAATTAAAAGTTGCTGTGTGCGTTTTTCCTGTGAGGCGGATAGACGGTTGATCAGCTCTGTCTTTAGTTTAAGGTACTTATTCGTCTCGGGAGGGTTAGTGATTATATCCTTAACTTGCAATGCATATTTAGTTTCTAGCTGTGTAGTGACAGTATAAAATTTACTAGTGTCGCTAGTTATCCTTGAAAGGACAAATTGGCCTTCTAATTGTGCGAACCAAAACGCGGGCTCTTCAGGACAAAATGGTGGGCACTGTACGGCAACCCTTGCAACTTCTCGGTGTGGCCCTACGTTTGTCTCCTTACATTCAGCATCACTAAAACACTCACCCTGAGACATCTTCTTTAAAATAAAAATATTAAAACGCTCACCGCTATTCACTTGTACCAACCGCTGATGCAGGCAAACAACTTTTCGTCTTCGTAACAACACCACTGTTCTGGTACCACGACTGCTTCTTGTTTCTTGGGTCTTCTTGGTCCGGATCACGTCGGGGTCACCAATGTAGAAATCTGTCGATTTCCACTGACGAGACTCGAACCCGTCCCGAAGAGGTTTAGGCGTAAGCGTTTATATCTGAAGCGTATGCGTGGCGAAAGCGGAGCGAAAGGCAAGAGAAAGAATGAAGTCGGAAAGAAAGAAATGAATGATATATTGCACGATGAAATATTCTGTATATTGAAATTAAATAAACTAGGTACAAATGATTTTAAGCAGAACAGCTAAGGTAAGCGCGGCGCGAGCAGTCAAGAAGCTGGTTCGAACAGGACTGGCGTTCGCAGCTCCGGCGCCCGCGCTCGTCCCGCAGCTGAAGGTCGTTGCGGTCGCTGTCCATACGAATATCACGCGCGCGCTGCGTGCAGGCGGCGCGTGTAAGCGCGCGGACACTTGCACCGACGCGAACAAAAGAATCGTATGATTTTGGTGTGTGGCCCAAGGCAAAGGAGGCCACACAAGTTGGCGGTCCAAGCAACTTCTTTTCTTCGCAGTAGTATCGCCACAAAGTCTATTATAGATTTTAATCATTTAGCGTAAACAAGATCTCTAGTGTACAAAAGGCCGACGGTTTCTAAAGTCGAGAGCTCTCAATGCCAGCGGAAGCTCCGCGTCAAAGATGCTTTATTGATACCTTAAAGATGGCTTTAGTATTTCTTTTCACAAACATTTATTTGGAAATGAAGATACTTACTCGTACCTAAAAGATGTTTTCTCAAATATAGACTGAGGGCAGATGGCCTACAAAATCCATTTTTTTCATGATTTCTATTATTTATAGTTTTAATTTATAGGTAGATACTAAATATCGCTTTGTGGGGGAAATTTGAGCGATTATGTCTTAAAGTTAGCATTCTGCATCTAAATTTCATCTCTTTTTAAAATTTTCAATTAATTTCTATAGTATTATATACATAACATATCTGTAGGTAAATATTATCTCCATCGTGGACGGGTTCAGACTTATGGTGAATTAGGAAATTCTAAGCTTCTTTCAGTATAACTGAAGTAATTGCACGCCTTTTTATATTTGAATTAAATAAGAAAACTTGACCTGACAAGTGCACGTTCGGCTAGACTCTGGCATTTGGTCTGGCAATAGAAATCCTTTATTATTTTATAAATGTTCACCAAGAATTGACTTTGACTTTAATCACTTTACCTTTGTCCGCGACGCGGAACTACAAAAGGTGTTTCGGCAATTTGTGCTCAGGAGGTTAGCTTATTGTGCACGCGGAAACCGGGTCCGTAGTTAGGCAACAATTCAGCCGACTATTATCGAAATTAGGCTACCGTATTAAAAGCCAAAGCTGTGATAGCTTAGTGGTTATTACGTCCGCCTCCTAATCAGAGGTTCGATCCCGGGCGTTACGCACCTATAACTTTTCGGAGTTATGTGCGTTTTTAAGCAATTAAAAGGTCACTTGCTACATCGGTGAAGGAAAACATCGTGAGGTAACCTCGATGCCTGAGAGTTATCCAAAATCTTCTCAAAAGCGTGTAAAGTCTACCAATCCGCACATGGGGCGGATGCCATCCAGAGTGGTGGACTATGGCCAAACCCTTCTCATATTGAGAGGAGACCTTTGCTCTGTAATGAGCCGGCAATGTTTTGATCATGATGATGATGATGATGATAAAGAGCCGTATTGCTGATTCGAATTTACTATTACGCAAAACAATAATAGTGTCTAATTAATATGTATACTTGTTTTTAGGGATGTTACAATTCGTTTCCTGTATTTTTATTTTTAGGTGCAAAGGTACAAATATTACCTATTGACACGTAATAAACGTCGGGGATGTTGCGTGACGTTTATTACGTGTATACATTAATTTAATAACACAATATATTGCCCCGGAAAGCGTCGGCACACCTAGCCTGTGTGATATTAATAAATCTTTTCATAAACATCAAAGCAGACGGAAATTATCACATATACGTGGATAGGTGTAATCTCCGCTATTGAAGAAAACATGTAAATTTCATAATAGTCGTAAAATAAGACGACCTCTTTGATTTGATGAACTCCGTGGCGCTGTGCGAGCGCTGTTGCATTATATAGTTGGAGGTCCTGGGTTCGATTCCCGGCTCGAGTCTGGTCTGGTGGGAGGCTTTGGCCGCGGCTAGTTACCACTCTACCGACAAAACGTGTCGCCAAGCGATTTAGCGTTCCGGCACGATGTCGTGTAGAAACCAATTAGGAGTATCGGTTTACTATATTAATTATACCTCTGACAGGTTAGCCCGCTACCATCTTAGACCGTATCATCATTTACCATCAGGTGAGATGCCGTCAAGGGCTAACTTGTGGTGGTCATTAAAAAAGAAACCTCTTGACACAAGTATAATTTTATTGATAAGAATCCTAAATCAATTGCAAATAAGATCAAATTGATTTTTTTTTATCGATTATATGACCCTAATTGGTTAGTTTAGATTTATTCTTTACCGAACTTTGCTTAGTTATATATTGGTATCTATTCTAAATTCCTTTCGAATAAACTTTATTTTCACTGAATCTGATTTCTTCCGGGCAAGCGCTAATTATCATTAGGAGGCATGTACCTAACCGTGGAATATCCATATTCATGACGAGGAAATTAAATATTACGCAGTTCGAAATAAATTTAATGAAAAGACAATTGGGGAAACTTTTCCCCACTCGTTTCAACCTTGCTTATATACACATAAATCTAAATTCCGTTACATTTAAGTCAAGTGACCTTAAAGTTGCTGAATATTTAGGTAGTGTGCAAGAATAGCGTAAGATTAGTCGAAACTTGCGCTAACACGTGAGAGTTTGCAGAATTTACACACTAAACTTACAAACAAGTCTGCAACTTTGGACGTTGAACTGAGAGGGGTGTGCCAACGACTTCTTAACGGTCGAATTTCACTTTATTTAGAACTTTAAGTGTACTAAGTGTAGTCCGTAAATTTTATCTTTACAATGGCAATGTGCCACAGAAAAAGAAAAGGAAAATCGTTGCGGATTTTTATCGGCGATGTTTATATACATATCGGTAGGTCACAACTCGTATCCATACTAAAAGCTCTTTTATATTTGAACCACACTACTTAAGGATATATTAACGAAGCTGTACATGTTATGTCATTATGTGAGATGGTGATAACGAAAAAAAGAAAAACCCCGGCTAAGTTTGTTGTGGGCTTCTTCTTAGACCGGGGCGCGTTTGGAACCCTCATAGCTTTAGTTTTAAGTATTAAGTATTATAGTTATCACCATGAAATAACTACCATGTAAATTATTGACGCGTCAAAAGTGCCTTTTTAAGGACTATTTGAATAAAGATTATTTTGAATTTGAATTTTATATAGCTAAGAGTACCTACTTACGTAACTACGCGTACCATTCGACGAATTTTTAATGTCATATCATATTAAGACTTTCTGAAGCTGTGATAGCCTAGTGGTTAGGGCGTCAGACTCCTAATCAGAGATCGGCGGTTCGAATCCGGGCACGCACCTCTAACTTTTCGGAGTTATGTGCGTTTTTAAACAATTAAAATATCACTTGCTTCAACGGTGAAGAAAAACATCGTGAGGAAACCTGCACGCCTGAGAGTTCTCCATAATGTTCTCAAAGGCGTGTGAAATCTTATTTATTTATTTATTTAAATATATAAATAAGTCTGCCAATCCGCATATGGCCAGCGTAGTGGACTATGGCCAAACCCTTCTCATATTAAGAGGAGACCCGTGCTCTGTATTGAGCCGGTAATGGGTTGATCATGATGATGATGATGATGATTGAGACTTCTCTAACAAATTATTTACTATTTTCACATAGAAATCAGTTTCGTTTTATTATTGAGTCTACGGTGAGATTTTTAATCAACCAAGTTTGAAATATATAATTATGATTTTCCTGATTAAATTTGTGATGTTTAGTCCTGCGGGAAAAGGTATACTAGACTAAGGGATTTATTAATAAAAGACGTTGGCTTGCTTCATTTTCATCATCATCATCATCAAGAACAACCCATTACCGGCTCACTACAGAGCACGGGTCTCCTCTCAATATGAGAAGGGTTTGGCCATAGTCCACCACGCTGGCCATGTGCGGATTGGCAGACTTCACACGCCTTTGAGAACGTTATGGAGAACTCTCAGGCGTACAGGTTTCCTCACGATGTTTGCCTTCACCGTTGAAGCAAGTGATATTTTATTGAAGTGAAAACTTCTTTAGCGGCGTTGAGCACTTTTTAATTATTTAAAAACGCACATAACTCCGAAAAGTTAGAGGTGCGTGCCCGGATTCGAACCGCCGACCCCTGATTAGGAGGCTGACGCCCTTACCACTAGGCTATCACCGCTTCATTTTAAAACTATAATATCCACACGACTGACATAGCTGACATTAGCCACCAGGCAAAATATATACAACCTACATACGTCACAGAATTAAAATGCAAAAGCTTGAATACAAGAAACAGCAAATAGACAGTAAACATAAATAAGATTAATTATTTGAACCAAGCTCCTTGAATAGGACTGTGTACATTGTGTGCGACAACTAATTGGCCGGACGGATCGATATTTTCTTGTTTACTTGGGAGAATTTACTCTTTGGCTACCTTTCTGCTTGTCGGGCGTAGATCCCAACAACTTCTGACATAGGAAAAATACGATTTGACTTGAAATTCACAAACATTCTCTTTCATACATCTACTGACATAAACAACTAACATTAATAACGATCCAAGTAAATATAAGATAAGATAAGATAAGATAAGATAAATACTCTTTATTGCACACAAATTTTAAAGAAACAACAACACAAAATACTTAACGCATAAGCAAAGGCGGTCTTATTGCTTCAGCAATCTCTTCCAGACAACCCTTGGGTAAGAATTAATTAAAATATGAGGGTAATGGCGCAATTTTCAAATAAATCATATATTTAGTAAAAAAAAAAAACTAAAAAACCATGCAACTAAAAAGCGCCACTTGGAATCTATTATTTATTATCATTTATTTATTATTAATATAAAAAGGAAATATAATTCATATTACAATAACGGCACCGAAAAAACCGAAGAGGTTTTTCCTCGGTGCTAATCCGCAACTTAACAGCTTAAAACTAGAGGAACTGAGTAAGCATATTAGGCATCTATCTAATCTATTAACAGATATTTGAGTATTAACTGTTAGCCACCTTCTGGCTGAAGCATCATTATATTCTAAGATGTTATATAATTACATTGTTAGATAGTTAAGCTAATATGCTTGTTAATATAAGGGCTATGTTCGGCATGTCCTAGTGAAAGTGGCATAAAAGGAATGACACAAAGCGTGCTGATTCCTATTTCACATTGTGCTTCAGAAATGCTCGACCTGTGTGAATATTTTACGTATAAATTCAGTTCTGAAATTCTGTAGAACGTTGCACGGTTGCTTTGAATTTGCGAATCTCGTTCCATCTAGTGAATTGCAACGGAATTGCAAAACAAATAAATGAAATATTTCATGGCTCGTTCATGTGGTCGCTACTAATACATAATAAATAGATTGCTCAAGGAAACTTGTTTGCATTCGCTGTTATCTCCGTTCGTAGACTTCAGAGACAAGCTATTAAAGTTTCAGGAAAATTGCTGCGGGGAGATTTATATATTCTTTACTTAGAGTAGACATAAAAAGTAGTGTATTTTAATCTGCCGTTTCTGTCGATTATTTTTTATACACTACAAGTTAGCCCTTGACGGCTATCTCACTTGGTCATGATGCAGTCTAAGATGGTAGCGGGCTAACCTGTTAGAGGTATGGTAAACCCTCACTCGTAATTGGTTTCTACGCGACATTGTGTCGGAACGCTAAACCGCTCGTCTTTGTCGGTAGGGTGGTAACTAGAAACGGCCGTAGCCTCCCACCAGAAAAGACTCCAACCGGAAATCAAACTCAGTACCTCCAATTTTATAATACGACAATGCACTCACTACGCCACGGAGGTCGTCGAGTTTAATAGAAACTGCCTTTTTATTAATACTATTATAAGTCATTAAACATTACAGTGAAAAACTTGTACGATATCGATTACATTTAAATCTATGAGAAACAAAATCTCTCTGTTTTCTCTGTTTGTCTCTGACCAGAGATAACTTTTAACTAACATGACGTAAACAAGTGTGGCGGCCAGAGCTTGACGATAATATCCGAACTACGGGCGGAACAGCACAACTTGCAAAGATGAGCCATAACGCGTTATCTTTACGATGCGATTTCTACGAGTCAGCTTCTACTGCAAGCCTTAAAGAACTTCATAACGATATATAAAATGACTGACAGTATCGCTCAGAAACCACTGGACGGATTCGGCTGAAATTTCTCATACAGATAATAGTTATTATAACTTAGGCGTCCATTAAAATAGGATTTTATAAAATTAATCGAAATCAAAATCATAGAATTAGCAAAAATCTGTGATTTAATAAATGAGGCATCGTTATTCTTATTTTGAACATTGAAACAAATGAAGACAAATGAAGAGACATCGTTCATCTCAAAGCACTCTTAAATTTTCCGGCCATTAACCAATCTAGGTTCTTGGCTTCCACAAGTCTTGCGTGTAACCTGATAGCTACTTCAAGATATCTTTGCGAATAAAGTGCACTTAGTTTGAAATCGTAGAAACTGTAACTAATGCAGTGAATAATCACATATTATCATCATCATGATCAACCCATTACCGGCTCACTACAGAGCACGGGTCTCCTCTCAATATGAGAAGGGTTTGGCCATAGTCCACCACGCTGGCCAAGTGCGGATTGGTAGACTTCACACGCCTTTTGAGAACATTATGGAGAACTCTTAGGCGTGCAGGTTTCCCCACGATGTTTTCCTTCACCGTTGAAGCAAGTGATATTTTAATTTTTTTGAAACGCACATAACTCCGAAAAGTTAGAGGTGCGTGCCCGAATTCGAACCGTCGAACTCTGATTAGGAGGCTGACGCCCTAACCTAACCACTGGGCTATCACCGCTTCGGTTTAAATGAATAGAGCTATTTTGATTTTTTTTTTTGGAATTTTAAAAGCGGTCTATAGTGAAGCGTAAGAGATCATTAGCCTTAATTTCGAAGAACAATAACTAGAGACCCTTTCTCAACGCGAATTTTAAGCTTAGCAACGATATTTAAATATTTCAAACTCAATTAAGGCAAGCGGCTCGCTGCCTGTGGCACAAGAGTGAACCGAAATGAACTCTGCTCCGCCGACTTCACTTTTGTTCAAATTTTAATTTCGTTCCCAACGTCTTGAGTTATGAAAAGGAATAAATGATTGTACTTGAGTCGGAAGAATGCAAAAATATTATGATTTCCTTCATGGAAGTTTGAAATTTGCTTATGTAATTAGGTTCTTGAGAAAAGGCCAGTTATACAGGCCGCCGCTTATGTTGATTATATTCATCGTGATCAACCCATTGCCGGCTCACTACAGAGCACAGGTCTCCTCTCAGTATGAGAAGGGTTTGGCCATAGTCCACCACGCTGGCCATGTGCGGATTGGCAGACTTCACACGCCTTTGAGAACGTTATGGAGAACTCTCAGGCATGTAGGTTTCCTCACGATGTTTTCCTTCACCGTTGAAGCAAGTGACATTTTAAGTGTTTAAGAACGCACATAACTCTGAAAAGTTAGAGGTGCGTGTCCGGGTTCGAACCCCCGACCTCTGATTAAGAGCTAGGCTATCACAGTTTCTACTAGGCTATGACAGCTTCTTTAGGGCTTGCTTTATTAGGGCTGAATTATTTGCGGTTTAAATCGAACGCAATTGACAACAGGTTATATTTTTATTTCATACCATCTTAAAAATAACAACGACAAAACATTACGTATAAACAATGAAATGAATGAATTTAGGTATGATGGGGTTGACCACCACCTAATCTTGCAAGGCAGCATCTTACAAAATAAATAGAAAACATTTTCATTTTTGTCAACCGCATATTGTTGTGCCATAGATATACGGAAAACACTGTCTCCTGTAACACAGTTTAAACTATAGCAGGAGACAGGGCTTCTTACTTATGAATTAATGTAAATTATGCTTTTGATAAATAAAGAAAATTATTATTATTTATCTGTTTAGAGTAGACCTCCATTAAAAGAAGTTCCTCTAAAGTTAGGCACCCATCCAGTTATAGACGACGCGTTACTACTCTTAAAGCAATCCTTTTATTTCGTGAGCAACCCATTACCGGCTCACTACAGAGCACGGGTCTCCTCTCAATGTGACAAGGGTTTGGCCATAGTCCACCACGCTGGCCATGAGCGGATTGGCAGACTTCACACGCCTTTGAGAACGTTATGGAGAACTCTCAGGCATGCAGGTTTCCTCACGATGTTTTCCTTCACCGGTGAAGCAAGTGATATTTTAATTTTATTTTTAAAAACGCACATAACTCCGAAAAGTTATAGGTGCGTGCCCGGATTCGAACCGCCAACCTCTAATTAGGAGGCTGACGCCCTAACCACTAGGCTATCACCGCTTCACCTTTTATTTACGATGCCGTAACTAGGTCACATAACTCTCAATTAGTCACCGCTTGCTCTTATGCACTAACTTGTTAGTATCGTTAAAGACCCAGTCGTAAATTGTAAAGACGGAATTTTTCAACTTCAATTTTCGAAAAGATGTATTTCGATCCAAGTGTATTGTAAAAACGTTCCATTGATATTTGAAGTACAATTGCTTACCTAAGTTAGTCCTAGAGAATAAACTTATTGTTTGTTTCTCTCAATATCTTGAGAACAATACGGCAGGCGAATCGTGAAATTTCTCTGAATTTCATATTACGTTGCCGGCAGAATTGAGAAGTTGCTTATAAAATTTAATGTTGGAATACATAAATACTAACTCCGGTGCATTTTATTTTCTACTTTAGGAATCAGTATTTGTTGTAGACGCATTATATTATTAAAATAATTTGTTTCGTCAAATAGCGTCGCTTTTATGAACTTTGCGTCTATAAAGATATTTAAGTGCCAAACCTAACCTAGAAAATGTGTACTAGATAGCTAAGCAAAACAATATTTACCAAATTCGCTCGTTTATATAATATATTACGGATTGTTTTGTCTGCAATTGAGAGAGAGATTTATTTTACTAAAGTTTTAAAACCGTTGGTATACGTTATAGTTGCTTAAGTTAAATTTAAAAGAAAATTAAACTCGCATGCAAAGACCCTATCTCTAAAGCTATTTTACCCAGATAACCTTTGCTGAGAGATAGATAGATAGGTATTTATTGTATACGGTTTACTACGGTATGATAAACCCACACTTCTAATTGGTTTCTTGAACACCTTGAAAATTAAAATAAAGGTTAGTTTTTCTTACATGCTTTTTTATTGATGCAAGATTTGCTTTATAAGTAACTATTTTCAGTATCAATATATATCATCATCATCATCCTTATTGGGTCTTGATGTGCCTAAGTACATTTTTAAAAGACACCACTTCCACGCGGATTTGTAAAGAATCACTTTTCTCCCTCCATTTTGTATGTATGAAGTGCATGCTAATGTCAGTATGGGTCTTAAAAGCGTTTTGTATTATTTCAATGAAATATAAAAATAGGCCGTATGTTTGGACCAAGGTAGTTTTGGTCTATACATACGGCCATATCCATAGTTTGGTCTGCTTAACACTGATAACGGATTAGCAAGCTAAAATGGCAGTGGGGTGGGTCATATCTGTAGCAGAACCGACGGGCCTTGGGGCAGACGTGTTCTGGAGTGGAGACCGCGTACCCGTAAGCGCAGCGTAGGACGACCTCCTGCTCGCTGGACGGACGACCTGAAAAGGATCGCTGTTGGCGGGTGGATGAGGAAGGCGGAGGACCGTGTGTGGTTACGCGCACTCGGAAAGGCCTATGTTCAGCAGTGGGCGTCTATAGGCTGATTGATTGATTAATTGATACCACTGATATTCGACGCATAATTTCCGTGGACAAATCATATCAAGAACCAAATATTTTCAAGGTTGCATCTCCAACTGTAACTTCACGACTGATTTACTCGAATGCTTTTAAATTTTTGTTCATACATACTGTGACCCTTTCACTAGGCGTTGTTTTTAACTCGTATGTACTCATTCCCAAGAGCGTCCAAGTTCGCCAAGTTTCTAGCGATAAGATCTGGATCATCGGCATATTCCAGAAGTTGGGAAGACTTGCAAAAGATCGTACCCGTTGATTGTGTCTCTGATACATTTTCTAGGGCTATGTTAAAAATTAAACACAATTGTGCTTTCTAATCTTTATCTGAGGCTTGTCTGAGGCTTGATAGGCGATAGGACGATAGGACTGCTTCATTACATACTGAGTGAACTCACAAGCATAGCAACGTTACTGTATTTTATACGCAGTAATATATAATCATGACATTGTTGCTATTAAGTTATGATTTGTATTGTCAGATTGGGGCAACCCTGTCTTGTGAGACAAATGCCTGAGTGAACTCACAAGGATAACAACGTTACTGTATTGTATACGTAGTAATAAATTATTATGACAATGTCATTGTTAAGGTATGATTTGCATTGTCAGATTGGGGCAACCCTGTCTTGTAAGATAAATGCCTGAGTGAACTCACAAGGCTAGCGACGTTGACTGTATTGGAAACGTAGTAATATATTATTATGACAATGTCATTGTTAAGGTATGATTTGCATAGTCAGATTAGACAATTCCATCTTGTAAGATAAATGCCTGAGTGAACTCACAAGGATAAGACCGTAACTGTATTGTATACGTTATATATCATGTCATCCAAGAACATTTACTTAATAGATTCTTGCATTTTTCAAGGATGTGACGAATCTAGTTTGGAGATAACTTTTAGACAGTTTAATGCCTTTTATAGTTGGAGCATAATATAAGTGCAGCCCTTATTTATGTGTAAAAACCTATCAAGGTAACTTAAAAGGAAAAAGATGATAATTTATGAGTGCGGGACTCGAGACCTGAGAGGGTACTGAGTAATCGTAATCCTCGTTAAAACAAAACAAGCTCGGAAATAACGATCCTATATTACCTTCGTGTGTGTTTTACAGCGACCGAGTTTTATTTCGTTCCTGTATATGTAAGAGTTATTTACACGCGCGTTTTTTTTTTCTTACAGCAGTATCGTATAATAATTCTGATATAATATTTTTGTTGCTGCAATGTGTTTGTTGTTCTGTGACACAGATACGTCATTAAAGAGCACTAATTCTACCATTTTACATATATTATTATATTTTAAACTGAAATGATGAAGGAACATGTAAGCTATGAAATTGAAATGATAAAGATTTGAGTAAAAATTTTTTTAAGAAAAGTTTTTGACTCAAACATCCTGTTATCCGGAGTGATCGAACATCGTACTGACCCTAAAAGATAGATAAGCTTTTTTTGATGCTGATGCGCGTAACCCTGAAAATATTTAAATAAGTAGGGAAGCGTAATCAGTACAGACCGCAGAGACCCGAACTTTTAATACAGAATAAATATGTAGTATTTACGCTATCTGTGTCTTTCATTTTATTACGTTGCAAGCATCGCGCTAAGGCTATATTTAGGAAGGAATAACTTATCAATAAAAAAATATATATATCACTTGCTTCAACGGTGAAGGAAAACATCGTGAGGAAACCTGCACGCCTGAGAGTTCGCCATAATGATCTCAAAGTCGTGTGAAGTCTGCCAATCCGCACATGGCCAGCGTGGTGGACTATGGCCAAATCCTTCTCATATTGAGAGGAGACCCGTGCTCTGTAGTGAGCCGGTATTGGGTTGATCATGATGATCATGATAAACTTATCAATGCTTCCGCTGAAGGTTATCACACACCTTAGGTAGCTGTTTGATTACGGTACCTAATGATAATGCAGCTTCGAATTTAGCGATTCATCAATGGAAGTTGCTTATAGTTTACAGCAGCGTCGATTCCGATAGATTTGTTTGTGACACACTTTTTCGTATTCTCACGAGTGCCAGAATCGTAAAAAGAAGGACCGATGTAAAAGTTTGGAAAAAAAATTCAATAAAATCACGTTTTGCTAAACTTTCAAATGTTAAACTGCGGCCATGATCCCAGTTTAAACTGAGTTTATTTTACAAGATTTTGTTAAGGTACAATGGTTTTTTTCCCCCGCTGGGAAATGCGTTTACGCATCCCCTCCGATGGGGTATGTGGGACTCGCCGGCGGCCAGACTGGCGACCAGAATACCCACTAAAACCCAGCGATGCTCCTACGCTTCGCCTGTTGGCTGGGTCACGGGAACACCCGCGAACTCGACCGCAACCCAAGAAGGTACAATGGTGAAATCTTGTCTAAGTTTGTTTTGACAGTCTGCTATGTCAATGGATTTATAAAAAAAATCTCTTTGTGTTAAATGTATTATTTTATTGCTTTTTCTTTTTTCTTATATAACAACAAACAAACACATACACCTACGCAATTTATGGGACCGCAAATGTTTGTACAATTCGCCGACTCTAATTTAGTATTGTTATCGTTGGTTCTGACGAACAAAATGACTTTTTGTTTTTGCATGAATACGTTTTTACTGGATGTTGATAACAACGTGCCAGTTGTTTTTATAAGTGATATTTATATTGTCGACTCAAAACGGCAGTTTTCAGTTCGCTGAGTAGGTAGTTATTTTGCTTATATAACCTACTCAGCGATACTCAACAGGTTATTTGTGGAAATCACGAAACATTGACAAGTAAATGAATATCACGGAACAATTCAATCTGATTATTTAATTTGTTTGCTATTTAAAATGTTACGATATTTTTTGTTTCTGTTATATTTGCTTTGTAAAGAATTTCTTTGTAATAAAGTTTATTTCTATGTCATTAATATAAATTAATGTAACATTTATTTGCATAAAGTTTTGATTAAATAAAATAAATGAAATAGGTAACATCGTTAATTTGTTAATGTCAGAAATAAAAAATAAATATGTTAATATCAAAAATAAAAAAGAATATCTTGGGGATGTCTATCAATAAGTTCAAAGTTTTTATAAAACAGAAGCTTGTAGAAAAATCATATTACGATATTAAGGATTATATAAACGATAAAAAAGCTTGGGTGTGAATTTCTCTATCTCCATAGGTACTATAATTTATTATTCATTATGTCAGATGGTGATAACGAAAAAAAACGGCTAAGTTTGTTGTGGGTTTCTTCTTAGACCGGGGCGCGTTTGGAACCCTCATAGCTTTAGTTTTAAGTGTATGAATACAGTTATCACTATGAAATAACTACTATATAAATTATTGACGCGTCAAAAGTGCTTTTTTAAGGACTATTTGAATAAAGATTATTTTGAATTTGAATTTTGAAAATTTGAATTTGAATCTTTTGACTCATAATCATTTACAATCAACGAGATATGTTTACTAATTATTCTTAAAGCGTCTATATATTTAGTATCTACTATATAAAAACAGGTTTAAATATAGCTTCTTGAAAAATATGATGGGTTGTTTCTTACACGAACAGTCTTGTTCGTTTAATATAGGTACGCTTCTCCAACGAAAGTAAATCCTTTCCATCTGTTTATTTTACAAGAGTACCTAACATATTACCGCAGAATACATTACATGCAGGCATACAATTAAAATAAATTGTATCAATTATTTGCGTTATTGCGCGTCTCGCTTCTACGGCGGGTATAATAATAATTATAAGCAATTTTATTTTTCGGGAGGTAGATAGAGAAATTAGGTATAAGGAAACCAGGGTTTATTTTACCGTGGTTTAATCGCAGGTCCGACCTCCATGTGTCAGTTTTTTTTTTTCGGACTGTCTATTATCTGTACAAACCCTATTGGTTGCCACAGCGTAACCGGGCTGTTTGGCGAGCTTCGGAAAGAAGCTCTGCCAGAAGAAATTTTGAGCCATAGGGCTCGAAGAAACTAAGGGAACGACTGCCCAAGGGTGCCTCCTTTGAGGCCGAACTTGGGCTTAGGCGACGTTTGGGATAACGGGGGGGTCGGACGGTGAGTGGTCCGTACGTCTTCGAGGCCGTAGATGGAGCCCACGTCCGGATGACGTAAGATAGCGGGGACCTCGTCTTCGCCGGCGAAGACGGTGTGTAGCGCATGATTGTGTGGTAGGTGGTACGAGTATGTTGTCAGTAGTCATCTGATCGTCAGGGTCATGAAGGATATGTTTAGGTCTCCTCTTTCGGAGAGGAGCGCTTTGGGTGGGGGAGTCCATGAGTCAGTGCGTACGCCTTGCCGTATTACAAAGTGGGTGGTCCTAGTTTCGATTCCCGTCTCGAGTCTGGTCTGTCTAGTTACCATTACTAGCAAAGACATACTGTCAAGCGATTAAGCGTTTTGGCGGCTATGTCTTCTTGGCCTTCATTCTTCCACCGTACTTCTGTTTCACAAGATCCACATATAGCTTGTGTACACCCGTGCATACAAATTTAGTTTGCCATTTCGATACACAATCATGATCTTCGATCTATTGATGGAAATACAAAGTTCCTTGTTTTTATTTTCTAACTTACACTATTTCTGCTTCATTGGATGCCAAAGGTGTAGTGTCATCTCCGTATCGCAAGTTGGTAATTTTGGTGCCAACAATGTTTATGCCCCCATCCCAAGATTCACAAGTGCGGCGGATTATGCATTCTCCATAAACATTAAAAAGTATGGGTGACAAAATGCCACCCAGGGGAACATAAACCAAAATTTATGACTGATTTTACAACCTCACATTTTGGAATTAGTTTAGTAGTAGTTAGTTTTTTAATCTATTTATTATGTAAGATATACTGGCCAATTTTATTGATTCTAGCAGCCGTTCATTTCTTTACTGGCTTTGAAGACTTCGAGTACCTACTGCCAATTTTACTGTAATTACCATTGCATTTGCTGCACGAGCGATTTTTCAAAACGGGCAGGTGTATGCACTGAGGCATTCCCTCTGCTCTGCAGTGGGTAGAACTTTTTACGTCGTTAAACTACAACCGCAGAACTCACAAAACTTTCAGAATTCCCAATTGCTTTCCTTATTTTCACCGAAATTTGTTTGCTATGCAAATTATTAACTTTCCGGTAGTGAGAAACACAAAATCCTACAGAACATTGATAATATATTACGGTGACTTGATTTATGGCAGCATGAAATATGTGTGGAGGGTCTGCCTCGGCGGACGCCGCTGTGCCCAAGTGTTCCCGAGACCCAGCCACCAGCGAAGGAACATCGCTGGGTTTTAGTGGGTATTCTGGTCGCCAGTCTGGCCACCAGGGAGTCCCACATACCCCGTCGGAAGCGGCGCAGTCTTGTTGCAGGCAAGCTTCCGGAGGGGATGCATAAACGCATTTCCCAGCGGAAAAAAAAAGCATGAAATATGTACTCGCTTCGGTAGCATATATACTAAGATTGGAATGATACAGAGAAGATTAGCATGGCTCATGCGCAAGGATGTCACGTAAAATCGTGAAGAGTACAAATTTTTTTTTTGATGCGGACGCGCGTTCCTGTGAACCCAGTCAAAAGGCGACGCGAAAAAAAATAGTAGTATAAAATATATGTATTTACCTAGTTTTTTTTATATAATTTATAATAATGAATTGTATCGTAAGATCTAAAATCAAACGATCTTTTCACTTGTCCTATTAGTTAGGGTTATAAATAGTATTAAATAATAATTTGAATATCATATCAACTTAATTACCTTAACCTATCTTTTGTATTGATTTTTATTTGAAATTCAGATGAATAAATCTTAAACAATTATTGCATTGTAAAATAGAGTCATCGGACATATTTTCAGCAACTATTTACCGTGGCTCTAAAATATTTGAAGGCGCCTAAATTCTATACAGCGATGATAGAAAATAATTTATTTGTCATTAGAATTACACTATAAAATAATAAGCGAATATCATTCTTTGATGATCAGTCCTTTGATTTTTTTTTTATCAGTACAAGTTTACCCTTGATGGCTATCCCACCTGGTGGTAAGTGATGATGCTGTCTAGGATGGTAGCGGGCTAACCTGTAAGGAGTATGGTAAATCCACGCTCCTAATTGGTTTCTACGCGACATCGTGCCGGAACGCTAAAATCGCTTGGCGACACGTCTTTGTCGGTACGGTGGTAACTAGCCACGGCCGAAGCCTCCCACCAGACCAGACTCGAGCTGGGAATCGAACCCAGGACCTCCAACTTAATAACTCCGTGGCGACAGCGCACGCACTGCGCCACGGAGGTCGTCAAACGGAGGTCGATTTTCGGACACAATTGTACGGTTTGATTGTCACAGTGTTCAAGGTCTGTGGCCTACGGTTGTTAACAATTCTCTTGCGACCCATTATCTATTCATGGCAGTGTAATCACGTAACACGCATGTAATCGTGGAATTCCCCTATACAAATGGACATACAGTAATGGCGACCTCCGTGGTGCAGTGATTTCGCAGTCGCATTAGGTAGTGTATATAACTTGTAGTGTATAAAAAAAAAGAAAAAAAAAGAGGTTGCTTTACTGTGTACTTTCTGTGGTGTAAAATAATGTACTACGTACATAAAACCATACAATACCATTTCATTGTGTCGCGTGTGTCAAAAATCGCTTGATTGATTGTAGGTAGGTATACCATACCATTTTTTTTTTTTTTTTTCCTGCTGGGAAATGCATTTACGCATCCCGCCCGGAACAAAAGCTCCAGGCGGGTATGTGGGACTCAAGGCCGTCAAATCGGCGAACCACACTACCCACTAAAACCCAGCGCAGCCTCCTGCGTCCCAGATGGGGTGCCAAAGGATCGCGATAGCATGCACTTTGACACCCCGACGCGCTCATCCGTGCACTCGTTAGTGCTTACAGGGGTGGTAACAGGTGCAGGTATACCATACCAATAAGTAAACAGTGCAAATCGATTTTGTGTTTTATACTATACTAGATGTTGCCCGCGACTTCGTCTGCGTAGAATTGCTGATTTTACTTGAGATTGAGGTTACCCGTGCGGCCAATACCCTGCTTGAGAAAGTAAGCTACAGGCAAATGCCAAATTGCCGATTTTCGTATCTCTAAATTAAAAAACATAGGACTTTCATACAAACTTCAAACCGATATTTTACCCCCTTCGGGGTAGATTTGGATGAAAAAAAATTTTAACCTTATACTTACGCCCTAAAAGAAACCTATTTTCAAAATTTCAAGCTTGTAGACTTCATAATAAAAAAATAAGCAAAAACTGTCATCCCCTTTTTTACCACCCTTAACAGGTAAAATTTAAAAAATAAAATATGTACATGTTTTTTATTTATTATTATTAATCTTGATGCAAATTTTTGTGTCTCTAAATCTAAAAACAAAGAAATTTCATACAAACTTCCAACCCCCCCTTTTACCCTCTTAGGGGTGGAATTTCCAAATATCCTTTCTTAGCTGACATCTCTTAACTATCAACTACCTACTTGCTAAATTATAGCTTTATACGTACAATAGTTTTTGAGATCTCGTGTTTAATCAGTATGTCAGTAAGTCAGTATGTCAGTATGTAAGTGACCTTTCGCTTTTATATATATAGATTCTACGTAAATATATTTTAATGAATGAATTTCCACGTGAGTAAATAATACCGTGGGCATTTCCCCGTGTAATGACTTTAAATTATAACTTTCTTGTTCGTTCTTATTAATAGAAGCAGCGTTCAAAACTTTGCACATTCAAAGAGTTTCTTAGTTTCGAGTTGTATACCTTACGGTTGTTATATTTGTATACAGTTATGGTTCTTATTGGCTTATTGCTTTGAGTATATTATTCGTTATTTTTTTTAATAACACGTTAACACTTTATTACTTGATTAGTCATATGTCCTTACGGCTTGACCAACGAAACTGCTATTAATAGATAGCTTTTTTTTTTAACTTCGCGTTAACACATCCCCTCCGGAAGCAACGGAGGTCGCGGTAAGCATCTTTTTTATTTATACACTACAAGTTAACTCTTGACGGCAATCACACCTGGTGGTAAATGATGATGCAGTTTAAGATGGTAGCGGGCTAACCTGTTAGGGGTATAGTTAACCTTACAAACCTAACTATTGCCAGGAACAGAACAACCGATAGAGATGCAAAGTGCCTCTTGTATCGTTCGCATATATAGATGGCATTATCATATAAGTCGTGTAGTTCTGTTCCTCGCAATACCCAAGAGGAGGTCGCTGTTCTGCGAACTCCGAGCTTTGAAGCATTTAGAGACCTTCCCACACCTTCGTTTAGTTTTAAGATAGATTTAAGTGATTTTAATGTTTTTAATTATTATAGACCTTTTATGTTGCTTTACTGTGTTAATGAATGTGAATTTTAAATTAATTTAATTGTATGTTTTAAAAGTGTTTTATTGTGAATTTTGTAATAATTAAAATAAGAAAGAGGACACGCGTGATAAAAAAATAAAAAAACCTTGCAACCTTAACCTAACTCTTAATTGGTTTCTACGCGACATCGTGCCGGAACGCTAAGTCACTTGGCGACACGTCTTTGTTGGTAGGGTGGTAACTAGTCACGGACGAAGCCACCCAAAGACTAGACTCGAGCTGGGAATCGATACCCAAGACCAACTTTGTAATGCGACAGAGCACGCGCTGCGCCACCGATGTCGTCAAAATGTAGTATACAGCTTATACATTAGGTTTATACTAGATATTAACAGTTACGCTACGTTATGTTTCTACAGTAACTTTGTATGTATGATATTCAGCGATTTTTCCCTGATCCAACCCTCTTCATATATTTAGAAGGGGCGTACCCGATACGCTTTATATCAAGGGTCTTTGTCAAGTTCAGATTCCAAACGTGCCTGGCTTTCAGTTCAGGAAAGATTTGTATTTTAGTCACAAAGTAGTTCTAGCTAAGATTTATGTTATGTCTATTGTTATTTAGTTTCTTAGTATTTACACTATAGTTTATACTGACCTAATGTGACATTATAGCGTGCTTGTGCGAGAGCTCTTTTGACTCCATACAAATTGAGTTAACTTTCACGCGAATATGCAGAAATTCTTTTCCCAATCCCTGTTAGTCGAAAATCTCTCTCCACGTAGCTCTAAGAAATTGTTGTGCCTCAATAAATCGTGGTTAGGGATTAAATCAAAAGGACAGCCAACAAAATCGAAATTGATAATTTTCAAATAATGAATCCGCAGGCGTTAATTTGCGGAAGTCCATGATAAACAACAAACAGCAAGTATAATTTGCTATATTCCGCTGACAACCGGGAGATTAGTATAGTATAACACCACACAAAATACTCCACTAGAACCTCTACGCACGTTTCGACCCGACACCGGAATATCCTCAGGAGATGTTGACTTCACAAGCGCGAAAAGAAAAAACTTTGCTTTGCTTTGACAATCTCCCGGTTGTCGGCGGAATATAGCAAATTATAATTGCTGTTTGTTGTTATTGATAATTTTGTATTAAAGTTGCCACTTTCCTCCTACAGATGACGTTCCGACTATTAACTATCGCTTATGAATAGTTACAATTAGTTTTGGGCAAGTCGAATCACAGGTTTCAACAGGTTTACCGGGTCATCTAGGAATTATTTAAATTTAGTTTTGTAATATTATAGTAGTACTTGTTTTACCCCTTCTTTTTCCGCTAGGAAATGCGTTTACGCATCCCCTCCGGAAGCGGCGCAGGCAAGGCTGGCGACCAGAATACACAATAAAACCCAGCGATGCTCCTTCGCGTCGTCTGGTGGCTGGGTCACGGGAACACTTGTGCACTCGACCGCAACCCATCCAGCAAAACTACTTGTTTTACCCGCGGCTTCGCTCGCATTGAAGCCTTTAATCCGAGATCATTACAATAGAAATGAATGAATCAATTATATATATTTTTTTTTCAGTTATAGTATTTACTATAACTACTATACTACTGAAAAATATAACTAAAATAGCAATTTTAATTTGACGTAAGTACCCAGTGGGTAAAGTTTCAAACGCTTTTTTTGTAAATACTGTACACGTGAAGTATATTTATAGACTATTGAATTTCTGTTAAATTTACGAAGATAATAATAAACTTAGCTACGAAATTAAACATTAAAATTTTTGCGAGTAATCTTTTAAAATGACATGCCGTCCTGTGTTGATGTAGGTAGAGGCCAAGAAGAAAAAAGGGTATTAGTAAGCCTCCCTGCCTTATTTTCAGCGACTCAGCCAACCGTGTGTTTTCAACCGCAATGTATACCTTCATCTATAATATAGGAAGCGGGGACGAAATGTCGAGGCGTACGTTAAGATAGCTTATTTATTACACACCCATATTTAGATATATCTTTGACGACCTCCGTGCTCGCGCATCACGTGATCCTCGCGTATTATAAAGTTGGTGGTCCTGGGTTTGATTCCCGGCTTCAGTTTTATCTGGTGGGAGGCTTCGGCCTTGGCTGGTTACCACGCTACCGACAAAGACGTGTTGCCAAGCGATGTAGCGTTCTGGCACGGTATCGCGTAGAAACCAATTAGGAGTATGGGTCTAAATAGGTTAGCCCGCTGCCATCTTAGACTGCATTATCATTTACCAGCTGAGATTGCCGTCAAGGGCTAACTTTTAGTGTACAAGTAGATGCTAAACGCGACCTGCGTCGCTTCGGGTTGGGATGTGTTCACGCAATTCCCAGCGTTAAAAAAAAAACTATGTCTTAATATCGGTTTCGTTGGTCAAGCCGTAAGCACATACGACTCAAATTCAAATTCAAAATAATCTTTATTCAAATAGTCCTTAAAAAGGCACTTTTGACGCGTCAATAATTTACATAGTAATTATTTCATGTTGATAACTATATTCGTAAACTTAAAACTAAAGCTATGAGGGTTCCAAACGCGCTCCGGTCTAAGAAGAAGCCCACAACAAACTTAGCCGGGGTTTTTCTTTTTTTCGTTATCACCATCTCACATAATGAATAATAAACTATAGTACCTATGGAGATAGAGCAATTCACACCCAGGCTTTTTTATCGTTTATATAATCCTTAATATCGTAATATGATTTTTCTGTAAGCTTTCGTTTTATAAAAACTTTGAACTTATTGATGGACATCTCCCAGATATCAATAGGTAATTTATTATAAAATAAAATACAATTTCCTTTGAATGAGTTACTAATTTTGTGCAGCCTACTAAACGGTACTACAAGTTTACTTTTACTTCTGATGTTCAGTGCGTTACAGTTCATTTTTTTTTTAAATTTATCAATATTTTTATGAATACATTAAATTATCATAAATATACTACCAAGCAATGAAGTGTTAACGTATTATTGGATAAAGTACAATGTTTGCAGGAAATACGACAAATACCGGCGTTATACAATCCGCTAACAGAATATATCCCGTCCAATTATAGATGCGTTGCTATTGGAACTATAGATTGCTTGCGAGTCTCGCTCCGCTTATCGAACCTATTATACCCCCTGGAATTCAATTTAACCATAGCAGGTTAATGCCTTATAATGATGTAGACGTAGAAGGTGAAGGATACGTAGAATTTAGGGCAACTACTGCTAACTCAACAATTCACAGGCTAGCATGGTATGGTCATATAATGCGGAGGAAAGAAAGTGATGTTATCAAAAGAATGTTATATATGAACGTGAAAGGGCAAATTGTAGAGGAAGACCAAAGAAGAGATGGATGGATTGTGTAAAAGAGGATATGCGGGTAAAAGGTGTGGGTAGTGAGGTGACGGCTGATAGAAGTGAGTGGAAGAAGAAGACGTGTTGTGCCGACCCCACATAATGTGGGATAAGGGCAAGAAGAAGAAGATGAAGAAGAAGAAGACTGCTAACTCAACAATTCACAAAATTATAACTTTAATTCACGAAATTATACTTTTTAGTAAGTATACTAATTCAAAGTGACATGCTTGTTCAAGTAAGACTGACTCATGTGACCTCGTGTTTGATTCCCGAGTCGTAAAAGAATTGTAAAAAAAATATTATAACAAAAACCAATAATATTTACGGTTAACTACCAAATTCAAAAAAATTCAAAATCCATCAGGATCTCCTGACCTCTTTGCTATGTCCTAAAGATGGAAAGCATTTATTTATAAAAAAGTCTAAAAGCTTTTTCTTTAAAATTTCTTATCCAACAATTCGTAAACAGTCGAGAATAGTGGACGAAGAATATTATCGTTGTTTTATTTCTTTATTTTTGATTACTTCATCGTCTTAACTTGTTTATTTATGATGATTTTTTTTAATTTTTTATATACACTATAGTTAGCCCTTGACGGCATCTCATGGTAAGCGAGAATGCGGTCTAAGATGGTAGCGGGCTAACCTGTTAAGTGTATGATAAACCCATACTCCTAATTGATCTAAATCGCTTGTGGACGCGTCGGTAGGGTGGTAACTAGCCACGGCCGAAGCCTCCCACCAGACAAAATATTATTAAGGCTAACTCGCCGTTCTCCTCGTAAACGCAGTTTCTAGAGGTTAAATTTATGATTAAAATGTATTTATCTTGCATCTTGAACAATAGCTAAAATATAAAAAAAGTTTCGTAATATACAGCTTGAATTGTGACGTTTATCTGAAATTCAGTATTTAAGCATGCAATAATAGGGGTTTTTTACTTTTCTCGCTTGTGAAGTCAACATCTCCTGAGGATGATCCGCTGTCGGGTCGAAACGTGCGTAGAGGTTCTAGAGGAAGATTTTGAATGGTGTTATACTCGTATTATACAAATCTCCTGGTTGTCAGCGGAATATACCAAATTATACTTGCTGTTTATTGTACATCCTATATTTCTGGGATATTTACACTGACAAAAGTGTCCACCTGTCGAATATCATAGGATATCCAAACCAACTATTTATTCACAAAATTTTAGCTTCATAACTAGGTATTTCGCGTCATCTCGTGTTTAATGAATAATGAGCCAGTCAGTACAAAACTGACCGTTCATTTTTATGTCGATTGATGAAGATAAGGTTAGTTTGAATCATAATCTAATAACCTCACGTCGTCCTCACTGTGACCTATTTAATGTCCAACTCTTCCCAAGATTGATGAGTTCTGCCAAACAAGATAAAGCGACACAAATTAAGTCTGAAATTACCGAGTTTACGCGATTGGCATTAAGTAAATTGGTAACGATTACTTCGCTTGGATATCTTTAGTTATTTGGTTGAAATAAAGAAATTATCATCATCATCATCATGATCAACCCATTACTGGCTCACTACAGAGCACGGGTCGCCTCCCAATATGAGAAGGGTTTTGGCCATAGTCCACCAGGCTGGCCATGTGCGGGTTGAAGAATTCACACGCCTTTGCAAACATTACGGAGAACTCTCAGGCGTGCAGGTTTTCTCACGATGTTTTCCTTCACCGTTGAAGCAAGTGATATTTTAATTGTTTTTTTAATTGTTAAAAACGCACATAGCTCCGAAAAGTTAGAGGTGCGTGCCCGGATTCGAACCGCCGACCTCTGATTAAGAGGCTGACGCCCTAACCACTAGGCTATCACAGCTAACATTAAATAGGTTAGTATTGTTAAATATTGCAAAGCTCACTAATATTAATAAAGAAATATTATATATATTTATTTTACATGTAAAGAATTATGTATATACATTCCCAGGTGTTAAGGAAATAAGTTTTCTCTATTTGTTTTATAAACAGACTTAGGCTAGTAAAAAGGTAATTTTGCGGCCGTCCCTTTCACGCAATATCTTGTGTCCGGAATGCGAAATGTTTTATTTTTGGCACGCAACCGGCGTAAGATGGGCACAAATGACTAGCTTGTACGTGGGAATCATTTGAGACTTTATATATCTCAAGGAAGTTTCTTAGGTAATTCCTACGTAAGTTAATAATTTGTTGCGATCTCAGATAACAGATTTTGGTGGCACTTTTGCGTTTACTGGTAAATATACTCTTAGCGTAACGTAGTTTTTTTGTTGTTTGTAGTTTATGCTCTATGGCAAATTTTTTCTCGTAATTGTTAATAGGATTAATATCATTGTGTAGTTCTAACTTCTTTGGGTAATCTAATATTAAGTTACATTAATATAAAAAAATTAAAAAATGGAACCATTGAGAAAATTACGAAAAAGCTTTTAAAACCTACATAATACGAAGCGCAAGCTTTTTAAATTGTTGTTCTGCAAAGAATTTATAGGACAAAGGCATAAAACTGTTTTCCGACAAAGACAAAAATATATTTTATTGTCTCCGGTTTTAATGTAGCGGAAATGTTACCATAAACGCAGACATTCGTGTTTCAATCACTTTATACAATGAACCAACGATAGAATGCGACATTTACTCTCTACTTTGCCGTGTAAATTAATAGCGGTAGGCGCCGAGTATAAATACCAAAGTCTACACAAATCCTTGGGTAAACTTTCTATTAATCCTTAGTAACGATGACAAATTATTTTAAATGTCCATATTAAGAAAGGAACATTAGCTATGTGACAGTTGTGACAGACTGGATAAAATGATTACTCATTCTCTGATAATTTCAGCTTTAATTTTTTAGATGACTTTTTATCATTTAATTTTAAAGTTACTTAAAATATTCTCAATTATTTAAAATGAACCGCGCTTGTAAAACATTTTCTAAAAACGTGGCAGCCCAGTCCCCGCTTTTTTAATCTTTCCATGTTCGTTATTTTTTTTTATTTCCATTTCATAACGTCCGAAAACGGAAGTCGATGTTGAAGAAGAGATTCTTTGAAGTGAAAACTGTTGTCTTGATTGATATATAAACTATCAACGTAATGTAAATATTAAATTACATGTAAATTCTGGCTTTATAAATAAATATATGAAGCGTAATATAATAGCTGTGATAGCCCAGTGGTTAGGATGTCCGCCTCCTAATCAGAGGACGGGGGTTGGATTCCGGGCACACACCTCTAACTTTTCGGAGTTATGTGCTTATTTAAGCAATTAAGGGTCACTTGCTTCAACGGTGAAGGAAAATATCGCGAGGAAACTTGCACGCCTGAGAGTTCTCCATAATGTTCTCAAAGGCGTGTGAAGTCTGCCGATCCGCACATGGCTAGCGTGGTGGACTATGGCAATACCCATCTCATATTGAGAGGAGACTCGTGCTCTGTATCCGATAATGGGTTGATCATGATGATGATGATGATGATGAATATAACATAATTCCTAACAGTTGACGGATAGAAAGGTTCTGTTGCACAAGGTATTAAAATGCTTTTATCTTATTTTTTCTCTCACTGCACGGACTTCGCACGAATCGGAAGTACCTATTTGACGTTATTGACCCACGTTTTACTACTCGGGGATCGTTAGGAAGCTTAAATCTGCGCCGTTCGACGCTATGCACGGAGACAGGCAGTTTCGACGGCTTTTACTCTGCTTCGTTAGTGTAGAGACTAGTAGATAGCCACAGATCAATAGCCTTGCGCAGCGTTTAAAAGGTCAAAAAGAAAGAAAAATAGCTTTTGTATGTATACGTATGTATTTAGACACTTTATTGCAACACGGCTATACATACAATAGGAAAAAATACATGTGAAAATTTCTAGAGTGTTATTTTCGATAGGCATAAGGTAAAGAGTCTTGAATATAACATTCTCATAGCAAAATGAACTAAACGATATAATAACACTATAAATAAAGGTCCTGTATATCATTGCCTTACACAGTGATAATATTAGCCTGTGATGATTTAGATGAATGGCTTCTGAAGCAGACTTATGCGGCTACTGAAGGACTATTGGATATTCTAGTGTAATGAAATAGTTAAACACACACACACTCACGCACACGCGCGCGCGCTCACACAAACACACATCCCATACACATCACTCACTCACACTCATGCTCCTTATAAAACATTTCGCTTACAATCTTTAAGCTTACAGACGCTTGAAATTGTCTTCTGATCTGTGACTCCCGAGTTGGTGGCCTTGTTTTCCGAGATACAGTCTTAACTAGTTCGGAAATCAGGTGCATAATGGTAGTGTAATATATTAGACAATTTATGTTATAAGACTTCAGTTATATATGTATGTTTTTTTGCTGGAATAAAGTTATAAAGTTAAAGTTAAAGATGATATTAGATTACAGATAATATTATATTAAATATAAATTAAAAAAAAAAAAAAAACAAAAAAATACTTAAATAAACTTGCTATCAAGGGCCTACTAATGTCAATAACATAATACAAATGTACAAGGCAATGATTTTCGACAATTCATTCCACAAGAAAATAAACTTGACCGTAAAGGAATTCTTGAAATCTTCGGTCCTCTAAGCTGGCATTTGCAAAATGAGTTTCACGGACGATCGAAGAACTCCACTATGACTGAGAAACTTAAATTTTTCCTCTCGGTAAGCAGGAGTCGTTTGGATAAACAATGCACAGTACGAAGAAAACTATGTTTTACATAGTTTAAGCAAAAATTTATAGGTCTACTAGTTGACCCGGCAAACGTTGTTTTGCCATAAATTATTTCTAATTTTAGTCGAATTAGAGTGAAAAACATTCACAATAAAGACGAAAATTGTTCAGTTTTCGACCGGAGAGGAAAAATGATTAAATTACTAAAATGGCTATTTAAAAATAAGGGTTGATCGTAGAAGGGTGAAAATTGAGGATTGTATGTATTTTTGTATGTTGTATCATAAAAAAATAGAAATTAAAAATTTTGTCTAAAAAATAAAAAAATAAAAATTAGGGGTGGACTACCCCTAACATTTAAGGGAATGAAAAATAGATGTTGGCCGATTCTCATAGATACCGGATAAGCCCAAAAAATTTCATCAAATTCGGTAAAGCCGTTTCGGAGAAGTATGGCAACGAAAACTGTGACACGAGAATTTTATATATTAGATGTACATAATTTAAAAAAGGTGACGTGCTCAGCCTCTCAAATAGAACGTCTTTATTAATTTATTAGTCTATAGCCTCGATGTATATGTCTTACTTACTAATAATTAAAGTGAGGCCTAGTTCCGGCATTGCTAACATACGAGTATATACGATGTAATGCTATGACAGATATATAATGCGTCGCGTTATCCAACTTCCTGCGCTTAATGAAACAGTTTTTATGCTTGTAGATGAACGAAAATAACTTTATTTCTTACTTGAAGTAGAACTATTAATGATTATTGAAAAATACTAATCATTAATCTTTAATCTTAAGGCATTAGATAAGTTACTCGGTTCTGATTTATGTGCATATTTGTAATTGTGTTGATCTCATAAATAAACGTATTTCTATTCTATTCTATTCTATTAAGACTCTTCTTGAGCAGTATAAGGAAAGATTAAAATCTAAGCTGTGATAGCCTAGTGGTTAGGGCGTCAGCCTCCTAATCAGAGGTCGGCGGTTCGAATCCGGACACGCACCTCTAACTTTTCGGAGTTATGTGCGTTTTTAAACGATTAAAATATCACTTGCTTCAACGGTGAAGGAAAACATCGTGAGGAAACCTGCACGCCTGAGAGTTCTCCGTAATGTTCTCAATGGCGTGTGAAGTCTGCCAATCCGCACATGGCCAGCGTTGTGGACTATGGCCAAACCCTTTTCATATTGAGAGGAGACCCGTGCTCTGTAGTGAGCCGGTAATGGGTTGATCATGATGATAAGAAAAAATGAACACAGTTTCTAAAATAGTGCACAGATTTAAATAGCCTATTTTAAATGCTTGTCTATAAATGGAGAAGGTATGATTTTAGGTGACAGTAGATAATACAACGATTTTTTTCTAACCCAAAGTAGACTTTTAGCAAAAAGTGCTAACTTTGTATTACATTACAAAATTGTCTGTAACATTACGTTTAAAATTTTCGTATTGTTGTTTCGAGACAATGACTATATATTAGGTACTCTGAGAGCTCCTTTCTTCCCATTCAACGACAATCGTACAGAGCGGGCTATAGAGAAAATATCCATTGTGTGGAGTTTTCCATGTCGGTACTAATGCTGTGGCTACATAGGCTTTTCGCTTCTTTATGTAATTTGTTGGGGCATTATGGGCGCAAAGCTCCTACAAGACGGGCAGTTATTACACCGTAACTTGGGGATAAAAGCCGGCGTTACGACTTTTTTTTTTTTATCCACTACACAAGTTAGCTCTTGACGGCAATCTCACCTGATGATAAGTGATGATGCAGTCTAAGATGGTAGCGGGCTAACCTGTTAAGGGTATGGTAAAGCCATACTCCTAATTGGTTTCTACACGACATCGTGCCGGAACGCTAAATCGCTTGGCGACACGCCTTTGTCGGTAGGGTGGTAACTAGCCACGGCCGCAGCCTCCCACCAGACAAACGACTACTAGAGGAACCGCTGTAAGCATTTTTCTTGACCTCTTTGGCACAGTAGAGTGCGCCGTCGCCTTTGTACGAACTTCCATATTCACTTTTAGCCCTATACATACTTTGACCTATTCCACTTTATAAAATCGTCTTATTGACATCTGAGGGTAGCTGGAAGAGATCTCTTATACAGATAAGCTTTCCTTTGTATACTTCTTCTATAAGTGTTTGATATCACAAATTTGGTACAAAAATAATAAAAATAAAAATAAATAAAAAAATACTTATCTATCAAAAAAAACAAAATTGTGTGTTTTTTTACCTACGTTCGGATCAGCCACTGAGAAAATTATGAAGAAATTTGCTACAAAACTAGTTCGCTTTCTGGAGACGGACAAAGGAAATTATTATGCCGGAATAGTTCCTGGGCAGTACTTCCGCGGGGTTAATAAAACGTTTCAAATGCGGATGAAGTTTCAGGTAACATTTAGTAATGTTTATAAACTAGCTATTTTCTGTCACGTCGTTCACTTATATTAGATTTTTCGAAAATCCCACAATTTTAGCGCATATTCCTATTATTTCAGTAATATACTTAATTCTTTCATTACTAATACAAAATACAAGTCAACCGGTTCCTTTGGACGCGTTAGTTTGGAAATAGAACAAGACCGCGCACAGTTAGAATAAGAATTAGTTAGCGTGGAGTTTTTCATAAAACGTTTATTTTTGAAGTAATTTGTTCATTGTTTCCTTGGAAATTAGAGAAAAGTTCTAAACAAGTCTTGGCTGAACAACTAATTAACAGCCTCGTTTAGTTAAAAAGGACTCAGTCGGCACACCTTCCATTTAAATCATTTTGAAAGTTGGCCGCTTCGCATTTTCCGTTCTCTTATTACGACATCCCTGGCGCAGTGTTGAGCGCTGTGTATTTTAAGTGAGAGACACCGTGTTCGATCCCCGCCAGGGAAGATTTAAAAATTAATGATTTCCGAATCTTCCATCATCCTACCTACAAAGACGTTCCGCCAAGAGATGAAATCCGGCACGGATAGAAATCAATTGGGAATATAGGTTTAAAAAAAACTGACATGTTTCTAATAGAGTAGGCCCACTACCATCTTAGACTGCATTTTCACTTACCACCAAATGAAATTGCAGTCAAAATCTGACTATTGTTGAAATAAATAAATGTGTGATTTTATTTCAGGCTTGACAATAATATTATCATTATCATGCCTATAAGAGTAGGAGAATAGGAGAGTGAGTTTTAGAGCATACCTCCCGCCACGTGTGTTCCAGTTTTAAGGACGACCTTTTTGACGACCTCCGGGGCGCAGCGCGCACTCTGTGGCAATATCAGGTTGGAGGTCTTGGGTTCGATTCCCGGCTCGAGTCTGGTTTAGTGGAAGGCTTCAAAGACGTGTCGCTGAAGCGATTTAGCGTTCCGGTAAGATGTCGTGTAGAAACAGTTCAACCAATCAATTAGGAGTATGGGCTTACCATACCCCTAACAGGTAAGCCCGCTGCCATCTTAGACCGCATCATCACTTACCATCAGGTGAGATGCCATCAAGGGCTAACTTGTGGTGTATAAAAAAAAAAGGATTACTACCACATATTAATCACAATAACCTATATAATATAAAGAACGATGGCTTAAAGTGCTTTTTGAGACAAGATAGTTAGTTTTAGCAATTTAATTCCCAATGCCGGGTTGGCACGCGTATCGAACCCAGGACGTCGCAGTTCGTAATTAAATGTACCTATTACTAAAATAACCACGGCTCCTCCAGTATAACGCGACATCTAAGTTTGGAGTGCACTTTCAACTTCCTGTACAGTGGGTATACGAAGTTGAAAGTTCATAGGGACAATCAAATTTAAACCGTTGCGGTGTTCCGACCTAAAGGAACAAAACTCTCGACCCAACATGATTCCACTTCGCATCGTACAACTATGTGGTTATCATTCACACTCATTCACACACACATACATACACGCACACGCTCATACACTTTTAAATAATGTTAGCTTTAGTTTAGATAATTTATATTTAGAACAAATGTTCTATATCCCTGGAAGGAACTACCCTCCGCAATACAGGTTTTCCTAGTGCAGAGGGTAGGGACAAATTATATATATTGTAAATCGTTTTAAACAATAAAACATACTACTCTCTTCTTCTTTAACTTTTCCTAATCCTAAAGTTGCCTGGCAGAGATCGCTACTAAGCGATAAGGCCGCCTTTTGTATCCTGCTTCTTCTTTATTTTGTTTTCTTGTTATTTCTATTTTTGTTGTGGTGTACAAATGAAGAATAAATAATAATAAATAATAAAACATTATCTTATCTTATCTTCATCTTTCAGATAAAGCAATTGGAAGTAGTTCATTCCAACTTGGAAAGGCTGCAACTAAAGGCAGCATCAATTTTCAATCCAATTAACGAGCCACGAAATGTATATAGCTCATGTACCACGTAGTTCGGTATCCAGTACTCGCTAGAAATCTAATTATCGTTTACTTGCTCTGAGAGAGTTGGGTTTAACATTGCTTTTTGTAGCTTTCCTAATTGTCTGTCCGTGTTTCGTTACGCTGTAATAATCAGCTGGTCGTAAAGTCAAAGTTCAACACAAAGTCTTTGATTATTATAAAACATTGGGGATTGTTAATTTTACTACGCAGTTTATTTCATTTATTATATGCTTGTGAAGCAGCTGAAAAAGCTAAAACATGCAAATACAGGGTTCTAGGCTCCGAATATGATTTTGTCCCATTCGGTGTCAAGACCCTTGGTCCGTGGGGTCCTAGCGCTCTGAGGCTTTTTAAGGAAATAGCAAAAAGGTTAGTCGACGTCACAGGGGACCGAAGAGCTGCCAGCTACCTCGGACAAAGAATTAGTCTAGCCATTCAAAGAGGGAACGCTGCCAGTATCTTCGGAACCTTGCCTATAGGGACTCTTTTTAATAATATATTTTAGTTATGATATTAAATATTTATTTTTTAAGATTTTTAATGTTAGGTTAATCTAAGTTTTATTTTAAGTTATAAATGTATTCCTAACAACTAATTGTCTAATTAATCATTAAATACATTTTATTACTTTATTAATTTATTCAATTTTATTGAGTGTGTATATATTTAATAGAAAAATTTGACCGGTAGCTTCGAACACGTTTAATTTCTGTTCCATATAAAAGTCATCATAGGTAGGCATTTTATTTATAATATATATATATATCATAAATAAAATGATTACTTTGAACCAATTTGTATGAGATTTGCAGGCAATCTTCGTGTTTGCCCAGCGAGTGATTTATTGAAGCTGCTGTGAAATAAACGTAATATGTGTAATTATTAAACTCGCTGACACATTACAAGCGTGCAAGAAATATGTCAGCTCATTAGCTAAATCCCTATTTACGTTCCCTAATCGGCTATTTTAGAGCAATTTTTCTTCGACCATCTTTGAAACAAAATCAAAATCTGTTCATCGGTTCGGGAGCTACGATGCAACAGACACACACATACACACATACGCTTAACTTATCTATCTTTTGAATCCCGTAGTTTTTGCGGCGGGGTTTAAAAGAAAATACATAGCTTATATATGCTATAGAATGGTAGGTTAAACAACTTAAAATAACTGTATTTGTGTGTTATATAAGGCTTGGTTCCCGGCTCTTAGATCGGACGGTATATTGAGATGCGGTTTTAAGGTTAAGGCCGTGGCTGGTTTCCACCCTACCGACAAAGTAGTGCCACGTAGAAACCGTTAGGAATATGGATAAAGTATAATAGATTATACTAGATCGAGACCGAGATCTGAAGCGAGCATAGCCTTACCTCGGACTTAAGAAACAGTTAAAACGAGATAACGTTAGAAGTCCTTCGTTCATTTCCCAGCTCATGTCTTGGCTTTGGCTGGGGCTAGTTACCACCCTACCGACAAAGACGTGTCGCCAAGCGATTTAGCGTTCCGGCACGTTTTTCGTTGAAACCAATTAGGGGTATGGAAACGGGTTAGCCCGTTTCCATCTTAGATTACATCATCACCAGGTGAGATTGCCATCAAGAGCTAACTTGTAGTGTAGAAAAAAAATACAACTTTTAATAAATTCGTAAATAATATTGTGTCCGACATAATTCTGTCTCGTTTTAACACTAACCTTGGCTGAGAAAAGACAAAGTACGCTCTATAGATCTCAGCTGCTGAGATTACTGTCGATGCCTTGTATAATAATAAAATCAAAAATCATATATTTCTATCCTAGTCTATTAATATCCTCGCAAAGAATCCTCTCTCGTACTAACGAAGGATTGATATAACTAGAGTGAATATAACTTTTTAAGGGGTCCATAGATTACAATCACAAATAAGTGATGATGAACGGAATGGGTATTTTGCCATACTTTCTAAGGTATACCATTTTTTTTTTCTTTATTTTCCTTTTTTCATTTACGGGTGTCCTCTTTCATTAAAAGAGACATTTTTTGCTTTATTTACAATTTTTAGTCTAGAACATTTTTAGTTTTCATTAGTCATTTGTAGAAAATAATAATATATTAAAACAATAGTCAGTCATTCAATTACAATTTTAAAGTTTTAAAATCCAAAATTAAATTATAGGTATACCAATTTCCGACATCTCGCTGGTACTCACATAAAAGCGTTAATCGTACATGACGTGAATCACGTACAACTAGTTAAGTATAACTCTGGCGAAGTATTTGGTAAACCCAAACTTCTACACATTAAAACAAACTTTAATCAAATTGATAGTACAAAGTAGTTGGCATGTTACGCGGATTTAATGTTAACACCACGTGTGTGTTAAAAGAAATCGCAATAATTTAACGTCCGACTGAAGTGGGATTAAAAGTTGAAAATATGAAGGAAATCCGGAACCGAGCTCCGTTGCAATTAGTGCATTCATTCTCTTTAAGCGCCTGTTGCATAAAGTATTCATGTGTTTGAGCAATCGGACAGAGGATTGTGCAGATTTCCTCGGAAAAGAAGTAAGCTTTTGAATTGGAATTTATTGGAATCATGATTAAATAGTTTTGAAAAATACAAAAACAATTGAATTGCGAGCAAGCGAAGCTCACTATCACGAAAAATATATTATTAATTGTAGGTATTAATCAAATAATTATAAGCCTTTTCGACAGACGAATTGATTTTGAGTCCATGAACAAGTATTTTATTTTTATTTGCGAGGCAAAAAGCAGGCGGGGTAGAAAAAATGCTTCTATAAGTAAGTAAAGCATGAAAATGTTAATGTTATTATAAATAGAAAACGTTCGATGTTTATTACTCATTAAAATCTGCTCAAGCTAAAATAAGGGACGGAGATAGTTCATAAAACTGAATCAATAAATTTCATTATGAAAACAGTTTCCGAGTGAATACCGTACACACATAGTCTTATTTTACACATTTTTTTGTTTCTCAATGGACACAATTTAGAAGTTATATACAGATATAATTGCGGGCAGATTAAAGTGATAAAAACTGCAATATAAATATTAAACTGTTCAGGCCAGTAATATTTTATTTGTGCAGCAAAATTCGTAGATACCGCTACGCCGTAGCTTCTCGTAGCCTTTCTTGGCCACTACTTAAAAGCGTTTACTCAAGCAAATCTCCGTTTGAATCTCCCAGCCTACGTATTACATAATAGCTAGGATTAGAGAGATCCAGCTATAACCTCTAATTGAATTGGATATCGTTTCTGAATTTGTTTGTACCGATTAACATAATCTTGGTAAAAATAATTTTGATAGCATTTACTTGGAAAAATATTACATGCTTAATTTTTTCGTTAATGCTTTACAGGGTTTACTTTCGATCTAAATACTACAAAATTAATTTTGTATTTATCAAATTTCGTATCCATCTCTCTGAGCCTATTAATGTTAAACGTCCAAATATCTCTAAATCTTAACAGCAGCTGTATTATTTTAGAAAGATTTCAAAACTCACTCAAACTTTCTTTCCCTTCTCAACGTGAAGCTGAGTTTTCGCTTAATCGCTGGCTTTACTTCATTAAAGTCTAAGGAAGTCTACTTGTGTTCATTATGGCTCTTTTGATGTATGCCTAAAGTTGATATAAACGCTTGGTTTTTTCAACAAGGGCACGCCAATACTCATAAATAAGTTTTATACGAAAAGTACTACCTTTAAAATTCAGTTTCGAGTATATCTTGAAAGTAACGTTGCGTAATACGATCTTCAATTTTCTGAGCACGTACCTCCTATGAATTCGCCCGCTCGTTCATCTTAACTTGTATTTTAAAGACAGGCCGGATCATATTTATTTATAGCTATTATATTCCTTTTCTTTTTCTATAAAAAAAATATTAACGATTATATAAACGATAAAAAAGTTTGAGTGCGAATTGCTCTATCTCCATAGGTACCATTATTTATTATTGATTATGTGAGATGGTGATAACGAAAAAACCCGGCTAAGTTTATTGTGGGTTTCTTCTTAGTTAAGTTGGCGAGTGTAGTTATCACCATCACTAATAGTAATAATGAAAAATGTGATATATATGAACGATTCATAGATCGATAGGTTTATGTAAATAAAGTTATTTATGATTAGATTTTTGATTTTTGATCATAAATATGATGCTTAAAAAGGTTGTAGTATCTTTTTATGCAAAAACAAAAACTGATTAATCATTAGCGTGTCTGATTTGTTGTATTTCATTTCGTTTTATGAGGAGTGTTTAATTTCGTTTGTGACGTCATATATTCTAGTATGGTGATCTGAAAATCTTCCCAGCGCATTTCCCGCTACTTATCTTAAAAGAGCAACATTAGGTGCGATTGCAGTCAAAAATGTATTAAAAAAAAGACGTGTGTCACTCGGTGACTGCCGCGGTACAGCTATTGCATAGCATTTTTTGTCAACTAAATTATTAATATTTCAAAAACAACAATGAAAATAAATATATTAAAAATATTGAGGTTATTTTTGATAAAATTAATTTAAAAAAAAAGCAAAAGGGAAATGAGTAAAATTTAACTCTAGATTTGATTACAGACAGACAACGGGACAGGTGAAACTAAATAAAAATGCTTGTCATAATAATAAAAATTAAAAAAAAAGACGTACCCCAGACTCGAACCTTCGACTTTCTGCACAAAAAGCATAGGTATACCCTGTTCCACGGCGACTGTAATGGCCGTGGCGAAATATCTATATGGTAAAAAGTATCACCGCTGTGCCCGTCGGAGTAGGGAGCGTGAGGTTTTTTTCGTTACGGAATTTCTGGATTCGGTCCCCGCGCTCAAGGCCCTCCATAGAAGCAATAGCTTAAAAATAGATATATTCCTTAAATATCTTAGTAGAACATTAATATAATTGAACATTTTTGTACTCTTGGTGAGATTAGTTTAAAGTTACGAAGCGCGAAGAAGTGGTAAAGTTTTAATCGGATCCTGAAGTCGGCTTCGATTTATTTCAACTGTTATCCAATTTGATATATTGCAAAACTTTAATTTGTTGGTTTAGTTATACTTAAATGTTATGGGATATTTAATGGACGTTCTAAATTGTGGCCTATAGACTTTGTATACTGCTCCTTCTATTCTTCTACTTCTAGTAGATAAAGCTTGTATTGTGCTAAAATTTTTATGGCACAATATAATAACTCATCGCATTCAACTCATGCTTAAATAATTAATATAGAAGAAAAATAACATTACAGCCTACATTGTTCTTTTGCGGTATAACATAATGCTCTCAATTTTTTTTTACTGTTGTTACGACTTCAGACTCTTTAATAAATAATTTTACTGAATTATGAAAAGTTTTATTTATTTACTCCGTTTATGACTTTTGATAAGCAATAATCTTTCCATTCAATATTTTAACCGTTTTTTTTACACGATAAACAACTGCGATGCATCGATCGAACTCTATATAGTAGCTTGCTTTTAGGTAATACGATTTGTCAATTCCGACCGGTAGTTACAGAGATTTAGCGTGTTTAACGTCAAAAAGATCTTCAACTCATCCTCGGCTCACTAAAAGACACGGGTCTCCTTTCAGAATGCGAAAGGTGAATTATTTATCAGATAGATAGCATAGATTTACTCCTTTTCTTCTTTTTGCTCATCATGATCAATCCATTATCGGCTCACTACAGTGCACGGGTCTCGTCTTAATATGAGAAGGTTTTGGCCATAGTCCACCACACTGGCCACGTGCGGATTGCCAGACTTCACACGCCTTTGAGAACATTACGAAGAACTCTCAGGCGTGCCGGTTTTCCTTCACCGTTGAAGCAAGTGATATTTTAATAGCGCTTATAACGCACATAAATCCGAAAAGTTAGAGGTGCGTGCCCGGGTTCGTACCTCTAAACTCTGATTATGAGGCGGACGTCCTAGCCATTAGGCCATCACAGCGTCTTTTTGATCATACCTAGATTATTCTTATTTCCTTCCGCTGCACGAAGAACGTAAAACTAAAGAGTAAAATAAATTTTAGACACTAAACTTCAATCTGTGCAGACCGTAATCAGCGCAGGTGGTGTTCAGAGCCACTGAATAATTCAAATTTACTAGAAACACAATCTTATTAAGTAATATCTTTTGTTAGTCATCTATTAGTTTAGTTTGTATTATGGTCACGAAAGTTTAGCTTAACTCGTTGATCTAGTTAGCCGTGATCGCCTACGGATCAATGGGTTCTTGCTTTATTTATATGTTGCCAGGCCAAAACCTGTTCCTTATATTGGACTTTACAACGCAAATATGATTATCTTACTATTGTTATAAATGCGAATGTTTTAATAGATGTTTGTTACTCACACGCCACTCTCAACACGCCAGAATAGATGAATGGATTTCCATGAAATATGACATAAAGATAGGTTGTAGTCTCTATTATAGTTTTAATCTGGAAATGTTGGGGTTGATTGATAAGTTATTTTTAGTACCAGTTATTAAATTCAAATTCTAATAATATTTATTGAAATAGTCCTTTTCAAGGCACTTTTGACGCGTCAATAATTTCAATAGTAGTGATTTGATGGTGATAATTACATTCGTAAACTTAAAACTAAAGCTATGAGGGTTCTGGTCTAAGAAGAAGCCCACAACAAACTTGCCGGGGTTTTTTTTTGTTATCACCATCTCACATAATAAATAATAACTTATAGCTTGAGAAAAAAAAGCTGTTGTGCTTATAAATAATGGGTGATGGCTGTAAGAAAGATTAAGTTTGCCAGTTACCTTAACTGGCGTTATTCTTCCCCCGCATTGAGAACTCGTTAAGGCTCCGATGCTGATTATTATCACTAATCCTACCAACTCGGTCGAAGCGGTGGTAGCCTAGTGGTTAGGACGTCAGCCTCCTAACCAGAGGTCGGTGGTTCGAATCCGGGCACGCACCTCCAACTTTTCGGAGTTATGCGCGTTTTTACACATTTAAAATATCACTTGCTTCAACGGCGAAGGAAAACATCGTGAGGAAACCTGCACGCCTGAGAGTTCTCCATAATGTTCTCAAAGGCGTGTGAAGTCTGCCGATCCGCACATGGCCAGCGTGGTGGACTATGGCCAAACCCTTCTCATATTGAGAGGAGACCCGTGCTCTGTAGTGAGCCGGTAATGGGTTGATCATGATACCAACTCGAATTGGAGAATCTTGGACTCTCAATGCCTGATGCTTCCTGAGAGAAGAGACTATGCCCTGCAATTAGTCATAAAATGTGATTGATTGTGGATGATCATGAACTACGTAAATTGAAAGGCCCAATAAAGGTTATAATTTTATCGGAGGGCACGGCAGTGCCACCGCCAAGTCGAGCGCGAAGCAAACTTTGTACCATCCTTAACTGGAACCATTTCGCAGCATTTTCAGACCTCTATTTGAGAAACTCTAGATAAGACTAGAACGCAGAAATTTTCGTCATCCAATAAGCTATAATCACCTTAGGAACCTTAGAATTGACTCGACTTTGACTAGATTTCATTACTTTTTAGAGATAAACAAACAGCTCCATCGAGACTTGGCTAGTTTTTTACAGAATGTTTTTGGTGGGATTCATATCTACATTATAAAAGTCTTATTAAACGTCATAGAATTGCAATAAATTTTAATTTGACAGGCTACTTAGAAGTTTGTGAAGTAAAAGAAAGTTGGTATGAATTTCTTAGCTTTCCGCGGTGAATTATTTTGTGGTTGAAAACTTCTAAGTGTTGTTTTTATTTAAATATCTTTGTATTTTTCTTTGGTCTTTCAATATTTTTACACCATATTCAAGTTATTCTGCTATGTTAAAAATAGTAAATAATATAATAATTTACTCGTTTGATTACCATTAAAAATAAGTAAAGACATATTACTTTCAGTATACGAACACAGGGTATATTGGCCAGTATTTAAACATTGCTGGTATATAATAAGATAGCTCTGATAAGATAGCTCTTAGCATAATTTTAAGTGGCATGTGAGATGGTGATAGCAAAAAGAAAGTTTACCTGGCTAAGTTTGCTGTGGGCTTCTTCTTAGACCGAGGCGCATTTGGAACCCTCATAGCTGTAGTTTTAAGTTTACGAATGTAGTTATCACCATCAAATCACTACTATGTAAATTATTGACGCTTCAAAAGTGCCTTTTAAAGGACTATTTGAATAAAGATGATTTGAATTTGAATTTACACATTAGGTATCAAAATTGAAATTGTCCTTGAAATTTGTATAGTACCTTTCGGATTTTAGTCCACCAGACAGTCTCCGATATTTCCACAGGGAAAATAATAATAATAATATCCAATCCAATAACTACAGCGTTTGACAACAAACGCCCGCCTTACAATTTCTTAATAATATTTTTCATTATGCTTTTATAGACTGGCGGTCTAGAGAGTGACATTAAAACTCGCGCACATGTGGTCCGACTACTTCGCAAATTAATATTTTATTTCTTATATTTTACAAGTACTTCAGTTCACTTGAAATCATTAGAAATACAATACAGATTGTAGAACGTACAGTTAACGTATACTGTAAGTTTTACAAACTGTCTTTTAAATTATTTCAATTATAAACGATACTGTAGTGCAAATTTATTCCTTTGGTATTCGCTAACTTATAACTAAAGCTAAGAGGGTTCCAATCTCGTCCAGGTCTAATAAGAACCCACAGCAAACTTGGTCAGGTATTCTTTGCTATCATCATCATCATCATCATCTCAAATAGTCAATAATAAATTATAATTATCTATGAAGTTCGAGCAATTCACGCCCAAACTATTTTACAGTTTACATAAATCCTTAATAACGTAATAGGAGTTTTCTACAAGCTTACGATTTATGAAAACTTTGAACTTATTGATAAATAATATAAATTAACTAGCTGACCCGGCAAACGTTGTTTTGCAACGTAAATTATTTCTAGGGAATTTCTATTGTACGAAAAAAATAACTAACTTATTGTGTGTAAGGAAGTGGTATATGAATGAAAGAGGCATGGAGCGATGTGAAGGTGTAACATAAGAATTCGAGCCGTTTCGGAGGAGTATGGGACGAACATTGTGACACGTGAATTCTATATATAAGATTAACAGTGAAGAAGGGGTATCTGGTATTTAATATCTGAAACGAGCATTGTAAATTGCTTGTTGTGTGTTAAAAAATCAGTACGTAATTATTATTACATAGTTGGTATAATATTCGATGTATGTGCTTATAAATGAAGATAAAGATAAATGATTTTTTATTTGGGGCAAATAGTACAGGAAGCTTAAAGAAATGAAAACTATGATCCTGCCGAAGTATGAACTGTATTGCAGTAATCATCTCCCTCCAAGAAATAAATACAGTGTTCCATAAAACAAAACGATAAACAAAAACAAATTAGAGAAAAAATTTGAGAAATTATGGCGTTAGATAATGATATGATGAAAATTTATGAATGTGTGTAATTTAATGCGGTGAGTGTTTGTGTATTATTTTAATGTGTGTGTGCGTGCGCGTGTGTGCGTGCGTTTGTGTGTGTGTGTGTGTGTGTGTGTGTGTGCGTGCGCGTGCGTGCGTATGTGCGTGTGTGTGTGTGTGTGTGTGTGTGTGTGTGGGTATAAATGTATACATATGTGTGTTTACGCAAATGAAATGTGTGTTCATTTTATTTATAAGTCTTTAAAAGTTCTTCTGTGAAATATGTGAGAGTTAAGAGCCATATATATATATATAATGATAAATATTTTGCGGCTGTACGTTAATGGTTGCCATGTTTTATGTGAGCGCTGTGGCGGTGTGCGGTTATCTTTACAAGTCACCCACAAAGTTAATACTCCGGGAAAATGTAATAACTGCAACCCGTTATTGTACCGACATAAAATTCACAATGTTGTCCTGCCATTTAGTTATTGGAAACTAGCTTGTAAACGCGACTTTTGTCGCCTTTTTGGAACGAAGTTCCGTATCGCGCGTTGTGAAAGGGGGCTAGACGGAAAAAAATCTTACGAAAAGTTGTCACGACACTTTTTGTTATTGTAAGCAGTGCGGCGTCGCATGTTTCTCTGTTTGTCTCTCTCTCTCTTATAGAAAGCAAGCCAGATATTTTCATTTCTATTTCGCATTGAACAGTGTGGTGTCGCGACGATTATTTTTGTTGAGTGTATACAGGTTTTTTGTAAATAATAAATAATAAAAAATAATAATAATATTCTGACAGTGTTTCTGCACAAGTTCCGGATATTGCTGATGGAGTACAAAATTGAGCCTACTGATTAATTTTATATAACATTATATTTGTTAATAATAAAAAAAATATTATTATAACTTAAATAAAATAAAATTTTATTACAATTCCTTCACTAATTAATCGAAAGGAACTTCGTTCCATCCGGGTGTCCCTTGACACCTCTTAAGTTTTTATTATATCGCTCGGGCTAAAAACTAACTATCTTTGTTCAAAGGGTTAAACTAGGTTTGGTTAAATTAGTCAGGGGCAACTTAGGTTTGACGACCTCCGTGGTGCAGAGCGCGAACTGTCGCATTATAAAGTTGGAAGTCCTGGCTCGAGTCTGGTCTGGTGGGAGGCTTCGGCCGTGGCTAGTTACCACCCTTCCGAAAAAGACGTGTCGCCCAGCGATTTAGCGTTCCGGCACGATGTCGCGTAGAAACCAATTAGGAGTATGAGTTCACTACACCCCTAACAGGTTAGCCCGCTACCATCTTAGACTGCATCTTCACTTACCATCAAGTGAGATTGCCGTCAAGGGCTAACTTGTATTGGATAAAAAATTAAAAAAAAAGTTTAGCTATGAAGCCATGACATATACAAGCATTTACCTATATATTCAGTCATTTTTATACCCCACGATTAGGCACACATGAGAGGGGTCTCATAGAAAAATATAGTTAGCTAGCTAGTTTTTTTATTGGTTTTTTGAAATATATTCAGTCCGTATTAAACAAAACTAAATTGGCATGTCTTAAAACAGTAAAATCCTTTTCGGATGGTATTATTTTTATCTCTGCTGATTTTGTTTAGTTTCAGGATATAATATCAGCAAAGGAATTGGAATCAGTATACTAATTAAAACCCTGAAATCAATGTAAAACTTGGTAATTCAAATAATAGGATTTTAAGCTCTCTCTCTCTCTCTCCCCCTCTCTCTCTCTCTCTCTCTCTACCCCTCTGTCTCTCTCTCTCTCTCTCCAGTCGTTCTTTCATTACTGAAGATCGTGCTCCTGGTGTCCTTGCAACTTCATGCGGATTATTTGTTTCCACCGGCTTCTATCGGATTCTAGCCTCACCATTGTGTGAAATTTGCACTCAGTAGAATCCCTCAGCTGGTCTGCCCATCTGGTTGGTGAGCGGTCTCTCGATTTTAAGCTCAGGATACCCTAATATTGGGTATCTTGAAATACCCATGTTCATGGCTTACGGCGACGCTCTTAAGAATTGCGAACTTGCATTTTTGTCGGTTACTTTGTAACTTTCAGGCACTGTACTATGTTAAAAACATTCCGCGATGCGCCATTTTCAGATAGTTCGAAACTTTCCTTTGTCTTTGTTATATTATGCAAAGTATTATACTATCGTCGAAAAGTACCTACATAACCGTTTCATATTTCTCTTACTTTTGCGTCTTTTATTAGAAGTCAGAATTGGGTATTTCTACATTTATAAAAGGCAACTACGTCTATGTTAAACAAATAACTAAATCATGTCTCAATCAATAAGCAAATAAATAGACATTTGCAAATGGCAGCTCGTTTACAAACATATCAGTTCGGCGATCCAAACGAGAATGCTATTATGGCTTCGCTTCTGTGGAATTCGAAGATTTTTGATTTCATTAAGACCATAGACTTTAATTTTTTTTAAAGATACAGATGAAATACAATTTTAAGTATCTGTACTTTTGTGTATTTATGCTGTATATTTAATTGTAGTATTTATTTTACTACCAAAATTTACAACACGACTAATTTTGAAATTGTCATCGGGGCGAAGCGACAATGTTCTTTTTGATTTATTATACCGAACTATATTGTTTGAGTTGGTATCGTTTTCCAAATGACAATAGAATTCCTGTAGGTTTTTTTTTGCGTTATAATAGGTGTAGGTGTATTTATTGTAGAAGGCTGTCATTACGCTTAGTCCATAGTTGATACGGATTAAACCACGGGACGTCTAAATGGTAATATATGCTACTTTAACTAAGCAAAAATATGCACCTCGCGAATAAGAAACTCCAGGATGCACAGCACCGCGCCGGGAGAAATAATTTCATGAAAAATTCTTACCCTTTTGCAATTGAATAAGGAATTCGTAGCAATTTTTGCAAGTGTCAGCTGGTGCAAAAATATATGCAGATACTGTAATAATAAATGTTTTTTTTATTGAATGCGAGTTGTATCTTCTTTATACTTTAGTGTCACGTTACTAAATTGGTGAAACGAACCCATAAGGTTCATCGTTGTCAATATGTGACAATAGCATATTTGAGTATGAAAGATGAAAAAATGAAAAAAAAAAATTTAAATGAAAAAATGAAAATAAAAATTATTCAAAAAATACGTTTTACATAACATTTATCCGTTGTTGGGACATCCTTTTAAGTAATTATTTTACTTGTGCCAGGATGTCCCGCCTAGGGGTGCCAGGTCGGGTAACCTCCACGTGTGCCCGGGTGCTGTTGGTCCCTCTTGATTCGTCCAGGGGGAAGAGCAGCATTCGGGCCGGTGCACCCTGGTAACATCGGTTAACAATTTCTTTTGTGCGAGATTGTTAGCCGATGGCCAATGACCCGACGCGGAGGGGGTCTCCGCGCGTCCCTCTGACCAAGCTGAGGGCGCAGTGGATGACCCAGGGGGTGTAGCACCCCGTGTGGTGGAAGACCTGTCCAGGAATGGGACTGGCAGGCGGGGGTGGGCGGCAGGCTGCTGCTGGAGGTGGGGGTGACGACTGAGACTGGTCGTCCCCATTGGAAGTTTGCGGCCCGTCCAGGTATGGGACTGGCGGGCCGGGCCCGTCCAGGAATGGGACTGGTGGGCCTGGGTGGACGGCGAGCGTTAGCTGCGCTTGCCGTCGGCGATGGAAGGCCGGGTGCGAGAGAGTGTTGCTTGCTCCTGTGCCTTCGGAGGACTTGTGGGCGATGGAAACGGGGCCGTCCATCACTCACAGTACGGCGGCGGCGGCGGACGGACACCCGCTGGTGGAGTTGCGGTTGTATGCGAAAGCTTTCCCGTGACTCCACCATACAGCGGCGAGTAGGAACACGTGGGGGTTTTAGTCAGTAGGAGTCTGACATAACCTCTGTGCCTCCCCGTGGCGCAGAGGTATCCTTGAGGATTTACCCACGATAAAAAAAAAAAAAAAAAAGAAAAGGATGTCCCGCCTTCCGTAAAATGTATATAATATGTATTATATATGTATATATTCTTATATATGTATATATTCTTATATATATAAAATCAAATCAATAACCAGGTGTGTGTGTGTGTGTGTTATTGTGTGTGTGTGTGTGTGTGTGAGAGAGTGTTTGTATTGCGTATGATCGGATTTTTACTTGTTTACTTCGAGTAATGCCTCAGTGTCTTCATAGGTTAGTTTTACAAGCCACTCAGTAAGAGTCATTTTAAGCTAAAAAGATAAAATAAAGATAGTAAATATTATAATCTAATCGTCTTAATTTGAATTGGTTATAGATAATATCTATTCGAGCTCAGTTGGTAAAATGGTTAAGTTCGGTCGGCTTTTCGGAGGGACCGCAAACAAACGCCAGCGCCACTAACCTTCTTGGGAATTATGTGCGTTTAATTTCAATTTAAGCAATTTTAAATATTATTACTTGATTTAATCATGAAGGAAAAATTCGTAAAGAAACCTGCATGCCAGAGATTTAATCATGAAGGATAATAACGTGAAGAAACCTACATGCTTGAGAATTCTCTAGAATCGTCTCAAAGGCATGTGACGTCTTATAATCTGCAATTGGCCAGCGTGGAAGACAAAGGTTAAACCCTTCACATGCTTACATAATACCCGGGCTCTGAAGTGGGCCCTTATAGGTTGATAATGTTTAAGTCTATTCAACCGTATAAGAAATTAAAAACATTGTTGGTTGCAACAAACGATAAATAAAGTTGAAAATTATTTCCATTTCACCGTTTCATTTCAAAGTGGGATTAGTTCTACGAAATGATTTTCCATTATTCGATATCATTTTTAATTAACGAAGTGAAAGAAAGGAGGTAAGGAAAACGTTCGAATAAATATTATGATTGCCCAATAACCATCTATTTTCCAGTTACGGAACTCTCGGTGGAGCATCTGGCTGTTATTTGGCCAGTTTTTTATATCTTCTTATTATTATGAAATTTTGCATTGAGATTAATTTCAATCCCAGTCAATCACATGAAGAGAATTTATAGATTATTAAACTATTAACTGGTTAATAGTTAACCAGTTATTAGTTTAATTAATATAGTTTAATAATCCATAAGTTCTTTTTATGTGATTGACTGGGATTACAATTAATCTCAACTTATAGATTATTAGACTATTAACCAGTTAAAAGAACGTGTGATAGCCTAGTGGTTAGGGCGTCAGCCTCCTAATTAGAGGTCGGCGGTTCGAATCCGGGCACGCATCTCTAACTTTTCGGAGTTATGTGCGTTTTTAAAAATTTAAATATCACTTGCTTCAACGGTGAAGGAAAACATCGTGAGGAAACCTGCACGCCTGAGAGTTCTCCATAATGTTCTCAAAAAGGCGTGTGAAGTCTGCCAATCCGCACATGGCCAGCGTGGTGGACTATGGCGAAACCCTTCTCACATTGAGAGGAGACCCGTGCTCTGTAGTGAGCCGGTAATAAAGTTAATAGTTTAATAATCTATAAGTTCTCTTTATCTCTCCAGCAAAATCTTTACAACTTCCAGAAGCTTTAAAGCTTGTGGTGGGACACAATTATAACTCCTAGAGGCTTCCTGAGGGACCTATTAAAAATAATTGTTTCATATAATAGAGAAATACAATATAGTAAACTAAAACATCAGGATGGCACTTTCGCTCCTAATCCCGCAAGTTGTTTTTGGCTCCAGGCCAAAAGAGGTCACTTAAACTCGTGACGTTTAAATTTGAAGATTTGAAACGGATATTTAAAATTAAGTATGTGTCTAGCCAAGTTAAGTGAGTTCTTTCTTAGGCTTATAAATAAACTGAAAGTATTTATAAATGACATTTATCACGTTTATTTTCACGGCACCTCACGCCGTAGACAAATTAGGTATCATCGTCATGAACAACCCATTACCGGCTACAGAGCACGGGTCTCCTCTCAATATGAGAAGGGTTTGGCCATAGTCCACCACCGCTATCACCGCTTCATTATCTTGTATCTCTATTGAAATGAGACGAAAAAAGGGCAGACATTATTATCTTGAGGCACGCATGCTTCCTCTATATTCTATATATTTTACTAACAATATATACATATATCAAAACTCCGGGTTAGCATTATCCTTTTTCCGTTTCCAGCGTGCACAGACAAATTAGGCATACCTATCTGGATTCTTGGATTTGGTTTATAAAAAGCTGCGATATTTTTTAATGGAAGATTTGAGTTTATGCATGAAAAACACATAAGGAATCCTGAGTAAACAGCAAGTTGCTGAAACGGCGTGCGCGAGGTTAAACATTTGACAACATTTTGTGTTATGCAAACATCTAACGCAAATACAATGTAATTAAAACGAGTCAAATTGAACAAACATACATCCGATTTAAATATTTTTTCAGTACTTTTTGTAAATATTTTTCCTCTGAGATTACGATTAATATTATGTTTTTAAGCTTTGCTAACTAGCATTGGACGTTAGTAATGGGCATAAGACAAAGAAGCGCGCCGTAAGCGTAGACTGCATCATAAAAAAAAAACATCCATACCATCCATAAAAAAACAGGCGACACCAACTCAATGATGCTGACATACAAAATACGTTTAGGCATACATATTTTCGCCACATAGTTGACTAGATGGACTACAGGATACAAGTTATTAAAACTTCTTAGAGATAGAGAATTAACAGAATTAGCAAGCCTAAAAGTAATGCTTATAAAAAGGCATTGATTAATTTCTCAAAAAGCTTGGATATTTTTATTAGAACACAAAACTTAATCGCCTGTAACCGCGCGTAAGCCAACAATGGCGATCGTGTATGAACTTATAACTGGATAAAGTTAGAATAGCCGTTCCTTAAAGGCAGACATCCGTAACCTGAGAATAGCGAAGAAGCCAGGAACTCCCACGTTAGTAAACATTGCTTCTGACTCCAAACGTGCCTTAGCTGCTTTGAAACTATCTTGAGCACGTTTTCCTTTTATATATATCTAATGTTTTAAACGTTTTCCTTCTTCCTATTACCTACCGGCTACACACTCTCGTGTTTAGCGCGGTGCGGTTTATTTTTTACTTTTAGTTATTTTAATATAGTACATATTTCACTCACTACAAAGCACGGGTTTCCTCTAAATATGAGAAGGGTATGGCCATAGTCCACCACGCTGGTCATGTGCGGATTGGCAGACTTCACACTCCTTTAAGAACTCGCAGGCATGCAGGTTTCCTCACGATGTTTTGCTTCACCGTTGAAGCAAGTGATATTTTAAAACCTTTATATTTATATTTTTTTTTTTTTTTTTTTTTTAATATCTTTATTTATTATTAAGGACTTTTATATTTATATTTAAAACGCACATAACTCTGAAAAGGTTCGAACCCCCACCTCTGATTAGGAGGCTGACGTCCTAACCACTAGGCTATCACAGCTAATTAACTGAATATATAATTAATTTGACACTGCTGAAAGCAGGCTTCTTATTGAGTATAAGTCTCATATAAGCCTTTTTTCCACCAACGAAGTAGTATGCGTTGGGTATTTTCCCTGTATAAAAAAGGCTATGTTATAGGAGGGATGTATAGCGCTTGGACCCTTTACGCTGCCATACGGGTTGGCAGTTAAGATATTAAATTCCGATACCTGAATAATTATTATTTTATAAATTCAATTTCGAGTTAAAAACAAAAAACAGGGTATTAGTGGCTGTAAATCCATATGTTAGATTAGTTTTGCTACTTGAAATGCTACGAAACTATATGACTATATTAAAAGCAAACAAGTCGAATTCGTAAAGCAAACTAACTACGAAAACTAACTGAATATAAATCCCTACATAAAATGCAGGCGAATGTTTTAAAACGCAGCTTTTGTATGCGCAAATAGAAAATCTATCCACAGTATATATATTCTTCATTATACATGAGCAAAAGTAGGTACTACTAACCGTTTTAAAAACTAAAAGTTTTTATTATAACTCTCATGGTTTTCATTGTATATTATTTGCCTGCTTGTTGCTTAATCTAGTGGAATGCATTCTGCATGCTTTGTTTTAGATGCTCAGCTGATGGTATCGTGTAAGAGGATTCTGTAACAGTATGATTCAACAACGTTTCTGAATCGAACCGCTAAGGTGTGGAACTCTCTTCCAGCATCTATGTTTCCAGCCACGTAGGTATAACATTAGTTCCTTCAAGGGAAGGGTGAATAGGCATAGGTAAGCGCGCTCCAACCTAGACCTCATCAGTGCCTTCTGGTATTAATTGTCGTCAAGCGCAAACCTATCTCAAAATATAAAAAAAAAATCCAATACAATTAGCTCAATCGATCTCTGTTATGACATTTGCTTAAGTCACCGTTGACTTAAGCAAGTGTCAGTGACTGGGCATATCTAGTATGAGCTGAAACTGTATAAGAGTTTGCATGTCAACTGGATATTAAAATTCAAACCACGTAGTTGCCATGAATATGGCGAAGTTTGTTGGCATGTGTTAGACTTAAATATCGTCATATTTTATAAAACTAAAAGACAATACAACTTCTAAGTTCTGAGTTAGTCTTCATAAACATACTTTTCAAGATTAACCCACTTGTTACTATCGTTCCATAAAAAGAACGGTGCACAAAAAAAAAAAATTATGACACTTAAGGGTTGTTGGTATTAACAGTTTTAGTTTTAAATGACAGGTTATAAGTATGCGGACTGGTGTGTTAAGTATTTGAGTGTAAATTGAGACATACTGAATTTTTAAGATTTTTAAAAAACTGACGTTGTATTATCCATATTTTAAGGTGAGTGTTAAAAATATAAAATATTATAAATATTTTTTAAAGGGAACAGAATTAAGTTATTTGTCTTGTCTATTATCTGTTACAATATCTATAATTTTAAAATTGCTATTATAAATGCGCATTTTTTACGATTTAAATTGCCGTTCCTTTAATCAAACGATAGTAATATACACTACTATAGCATGTTAATTTTATTTTATAGCAATGAAGCGATGGTCTCGACCTTTGACTCTAAATTAAATAGTTAGTGAGTGAAAAAGATGATGAAGAGTTACTACCTGAATGCATATCCATATTACCACCGGAAAACTGAAATTCGGATGTAACTGATGATTCGGGTGACGATAACATGGTGACTTGGAATAATTAACCAGAATCACGAGAGCAAGCAGAGGTTTGTGTTCTATCAGCTGAGGTTAGCAATGACGACGATAATGTGCCACTTATTAAGGTATCGAAACGCAGTCGAATATTTTCTCAAGAGTCAAACTATGCACCTTCATCAACTTCAAGTGGTACTTCAACACGTGGTGATGAATGGCGCATGAATTACTTTTTTAAAATAAAACTTTACAAGTGGGTAGCACGTGTTTTCGATCCTACTTTTGATTTATGGAGGACATGCAGGTCGGTGCTGTATATTAGAGTCCACTACAATATTTCAAAATGACACGAACACGAATTTACATACATAAAAAACAGGCCAGGATTTAGTTCGTCTGAAGAGGATATGCTCTGCTTTTTCAATACTTCTTAATAGCAGATAAGTCATACTACCTACTAGGAACGTGAACTGGCAAAATGCTTACAACTGAGGTATGCCTCTAGTATATAAAGCTATTTCCAGTGCCAGATTTACATTTATTATGGCAAACCTTCATTACTGCGACAATCAAAACCTATTACTTGGTGACAGTTTTGCGAAGCTGTCTACTGTTTGACAAACGTAACGAAAAATTTTCAGCCTATGTTCTCTTCAGATTTCTGCTTTCTCAGATAAATACAAAGATGTTTTGGGTTTGGGTCTAGAACCCGAACCTAACACCCGACGTCTTACAATATTACTCGTAATATACTTACGCAGCTGTTCTGAGAAAGATAAGCCATGTTTCATTTATTTTTTGACTTTGATCAACTTTTTTACATAAGCTCATAGATGAAGAGCAATTGAGAGAAATAAAAACCATAGAAACTATACGAGTAAATCGAGTATCTAAATGTTCACTGCCAGCAAACAGAGAGATACATAAGACAGCACAAGGTACGTACAAGTACTTGTCTGCCAGAGCTGAACAACGATATTCCCAGCAAAACAAGTAATTTATACTTGTGGAGCAACCTGCTGTTAACAAAAAATATAATGAAAATATAGGAGGAGTCTATAGAACCGATCAAAATATCTGTACAGAATCGGACTTCAATCTAGATGAGACCATATTTTTCGGTACCGAGATAACCAACTGATATATTCCGAGTGTCACAAAAATGCCAAATTTAATTATGTTAAGTACAACATAACTATGCTTAAAAAAACTGCTTTGAAAATGTTTATATCCTCAAATAAACTCACCTTAAACTTAAACGTGTTTTGATTTCCTGTCCCTACTTCATAGTAGTACATTATACTATCGTTCCTTTAAAGGAACACCATTTTCCGAGCTTTCCATGTGACGAATTTTTTTTTTCGTATTTTTTATGTTAAATGCACCATATTATTAGCCTAAGGTGTGAATTTCAAAAGAATCGGAGACCAAAAGTTGGTTCAGGAACAAGTGGGTTAAAAGTTATTCTTTCTTAGCGTTTACGCTCGTTTGTTAATGCTTAAGTTTAAAATAACGTTAACAGAAGGGAAAAGACCTTCGTAGCTAAGCGCGTGCGCTGTAGTTTTATGAAGTGGGATGTCTTGGGTTTGATTCCTGAGGTTTTGTCCGCGGCTAGTTATTTATTTATTTATTTGCTTTCATATCTAACAGACATGAGTCCCGGTCAGGGCTGACCCGGCAGGCAAACAGTACAATTGTTATACATTGATGAATATTCTAATGTTCAACAATTCAATTAAAAAAAAAAATAATAATAACATTCAATGAGTCAAGTCAATAATAATTATGATAGTCAAAAATAAAAAAAAGTAATATTTTATCATCCTATTGGCAAAGACCGCAAAGCGATTTAACGTACCGGTATGATATCGAGTAGAAACCGATTAGAAGGATCGGTTCAGCCAACAACGCATCGGTGGCTCAACTGGTGCTGCAAAAGTCCATGGGCGGTCAGTTCATGGATTTATTGCATATGGCAATTTATAAGGCTATTACCTAAAAATTATATGAAGTAAGATTTGGATGAGAATAGGCGTAAGTTTTACGAAATTCCATGTAACACAATGAGCATGAAACTTAAATTACTATAATCTGCGAAAAGCAGGCAAATCTGCACTGCGGTTGCATGCAAAAGCTTTCCCGTGACTCCACCATACAGCGGTGAGTAGGAACACGTGGGGGTTTTAGTCAGTAGGAGTCTGACATAACCTCTGTGCCTCCCTATGGCGCAGAGGTATCCATGAGGATTTACCCACGATAAAAAAAAAGAAAAACTTGAGAGGTGTCAAGGGACACCCGGATGGAACGAAGTTCCTTTCGATGGAGTGAAGGAATTGTAATAAAATTTTATTTTATTTAAGTTATAATAATATTTTTTTTTTATTATTAACAAATATAATGTTATATAAACTTAATCAGTAGGTTCAATTTTGTATTCCATCAGCAATATCCGGAACTTGTGCAGAAACACTGTCAGGATTCATTATTATTATTATTTTTTATTATTTATTATTTACAAAAACCTGTATACACTCAACAAAAATAATCGTCGCGACGCCACACTGTTCAATGCGAAATAGAAATGAAAATATCTGGCTTGCTTTCTATAAGAGAGAGAGAGAGACAGACAGAGAAACATGCGACGCCGCACAGCTTACAATAACAAAAAGTGTCGTGACAACTTTTCGTAAGAATTTTTTTTCGTCTAGCCCCCTTTCACAATGCGCGATAAGGAACTTCGTTCCAAAAAAAAGGCAAATATGCACTGTACAATTGATTATATATCTGCTTAATTTGAATGTAAATTGTTCTTGTTCTACATAAGAGTATATGTATATGCAAATCATTCTAAAGTGAAAAGTAAATTTTAATATTCTCATTAACTGTAATAATAACTAAGGCAATTATGGTAAGTAAACCTTGATGTTACTTCAAATATTTTAACTTGGGATCCACGCTGAGTGAAAATATTGATCTTTCCTACACTTATAGAAACATTCGAGCTCGAAGCGAGAGTCAAAACAATATGGTAGCAAAACATTATTCCGTTGCGACTCACGTGAAAATTTTCATTCAGAAACCATGTTATCATGATGAAAAATAGTTCCATACATATTAAATAATACGACTGTAAAGTGACTTAACTCAAATGAATACTTGCGGAGATAAAATCAACATTTTTCTGTGAATGTTTTAAACCATATAATCAATCAATAAATCATACATACAATTTATTCAAATAATCCTATAGGCACTTTTGATACGTCTATTTTAACTTACTTAGTAGTGAGTTGATGGTTAATTTATTTATTTATTTATTTAAAGGAACACTAACAATATACATATCATACACTCGCCATAGTTTTAACTACATTCGTACACTCGCCATGGTGATAACTACATTCGTAAACTTAAAACTAAAGCTGTGAGGGTTCCTAGAACGCCCTGGTCTAAAACAAGCTCACAACAGTCTTAGCTGAGTAACTTTTCTATTTGTTATCACCATCTCACATGACACTAAATATTGATAGCTTTATTTTATTAAGAACAATATTTCATACCCAAGCTTGTTTATCATTAACATAATCCTTTACACAACGAGTATAATAGGACTTCTCTACAAGCTTACGTAGAATTAATTACGGTAATATCGGGTCTCACCTCTCGCATTCATAACATTTCAGGATAAATATTATCTCCAATGTATTATTAAAATTTTTGAGTTTACGTGCTTCTTTCAATCATATTTTTCCACTACAAGTTAGGCCTTGACGGCAATCTCACCTGATGGTAAGTGATGATGCTGTCTAAGATGGTAGCGGGCTAACCTGTTAGGGGTATGGTGAACCCATACTCCCAATTGGATTTAACGCGACATCGTGCCGGAACGCTAAATCGCTTGGCGACACGTCTTTGTCGGTAACTAGCCATGGCCGCAGCCTCCCACCAGACCAGACTCGAGCCGGGAATCGAACCGGTATGTGTTATTATTTCAATAATATAGTCCGAGGGATATTACAATATCCAACGATGCTCATATTAATTTATAAATAAGTATGAACACCCAGGTGAACGAGTTTTTTGTTTTATACAGCCCGGTTACGCTGTACTGGCTACCAATAGGGTTAGTACAGCTAACAGACAGTCCGAAAAAAAAAGAGATTTTTTTTTAAATCTTCGATTTTTATTTTTATTTGTGCTTTTAACATTGACGGGCCATCGCATCTCCACCGCATCGAAACAGTCGTCGTGGCTTTCAAAGGATTGGAACGTAATCTTTATGTTATAAGAAATATATCACACTTTTAAATATTTCCGTGCCAATAGTATATGACGAGTATAGTATAGAAGATAGATATATAATAGTATAGTAGCGCTGGCCACGTAGCTGCCGCGTGTTCTCAACACACTTTATGTTTAAAGAGTTTAAGTCGTGACTTAAGTTTGTTTTTCCTTATGTAACGAAAGGCTTTACTAACGCGAGTTTTCGTCGGAACACTTTATGTCAGATGCTATGAAGCTTGCATTTCAACATGAATTGTCAATTTTCAGTCATTACGGTGTAAAAAGACCTCAAAAAGCAAGAATGAATGTCGGTTATGCTCAAATGTGTCTACGTAAAAATCGCATGTCAAAAATGACAGTATTATGCCCGCTGTTGCTAGTTGTACGTGACCGAGCACTAAGTTGAAGGTATTTACACATTGTTATGCTGACATAGTATCTGACACCTTTGTATTATATGACTGTTGTTGACAGTATAAATAGCGAATACAACGGTAGCGGGCACTCTGCGTTCTCAGCGGGATCCGGCATTGTTCGATCACTTTTGCCCAGGCTTTCAGTTGTATAATGAAAAAGGTGATATGATAGAAATTGACGACTTACGTGGCGCAGCGGGCGCTGTCGTATTATAAAGTTGGAGGTCCTGGGTTCGATTCCCGGCTCGAGTCTGGTCTGGTGGGAGGCTTCGGCCGTGGCTAGTTACCACCCTATCGACAAAGACGTGTCGGCAAGCGATTTATCGTTCCGGCACGAGGTCGCGTAGAAACACCCTAAACCTGCTTATCTATATATTATATCCTGGTCTGGGTCGCCTGGCACAGATCGCTCTTTAGCGATAAGGCCGCCTATTGTACCTGTTTTCTTTTCTGTGTGTTTCTTTAATGTCTGTATTTCTTCTTTGGCGTGGTGTACAATAATGTGTATTTTCATTTCATTTCATTTTCAACCAATTAGGAGCGTGGGTTTACCATACTCCTAGACAGCATCATCACCTTACCACCAGGCGAGATAGCCGTCAAGGGCTAACTTGTAGTGTATAAAAAAAACCTTCAGTTGTTGAGTTGTATAATGAAAAAGGTGATATGATGAAAATAGATAAGACAAGATCTGGCCGCGACTTAGCTTTCGTGTAGCGCATACTGCTTATGGTCGAGCTATGTATTGAACGCCTTTTAAATTTTGCTGCGTGAAAGATCTCACCTATGGCATTCATGACATTTCAGGAAAAATATTATCCCCAATAGATTACTAAAATATTAGAGTTTACGTGCTTCTTTCAAGCATATTTTGATGTTTTAAATCATGGTAAGATCAATGGGTAGGTAAGAAATATATCCATAAACTAACGTTCAAAGGCAAAATAAAGTATTATTATAATATCGTAGTGAAACGATATATTTCTATCATTTATTTATTTATAACAACTGAAACTTAAAATAAACCTTAGATTGAACCTAAAGCTAAAAATCTTAATAAATATAATATCATAACCAAAATATAGGTATATTATTAAAATAAGTCCCTTTAGGCAAGGTTCCGAAGATACTGGCAGCATCCCCCCTTTGAATAGCAAGACTAATTTAATTGTCCGTGGTAGCAGGCAGCTCTTCGGTCTCCTATGATGTCGACTAACCTTTTTGCTAATTCCTTAAATAGCCTTATAAGCGCTAGGACACCACGGACCAAAGGGTAGGTAGGTATGTGTTATTATTGTAATAATATAGTCCGAGGAAGTAATAACAATTATGCGCCGTAGATATATCTTGAAAGAATTGCTGATTTTTCTGGAATAAAAAGCAGTTAGCTTTTGTCACCATCCGACCCATTCATCATCATCATGATCAACCCATTACTGGCTCACTACAGAGCACGGGTCTCCTCCCAATATGAGAAGAGTTTTGGCCATAGTCCACCACACTGGCCATGTGCGGATTGGCAGAATTCACACGCCTTTGAGAACATTATGGAGAACTCTCAAGTGTGCAGGTTTCCTCACGATTTTCCTTCACTGTTGAAGCAAGTGATATTTTAATTGTTTAAAATCGCACATAACTCCGAAAAGTTAGAGGTGCGTGCCCGGATTCGAACCGCCGACCTCTGATTAAGAGGCTGACGCCCTAACCACTAGGCTATCACTATCTCCTACCCATTAATTATCGCTATTCAACGTAATACAGCATAGTTGTGCTGTTATATGATTTTGGAACAATGACACAAACATACCTTGGCATTTATAACAGGTATGAGTAGGGATATTTATTAAAGAACCAATAACAGTTGCCGTTGACAAACATGGAGCATTCCGATCTTTTCTTGACCTTCGCCGAGAAATTGCCGTTCGTAGCAGATTCGGGCGATAAATTATTCTATACAGTGGGAGTAAAAACGATCTGGACTGGGTGTTTATTTGTGTTAAATGCTCTCCTTGTTTCATTGAATTCTCGCCTCGTAAACAACACCGAAGTACTCAATTGAGACCTAAATTTAATGCTATTTTCTTATCATTTATGGTTTGTGTTCTGCAACCAAGGCTAGTATCTACTTATTCGTTAACATGAAATACCTTATTTATATAAGGTATTTCATGTTCCAAATAACCTCAGCGCAATAGTATTATAAAGTGCGAAGTCCTGGGTTCGATTCCAGGCTCGAGGCCGGTCTAGTAGAGGTCTTCAACCGCGGCGCGTTTGGAACCCTCATAGCTTTAGTTTTAAGTTTACGAATGTAGTTATCACCATCACAACACAACTATGTAAATTATTGACGCGTCAAAAGTGCCTTTTAAGGGACTATTTGAATAAAGATTATTTGAATTGAATTGAATTGAAGGTTGTAGTAAAAGTAGCTAAACGATTCATTTACTGATTTGAGTGAACATTACTTATTCGGTCAGAATTAAAAAAAAACATAATCTACGGATGAAGTCGCAGGCTAGTAAAGAAATAAATTAGTAGCTATTTCTCCAGCACGTAACACCATCCAATCTTCGTAATAACATATTCAAGGAGGATCATTTTTCTTACTTATCGTAAATCCTACGACATACGCCATACGTCTTAAAATGTTGCGCTTAACTGCGCTACGTATTCATAAGTATATAGCAAGTTCAAAGTTTATATACCTTGTAGAAAAGCCCTACTATAGTGTAAAGGATTATGTAAATGATAAACAAGCATGTGTATGAAATATTGCTCTAATAAGGTAGCTCTTAATATAATTTTAAGTGGCATGTGAGATGGCGATAACAAAAAGAAAATTTACCTGGCTAAGTTTGTTGTGGGCTTCTACTTAGACCGGGGCGCGTTTGGAACCCTCATAGCTTTAGTATTAAGTTTTCGAATGTAGTTATCACCATCGACCCGCGTCAAAAGTGCCTTTTAAAAGATTCTTTGAATAAAGTTTATGATTGATTGATTGATATGTAAAACGAAAATTAACATTGTCGACGTTTCATTAAGCGGCCTCGTTTAAAAACAAACAAGGTTTACAAGACATAATTATAATCGTCCATATATTTACGAAGACACAAGATTAGGATTAAAGCGCATAAGTCGACGCGTTCATTGAAGAGTTTGAATGCAGCAATGCGCTCTCAAGCACTAACGTGATAATAACTCACATTTATCTCTCTCGAGTAGACGCTGATTTGACAGGTAAGACGCAGGAATGATGAATACGAAAGCGTACGATTAAACTCGATGCAAGCGTAGACTCCTGTTTTATGATATTCGATGGGATTCCATGGAAATAACTTCCTTTTACTAGTAATATTTCCTCAGAGAATATTGATATAACATTTTCAGTATAGCTTGCGTGCCACATCGGTCAAATTTTTAACCTTATACGAGATACATACCTCTTCTTATATGCACATAAACCTATAAGAATATCAAATTGGATATATCTAAATGTGTTGAAGTCAATGCTATTCAGCTAATGCAAGGTACAACAAAGCGTAGAGTAGTTTAGAGATCTTAGTTTTTTTCCTAACTGTGCTAACCCTATTGGTTGCCACAGCGTAATCGGGTTGTTTGGCAAGCTTCGGAAAGAAGCTCTGCCAGAAGAAATTTTGAGCCCGCTCGAAGAAACTAAGGGAACGTCTGCCTAAGAGCGCCTCCTGTGAGGCCGAATCTCGGCTTAGGCGACGCGACGTTTGGGATAACGGGGAGGTGGACGGTGAGTGGTCCTTATTCTTTTTACCTACAATATTTTATTTATCATCATTTGCCGACAAATTATCGTCATCACTTGCCTAATATCCAGAAATAATTTTGCATAGCCGAATTTTAGCGAAACGGTATACGATGACGCTTCCAAGACATCATTGGCCGCCATTTTGTAGCGACCGTCATGTTCGATTAACGAGGTTAATAATCAATCTAATCCAAAATCTTCGGATAATAGATCGATTTTAGTCGTGCTATCCTTTTTCTTCTCTACCCTACCGATAAAGATAATTTTTTTTTAATTTTTTTATTATCCACTACAAGTTAGGCCTTGACGGCAATCTCACCTGATGGTAAGTGATGATGCAGTCTAAGATGGTAGCGGACTAACCTGTTAGGGATATGGTAAAGCCATAGTCCTAATTGGTTTCTACACGACATCGTGCCGGAACGCTAAATCGCTTGGCGACACGCCTTTGTCGGTAGGGTGGTAACTAGCCACGGCCGCAGCCTCCCACCAGATCAGACTCGAGCCGGTAATTGAACCCAGGACCTCCACCTTATAATGCAATAGCGCGCGCGCTGCGCCACGGAGGTCGTCAAAAATAATTTCTATCTGCTATCTGAGTTGAATTTCGGCCGTAAGTGTAGATCGCTTTTTATTCAAACTGAACTTTCCGAACCAATACGCGAATCACACCCAAACCTTTAAACGAGAACCATCTCAATTCCAATATTGCGTGCGCATGATGTGAAAATAGGGGAAATAAAAGCCACAAACAACACTCGGAGTTCGTAATTGAAATTTCTCTTTACTTTATAGCTGTTTTTTACAGATGAGTTTGTTGTATCTTATTTAATTGTCCGTCCAGAGACTGGTTTCGATGTTCGTTAGGTTCATTTATTTATACACTTCTTTTTATTTTTGCACCACAATTTTCAACAAGTAAATCAGAATTTCAAAAAGCAGGATGTAAGTTATCCTTATCGCTTAGTAGCGATCTGTGCCAGGCAAGTTTAGAAGACATCGGGCTGAGAATAGAATAGAATGCAAGTGGCGCACAGAGGTTTTACAATGTTGACCAATCTTCCTAATCCCGGCTAAGTTTGTTGTGGGCTTCTTCTTAGACCGGGGCGCGTTTGGAACCCTCATAGCTTTAGTTTCAAGTTTACGAATATAGTTTAAGTGGCATGTGAGATGGTGATAACGAAAACAAAGTTTACCTGGCTAAATTTTTTGTGGGCTTCTTCTTAGACTGGGGCGCGTTTGGAAACCCTTTAGTTTTAAGTTTACGAATGTAATTATCACCATCAAATCACTACTATGTAAATTATTGACGCGTCAAAAGTGCCTTTTTAGGGACTATTTGAATAAAGATTATTTTGAATTTGAATTTAACCTCTGAGTTACTATGTCAGGTCTTCTCTTTTATATCATCACACAATTTCTTCCTAGGTCGCCCAAGTGCTCTTTTTCCTGTGTTTTTGCCTTCTAGAATCAACCTTTTAAACTCGTACATTTACTGACAACCTTTTAACATTTAACCCTCTATGTATTTATTTGGGTCCAAGTGACCCAAATAAATACATAGGATACGAATAACTACATAGTTGAGGTAAGAATAGTGTTCCACTCAATAAAGCAGTACAGTAAAAAGCATGGATAGCCATTATTCTCTGTTATTAATGATCATATGCGATAATAATCGTTTTGCGACCGCCTCCCTTATTTGGAACTATGGGGACTTTTCTTCCCCTTATAATTATACATAGCAGGTGCCCGCGACTTTGTCTACGCAGAATTAGATAAACATTTCCATTATACATTGCATACGCGTAACTCTAGCGGTTTTGGCAGCGCACGCCAGAATAGCTCGCAGATGGTAGATTTTTCCTACTCACTTGACAGTTATCGTCATATTTTTGACAATTTACACAATATCTTTATAAATTGTAGTCTATGTATTATTCTGATTTATAAGCTATATTATTGTAAAGTTTCATTAAAATCCATTCAGTAGTTTTTACGTGAAAGAATAACAAACGTCCGTCCATACTTACAAACTTTCGCGTTTATAATATTAAATAGGACAATAAGATTTACCATAATCATGTAACAGTATGGGTATTTGTATTTAAATGTCATTAATTTAGTCGTAACCACCAAATTAAGTAAAAGATTTCATTTTATTACTATTCATTCCTAAACTCACTCTCTTCTGGGATAGTAGGTCTACGGCCAGCACATTTACGTCGAATCAATAGAGTTTTAGTTGTTAATTTTACTTTACTTAATTTATGAAATAAATAAGAAAACTCTTTCCGTATTCTTGTTTGCACATTTAGTTAATATTTATAGTCGTTTACTGTCTAGTTTACGTGTACTGGAACAAAGTAAGTTAAGCTGAAAACTAGCGCTAATTACATACCTACCTTTTGTTAGAGTGCACATGTAGTAATTAGCAAAAAACTGTACAATGTTAACTAAGTATTAAACGTAACGTTATGACGTTATGTTTAGTTAAGTATCGTATCTTATAAACGCACTTATATTATAAACGCGAAAGTTTGTAAGTATGGATGGTTGTTTGTTACTCTTTCACGTAAAAACTACTTAATAGATTTTAATGAAACTTTACAATAATATAGCTTATAAATCAGAATTACACACAGGCTACAATTTATAAAGATATTGTGTGAATTGTCCAAAATATGAAGGTAAGTGTCCAAAAAGTAGGAACAAAATCTACCATGTAAATGTTAGTTCTTTTCTACGCCACACTAATATAAGCTACTCGAAATACTAATCCCGCGCAGACGAAGTCGCGGGCACCAACTAGTAGTGTATATGTATAGTAGTGGATTTATTCTCGACTTCCTGAGTCTAGTAATGCCCAAACGCTCAGGCCTCATTTCCAATAGGCAAGCAGTCTTAGAGCAAAGACTGAGCCTAGCACTGTTCCAAAGATGATAGGCTTTTTTGTGATAATAGCGTTGTCTTCGACTCAAGTATGTATCATGATCAACCCATTAACGGCTCACTACAGAGCACGGGTCTCCTCTCAATATGAGAAGGGTTTGGCCATAGTCCACCACGCTGGTCATGTGCGGATTGGCAGACTTCACACGCCTTTTAGAACATTATAGAGAACTCTCAGGCGTGCAGGTTTCCTCACGATGTTTTCCTTCACCGTTGAAGCAAGTGATATTTTTTTTTTTTTTTAAATACAAGTATGTATACAACTTTCATATCATTATTATCTTAACCGAAAATTTTTTGGCCTGACCAGAGAATCGGACCAAAAAATATTTGACTCGTAATTCGTACATGTTAACCAATTAAATGCCCGTTTACTAACAACCAGTTAATTACAAGTAGTCTGTTAGTTACTAACTAGTAAATTCATGAAAGTACGCTACGTAAAGTTACGCTTTGCGGTAACAGTAAGATCTCGTCTTCGGAATAATATATTTGAATTTAGTTCGTGGTTATTCTAAGTATTTGGTTTGTTATTCTAAGATATCAAGTTAGAAAGCAATCAAGTTCTTTTCCATCTTATATTTTATAGTTTCATTTCCTGAGGACGTGCAAGCCCCAGCGTAAGCTTTCTCTATCAGCTCGCAAAATGTCAAAAATAACATTAAGATGAAAAAGTGTGACGGAATTTACTCGAGACTGTATGACGGTGATATTAAATTTGTTTTTATCTATATATACATTTATATATATATTGCCTATACTATATATACTAATACTACAGAAGATTTGAAATAAAAATTTTAAAAAATTATAACAAATTATCAAATTATATTTTCAGAATGTCTCTCAAAATGTAATGTCCTATTATAGTGTAAAGGATGATATAAGTAAGTGGAAAACAAGCTTGGGTCTGAAATATTGTTCTAATAAGATTGCTCTTAAATGATTTAAAGTGACATGTTAGATGTTGATAACAAAAAGAATACTTAACCGGCTAAGTTTGTTGGCTTTTATGCTTAGTCCGGGGCGTGTTTGGTACCCTCGTTAGTTTTAAGTTTAAGAATGTAGTTATCACCATCAACGCAACAAAAATGACATTTTAAGTATTATTTGAATATAATTTATAATTAGTTAATTTTTAGATACTTATTATTAGCGACTTATTATGATGACTACTTAAGTTTATTACAATAGTTGTTATCCATCTATATAAATATACTCGTAAATCTATGAAGCTATGATAGCCGAGTGGTTAGGGCGTCCGCCACCTAATCAGAGGTCGGGAGTTCGAATCCGGGCACGCACCTCTAACTTTTCAAATTTATGTGCGTTTTTAAGCAATTAAAATATCAACGGTGAAGGAAAACATCGTGAGGAAACCTGCAAACCTGAGAGTTTATTATATTCTTAAAGGCGTGTGAAGTCTGCCAATCCGCATAGGGCCAGCGTGGTGGACTATGGCCAAACCCTTTCATATTGGGAGGAGACCCGTGCTCCGTAGTGAGCCGGTAATGGGTTGATCATAATGATGATGCTTGTCATCTATGCGTTCCTTTAACATTGATCAAATTGTTATTGAAACTTGGTAGGGAATTCTGAGGATGGCCGCAAGGATGCAAGGAGGAGGATCGAGAAAATCTATACAAAACGGATTTTTTACGTATCGCGAACTATACTTTCATCTTGCGAGGACGATAAATTTGTACATCAAAAGAGAGCCTTCTGACTACAATGTAATAGAGAACAAAGCTTTGTTGGGGAATTAATTTACTCACACAGACAAGAATTCGTTTCAGTGAATATAGTGGGTATACTTCTTGTAATGTGAAGTGTCTTACGGAAAGGTGACACAAACAATATTGCTTGATGTTATCATAACATTATAACATTATATTCGGCCCCATTTCCTTTACGTGAACGTGTCATGTATATGAAACATTTTATATAACATTATTTCTTTTGGACAAAGGAGTAGATGTTAACATTATTAAACACTTAACAATGACATGTCGAAATCCTTGGCCGTTTGCCAGTCGATGAATCGAATAACAATATAATAGAATAATTCATATGAACCTTAGTGAGCTGAAAATTACGCAACTGAAAAAGATATATATATATATACATATTTATTTTATTTTTATTATTTATGTACCAAATTTGTGATATCAAACACACAAGTATAAAAGTATACAAAGGAAAGCTTATCTCTATAAGAGATCTCTTCCAGCTACCCTTAGATGTGAGTAAGGTGAATTTATAAAGTGGGATAGGTCAAACAAGGTATTTTAAACTACATACAAAAATATACTTAGATAATTTGAAAAAAGAAAAAAAATATATATAATAATAATAAAATAACACATATTTATATATATGATATGATATAATATATATAAATAAATAAACATACTTAAAATATAATATATAAAAAATAATAATACTAATAATATATATATATATATAAAAAAGGAAACTAATAATAATAAATGAATGTTAAATATAATATTATGAAACAGATAGATAGTGCTCTTTTAATCTCACTTTGAAAGTATGAACCGATTGGCTGTCTCTAACAAGTTCAGGTAAAGAATTCCAAAGTTGTACAGCATTAACAGTGAAAGATCTACGATAGAAAATAGAATTAAAAGAAGGGACATCTAGAGGATTCCTTGAGACGCAAGCCCGTAAAGGTCGAGAAGGAAGAGGAGAAAGTTTAATGCGCTCACGTAAGTATTGAGGAGAAGAATTATATACATTTATATCATCTTACTTTTACATCTTTTCTGATATGATTTAGATTTCTTCCACTAGCGTCAATAACACTTAGAGCATGCTTTGCATAAAAATTAAATTAGATCCAGCTAGAAGTTTAATTAACAAAGACTTACTTAGAGAGTTACATTCGGCTCCAACACTGCATCAATAATGATTATTATAATCAGCGCAAGAAAATAAATGATTGGTACGCAGAATTCTGATAAAAACATACACAAATGCATTTAACATAGCGGGCAACTTCTTTTTGATAATTTCTCTTTTTGTTTGTTTGTTATCGCGGATCTAACTGCCGGTCAGATTGAAAAATCCTTTTGCATTTGATAGCCCATTTCTTGAGCAGAGTTATGGGATATTTTATATCACGGTTCGACTAGACTCCTAGTCTACCAAAATTACGAGACGGAACGTTTAATGAAATTGAACAATTGAAGTCAGAATAAGAAGAATTTGAAGAAAGAAGTGGGATACAAAAGGCGAAAAAAATGCGATCCCTGGATTTAGCGATGTAATCCGGATACACTAAGATATTATTAAACAGAAAAACCCATAATTACAATAATGCGTCCAGAATTCTTTTGCGGCAACCTTCAGCGGTCAATGCTCGGACATATTGCTTTGATGCCATTTGGTGCAAAAGAACTAGGCGTCCGTACTGAAGATGGTCTAGGAAGCAGCAACAGTATCCATCCATGCGCAGCATGATAACATACATGATGGATGTTCCTCTGTGGATACTAATACAGAGAACTAAAACTCTTATAGTAATCAAGTATTGATTTAATTCTATAACATATTTTGAGGATGTAAGTAGTCCAAGTAAATAAATGAGTAAAAATAAATAACCTGGTCATTCTGTGTTTGGACTAAGTACATAATAAATATACGAGTATTATAGAGTAGTACCCACGTTAGACAATGTCTTAAAGTTTGGGTTACGAAGTTGAAGGTCTAATTAGTCCCGAGAGGCGTTACTCAACTTCGATGAAGTCCGTCTTATAAATATTTGATTTGAGCTATATTGCTCCCACCTCATTTATTGGTAGGCTTGTTTGAGACGGACATTTTTGTGTGTAATTATATTTCGCTTAACCAAAATTATATCTAACTTAATATATTTTATCGAGCATCTTGCTGCTAAACCTCCTGCGAATACAGCAATAATTGCTTTGTTCTTATACAGTATAATATCCCTCACATAATGTCTACGCGAAAGAATTTCTTTTGGTTGATCATAACCACTCGAATATAATAAGCGAAAGCGAAGTAGAAAATCTTTAGATTAACAGATTGCTAATCATTGCAGATAAATAAAAAAAAACTTGAGAGGTGTCAAGGGACACCCGGATGGAACGAAGTTCCTTTCGATTAATTAGTGAAGGAATTGTAATAAAATTTTATTTTATTTAAGTTATAATAATATTTTTTTATTATTAACAAATATAATGTTATATAAACTTAATCAGTAGGCTCAATTTTGTACTCCATCAGCAATATCCGGAACTTGTGTTGTTTTTATTATTTATTATTTACAAAAAACCTGTATACACTCAACAAAAATAATCATCGCGACACCACACTGTTCAATGCGAAATAGAAATGAAAATATCTGGCTTGCTTTCTATAAGCGAGAGAGAGACAGACAGAGAAACATGCGACGCCGCACAGCTTACAAGAACAAAAAGTGTCGTGACAACTTTTCGTAAGAATTTTTTCCGTCTAGCCCCCTTTCACAACGCGCGATAAGGAACTTCGTTCCAAAATCTCGCTACATTTCCCAACATTTTTGTCAATCGTCTTGAAAATAAGAAATACAAGACAGCAAGATTTATACACAGAAAAGAAAAGAGCTTCAATAGGCGGCCTTATCGCCAAAAACTTTGGTTATAGTGATCATTTTGTCTCTGTTTTTATCAGGTCATAATACATTTTTTTTACATACAAAAATTAGCCCTTGACGGCTATATCACCTGGTGGTAAGTGATGATGCAGTCTAGGATGGAAACGGGCTAACCTGTTAAAGGCATACCATTAGCATAGTAAACCTACACTCCTAATTGGTTTCTACGCGACATCGTGCCGGAACGCTTGATCGCTTGGCGACACGTCTTTGTCGGTATGGTTGGTAACTAGCCACGACCGAAGCCTCCCACCAGGCCAGACTCGAGCCGGGAATCGAACCCAGGACCTCCAACTTTATAATGCGACAGCGCGCGCACTGCGCCACGGAGGTCGTCAAATTGTTTTATTTTTGGATCATCATCATCATGATCAACCACTGCCGGCTCACTACAGAGCACGGGTCTCCTCTCAATATGAGAAGGGCTTGGCCATAGTCCGCCACGCTGGCCATTTGCGGATTGGTAGACTTCACACGCCTTTGAGAACATTATGGAACCTCAGACGTGCAGGTTTCCTCACGATGTTTTCCTTCACCGTTGAAGCAAGTGATATTTTTATTTTTTTTATTTTTGGATATTAGGTACTATTATTTATTTCTCAAAGGAATGTAAATCATACAGTCAAAGTAACGAGACTATCTAGCTATGTCACCAAGAGTTTATTTATTGGCAGCAGTTGCAATTCGTTTGAAGCGATAAGTTTATTTCCACCCAAGCGATTGTTTGCCTTTCAGCACATAGCTGGCGTTTCTAGGGCGTGTCGAGTCCCTTTTTATTTTTATCTCGTACATATGAAAGCGTCACTTATAAACTGATTATAGACCATGCGGTAATATTAGGCTTTCATTTATTAATCAGTTTGCTAAAAAAGAATTAGTTGTCGCTCATTGGTCGGAATTCAAATAATAAACATTTATAATATAATATATAGGGTATAGGATAGTATCGATCATTTGAAAACCGATTACCGATAGTTACTGATGATTACAAGGAAAAGGGAAGGACCATAACCGGAGAATACTACGCAACGATACTAGAAAAATTAAAGAAGGTCATCAAGGAAAAACGCGAGGAAAATTGACCAAAGGTGTGTTGCTCTTGCAAGACAACGCGCCGGTTCACAAGAGCAGAGTTGCTGCAATGGCTGCTCTGCACACGCTTGGCTTCGAATCACTAGTCCACCCACCCTACAGTCCAGATCTGGCCCCATGTGATTTTTATTTGTTCCCCAATTTAAAAAAAGACTTAAGGGGAAGAAAATTTTCCGACGACAATGAGGTTAAGGAGGCAATTTTGGCTCATTTTGAGGCAAAAGATAAAAAATATTTTTATGATGGTTTAGAAAAATTAATTCATAGATCTAATAAATGTATTCAGCTTAAGGGTGATTATATTGAAATGGAAAAATAGATTTGTTGTTTCATTTTATTTAAAACCCATTCATTCCACGAACTTTTGGACCTCCCCTCGTAATGATTCATTTATACAGTGTCCGTATTACCTTATCTTTTGTCGTAACGTATCAAGCTTTGTAGTGCATTGCAGTTTTCTTTAAAAGTTACTTCCACGTCTCGGCGTTACGTGTATTAAAAAGTTCCTTTAATAACAAAACCAATAAAAACAAATCGACTATCTTACGAAACACTACTACACTATTGACACTACATTACTATTCCAGTGTCAATCTCTCATCATCAAATACAGTGAAAATGTGTTTTTTTAATTATAAAGGAATTAATGCGAAATTAGCCACTGTAAACAAGCGGCCTAAGACCATGGAATTTGCAACTCCCTATAAAAGACCTACGTCCACGTCTACGTTAATCGGTTCATATGATGATGATGATTATAATGCGAAAAGGTATTGTTATTTCTGTAATTTATTTTCTGTACCCACGAGTTAGTATTTAGTACATATTTATTGAATTGGCCACGTTAATTTAAGGTTAATCACTTGAATTTCAATGGCTGTCGACGATACAAGTCCGATAGTCTCTCAGTTTGCGGTTAACACTAACTACTAGGTAATTTGTGGGTTCAGCAACTATTTAATAATATTCTGTGTAGCCTACAATTCAAGCTTTAAGTAGCAATATACATCTAAAGGTAGCTATAATCAGAATCCAGGTTAAGTAGACCCTTAATAGAGGAAAGAAACGAAAATATTCCTGAAAACAAAATCTATTCTGTTAAAGCAAGAGTTTACCATTTTACGACTTAGTTTTCAAGCACTACTCTGACTGTGGTAGCAGTTCGAGTAACTATTTGTTAATATGTACTCTAGACCAGGTTTAGTTCGAGGAATGAATGGAAAAGTTACACGGGAATTTCTCAACGGGAATGTCTGGAAATCCAGCTGACGTAGGGCGCGGCAAACCCGGGACACGGCGAGCGAGCGCCAGTGCTCCCCCGGATCGCGTTCCGGACGCTCGTTCCGTCGAGGGCCGCAATTATCACGATCCAACTTCTCCGGAACGAACACAATGCAAAACCGGAACGCTTCGGATGTTTCCTACGCAAAAATGTGAAGTGATTGTGTTCGGGTGACCAGTATAGTAACGTAGTAACGATTACCCCGTGCGTTCCCCGAACGATGCCGCGTGTTAACGGATTGAACGACAATTTGTACGCAATTTAAATTTCCTTTTGGGATCGGTATTACCATTAATTGCCATTCATTTGTTTAAATTAATGCAATAATTATAACGATATGCAGTAGCCGCTTTAACAATTTAAATTGAATCCGTAATAGCTTAGTACTGTTCCGAATTGTGTTTTTTACGTAGAAATTTTTTTTCTTATTTTTATATTAAAGCTACTTTCAATGGGTTATGTATTTCATGTAACAATTTTAAGGACAAAGGTACTCGTATTTACAATGTAGTCTGATCAGGTACATATAGGTACTATTCAGTAGATTTATTACAACAAAAAATACATAATAACTTACGTGGAATATGTAATGTTTTGTTTTATAATGGAAATATAATATAGGGGATATTTGCAGCGCCCAAGCACTTTAACCTTGTCGGCACTCTAAATACCCACTTACTCGTATTTCATGTAACGGGAATAAGACAAAGATTTATAAATCTCACTTGAGTTTGGCATTGGTTACTTGGTTATTTACTTAACCTAGATTTAATTCCTTTGCTATTTTGTCCAGGAAAGTAATACCATACGTACAACTAATTAAAACACGATTGTGATTAGCGTCCGATATTAATAATTTAAAGGTCGAAAAATGTTTAGATCTGTCGAAAAATCTTTAGATCTAAGAGTGAAGTAACACGAGACAATCTTTTCAATAGGAAATATAAGGGAGGTATAGGAAATAGATAGAGACTACTAAATTTAAGCATCGATCCGAGGATTCCAATTGAAATGGATTATTCATGTTAAACGCTAATCTTTATTCGCGTGGGTAGTTTAATGAGATCTACGAAGAACAGTAGTGGAAAACTATTTTTTTTTTCGAACTGTCTTTTAGCTGTGCTAACCCTATTGGTTGCCACCGCGTAACCCTAGGGAAAACTAATGGTCTCTTATATAACTGCGGAACTTACATTATGTATTTTCCTAAAGATTTGATAACCTGATTGATTCTTAAGGTGGTAGCGGGCTTATCTGTTAGGGGTATGGTGAACCCTACTAATTGATTTCTACGCGACATCGTGCCGGAACGCTTCATCGTCTTTGTCGGTAAGGTGGTAACTAGCCATGGCCGATGTTTCACATCAAACGTGACTCGACCTGGGAATGGAACCCAGGACCTCCATTCCAGGATCTATCTTACCCGCTTGGGGTGATTATAGTTATAATATATGTGACTTAGTGCGTTTGGTGTATTGCTTGATTTACGCACAACAGAAAATCGGCCGGCGTTTTTGCATAGATAATTAATTCGAAATACAACTGCCTCTTCACTATTATATGGCTGTCAGTTATCAAATAGGTAGGCGTATAATAAATGATAATCAATGTTATTAACCCATATTTTATCTCATATACTCTCTCATAAAAAAGTAACATAAGCTCAATGCTCATAGTAGTTTTTTTAAAACCACGAAACTTTTAAAATGAACCGAGTTACAGCGATAAAGTGAGATAATTAAATTTTGTAGTCTGTGTCCAAGCGCCTAAATAAAATGTCTTGTAGTACTTGATATAATATAGATAATAGTAGGTAGCTACTTGTCAGTAAGTAAATTAAAAAAGCTACTAAAAAATATGTCATAGTTTATAAAGTTGATTACGCAATTACCGAATTATCCAATTATATTTCCATATATCGTAAATACATTCCCTTCAATAATTATTATAAGTATTTATATTATATACCTCCTAATCAGAGGTCGGCGATTCGAATCCGGGCACGCATCTCTAACTTTTCGGAGTTATGTGCGTTTTTTAAACAATTAAAATATCACTTACTTCAACGGTGAAGGAATACATCATGAGGAAACCTGCACGCCTGAGAGTTCCTCAATGTTCTCAAAGGCGTGTGAAGTCTGCCAATCCGCACAGGCCAGCGTGGTGGACTATGGCCAAACCCTTCTCATATTGAGAGTAGAACCCGTGCTATGTAGTGAGCCGGTAATGGGTTGATCATGATGATGATGATGATTATATGCATACTTTAATCAAAATATAAAACAAAGCGTACTTATCAATAACTACACGAGTATTCTGTAGAACCAAAAATATTAATAATTAAAATTTAAATAACTGATTCAACGACGAGTGTTGAAAGCATCACCTCGTTTTAAAGAATATTTCCGCACCAATTAGCATTTTATGAATAACGTGTTTAACTGAAATATGGCGATAACTTTATGTCTGCGTAACTCTTTTTACTCCTGCCTTTCATTAAGTATTAGCAAATGAAAACTGCTTATACAAACGTCTGCCGAAGTGTTTTCAGTCCTGAGTAAACTATGGCCATAGTTGCATATAATCATCATCATCATCATGATCAACCCATTACCGGCTCACTACATAGCACGGGTCTCCTCTCAATATGAGAAGGGTTCGGCCATAGTCCGCCACGCTGACAGACTTCACACGCCTTTGAGAACATTACGGAGAACTCTCAGGTTATCTCCAGAATCAACTAAATGGAATAAATTGGATGGTTCAGGGTTATCTTTAGAATTTAGCTGGAAGACGAATGAGAGGTAATGGCGCGCGATGTTAATTATGATTCTTTAGTAAGTATAGCCGTTAGTTAAAACCGTCTAAAGATCAAAGAGTACTTATGCTTACATTGTAATTTTACCTAGATGTAGCAATGTTTTTTTTTTTTAAATAATTAATTGTATTTTTATTATAAACCTACTAGTTAGTTTTTTACTAGTAGTTTCATTTTTGGTATATTATAAGATTATAGTGTTTGTATCCTCATTGATTTCTCACTTGTAAACTGTAAACATTATATATTAAGGTTTTATGCAATTGAATAAGTAAAGTGACATTTATGATTACTATTCAAAAGATACGTTCAAAGAAAATCGAATCAACCAAAATTTGTTATCACATTTTATGTATTCATAAAGACGCTTTACTAAGATTCTGCATATATGTCAGCGGAAAACGTTTTGCGATTATTTTCGAAACTTGGACATAATTTCACAAAATAGCGAATGAATCTCACTATCCTGTTCGCGTTATTTAGGAAACAATGTTTCTAAATTGGCTGAATTATCTGGCAGGGGACTTCAACCGTGGCCATTTCCCACCCTCGCGACAAAATGTGCCTACTGCCAACCGATTTAGCGTTCCGTAAATGGTCGCTATTTGACAGTTACCACCGTTTCATTATGGTTAGAAACCTGTTGTGGTTCAAATTAGCTGTAATCATGGAAAGTTTTTAGACATACATAACACACACACTTTGTAAAAAGGTTATATGTATATTTCTTTATTCCACCATAGTTTCTAATTGCCAGAACAGAGTCGTATGTATTCGGGTTTCGTTAGAATTGTATGTAATGTAGCTTTTGACATGTTATTCATCTTTATGAGATAGGATGGGAAAATTAATTGACAGATGTGCGCAAGCTAGCGTTGAGATACATAAAATGAGCAATCCGACACCCCAACCCTCTCGTTGTTGCGGCTTCTTTTTACTCTCCCGACCTAAGCGCTCCTGTCCGAAAGAGAGACCTAAACGTATCCTTAATGACCCTGATGATCAGATGACTACTGACAACATACTCGTACCACCTACCACACAATCATACGCTACACACCGTCCCCGCTATCTTACGTCATCCGGACGTGGGCTCCATCCACGATCTCGAAGACGTACGGACTACTCACCGTCCGACCCCCCCGTTATCCCAAACCGAGGTTCGGCCTCACAGGAGGCGCCCTTAGGCAGACGTTCCCTTAGTTTCTTCGAGCCCTAGGGCTCAAAATTTCTTCTGGCAGAGCTTCCCGGTCTGGCAAAGCCCGGTTACGCTGTGGTAACCAAAAGGGTTAGCACAGCTAATAGACAGTCCGAAAAAAAAAATGAGAAAAGACAAAACCTGTGTTGGAAACAGATTTTTCTCTTCATCATGTCCACCTCATTATCTTTCCGTATTTCCGACCAAGTATTAGACGTTAATTAATTCTGGAGAAGTGAATCCGTCAGCGAAAGCTTTTGTAAAGCAATGTAGTCATACCCGACTTATTAATCATTATCTCGTTATAGGAACGTACCCGTATTACGTTTCAACAGACAAAGTGGTGATTCTCGGCATTAATTACTTCAATACCGAAAGGCAATCTAATTACTAATAAAAGCTTGATTCAGCGGCCTTGTTATGGCGTCCATTTTATAGATTACCTAATATTTTTATGTGCTTAATTAAGAAATTTTTAAATATTAATATAATTTGTTGCGGTACTCTTTATAAATGCGTTATTAATTAAAGTAATATTGATATTTTACTAGAAACTGGTGTTCGAAAATAATACATATTATCGTTCACTTAACTTGATTGTTGAATAACGCCAAGTCATCACTGACTCTTGACATCATCTTGTAATTTTCCGCTTCAAGACGAGCATGAATATCGATTTGCCCGCATCACTTAGGATGAAAGCTTACAATTTCTACCAGTAGAATTTATTGGACGTGAATTTTGAAAATATCTCCTTTCTGTACGAATATATTTGAACTTTCCTTACCCTTAAGATAAGGGCGAGTCGGCAAAAGCGGCGAAAGTTCAGCAAAGATAATATCCATAATATCTTATCTTATCTGTACTAAGCTTGGCAGATACCCACCCCTGTGTCATTAGAGGATTTATCTGCGTAGAGTATACGACGCTTGAACTCCATCGTTGTTTCAACCGATGTACCTCCTGCCGGTGCTACATACTCGTAGGTATTTTGGAATGGTGGAAATAATATATATTTTTTTTACTACTACTGTTGAGCTCCCTCTACGTCTCATCGGCTTAGTTTCCTTTATAGACCAGGGCGCGTTCGGAACCCTTAGTGTTAAATAAACAATATGTTAAATAATGCAATAATTAATATAAATGAATAATCATCATCATAATGATCAACCCATTACCGGCTCACTACAGAGCACGAGTATCCTCTCAATATGAGAAGGGTTTGGGCCATAGTCCACATCGCTGGCCATGTGCGGATTGGCAGACTTCATACGCCTTTGAGAACATTATGGAGAACTCTCAGGCGTGCAGGTTTCTACACGATGTTTTCCTTCACCGTTGAAGCAAGTGATATTTTAAATGCTTAAAAACGCACATAACTCCGATAAGTTAGAGGTGAGTGCCCGGATTCGAACAGCCGACCACTGATTAGTAGGCTGACGCCCTAACCACTGGGCTATCACAGTTTTTTTTATAATATATATATGTATTATATAATATACGTGCAGAGATACTAAAGATTTTACTTTTTAATATCGTCCCAGACTAAGCACGTAGTTGGTAAGTAATTGAGAGCTTGCTACACAGTATAAGTACCTAGAGACGTATGTTAATATCGCATTGTGCGCTCGCAGCCAGAGGAAGTTCGAGCTAAACAGGACGCGGAAGCTGTCCACACATCGACGTGTTGTTGATAAAGTTTCTTGAACTTTATATTTTCTTCTCTTTCTCATATTGAGAGGAGACCCGCGCTCTGTAGTGAGCCGATAATGGGTTAATCATGATATATAATATACGTAAAGAGATAGTATTAAGATTACATTAAGGCTTCGGTCTTTGTGTAAACTAACATAAACAAATATTTGACGACCTCCGTGGCGCAACGCGCGCGCTATCACATTATACAGTTGGAGGTCCTGGGTTCGATTCCTGGCTCGAGTCTAGTCTGGTGGGACGCTTCGGCCTTCCATCCTAGCTAGTTGCCACCCTACCGACAAAGACGTGTCGCAAAGCGATTTAGCGTTCAGGCACGATGTCGTATAGAAACCAATTAGGAGTGTAGTTTACTCATAGGGGTACGCCCTGTCAGGTTAGCCCGCTACCGTATTAGACCACATCATCATTTACCATCAGGTGAGATGAGACTAACGTGGTTATAAAAAAAATATATACATAATATATTTAACTATTGATGTATATAAGAGTGTTTAATACAAATTTTATTAAATAAAAATCGAGCATTACTAGTCGAGTAGTACGAGTCCTAGTCTTAGCTACTCAGCATACGTTGCAAAATCAAGTAATAAAAAACATTTTTATATATATAAATGTTTATTTAATCTATTTTTTCGCCGGAAACTCTAGCGGGTATCCCCAGACCACCCTGCAAAAATTTCATCAGAATCATATTTTCGGAAAACAGTTCACAAATATAAAGACTATCTGGACTGTCTGGTTGTTTTTGTCTGGTGGGAGGCTTCGACCGTGACTAGTTACCACCCTACCGATAAAGACGTGTCGCCAAGCGATTTAGCGTTCCGGCACGATGACGCGTAGAAACCGATAGGAGTATGGGTTTACCATACCCCTCACAGGTTAGCCCGCTACCATCTTAGACTGCATCATCACTTACCATCAGGTGAGATTGCCGTCAAGGGCTAACTTGTAGTGAATAAAAAAAAAAAAAAGACACCGATATTTATTTACAACAATTTTATTACAAAATATAGCTTTTATCTACACGTATATGTATAAAAATTCAGTATTCATATTATTCATATTATTGATATGATCGCAAAACTCGAAAGTAGTGAATATAAAATGAATTTGTATGCAGCACTGTGTTTGTATTATTCCCGGTTTCCTACGAGAAAGGAAATTAATATCAAAGTTAAAAATAGCGAAGCGTGTATGAGAACTCTAGTAGATGATGTAACGATACGATATTTACAATAAACTGAGTATATACTATTAAGCTGTGATAGCCTAGTGGTTAGGGCGTCAGCCTCTTAATCAGAGGTCGGCGGTTCGAATCCGGGCACCTCTTACTTTTCGGAGTTATGTGCGTTTTTGAAACAATTAAAATATCACTTGCTTCAACGGTGAAGGAAAACATCGTGAGGAAACCTGCACGCCTGAGAGTTCTCCATAATGTTCTCAAAGGCGTGTGAAGTCTGCCAATCCGCACATGACCAACGTGGTGGACTATGGCCAAACCCTTCTCATATTGAGAGGAGACCCGTGCTCTGTAGTGAGCCGGCAATGGGTTAAAACAATTAAAATATCACTTACTTCAACGGTGAAGGAAAACATCGTGAGGAAACCTGCACGACAGAGAGTTCTCCATAATGTTCTCAAAGGCGTGTGAAGTCTGCCAATCCGCACATTGCCAACGTGGTGGACTATGGCCAAACCCTTCTCATATTGAGAGGAGACCCGTGCTCTGTAGTGAGCCGGTAATGGGTTGAACATGAGTATATACATATCCATACTAACTTATGTAAGATTGTGTGAGTCGCATTAATGTATCTAGTGCAGCGAGACGTAGTGTTAAATTCCATTATCCATAGTAAGCATAACTGTGACTAGCTTCCAAACAATTTGGCGGTATACCACAGAACATACCGAATTTGCATTCAACAATAAACCAGTATAATGTGTTATGTATTATTTAGAAATACTCCTTGACGTTTCGTATAATGAATTTTTTTTTTCTTCTTTTTATGGCTGTACACAGATTAGCCAATGTCAAGTTTATAGCAATGTAGAAGCTAGGGAGAAATGGCGGGAAACTTCGCACTCTGCGACTTCGACGCTGCTCCCTCAAACCTTTTCCAAATTAATACCTATTAACCATTCAGACTATACACTACACGAACGACACCAACACTGTCCACGACACAACCAACACCAGTCCTTTCCAAAACCAGCCAACAAACATTAATTCAAGAGAAGCGTGAAAAAACTGCGCCCGCCATATACGAAGTCTCCCGCCTTTCTCCTATAATGAATTAATAAATTACACTTTTTTGTTCACCACAGATAAAACATGTACTATCTACTTTTGTTTTCGGGAGCGTTAATAATAATATAAAAAATACTTTTTATCTTGTACAGCCGATTCGGAGGCTGGATATTTTAATAATCATCAGATGTACTCAGACGCGAGCTCATCCGCTCACCGGTATACCTCACATACCACTAAGCTAGCGTTGTTTCCTAGAACGAGACTTAATCTAAACAAGACGGGCGAGGTGTTATCATAACTATCTGTATCATATAAAAAGTAAATACAATAGTGAGACAGGGTATAATTTGGCGACCTCATCGCTGTGGCTGTGATAGCCTAGTGGTTAGGGCGTCAACCTCCTAATCAGAGGTTGGCGGTTCGAATCCGGGCACGCACCTCTAACTTTTCGGAGTTATGTGCGTTTTTAAAATTTAAAATATCACTTGCTTCAACGGTGAAGGAAAACATCGTGAGGAAACCTGCACGCCTGAGAGTTCTCCATAATGTTCTCAAAGGTGTGTGAAGTCTGCCAATCCGCACATGGCCAGCGTGGTGTTGGCCAAACCGTTCTCATATTGGGAGGAGACCCGCGCTCTGTAGTAAGCCGGCAATGGGTTGATTATGATAGTAAGTCTGATGTGTCATGCCTGATTCGTCATGCTTCACCTTCATTATTATCATCCAACCATCAGTAGCCTACTTATGGGCACGAGTCTCTTCTACGGCGTTATTTAAGCAGAATTGGTTGGTAGACTTTACTCGCCTTTCAGAACGTTATGCATAACTCATGAATGCAGATTTCCTCACGGTGTATTTACCTTATGACTTAAAAACGAGTGTAGGTTGGTTAAATTCAAATTCAAATAATCTTTATTCAAATAGTCCTTTAAAAGGCGCTTTTGACGCGTCAATAATTTAGATAGTAGTGATTTGATGGTGATAACTACATTCGTAAACTTAAAACTAAAGCTGTGAGGGTTCCAAACGCGCCCCGGTCTAAGAAGAAGCCCACAACAAATTTAGCCGGGTAAAATAGTTAGAAGTGTATATATAAGTGAGAATAGGTATTTTGGGCAATCGCGTTTCATCTTAAGCGTAATAAATCTACACTTTCCATCATATGAGATTGTGGATAAACGTAAGCTTATCTTTAATTTGAAATAAAGCTGGTCGTCTCCCTAACTTGGGTATAGTTAGTGACTAAGCTTTAGTCAGAATACTAACTAGATATATTAGGTTTATGTTAGAAGTTAGTTAATGGGATGGTTTAAGTGGTAAGTTCGTTAAGTATTGCCGAATAACAACATAGACTGGAGTTGAGATTAATCAACTAGTCGATTTTTGTCGATGTCTTTGTTAGTTAAATGTTTAATTTAGCTTGGCCCATATGAAAAAAACGTTTGATAGCCTAGTGGTTAGGACGTCCGCCTCCTATTCAGAAGATCGGGTGTTCGAGCATGGGCACTCTTACTTTGTGCGTTTCTTAAGCAATTAAAATTATCATTTGCTTCAACGGTGAAGGAAAATATCGTGAGGAAAGGCTGAAAGTTCTCCATAATGTTCTCAATGGCGTGTAAAGTCAGCCAATCCGCACATGGCCAGTGTGGTGGACTATGGTCAAACTCTTATTGATAGGAGATCCGTACTCTGTAGTGAGCCGGCAATAGGTCATGATGATGATGATAAGAAAGTTAATCTAAGCCGACAAATATCTATATAATATATATGTTTACTTGTATTACTATTTGCCTTAAAGGGATGGAAAGATTTGTCTTTAAAATACATCATCATCATCATCATCATGATCAACCCATTACCGGCTCACTACAGAGCACGGGTCTCCTCTCAATATGAGAAGGGTTTGGCCATAGTCCACCACGCTGACCATGTGCGGATTGGCAGACTTCACTCGCCTTTGAGAACATTATGGAGAACTCTCAGGCGTGCAGGTTTCCTCACGATGTTTTTCTTCACCGTTGAAGCAAAATACATATATTTACTGAAATAGACCACTTTGGAAACTTAATTTAGCCGGTGATTTATTGAAACTACAGAGGGCAGTAGCAGAATAATTACCGGTTTGGCTTAGTATTAACGACTCTTAAATAATGAACCTGCAATCTAATATATTATAACGAGTGAGAATTCAGCGAATGCGCCAACTTGTCTATGCCTTACCATTATATCGTTCTACTCTATCGCCAATCTTAAAAATGCATTACAGTTTGATGCGTTAAGCTAGCCAATTTTTTTGGAAACAATTAAAAATATTATGTTTATAATTTTTGTATCTACTGCGATATATTATATATAAAGCTTTGAATATTTTTTTTAATGGTATTGTTTATCGATTTGACCACCTCCTGCGTAGAGAACGACCATGCTAAACGTAAAAAAAAAGCTGGTAATAAATGAATCGACAGAGTCCCGGGTTGGACCGAAAATTGTTAAGCATTATGATTTCGAGTCGAGAAATTCCTAAAAACAATCACGTACATATATGGTTGATATTTTTTTAAATAATTATGTCAATACATATGTAGCGAGCGAGATGTGCCCTGTTAGTTACAGACAACGTCAAAACGAGACACACATATGTTGTCTCATCGTAACGTGGCCAAAAATAAATAGTTAAAATTTTGTATATGTTAATTTCATTTTCAACCTTAAACTTTTTATAAATATTCGCTCTTTTTACATTGTTTGAAAAATCTGGAATAATTGGAGAGAATAACATGGTAGAATAATTTAACCAATTAAATGGGTTTGTTCAAGGCTCAGCAGCCTTGTTGCGCGCCTCTTATTCGATAAATATAGATGAAATAAATTTAACTGTTTTTTAACTCAGTAGTAAGGCTATGCTCGTGTTCATAGATCTCGGCCTAGGATAGAGAAGTTCGATGATTATTATATGTTTGTGTTGCTAGCTGTATAAATTTTATATACCCATGGTATTTTGTGCGGTGAAGCGTTAATTATGTTGGTTGGAGGCAGGTTTGTTAATATTCTTAAACTACCCTCAAAGTACCTCATTACCTGTATCTACCTGTAGCTATCTACGCAGCTTTTGATATCAGTTTCGCTTAATAGGGTTCTTGTGTGGTTATATAAATTGTGTAATGTGTGATGTTATTACCTTAATACATCGTTAGTGGTGAGGATTTGTGATACCTAAATCTAAGATTAGCTCTCATTTGATAGACGAAACAAAAGATGGATCAAGATTAGCAATAAATTACTAAAATTAATGAAAATATAGAAGGATTTCTTTGAGAAAAATACTTTATTGCACGCCAAAAAACATACCACAATAAAATTGTAGGTTAGGCTAGTTTAAAAAAAAAAGTGCAACATAAAATCCTTTTCGTATTTGGAAAATCAAATTTTTTCATACGTCGCCGAATGTAGAAAAGGTTTGATGTTTTTTTTTACTAACATACTCGTAGCTACGTGATCAAATATTTCTCTCATTGAATATGAGAGTGGATCATGGGGCTGCAGATACACATCAACTTTTACACAATATTTTGGCTAAAACTGAAAACATGGATTTTAAATGTGGGATACATTTTCCAACTTGGCAAAAATTACCGACAGTTTGAAAATGTATTTATATTTATATTTTTATATACGCTACAAGTTAGCCCTTGACGGCTATCTCACCTGGTGGTAAGCGATGATGCAGTCTAGGATAGCAGCGGGCTAACTTGTTAGGGGTATGGTAAACCCACACTCCCAATTGGTTTCCACGCGACATCGTGCCGGAACGCTATAACGTTTAGCGACACGTCTTTGCCGGTAGGGTGGTAATTAGCCACGGCCGAAGTATCAAACCAGACAAAAATATTTATCATAAACTGATAATATTTATCATTCAATGAAATCTACTTCACTTCAATATGTTTTCTACAAATATAATATATCTTGTTTTATTAGTAAATAAAACCTAAAAGCGTAAAATAAGAACAGTAACAGACCTCTATAATCTTAAACTTCGATAAAACAGAACTAAGAGAAACCATAATATAACGCAAAACTTAAACAATTTAAACAATACAAATGTATTTAAGCTTTACAACTTATACTTATATATCTATTAAATAAATTACGTTAACCCTTTCTATTACATTTCAGCCATCTTGTTTGTGTATATTAACTCTTACAAACTTGACATGACTTTGTGTATAAACATATTGTATTTCATCGCATGCTGCCATAACCATTTAGTACATATTATATTTTGGGCTATAACTTACAGAATAAAATAACCCATGTACTACCTTTAAAAACGCCATAAAAAGATAACGACTTCTGTGTGATCTTCATGATAATGAAGAGGAATGAGGAGAAACATTGATAACACGATGGAAGTAAAAAAGGCTTTCAAACTTTTACGTATGCAAGTTTAGTACTCCATGATGCTCCCGATGAGATTTAGAAGAAATATCTATAGGGTTTTGAAACTCAAAAATAGGAATTACTAGAATTCCTTAGCTATCTTATTATCTGTATTATCTGTCAAACTGTCCGTCCATCTGGGTTTGAAGGCCTTCATTCTTAGGAGCTGGTATCATTTTGGTAAGTATCATTAAGGTAAAGGCTACAGTTAATAATCATATATTGTTATAAAAATACCTAGAACGAGTTAAATGCAATAACAAAAGCATTGTTTTAGCGTGTTCCTGAGATTTTATATATATTTTATAACATGGCCAAAAATAAATAGTTAAAATTTTGTAAATGTTAATTTCATTTTCAACCTTAAACTTTTTATAAATATTCGCTCTTTTTATTTACATTGTTTGAAAAATCTGGAATAATTGGAGTTGATAACATGGTAGTATAATTTAACCAATTAAATGGGTTTGTTCAAGGCTCAGCAGCCTTGTTGCGCGCGTCTTATTCGATAAATATAGATGAAATAAATATTTCTTTATAAGACAAAACACTTTAATGGAGTTAACATACTAATGATTGCGTAATTAAAGTATTGGTAGTAATTAAGATAATTTTTGCAAGTTTTTGAATAGACTAGTTACTTTTTTTTATATAAATGCTTCGACGCCATTGGTGGTCCTAGGTTCGATTCCCGGCTCGAGTCTAGTCTGGTAAGAGGCTTCGGCCGTGGCTAGTTACCACCCAGTCGACAAAGACGTGTCGCCAAGCGATTTAGTGTTCCAGCACGATGTCGCGTAGAAAGCAATTAGGAGTTTGGAATTACCACACCCCAAACAGGTTAGCCCGCTACCATCTTAGACTGCATCATCACTTACCACCAGGTGAGATTGCCGTCAAGGGCTAACTTGTAGTGTATAAAAATAAACTGTTATATGATAACTCACACCGAGTTATCATCTAGTCATAATCTACGTACGTCTTCTTTGTTCATAATTAGTGAATAGCAGAAATGAAACAGCTACTGAAACCCGACAGATAATAAAGGCATCGTGCGTTCAAAGGTAAATGCTTTGTTTGTGAAACTGACAACTTCTTTTCTTAACAAACCGCAGTTTACTGAGGCGATTTCTTCTACTGGCTTCGTAGTGAGCGAAGTGTCCTACATTTGGAATGTAAAGAGGCCAAAAAGATTTACCAAACAGGTACTACCATCAATCGGGTCTAACTCGTTTGGCCTAGACAAATCGAGGGTCAGGCTATTTGGCTAAAAGGACTTCAAATTTATGCCCTTCAGACGTTGAAGAAAATTTAGGTCGCCAACGATTAAGTTTGGTGTGTCTTAAAAGTTTAGGGTCGGTAGTTTGGTTGCTAAATGAAATTACTGTGGTACTCAATTTGTTTGAACAGCAATAAAAGAATAATCACCAATCGAGATTCATCTTTACGAATCAGATGTGTAAAAAAGTTCAAGTGGTTAGCATGTCATGATTTCCAAATGCTTTAGAATTTAATGTCTTTTAATTTACAGGTATATAATATCTTAATCATTAAATAAGAATATATAATTGAAGCTTAGGTTACTTTTGACTATTTTAATGAAAAGTATCTCAATTGACTGTTTTCTTAAGATACCGGATTTGAATAAGGCAAAACGGAAAACATGGCGTTCGAATCGGCCCTTTATAAGTTAGTTAGTCGTTGGTCATTGTTGTTTAGTTATTGTTTAGATTTGGTACCGAAAAGTGGTCTCCAAGGTTCTGGTTGTACAAAGGTGTGTAAAATGTTATAGATAAACAAGAATAGATATTGAAGAGCTGTGTTCCTTATCAACAATGATTATGCAATTGGATTCCCGAGTCAGGATTTTTTTAATGGTAAACTCATACTCCTAATTGGTTTCTACGCAACGCCGTGCCTGAACGCTAAATCGCTTAGCATCACGTCTTTTCGGTAAGGCCAGACAAGACCTGAATCGAGCCGGATTCGAACCCAGTACCTCATATTACATTTCAAGCCAACGGCGCTCCCGGTTTATAAATCAGAAAGTCTCGAATAACTTGCTTGACAAATAAAACCATACGTTTTCAAAGGAAGACAACTTCCTGTGATGGAATTACAACGTATGTTTTATATATTCATTGGGTAAGACGACCATTACGTCAACGCTAAGTAAATTCACATGTAGGTGTCAGTCATTTGTCGCTACATTGAACCTACCCGAAATGTCGACCCACGCACTAATAAATCTGCCTCCCGCAATTCCTACCGAATTGCTTATGTAAAAAGTAAACTTCGATAAACATAGAACTTTGTATTGGGAATGAGAATAGGCAGTGTTCCATATAAAGTTGTTTTACTTTTAAACAGACTTCTTTTATTTATTCTTATTTTTGGCTTTTGAAGTGTTACTTTTGCGGTATTTTTTTTAAATAATGACTATATGGTTTTTAGAGGATTTCGTAATATGTGAAATCCCTGATATTCTTCACCCAGATGAATTATGAATTTTAATTCGTTCGATTACAATTGCTTATGTAAAAAGTAAACTTCGATAAACATAGAACTTTTGTATTGGGAATGAGAATAGGCAGTGTTCCATATAAAGTTGTTTTACTTTTTACACAGACTTCATTTATTTTTTCTTATTTTTGGCTTTTGAAGTTTAGGGGTCACTTTTGCGGTATTTTTTAATAAATAATGACTATAAGGTTTTTAGGGGATTTCGTAATATGCGAAATCCCTGATATTCTTCACACAGAGGAATTATGAATTTTAAATCGTTCGTTTACATATAAAGTTGTTTTACTTTTAAACACATTTCATTTATTTTTCATTATTGTTGGCTTTTGAGGTGGATCCTATACTCTATTTTTTAATAAATAAACACTATAAAGTTTTTAGGGGATTTCGTAATATATGTGTGAAATCACTGATATTTTTCACCCCGATTTATTTATTTTTATTAGACATTCTCATTTAAATCGGACATAGAAGCGTCCATGAATTAATAATGAATGAAAATTCATAATTCATTCATAAATTCGATTTCGATATCGTTTTCAAAAGTCTGCCTTTTTACTACATTTCAATTTCTATTATTAACTTTTCACTGTACTACTTTTTCGATATATATTTAATCGTATCGATTTAGATATTTATTAAATCATATTGTAATCTTATTATATCGTACATTTTATTGCACTTCGCTCAAATGAACTTATTTGATTACACACGACCGTGCATTGCTATATACTATATATCCCCAAGTTCCCACGGGATTGGAAATTTGAGCGATGGAAAAGTGCACCTATGTTTAGCTTAGCCAGTTCTTGATGAAGATGGATATTCTATTGATTTCAACCTAAATATTCATTGATTCATTGAGGGTGATAGCCTAGTGGTTAGGGCGTCAGCCTCCTTATCAGAGGTCGGCGGTTCGAGTCCGGGCACGCACCTCTAACTTTCCGGAGTTATGTGCGTTTTAAAAAAAAAATATCACTTGCTTCAAGGGTGAAGGAAAACATCGTGAGGAAACCTGCACGCCTGAGAGTTCTCCATAATGTTCTCAAAGGCGGGTGCAGTCTGCCAATCCGCACATGGCCAGCGTGGTGGACTATGGCCAAACCCTTCTCATATTAAGAGGAGACCCGTGCTCTGTAGTGAGCCGGTAATGGGTTGTTCATGATGATGATGATGATTCATTATTTCAGTATTCATAAGATCCGATACAACCTAATATATCTATGATAGCTTTTAATAACACAGTGTTTTTAATTCCTGTAATACGTATCATTTGTAATAATAATTTCCTCCATTGTGATATAAAATTGCGTTCGTGTACTCCACACGCTTGATGGACCTCATCAATCTCCCAGAGTTGAGCGGTTTATGGAGTCGAATACGTTATGATAAGGACGACACGCTGTTACAAAAAAACATATAAAGTGAAGATATAAAAACAACCACATTTTAATTACTGTGTATTTTATCCATTTCGTGATAAAAACGTGTAGCGGGAATCTCGTTTGTCGTTTTGTAAACCTAAATAAGTTAAGCAAACTGTTGCTTTTGTAAGCTCGGCAAAAGAGGAAATGGGTTATAAAAATGTGGTAACTTTTGTTTCGAAAATGGCAACCGCGTCAGAGAAGTTGTGATAACGTTTAATAATTACTATCATACGCCTGGAATTGTTCAACAAATTTACGTTTCCAACCACTATAAACGATAGTGAATCATTCACGTAGATTCCTAGTTTATGAGATAAAATATATAGCGGTTGACATATTTATCTCATGGTACGCATGTTTAGAGACAGATGTAGAAGGCAGTTTATCGTACGTAATTACAGCTTTTAGATTTTTAAGGAAGTACTCAAAATTTTGCTGGACATTTTAAAGTAATAGTAATATAGCTACTTAATTGATAATTATTGTTTATTTTTTTTAAACATTACAAGTTAGCCCTTGACGGCTATCTCACCTGTTAGGTGTATGGAAAACCAAGCTCCTAATTGGTTTCGACGCGACATCGTGCCGAAACGCTAAATCGCTTGGCGACACGTCTTTGTCGGTAGGGTGGTAACTAGCCGTGGCCGAACTCTCCCACCAGAGCAGACTCGAGCCGGGAATCGAACCCAGGACCTCCAAATGTATAATACGACAGCGCACGCACTGCGCCACGGAGGCCGTATTTGACGATTTATTTGGCTCGGAAGTATTAGTGTTAAATTTATTGGCTTTAGAGAAAGAATATAGTTTGAGATAGAATTTTTATTGCCAGTCGGCCCTAAAGTAATAAATTTACACATCTAACCATCAACCATTTGATATTGACTTATTATGAATCAAGAAAAATTCAATAATGAAAGCAGAAATGATAACCATTTACTAGAGACTGATGTAGGAGGGAGTTCTTCAGTCTTTACAAAGTTGTGGCTTTTAGAAACCTCTTAGGCTTCTCAGTGTATTCTGGATTTAGATACTACTGTCTATTAAATATCAGCATCAGTTACGTTATAAGTTCATTATATACTAGCTGACGCCCGCGACGTTGAGTTAGTGTGTTTGTTTGTCTTTCAATCACGAAGCAATAGATTAATAACCCGTATTACCCATAAAACAATTGGTGGGAGAAGTGGGAGGCGTTGGGGTCCCAAGGTGCTGGAATGGCGACCCCGCACCGGTAAACGTAGCGTTGGTCGACCCCCAACAAGGTGGACAGACGACATCACCAAGATCGTGGCCATTGGAACTCCCTACAAAAGACCTATGTCCAGCAGTGGACGTCTATCGGTTGAAATGATGATGATGATGATGATGTGGGAGGCGCCCGAGACGTGATGGCACAGGCGGTGGCCTGCGCGTGATCTGCGCGCGGTACTGGACAGTACTTGGACATTGCAACTTTACTTTATTTTTCTAAAATACAAGTAGCCTTAGTTACTCCTTATTACACCAGCTACCTGCCAATAAAAGTCCCGTAAAAATCGGTCCAGCCATTTCAGAGATTAGCCGGAACAAACACACAGACAGACAGACAGACAAAAATTGTAAAAAATGTTATTTTGGTGTATGTACCGTATACATATTCATATGCATGTAGTAAAAAAAGGTTATTTCAATATTACAAAAAGACACTCCAATTTTATTTATTTGTATAGATAAGGAACATTAAGCTTAATTTATGCTTAATACAAATATAATATTATGCGCGTAAAACGGGCAATTCTGCACGGTGCGATTTATAATTCCTTACAACGAACAATCCGAGCAATTGTACATTGTGAAGGCAATATCTCCTGACGATGCTCCGGTTTCGCGGTCGGAGTGAAACGTGCGTTTTGAGAACATTCAAGAAGATAGGTATGGATGGTGTGATGTATAAAGATTGATGAAATTATAAACTGCTCCGTGTAGTATGCCTGTTTTAAGCAGATTAATGTTCATTGTACTATGTACTATCAGATAGCAGATCTATCTTTTTTGTTACTGTAGTTGCTGATTCGTTGGGTGTAGAGGGTGTAGTAAGCGTTTGGAAAAGTTTGTTAGTGAATAAATAGTTAAGGACGATTTGACTGCCATGGATTAAATGAAGTATTCAATAGTCAATAGCAGAATATCAAAACGATGTGCGTTAGTGATAAGATGGTGATAACAAAAGAATAAGTAACTAAGTTTATTCTGGGCCTCCTAGACTGGAATGCGAACTTTCGTAACTATTTATCATATACATATTATTTATCTTATATTTATCATATACATAACTTAGAAAGTTTTTATTTCGACTTCACATGTCAACTTATTTTCAATAAAACGCCACATCAAGACTATTAGCTTCACCGTTAAACTTTATTTTGTATATCGTTCATATCTGTAACGAATATTTTTTAAAGATTCGAATTATGTCTCAATTTCTATGTGTCTCGAAGAACACGTAAAGCTGTTAGTCCCGGTCTTTATTATCAACGCCAGATATAAATCGCTAACTAATTGCTGTAATACGTTACCTAAACCCACTAACGGTTTCGAGCTATCTCTCTCTCTCTCCTATAAGAGAGGAAGCTTGTGAACCGTAGTGACAGTGTAATTTAGTAGATTAATAATAATAATGACGATTTAGAATTAGGTCAAGTAGGTTGTGTCTGTTACATTTTTAGTAGTCATACTTTAATTTTTGTTATTGTTTTTTATAATTTTGTTTTGTTATAACTTTGTTTGTAATTGTTTTAAGAGATATTGGGGCTGGCATGTTCGGTTCGGATAAAAGTGCCAAAAAAAATAGATAAAAAAATATATACAAAGTTATGACAGACGAACTCTTTAAAGATTTACAAAACACAAAATAATAAAAAAATGAAAGAATACTTTCTATTTGTTCTAGGATTCTAACAGGATGTTGGATGTAATGTAAGCTGACGGCAACCGTAATATTTGGACAAAGGACCAGTTTGAAAGATTATCAACGTCAAGATGGCTATCATAAAAAGTAAGTTTTATGTTCAACCTTATTACGTGTCTAATTAAGGATAATTAGATGAAACTTTGTTTTTCGTGAATGTTAAGCTTAATTTGATAAATACAATAATTTAATTAGAACGCAAGATTTAGAGTTCCGCAATGGTAATTGTGCGTTATAAAATCAACGTCTCTTAAGATGTTCCGGCATTAGAAAAGTCTGTACCGAGCGAGTATTAGAGGATCTCTATAGTTAGGCATAGAATATATATGAAATCTATATACAGATATGTCTTGTTTTCGGGCAATATAGTAAAGAAAGTGTACCCAAATCACCCAGGTATGTTACCTTCTAAAATCTAAGAGAATCAGTTATTCTCTTGGGCTAAAAAGTGAATCATGTTAATCATCGAAAAGTGAAATATTCATAACTAAGTAATCTCTTTACAAAATGCTATTTAGCTGTGAAAATAATGTATCAAATGTTATCTAAGTCCCGTGTGTATTCCCGGGATAAAAAGTTCTCTGTATATATATCTATCGCTTAAGGATCTTTGTTATCTCTTCGCCAAAGTACATGAAGATAAGTCTTCTTTTTGTTGCCCTTATCCCACATTATGTGGGGTCGGCACAACACGTCTTCTTCTTCCACTCACTTCTATCACTAACCACACCTTTTACCCGCATATCCTCTTTAACACAATCCATCCATCTCTTCTTTGGTCTTCCTCTACTCTTCTACCTTTCCACGTTCATATATAACATTCTTTTGGTGACATCCCTTTCTTTCCTCCGCATTATAAGATAAGTGTAGTGGGTAAATCAAATCGCTTAACAGGTAAAAAATGCCCGGTTTAATATTAACCATGTCCTTATCATAATGCATCGCTTGGAAAAAGGTAACACTATATTTAAGTATGTCAGTTAATAATTTGATTTACCTGTTGTCCGAAGCGGTGATAGCCTAGTGGTTAGAGCGTCAGCCTCCTAATCAGAGGTCGGCGGTTCGATACCGGGCACCTCTGACTTTTCGGAGTTATGTGCGTTTTTAAAAATTTAAAATATCACTTGCTTCAACGGCGAAGCAAAACACCGTGAGGAAACTTGCACGCCTGAGAGTTCTCCATAATGTTCTCAAAGGCGTGTGAAGTTTGCCAATCCGCACATGGCCAGCGTGGTGGACTATGACCAAACCCTTCTCATATCAAGAGGAGACCCGTGCTCTGTAGCGAGCCGGTAATGGCTTGATCATGATGACCTGTTGTGAAATGGCACCATTGTAAATCTGATTACGTCATCCTATAGTAGATACTTATTAAAGTGTCTGTAGTTACCAAGATACTTAGCTACAATGTTATTAATTTGTAAATGGATGTCTGCATCACACAAATGTTCCCTAATTAATTGGCCATCAAAGCTGCTCGTGTTCAATTTTGAGCCGTGAATGTGTTTCAATATCAACAGAATTTGATATAATTAAATTTGATTCAAAGAAAACCTTGTTTACATTGTAACATTAAATAAGGCTTGTAGTTTTACTCCTGGGGAGATTATACGTATTATTTGTGCAGTGTTAAGTTATATTTATGGTAGGTACTTAAATATATATTTAAAAAAAATTAAAATATCACTTGCTTCAACGGTGAAGGAAAACATCGTGAGGAAACCTGCACGCCTGAGAGTTCTCCATAATGTTCTCAAAGGCGTGTGAAGTCTGCCAATCCGCACATGGCCAGCGTGGTGGACTATGGCCAAACCCTTCTCATATCCCATGCTCTGTAGTGCCGGTAATGGGTTGATCATGATGACTTAAATATAGACAATTTTGGAATTTGCTAATAATTAAGAATAATAAGATAGTCGGTACATGTTGTACAAATATTGGGAAGCCTACGGAACTCGGACCAGCATTTTCAAATATGTCTTTTTTGCCTCTGGTTCAAGTAACACCGATCGGATGGGTCAAGGTCAACTGTTCAACTCTCATGCAAGATAGATGCGGGTTTGAATCCCGTCAGTTCCGTGATTTTTAGGGCTGTCTTCCGTTAAGTACGGATACCGTAGGGTTCCAATGGAGCCCTATTACTAAAACTCCGTTACCCGGTTGCCCATTGCTGATTCGCAGCGAGCTTCATGTCTTGAATCGTATAATATAGAGAATTATAATTTGGACAGAATGTGTATTAATATTGCATCCATAATATATTATTATATCTATAATATCTAATCAATTATAATAAGTAAGTCTAACTCGGTAGGAGCTATATGCCTGAAACATTTTAATAACGTCGTATTTATTCAATTCGATTAAATTAAATCTAGATTATAATTGAGTAGGTACTAAAAAAATTACCAAAACATTATCATTTTCAAAAACCCTAGTTTTTTATTATATTGAAATCCTTTCATCTCAAACAAAAGCAAATTGTGAAGTCAAACTGATGTCTCAATCGACTTACTGAGAACCGTATTTATTTTTCTTATTCCTAGAAATATACCTTATTCTATTTTAATGCCCTACAAAATAAAAGACTCAGGTCCCGTTCTGAACAGTAACAAACATAAACATAGATACATAATCAACAAAGTTTGATATACCTATATAAAAAACAAAAGAGCTTTTGGAAATTGCCTGAAGTTTATCATAAAACAAGTAAATAATATTATACTTGCTTCAACGGTGAAGGAAAACATCGTGAGGAAACCTGCACGCCTGAGAGTTCTCCATAATGTTCTCAAAGGCGTGTGAAGTCTGCCAATCCGCACAAGGCCAGCGTGGTGAACTATGGCCAAACCCTTCTCATATTGAGAGGAGACCCGTGCTCTGTAGTGAGCCGGTAATGGGTTTCCATGATGAATATTATACTGCAATACGCGTATCTGCCTTTTAAACTTTCGATTACAAAAGTGTTATAAAATTAAAGAGAAAGCCAGACACGGGATCTGCTCAGAAAATATTTCCTCATTATAAACCTCCACTTGAACAGACGTACACCTTTATTATTGTAGCCTCAGCCGCTAGTTCTGTTGATTGTGATCTCTTTTTTAATTAAAAATTGCGACTTTATATTTTGCGGATTGATATAAACTTTTTACTTAGATTGTTCCATCAGAAAATATTGTTGTACAGTCAAAAACAAGGTAGATTCAAATTACGCCGTGCACGTGTCAGGCCATCATGAAAATCATGAAAAGTTCTTAGTTGAGTTTTGTTTGAATTCACTCTTATAAGAACCAAGATATGTCAATATCCCATTCTCATAACTTATGTAAGATTTTTTTTAACCACCCTGTATAAAAGAATTTCCATGATATTCATCCTCTTAGCCTTATTAATACTTTTTAAGCCTTCTGTTTTGTGTTCAGGGACAGGTGTGCTGGTGCTGGCGACGATGGGCGGTGTGTCCGCCAGAGTTGCCGGCAAGATGGGGGGCTATTCCAACAAAATGGGAGGCAAGTTATTTATTTTTTACATAAAATAGGCATATTACAAACGAAAAACTATATATTTTTACGTAAAATTACGGAGTCCAGGTTGATGCCATCGATCATATAAAAAAAACAGTAAATTAAAAATTTAAAACTACCCGCTGTTAATATACTCCGCGCATACTCGATAATAAGTGCCAACAGTGAACAGGCAAGCGATACGGGTTAACTGCGCGTGGAAAAAGGATGCCGCTATTGGTCATCGCATTCGGCTAGTAGCAAAAGTGTCGAATCATAGCTATCCATTTCTTTTAATAATCCAAGATTGGTACCGACTGGTATACAATATCGGATTATCTAGTAAAAACAATATACAGGCGACGTTATTGTAAACTGTAGTTTTGCATTTAGAAGCGATTAGTCACCAATTATTATTTTTCTGTGGCGATCTTTTGATTCTAAACCTGAAGGTGACATCATTTAAGTGCAGTGCAGGGCCGTCCTTGCCATCTGTCTGTATGACTTAAATGTTCTCAATAAAGATTTTTATTTATTTAAAACCAAAAAAAACGTTTGGTCCTAGAATTGGCGACGATGTAAGGACCCGTGCCGACGTGAAGAATCCCATAACCATATTAAACATACCAGTTTATTCATCAGCCTTCTTTAATTAATGTTAATTCCTTTTAGATATAAAACAACATTTTTTTATTTATAACAACTGAAACTTAAAATAAACCTTATATTGAAACTAAAACTAAAAATCTTAAAAAATATAATATCATTACTAAAATATATTATTAAAAGGAGTCCCTTTAGGCAAGGTTCCGAAGATACTGGCAGCGTTCCCCCTTTAAATAGCAAACAAATTAAATTTGAATTGGAATTTAAATAATTTTCATTTCTAAGATACAACAATTTTGTCACATAAATCATTGGCCTTCATGTGAGAACCACTCATTAAAGATAATATAACGCATAGCTCTGGCGTGTCTGTACCGTTTATCCCTAGGGTCATCGTTAGAGCTAATGAATAACGATAAAGCCGTTTTTTTTGACGACCTCCGTAGCGCAGCGCGCGTGCTGTCAGATTTAAAAAAAAAGTTGGAGGTCCTGGGTTCGATTCCCGGCTCGAGTCTGGTCTAGTGGCACGATGTCGCGTAGAAACCAAAAGGAGTATGGGTTTACCATACCCCTAACAGGTTGGCCCGCTACCATCTTAGACTGTATCATAACTTACCATCAGGTGAGATTGCCGTCAAGGGCTAACTTGTAGTGGATGAAAAAAAAAAGCTAACATCTGATGAGACGATCTTCAATAAACTTTTATATTGGACTTTTATGAAAGTTTGTCTGCTAAACAAGTCTAATAATTGTCGTTTGTGTTATAGGCAAATCGACGAGCGGTATAAACGAAGAGATCATCTGGATTAGCATAAGTATGGCGATCGCTATTGCTGTGCTCATAGCGATCGCTCTCTGCTACATTTTAAAAGAGAAGTGCACGAAGCGTGCAGCTTACCGAGAGCAGTCATGACGATACAAAGAGGAGTTCGCGAAGCATGCTCTCACGGACTCCCTTTCTGAAGTTGAGTTCCCCGCGTACACGCTATACCCACAGTATTCACCCGATGGTACCGAGTACTTTTATAATTTCCACCGCTTCACATACTTGAGGGACAGTTTCAAATTACCCCCAAAAGATTATATGGACGAATATGCTAAGAAGTATCCGATTTGTGGACAAGAAGACATATATATCAATGCGTGATTAGCATAGTGTAGATTTGTGTACAGTGATTTGACTTCGTTAATGAACTTTGTATATGCTATGCCAAATGTAACTTTGAATTTATATAAAATAGTTAATGTGTAGATACGAAATGTACTTATAAAATATTATAGTTAGACGATAGTAATTGATGGTAGCAAATCTAAAATTCGGTGTGAGTGTGAAGATGTTAAATATTTACAAATAAATGTACGAATGAATACGACTGTACCACCGTTTGTACATCTTTTATAATACAATGGGATCCTAACTGTGATAGAATATATGAATGTATTAGTTTCCTGTAGTGTGAATCATTAAACAATGCAAATTATACTTCATACTAGCCGGTACCAAACACAGGCAATGCCGTAATGCACGGACTAGAAACGTTAAGACACAGATCTTGCGTCCGGCGCTGTCTAATATAAATCATCCTTAAACCTCAAAGATTATTCTGTGTCTAACATTATAATCATCTTCTAAATCAAAGCTTGAAAGTACCTACTTCTTATTTGTTGTAATAATATGAAACAAAAAATAATCAACTATCACATAAATATCTATAAAATAATTCTCTTGAGTTTTAAACAAAAGTATGTAAAATAATAATATCTTTAATAATAGTATCTAGGATAATCCAAAGATAACAAAATACAGCCGCCGCACTAACTGCCAAGCAATATTTTACGAAAAATCTTTGATTATTCATAAATGCAAACTTTTTTTTTCAAATTTTTTTTAAGCTACGTTTTTTTAAAATCAGGATATATTTTCAAATCTGTACTTAAGTATAATGTATTTATGTGTGTGATAACAAATATAAAATCGTTTAATAATTCGTACCTGGCTCTCATAAATATAATTAATTATGTATGTTTGAAAGGTTAACAGGCAAATAAAAGAATTTAATATAATTACAGACTTTAATTTTTTGCATAATATAGGAACAGCGAGGAATGTGGAAGTGAGAAACGTATAGATGGAACGTAAGAAAAGTGCGACATCGGTTTTGAGTCTCGTGCTACTGGCCAGTTTTTCCTTGTTTAGCGAACTTTTACAGTTGATTTCCATCAGTATTTCTGTGTTTTTAAGCAGTTTCAGCATTGAATATTCTTTTGTTTTCAAGTCACTTTTGCGCAAATTTAACATAATAAGAAAAAGTGGTTATATGTTGCTCTCTAATGTACGGCCACTAATCTAATATGAGGCTTTGTCTATCTTGGTAACTCCGATTTAATACAATTAAATCGGAGTTACCCACTATCTACTTATCTACTTAGAACTTGGATGACCGTTTTTTGTTTTATTTTACTTTCGAGGCTCCAGTTGCAGTATGCCAATATCCATTAGTAACCATCTAAGTATTTCAAATAGTTAGCCGTAATACAAGTTACTACCCCGGAGTTATACGAGATGGCTTTATGAAATAAATTCAAGAAACAAATCCTTATCTAAATACAAACTTGATACAAATAGATATAGCCGATCGCGATATACACGAAATCTATCTCCAATACGAGCACGAACATTTTCCTTAGAAATAATCATTTTCGTACGTAACCTGATAGATTCCAATCGACGCTGTGACTAAACAATAGCATTGATCCTAATAATTAAAATTTTTTGAGATTCAAAATTTAAACACAGTCGAATATAGAACAGTTTTAAATTCAAAATTACCGGGAAATATGGTAACGACAGAACTTAAAAGGCATGCAGTCCATGCATGTATAGTAATACATCCATGCATGTATAGTAATATACATCCATGGACTGCAAGCTCGCTTGAATGTTCTGCTGCTATAAATATATAAAACAGATATAGACGATAATAATAAAGAACACTTCGGAATCTGCAAACAGCGCTATAGGACCATATTGACGTTTGAAGCAGTCTCTAAGTGTCGTGGAAAAGTGCTCTTAAGGTGGCACCATTTCCAATCGGATATTAAACCTAGACCGTTTCAAAGATACAATATAATATTAAAATAATCTGTATTGAAGAAAAAAAATTACTTTATTATTTATGACATCTGAAACTTAAAATAAACCTTAAATTGTAGCTACAAAGTAAAAATCTTAAAAATATAATATAATTACTAAAATATATTATTAAAAGGAGTCCCGGGTTGTATTTAGAATCGTGCGGCAGGAGTTTGGGGGAGAAAGATGTTTTATTTGGTAGAGGTTTGGTCCCCGATTGTAACAATAGCACTCGCATTAAAAGGTAATGCACTTTTTTCGAGAAAACCAAAAAAAACTGACATAACCTATAAATAGGTAAAACATCGAAAAAATAATGCAATATAATTTTTAACCGGACTCCCTTTAAGCAAGGTTCCGAAGATACTGGCAGCGTTCCCCCTTATAATATAATAGCATAGAATAGCAAGACTCCATGTCCAGATATACTCCAGACATAGAATGGCAGCTCTTCGGTCTCCTGTGACGTCGACCAACACTTCTATTGTCTATATCCGTGTAAATTAAGAGTATGCGATCATCATCTCGTAGATCAGATGGAAATTCTTACTACGATTTACCATCTTCTTGATCTTCGAATAGCTTGGGAGCAACTCACACAAGGTTTGTATGTCGCCTATTTTCTAGTCATCATTAGGTTATATTTTGTGTTTTACCCCGGTAAATGAAATCACAAGACTTAAAGTGTAATACTGAGGGAAAAATAAATTAATCCCTCTGGGGTTTTATTATACAGCTCTTTAAATTGTCTCTTTATTTAAGTAAAATTAATGAGACATTCGCTTCTAAGCAGGTAAGAGTAATTTATATTTTCATATTATACTGTGTGTTTGTTTTGTAATTAATATGTAACCGTTCGTTTCAGAGCGGCGATTATATTCAAGGGTGATCGGTGATCGGTGATATGATCGGTTCTCCACAGTCATACCTAATGCTTGAGGAAGTTCAAACATAAGCCCGAAAATATTATTATCTTCTTCTTCTTCGTCGTTACACTCTTTGCAGAGCGGTCTCAAAGACATTGATTCGTGATGACCACCATCACGAATCAATGTCTTTGAGGCCAGACAATATTATTATAGTGTGCTCTAAAACATTAAGTCAATCAATCAATCAGCCTGTAGACGCCCACTGCTGGACATAGGCCTTTCTGAGATCGCGCTATCACACACGGTCCTCCGCCTTCCTCATCCACCCGCCACCAGCGATCCTTTTCAGGTCGTCGGTCCAGCGAGCAGGAGATCGTCCTACGCTTCGCCTTACGGTACGCGGTCCCCACTCCAGAACACGTCTGCCCCAACGACCTGCCACTTCAGCTTGCTAATCCGTTGGGCTAAGTCAGTTACCTTGGTTCTCCTGCGGATGTCCTCGTTACGGATTCTATCCCTCAGAGAAACACCCAGCATAGCCCTCTCCATAGCACGCTGAGCGATTTTGAACTTGTGGACAAGGCCTACTGTGAGTGTCCACGACATTAAGTGGTCCTTGGATATAGTCAAACCATGAAGATCACAAGACAAAAGACGTGTGTACAAACGATTTAGCGTTTCGGCACGATGTCGCGTATAAACCAATTAGGAGTGTGGGAAAAAGGGATATTTGGGTACAAACCGACATATAGGCATCGAGTTCATCACGCCAACGACGTTTCGGTCTGCTTCGACGTCTATTTGTTTTTGGGGAACCCAATATGTAGCGGCCTTTGCCCACAGCCATAATAAATAGTAATAAAAAAAAGTTGTAACATATAGCATAAATAAATTCCAACAGATGCTTTATATTCACCCTAAGGTACTCTTAAATCAATTAAGAAGATAACAAAGTATAAGATTCCAGTAGCCGTCTAAGTGTTTATTTAAAGACTAAAGTAAAAATGCAAAACATTTATTGAAGCTGGAAAGAAAATTCTTCAAATTGAGGAAATTTTATCTGAGAATGTTTTATCAATATATTTTCCAATAGTTACAGATTAATTATCTCATATCTAGGTTGTTACGTTATTGTATTTTTTTGTAGGTTATGTAACAAAATATTATAAAGTCAAAGAATACAGAGTAGCCTACCTCATTATCATCATCATGATCAAACCATTTTCGGCTCACTACAGAGCACGGGCCTCCTCTCAATATGGGAAGGGTTTGGCCATAGTCCACCACGCTGGCCATGTGCGGCTTGGCAGACTTCACACGTCTTTGAGAACATTATGTAGAATTCTTAGGCGTGCAGGTTTCCTCACGGTGTTTTCCTTCACTGTTGAAGTGTTATTTTAATTTTTAAAAACACATAAACACATAACTCCGAAAAGTTAGAGGTGCGTGCCCGGATTCGAACCGCCGACCTCTGATTAGGATGCTGACGCCCTAACCACTAGGCTATCACCGGCCCCAGATATTTTGTGTTATTTTCCAGATAGATCGTGAAAGAGACAGCACTTCTGATCCAGCCAATTAAGATAGTTCGTTCGTTCGTTAAAAAGATCAGCATTATTTTCGGAATCAGTAACTAAGAGTAATTGCGTAAAATATGTTTTACACGGAGTAGCGTTAATACTTTTTCATATTACGTACGTTGTATGCGCTAACGGAGTTCGATTTCACCGTACATTTAGCTATCTGATTTAATTTCTCGCTTGATCGTGTACAATATTGAAGTTTAGCAGATGTTTAAACGTGAACTTGAAGGTACTTAAATTCTAAACTATAACTTCTTTTTCGTTGAAACGGATAGTTGAGCTTACTTTCGTAGAAGTACTTTCTATTTGTGCCCTCTACTGATTTAAAGCTTTTATCATCAATTCAACGAAATAAACATTTTTTTTTTCAGAAAACTGGCAAAATAAAACAATTAAAATCAGACCGACCGACACTGGGGCTGGTGAAACTATATAAACGCTTGTATATTAATTAAATTATGTATACCAAAGCTTCTACCCGCCATTTAGTTTATCATAGGTTTTTGACAATAGTCTATGCCGTTCTGCAGTTATTTATCTATTCACGGCAATTGCTGCATGAAATATTAGTACATTTCTAAGAAAACCTAATAATTATTCTCAGATTTAAAATCAATTTTAAAGTTAATATTAGAGATCGATACGTTACTCATGCTGTTGATCTAAATACTGGATTGATTTCATTGTTCGTTTCGCCTCAACTCCATAGAAAAGTTAAGAGAGTTTTCAATTAAACCGTGACTACGGTACATCGAATTTTTGTTCAAACAAAGTCAAAACACGTTTTAGTATTTTTGAATTTTGAAATAGAGTGAAATCGTATATTTCACTCTATTTCAAAATTCAAAAATATACGTGAAATATACGTATGTTCAATGTGAGGATAAAATGCTAGGCATAGGTCACTATATATATCTTTGGAGAATGAGACTTCTTCCCATACCAATGAAAAATATAATACCTAATGAAGTAATTATTATTAAATTTTATTATTTAATTATATATAAAATGAATGAATGAATAAACACAATAATTATTTTTAATCACAAACTACACAATTTCAAAAAAAAAAAAAAAAAACTCTAGTCTAGTTAGATTTTGCATAGTGCGCATAGACCTGTATATCTATCTCCCTTATTCGTTATTATAAACACAAGGTTACTTTTCTGTTCTTTTGAAATAAGTTCTTTTTTCTGTTTTTTGTTATTTGCTGTTTGTTATTCTAAAAATTTTGATTATTATATTATAAGCGACCTATAAGCGTCGACTTAAGTTATTTGGCATGCTGTAGTTACCTCTAAATTGATTTATATGTATATCCTAGCACTTGAGGTTATTAAAATGTTTATTTTTTTACATATAACTCTATTGGTGGCGCTTTGAATAAAAATAAATAAACACACTTTTATTGCACACCACAAAATAGGAAAAAACAAAAAAGAGAAGATATTGTTTTTGTAAACTTACTACCTTATTGTCATACTATGTTTTTGTATAAATGGTACTATTTGTTGGTTTGGAGGTGGGCAATAATGGTTGCGCCATAGTTTACACCACTGTAGCCATTATTGCAACACCATGCTTAGTATCCCTTATATTATGTAACACTGTCTAAAATAAATAAATTAGAAATCGAATTATGCATTGCGAGAGTAACGCGTTACTTTGTGAGTTTAATTTATTGGATTGCATTTAATGAAATCTACCTTTTGGATGGTAATTAGATTACCGTGATTTTCCTCGCTACTAGATATAAAACTTGTTTCTATACACTACAGTCAGCCCTTGACGGTAACCTCTCCTAATAGTAAGTGATGATGCAGTCTAAGATGGTAGCGAGTTAACTTGTTAGGGGTATGGAAACTGATTGGATTTGAATCTACGCATCGGCATGTCGAAACGTTAAATCGCTTGGCGCTATTCTATGTCTTTAGGGTGTTAACTAGCCACGGCCGAGCTTCCCACCAGACCAGACTCGAGCCGGGAATCGAACTTCCTGATCCGGGAATCGAACCTCTAAATTTATAATGCGATATGCGACAGCGCACGCGCTGCGCCAAGCAAGTCGTCAAAACTATATTGCTTAAAATTTCAAAATTTAAAATTTAAAATTCGCGGGTCTGTAATTCAGACAGAATATGATAATGTAAATTGAACTCACGTTACAAAGACGTTGTAATGGACAGGAAATTTCTCAAACAACGCTTTGTTCTCAACGAGAGGGCATTACTGCAACGTTTACTATGGGGATGTAAATTTTTCTACTATTTCTCGTTTGGATTTATGACCGCCATTACCCGCAATATTTCTTTGAATTCTTTACTCGGAAAACGTTTTCAGATAACAAAAGACATTTAGGAAAACATTTGTGTGGCAGTATAATTTTGCGAGGGTAACCATGGATGGCATTAACTAGAAATATATTCGAATTGGATTTATTTGAATAGGTGTACGGCCTACTTTCGAAAGCATAAATCAATTAGATGGTATATATACGTTGAAATTAGAAAGTGGATAGAGTATCGACCGCGATGAGATTCTCCGTTTCAGACTCGTATACATTTCCTATTTATTATCAATAGCTGTGATAGCCTAGTTGTCAGGACGTCCGCTTCTCAATCAGAGGTCGGGGGTTCGAACCCTCGCACGCATCTCTGACTTTTCGGAGTTATATTCGTTTTTAAGCAATTAAAATGTCACTTGCTTCAACGGTGAAGGATAGGTAAGGATTCTCCATAATGTTCTCAAAGGCGTATGAAGTCTGCCAATCCGCACATTGCCAGCGTGGTGGACCCGTGCTCTGTAGTGAGCCGGCAATGGGTTAATCATGATGATAATGGTGAATCATTTTCTTATACCCCACCTTTTCTCCGCACGTGTCCGATCATATTAAGGCAAAACATATTATTTTAAATCTATCTCTTTCATGCATAGTACGCAATTCACAAGTGGGTTCAATTAAGATAAGACACCAACAGGGCTTTGAATTATCGTTGAGATTATAATTCCACTTTTAAATAAATCTTTAAAAAGCAATTGAAACGCAATATTCATTTATTCAAAGCATCCACATATTAAAAATCTATTTATAGGCACCCTTTCACGCTGGGAAATGCTTTTACGCATCCCCTCCGGAGGCGACGCAGGCAAGACTCCGCCGCTTCCGATGGCCAGACTGGCAGGTTGACGCTCCGGCGGCCAGACTGGGGACCAGAATACCCACTAAAACCCAGCGATGCTCCTTCGCGTCGCCTGGTGGCTGGGTCACGGGAACACTCGTGCACTCGACCGCGGCCCAGCCAGCGGCGTCCGCCGAGGCAGACCCTACACGGGGGGATTTAATCAACTCTTCGGCAGCCTGGTTTAGTGTTAGAGAGTAACGTTTTTCATATTATGACTATCCGGCTTCAGCATTTTTTTTTATACACTGCAAGTTAGCCCTTGACAGCTATTTCACCTGATGGTAAGTGAATATGCAGTCTGAGATGCTAGCAGGCTAACCTTTTAGGGTTATGGTAAATCCACACTCCTAATTGGTGTCTACGCGACATCGTGCCGGAATGATGAATCGCTTGGCGACACGTTTTTATCTTTAAGGTCTTCGAAGACCTATAGGCAAACGACTATTCGCCAATAATAAGCGGAAACAAAGAGTTCTTAACCAAAATATCCAATGGAATAATAGGGCTTTGTAGATGTTAGTTCTATATACCTTCTTATCAGGTATGCTATGAGAAAGAAGATCTGTACCCACCCGTGACATTTATTAAGCTAATTCTTACGCTGAGGTATTTTTTTTTCTCCCCACGTAAAACCTGTATTTCGGCTTTTAAACTGCTAGCACCCAGCGTTATTTATACCGCTCGTTATTTCTCAGGAAACCAACCCTAACTGAGCAATTTATCCGATTAAGGGAGGCTAAGGCTCTTTCGTAAGTGAGAATGAAAAAAGCTCAATTTATCTCGACTTGAGGAAACTTCTTGAGTGAAACACGCCATAAACATTTTGGAATAAGATAATAAAAAGTTGCCGGGATTCGGATGACAAAACGAAATGGAATGTACCGAGAGAAGGGTGTTTTTTCAGGGTCATTACGTTACGGAAGCCTGGTTTCATTACACCGGATTGCATTATACTCAGTCATTTCTTGCTTTACACTCGAAGATATATATATCACTCTCGTAATTATTTGGTATCCGTGCGAGCCTCTCTCATTTAATTTCGGGATGTACTGACAGTAGCAAGTGCGAAAACGAAGCTGTTTTTATTAGGGACTATAAGTTAACCCTTGCCGACAATCTCACCTGATGATAGGTGATGATGCAGTCTAAAATGGTAGCGGACTAACCTGTTAGGGGTATGGTAAACCCATACTCCTAATTGGTTTCTACGGTACATCGTGCCAACGCATCGTGGAACGCTAAATCGTTTGGTGATCACGTCTTCCTCGGTAACTAAACCAGACACGAGCGGGGAATCGAACCCAGGACCTCCAACTTTATTATTATGCAACAACGCACGCGCTGTTTATTATACAAATACACAGTTTATTCACACAAATATTTAATTATAAACAATAAGGCCAACGAAAACAGTTATTAGAACTGAAAATAAGTGTAAACAAGTAATTTCTGACTAGTTTATGACATCAATAGTTTTCGACTATAAACCCTCGCAAGGGAACATAAATGGCTAAATTCATTAATCATATTCTATGCACGCTTCTGTTTTAACTCCATTGTTCTAGTTTCCCTTGACGTACCTAAGTTGATAAATAGGCAGAGAGTAAATTAACCATATTACATTTACTGTTCTTGAAAAGAAAATAAGTATGACAATCCGTATTAGACAATGCTCTTTTTTAATATTTACGATTAGTTAAAAGCCGTGGGTTCATGTATATATGACGTAGGATAATTAACCGAATCGTGACTACCTACAACATATCATTTGCTCGGGCCAAAGAGTATGTAAACACAACGGTGCCTACATACTCTTTGGCCTGACCATGACCATTCTAAGTGTTCTGAAAAAAAAAAAGAAATCTATTTAATAATTATTTAAAAATCAATATGAGACTAATATCACATACATACGAAGGATTATACAAGAATGAAAAATAATTTACCTTAGTATATTTTATACTAGTGATAAGTTAATTTACACCATTTTACACTATAAGCATGCAGTGTTTGCCTGTAAGTGACCTAAGTATTTTAGTGCAAGGTACTGAATCGTGTAATTTTTTTTTTGTTTTATTCACCACAAGTTAGCCCTTGACTGCATCTCACCTGATGGTAAATGATGATGCTGTCTAGGATGGTAGCGGACTAACCTGTTAGGGGTATGGTAAACTCATACTCCTAATTTGTTTCTACACGACATCGTGCCGGAACGCTGAATCGCTGATTGGCGACACGTCTTTGTCGGTAGGGTGGTAACCAGCCACGGCCGAAGCCTCCCACCAGACCAGACTCGAGCGGGGAATCGAACCCAGGACCTCCGACTTTAAAATGCAACAGCGCACGCGCTGCACCACGGAGGTCGTCAAAAATTTTTTGGCTGTAAATAAAAAAAAACCTCCATTAGTTTCGTTTTTCCACTTAGGGCTTCAACTCTTAAAAAAGACTACTGTATGAATATTGTACAATCATAAATTGTACTGAAAATAACGTAGGACGCGTTATAAGCACTTTTGAAATCTGTTTTTGTAGAGAGTCTACAACCTGATGAGAAAGGAGGTAGATGCAAGTTTGCGGAAGGACTTCCGCAAGCAATCTGGGTCCATCTAATATGTAAACGCTTTTCAAGTTTACCCTACAACACGATTGGAAACGCAAAGTCGAGATGCAGCGCGCTCAGAGAAAGGCCAATAGCATTACTACGGTTAACGGGGAAAATATTTATGGCGACTCGCCGCTCCGGTCGGCTTCAACGATCTGTTTTACAGGCTTATCCCGCGCTTTGTATTGTAACTAGAACAAAAAACTTCCATTGGTTTTGTACAAATATTTTTTGCAAATATACGGTACTGTGAATAAACTATTCTGTTATTTTGTTTTTGTCGTTGTTATTTTCTGTTGTTCCTTGTTCGTTAAACCTTGACGGCAATCTCACCTAATGGTAAGTGATGATGCAGTCTACGATCGTAGCAGGCTAGCCTGTATCAATCAATCAATCAATCAGCCTATAGACGCCCTCTGCTGGACATAGGCCTTTTCAGGAGCGCGCCACCACACACGGTCCTCCGCCTTCCTCATCCACCCGCCACCAGCGATCCTTTTCAGGTCGTCAGTCCAGCGAGCAGGAGGTCGACCTACGCTGCGCTTACCGGTACGCGGTCTCCACTCCAGAACACGTCTGCCCCAACGGCCTGCCACTTCAGCTTGCTAATCCGTTGGGCTATGTCGGTTACTTTTCTTCTCGTACGGATGTCCTCGTTACGGATTCTATCCCTCAGAAAGACGCCCAGCATAGCCCTTTCCATAGCACGCTGAGCGATTTTGAACTTTTGGACAAGGCCTCCCGTGAGTGTCCACGTTTCTGCTCCGTATGTCATGACCGGTAAGACGCAGGCGTTGAAGACTTTTGTCTTTAGGCTTTGTTATGAGTATGGTAAACCCATACTCCTAACGTAATAAATTGGTCATACGCGACCGGACGCTAAATCGTTTGGCGACTCGTCTTTATCGTGTGGTAACTAGAAACGGCCAAAGCCTCCCACCAGACCAGACTCGAGCTGGGAATCGAACCCAGGACCTCCAACTTAAAAATGCGACAGCGCTCGCGCTGCGCCACGGAGGTCGTCGTAATATGTATGGTGTAAAATAAAAATGTGTTCAATCTATTTTAGTTCATACTTCTTTTGTCAGTATCCATTAAGCATTTTATACTAAAAATAAATGCAAAATTAAAAATATTTTGGTTGTAAGAAATAACCTTGTTAAGCTAAGGTTTAATAAGGTTAATAATATGGTAATCATTTATTTACCAGAATGTATGTACAACTCTCAGATGTTATTAAGCGATGTCAATTGGTTAAGAGGCCATTACATTCTACTAAATTAATAGTGTGCAAATTTTTATGTAAATTATAAACATTATGAAAAATATTGAATGTCCAATCAAATTAAAATAAATGCAATAAATTTAATTTAATTTATAATCAGCAAAAATAATTAATTATACATTAGATTTTAAGTTTTATCCATTAAACATTGTTTAAATTTATCATATGATTTTTCCAGAAGCATTATATTTAATTTTTTCTTAAACATATTTAAATTTTCAAATTCCGTTGGTAGCTTATTATACATTCTCACTGCCATACCGCAAGCACTTTTCATATATGTTTTATTGCAACGTTTTGAAACACAATTTACCAATTGTGTTCACAAAAAACACATTCGTCTCGTTAACTAAAACGTACATCTGTTATCTGTATGGATAAAAACGACTGATTTAAAATGTATTATTCATAACTCATAAGCATAAAGTGTCAACCGTTTGCTCTTTATATTAGGACAGCTGGCATGACAGGTACAGGCGAGATTTGCATGACCCTGTTCGGAATTTTGATTTGTAAGTCAACTAGTTTGTAAATAGAGCTATTCCATCTAACCATCTAACATTCGGGACCAGCTATGAATGAAACATGTGGGCTTTATACATACATGACAATATTTTTTTATTGTAAATGTTAGGGTTTCGAAAGTCATAGAGAACAATAAATTTTTGGTATTTATATTTCAATGTTTCTAAAATAAAGATATAAATAAATAAAATCTTTTATCCCATATAAAAACTTATAAAATTTAAAAACAATATTAAAAGTCAAGTTGAATACAAATCAAAGAAATTACCTAAATAGATTTAAAATATAATAATAATAAAATAATTTCCGAGTCATCTTACGTTAGGGGTCTGGTAAACCCTGAGCCAGTGCTTATAAAATATATTGTCAGGGGATACCTGAGCGACTTTGATCAGCTTGTTATGGGAATAAACCGCTTAAGATAATAATAGTTACAAAACCGTAACACAAAACTATCGTATACGTAAAACTATCCTATACTCAAAACACTGTATTATTAAACAACCTCACAACTATGCATTACGAAAGTTGAACGGGAATAATTTACATGCTTTTTTTTTTATAATTTACATGCTTGTCACTAACCAACTTCTTAAACTAGTTCTAACTATTACATATACATAAACGCTATAATTGTATAATTTCATAATTGTACAGATAGTTTGCGTACATAAAACTATGCTATACTCAAAACACGGAATTACTATTAAACAACCTCACAACTATGCATTACGAAAGTTGAACGGAAATAATTTACTTGCTTGTCACTATCCAACTTCTTAAACTAGTTCTAACAATAACATATACACAAACGCTATAATTGTATAATTGTACAGTAGTCTCAGTAGCCTTTGTAAGCGGTTTGTGGTTAGGGCGTCAGCCTCCTAATCGGAGGTCGGCGATTCGAATCCGGGCACGCACCTCTAACTTTTCGGAGTTATGTGCGTTTTTAAAAATTTTTAATATCACTTGCTTCAAGGGTTTCGAGGGTTTTCCCTCACCGTTGAAGCAAGTTGAAGGAAAACTGCACGCCTGAGAGTTCTCCATAATGTTCTCAAAGGCGTGTGAAGTCTGCCAATCCGCACATGGCCAGCGTGGTGGACTATGGCCAAACCCTTCTCATATTGAGAGGAGACCCGTGCTCTGTAGTGAGCCGGTAATGGGTTGATCATGATAATGATGACAGTAGTCTCTACAACTACGACTTAGGTATAAAATCAGTATATATAATAAAGTTCCTATAGTTCTCACCACCACAAGTGTTACTCCAAATCATCATCTTCATATTATAAAATTAATAAACCTGGAAAAATCTTTATACATAAGCTTGCGAAACGCTGCCATTTTAAATACATGCGGAATACTTAGGAGATTCTTGCAAGTGGAGGAAAACAATTGAATATAAATAATGCACCACATGCTGCATTTACTTAGCTAAAACCCGTAAATGCAGTTAAAGCAGCGGAGAGCTGAGAAATATAATGTTAAATATTAGCAATCTACTCAAATAAAAATCTTTTATTTGCCAGAATGTTTGTTCAATATTAAGGTAAGGTAAATAATAGCCGATACCTGAACATCGTACTGCGTAAAAGCCTTTTACATTGTTACATAAGGGCCATACTTCTTTACGGACGTGAATCCTGGACAGTCAAAGAGGATCTAAGAAAACGTCTAGAGGAATTCGAGATGTGGGCTTATAGACAAATGCTAAAGTTTTGCCACGTATTGGTTGTCATCGCGAAGTTTGGAAGACTGTCAAAAAAAATTCTGCTTATCTGAGGCATGTGCTTAGGCATGACAGATATAGGCTCCTGCTACTCATATTGATATGCAAAGTAGAGGAAGATGCGCGTCTGACGCAAGACGATGTCTTTGTTGCGAAATATCTGGGAGTGGACTGGTATCGTGAGTGCCACCCAGCTTTTCAGCCTCGCGAGAGACAAGGCGAAATAAGCGATTTTAGCGGCCACCCTTCACTAGTTGGAGAGGCCCTAAAGAAGAATTAGAAGATAAGGTAAAGACAGACCTATACTTTTCAATACCGCGATACAATCTCAAAGAATTTGACCCACCAATGTTGTTTCCAATTGATAACGCTATTAGTTATTAACGTAATTTATTAGCGTAGTTATTAGCGTAACGTAAATGTTCGATGTGACAGAATGGCACATGTGATCGACGACGACATTTGGCTTATTGGACATGAAGCTCCCGTGACCGTGAATGAGACTCATGTCCGATTTCGCAGGCGAAGAAATTTATGATTCATTTGTCTGTATGTGACCTACTTATGTAGCGTTGTCGGTGGGCAGTTGATTATCTGGGTCGTAAAGGACGCGGTTGGGGCGTCTGTTGATGAAAGCGTTAGGGTCGGGCGTGTAGTAGAACGCCTCTACTAGAGGGTTGGGGTGTCGGGCGGCTCTCTCAGAGTAAGCTTTGGAGAGTATTTTGAAATACTGCTGTATTCTCGGTAGGTTGAGGTCTCTGTGTAGGGTGACTCAATGAAGATACCCAATATACAGTTTTTGTGACAGCGAGCAAATGACAACGTCGCATTACAGACAGGTTACGATATTTTTTTAAACATCTACCGACGACGCGACGTTTAAACTAGATCAAGTAGAAAATTATACCGTATACCAATGGTCTCGTATTGCTGCGCAATTTCAAGTTTATGTTTAAACGCAAATAAAAAGATACGGCTTTTCAAAGAGTTTCCATACTAAAAATCCCACTCACTCACTGCCATCAAAACCTTATTACTTCCCGATGACCTACATCCAATCTACCATCCAAGATTGATCCTGAAATTTGGAGCGAATGTAGGTCTTTTGACACAAGTGAAGAGGGCATTTTATGATCATAGATCTAAAATAGTCTTTAGAATTATAGCAGAAATGGAGGGCATTCAAATCCTATTTATAAATCTAATAAATGTGAAAGTGTGGATGTTTGGATGTTTTTTACTCAATCACGCAAACACGGCAGAACGGATTCGACATGGAAAAGAACATAGGCTACCTTTTATCCCGATTCCTTAAGTAGTCCGAGGGAAAATTGATAATTGTTTACGTGCTAAGCCGCGGGCAGACAGCTTTGAAATGTGGTATGCATGTCACTTCTGGTATGGAAAAGGACATGTGCTTTCTATACCGATCTCTCAAATAGTTCCCGTGGGAAGATTAAAAATTCTTAACTTTAGACCCAATTCTGACGTGCACCAATGTAGACGAAGTCACAGGCAGAAGCTAGTTATAACATAAGTTTACGTAAGTTAGCGATCGACATGAGTTAGAGATCATCACATGAAATTAGATTCAACCAGCCATGTTAGCAATAATTGGCAAACTGAGCAATTATACGAATTAGTATGCTTGATTTACTGTGATTAAAAAAATATATATCACTTGCTTCCACGTTAAAGGAAAACATCGTGAGGAAACCTGCACGCCTGAGAGCTCTCCATAATGTTCTCAAAGGCGTGTGAAGTCTGCCAATCCGCAAATGGCCAGCGTGGTGGACTATGGCCAAGCCCTTACGCCGAGACCCGTGCTCTGTAGTGAGCCGGTAAAGGGTTGATCATGATGACTGCGATTTAAGTAAAATGCGAGCATTTGTATGCTTACACTGAGCCAGTAGACATATTTTAAGCAGAATTAATTTCATACTTTCAGCTTAGATACTAAATTACTTTCGTTAATTAAAACCCATTTTGGTTGGAGAATTTGGCTATGCATATTGTACATATTTAAAAAAGGATAGATACATTCATTTAGGAATACTGATCTGGAACACAACTTGTACACTGATAGACCTCAAATTTAGCATTATTGTATTATATAATAAGTTCCTCGGGTCGTGAGGCACGTCCAATGGTCCTGGCGCGCCTCGGACGGAGCTCGGGGGTCAATATAGGCCCCCCGTAGAGGGTCTGCCTCGGCGGACGCCGCTGGCTGGGCCGCGGTCGAGTGCACAAGTGTTTCCGTGACCCAGCCACCAGGCGACGCGAAGGAGCAACGCTGGGTTTTAGTGGGTATTCTGGTCGCCAGTCTGGCCGCCGGGGAGTCCCACATACTCCGTCGGAAGCGGCGCAGTCTTTCCTGCGTCGCCTCCGGAGGGGATGCATAAAAGCATTTCCCAGCGTGAAAAAAAAAATATATATAATAAGTATTTTAACGCCGAAGTCCCCAAAATAGAAGTTAAAAATTTGTATGAAAGTCCTGCTCTAGACCAAACTGTTCTTTAGTTAACATTGTAAAAAGGATGGCAACTTTTCATATTTCGTATGATATAATAATTGGCACTAGTCCACTCTTTTATTTACAGAGTTATACGATATTCCTCAACAACGTTATAAACGCAAACCTTTGTATGGATGGATGTATGGTTTACTGTTACTCTTGCAGGCTAAAACGAATGAACCAATTCGACTGAAATTTGGAATGGAGATCGGTTATACCCTGGATTAATATAGGCTACTATTTATCCGGGAGAAATGAATGGTGTCTGCGGAATAGATACGTTTTTTATTGCACCTATTTGGATTCCGAAACAAATAAAATCAAAAATAAATAACAATGATTATGAGCAAAGGCGGTCTTATCGCTTAAAGTGATCTCCTCCAGACAAACCTTTGTGAAAGGAATCATTTAAAAGGAAAGGGGGATAGTGCAATAAGTTAAGTTGTGATAATATTAAAATTGCAATAAGTTAAGGTGTGATAATTTAAAAAAAAACATAATTAAGTAATATATATATAAATATATATATATCATCATCATCATCATTTTAACCGTTAGACGTCCACTGCTGGACATAGGTCTTTTGTAGGGAGTTCCAATGGCCGCTTGTATCCAGCGGCTCCCTGCGACTCGTTTGATGTCGTCTTTCCACCTTGTTGAGGGTCGACCAACGCTTATATATATATGAACTATGTTGACAACGTACATATATGTGATACGGGATTTGCGGAAAACCAATAAAACGCACGCAACAACTTCTTCTTGCCCTTATCCCACATTATGTGGGGTCGGCACAACACGTCTTCTTCTTCCACTCACTTCTATCAGCCGTCACCTCACTACCCACACCTTTTACCCGCATATCCTCTTTTACACAATCCATCCATCTCTTCTACTAATGAAATATTTATGTCGTCTTAGGTTAACAATGTCACAATTAGAATGCACGACAGATTCATATCGATTAAAACTTCTGGGTGCGTCGACACGTATAAATTAGAAGCAATTTGTATGATGTAAACTTATAATGACTTCAAATTAAAGGCATTTTTAATTTAATCACAAAAAATGCACATTCCCTGACAATTTAAGTCACGAACTACACAGGTATTTAGGCTTTGAGGGAAATGGAATTTCAACGGAAAATACCGTGGCGCGGTTACGTGACCGCCATTGTGGGAGTAATCTCCGGAATAATTTTGCAGCTCAATCACTTTTGATGGTTGCATTCGTTTGCGACGCGTGCGGTTTTTACTTTTTAGTGCCACATCTGACAAACTGAGATTGAAGTTATATATATACTAATCATCATCATCATCATCATGGTTAACCCATTACCGGCTCACTACAGAGCACGGGTCTCCTCTCAATATGAGAAGGGTTTGGCCATAGTCCACCACGCTGGCCATGTGCGGATTGGCAGACTTCACACGCCTTTGAGAACATTATGGAGAACTCTCAGGCGTGCAGGTTTCCTCATGATGTTTTACTTCACCGTTGAAGCAATATACTAATCGTAGGGTTTTAAATGTCAACTTTAGAACAAAAACATTTTTTTAAATATGTTTTCATAAAATCCATTCTCCATGTTAAGGTTGGAATAGAGAAAGCTTTTGCAATTAACTGAATAGAAAAGTTTAAATCTGTTCTCTTTGCAAAGTTACTAGGTCGGCAAATGAATTGGCTAACTTTTGATGTATATTATAAAAACTATTTTTCTAAAGAAAAACCGGATTATTCCGGATATTGTGAGAGAGAAGGTTCTTGCCTAACCGCTAAGCCAAAACCTACTCTCTCATGGGTAAGAGGGTTTTGGAGCATAGACATGCTACTCATATACAAGAATATGTGCACGAATAAAAATTTGTTTTAACGATTACCATCACATTATTTATTGATAATAACCGGTACCAAAGGCTTAACAGATCTCCACGGCATAGCTATGACCAATTTAATTACTTAACTCGGGGTAGGTGCCGGAGTTAGGGGGCCTCGATCATAGGCCCCCGGTGGAGCGTCTGCCTCGGAGGACGCCGCTGGCGGTTGCGGTTGAGTGAGAGCCACCAGGCGACGGAAAGGAGCATCGCTGGGTTTTAGTAGGTATTCTAGTCTCCAGTCTGGCCGCCGGGGAGTCCCACATATGCCGTCAGGGATGCGTAAGCGAATTTTCCAGCGTAAAAAAAATGAGAATTATTAAAACACCTTAAATCTATGGCCGAACCTGAAAATCAATGACATGCCGTAAGATAACTAAAGTAAGCATGTTTCGCTATAGATCGAACAACAATAACAATACAAATTTTTCAAGCACATAATAATATGCTGTCAGTGATAAATACGGATTGATTATTAACAGAACGTTTATGAATGCAAACAATAAAGTTGTGTTGCTGTTTGTAATTAATTAACTCCGCCGCCGACGTCACTATTTATAACTGTTTATTTGACCGTAGAATACAGCGGGGACAACGGGCAAGGTAAGTAAATAACTCAATTAATATCATAAACTTGTTATATACCATTTTATGCACGCTGATTCGCTCACGGTTTGTTTTCGGTTCGACGTTTTCGTGATCAAAACTGACAGATTTTAGCATAAATTTGAAATACCTATATAGCCCGCTAAAAGGAGTATAGTTTGAAAATTGTATTATACTTGATTAATTTATAAAATTGGACCTTTGTTATAATAGCCATCTGCATAGTGGTTAGATGTGTTCGTAGATAGAAGCTGTGATAGGCTAGTGGTTAGGACATGTAACCTACCCCTAGGACAACGAGTAACATCTCTTAATAATCCTAGCCTTGCGTTGCAAATGTACCTAACAAAAAGCATGACAGCGGAATCGTTATCTATTTACGTCAATATTTTATTGAGCTATAAATTTTATTATCTGGAAGACGTAAACACAAACAAAAAATCTCTTGGGACGGAACGTTAACTTTTATCGCTGCTCTTGTCGAATATATCCGTACTCTTTTTAAGACCGAGACATATATTTTCGACGTATATTTTTCATAATTTTGGACACGATTTGTGTTCTGCCACAATTTATTTCTGTCTTCATCTAGATTTCATGAAATTTTTCTCTATGAAGGATTTTTCAATGTTGGTATGTTTCTAGATCAGTTTGTACTCGTAGGTAGGTCAATGTTTTTATATGTAACCAAATTTTTTTTACAAGTTATCTTGTAATGTAAATAATTCTTCCATTATCTATATATTATACTAGTGAGAAATTTTATCAATAATAAATTCTTGATATGACGAACACGATGTATGATTTAATTATTTTTATTTCATTATAACATACACTTAACAATAACGTTTACTATAAAAACAGTTCATTAACATAGAATTCTTCTACGGCACGTTTGGACTTTCCGTTTACAAATATGATTAGCATCACAACGGGGTAAAAAGGGCCTCTTGTAGGCCATTTTGATTAAACATAATTTTGAATTGAATTATAAACCCTCAGGCTTCGGCACCCTATAATTATGTTTATTAATTTATAACTTTGATTAATGTACAAATTTATCGTGGGTCATATTTGAATTTTTTTTCAAAAATTGGAATATAATTGCCTTATCCAATATTTGAAAAAAAAAACAAATATTGTTTTATCCCTAATACATTAAAGCGGTGATAGCCTAGTGGTTAGGGCGTCAGCCTCCTAATCAGAAGTCGGCGGTTCGAATCCGGGCACGCACCTCTAACTTTTCGGAGTTATGTGCGTTTTTAAATAATTAAAATATCACTTGCTTCAACGGTGAAGGAAAACATCGTGAGGAAACCTGCACGCCTGAGAGTTCTCCATAATGTTCTCAAAGGCGTGTGAAGTCTGCCAATCCGCACATGGCCAGCGTGGTGGACTATGGCCAAACCCTTCTCATATTGAGAGGAGACCCGTGCTCTGTAGTGAGTAATGGGTTGATCATGACATTAAATCTTAATAATTTGATTGCACTTCAAAAGGTTAATTTATACCTGGCATTGTGGAAAATAGAACACAAAAATATCCTTTAGTTGTAATAGTTAGTAGGACGTTATTAATTCCAAATTCTGCAATGTGCCTTTACATAGGATGCCATACGATAGCAGTCATAAATCTCGCTTTATTACACCGTCTAGTTTGGTATGCCATATAAAACGCCTTGATTACAGGTTAGGGGTCGCCCAATATTTAAACCGCCTAAAAATAGAATAAAAATGTATCTTTCATGATCAAACTTAATTCTACACAAATAATTTTAGAATAGGTCAGAATTTACAGGATTGGGATACTATTAATACAGAGGAAAGATTTGTTTATTTTTAAATTTGTAATCGTAAAGTCTGAAACCACTAGACCCATTAAAATAACTAATTCACCAACTCCAATACAAATACTTTCGTAACTAAAAAATAAAGAAAAAACCTTAGTTTCTGGGTTAATCGCGAACTGACATTAAAAAACTCTCTTGGATTCTATATCGATATATAATCGATGAGAAATTCTTCAATTCATTCAATTTCCAAGATTGGTCCAGATCCAGTTTTATTATAAATGTAGATACCATTTGAAGAGCGGTTAGTAAAAAGTGGCAATTCGGTACAAATCTACAAAAAATACTAACTATTAGGTAACACTGGCCTATATAGCTTGATTATATGCAATAATATATACGAAAAAAAATGTTACTTTAATAAATTTATACATAAAAAAATAAGCCTCGTTTGATTGCTGTTAGTTGTAGCGTGTTGATGGAAAAAGGGAAAAAAATTCAACCACGCTCGGTTATCAAATAAAATTAACCAAGTGAAATTGAAAAATTCAGTCAAATTTAGGGTGGATATACATTAGGAGCGTCGGATTTAAACGGTTATAAACAAGCTGTGCTTAAACAAATTAGATAATATACATATTATTTTCAATTAAACAAATTAAAAAATTTGGAAGAAAATTCTTATTAGCTTATTTATATTTAATAAAATTTAAATATTAATGTAGAATGTTTATTTAATTTGATTTAATTTGTTCGAATTGTTATTTTTGTGACTGTTTACATGTACCTATTGCAATCAAAGTTGTGTGCATTAATTGATATGCATGCGATGCGCTTAAATACATCAGACACTATACAAAATATTTTCAATTAAAGAAATGAAAAAAATAGAAAGAAAATCACCGTTCATCTAATTAGCTTATTTAAATTTAATAAAATGTAATAAAAATATGTAGATTGTTTATTTAATTTGTTTTAATTTATTTGTGTTATTAATTCTTCTTAATTTGTTCGAATTGTTCTTTTTGTATTGCAGTATTGTGTACACTTTTATTTGATGTGCATGCTGGTGAATGTGACACTTTTGTTTATGAAAATGTATTTGTATATGTATATTATTATTAATAATAAATAAATTTATAGGAACAGACATGTCCCATCATTCGATGACATCATCACATATTCGCAATAAAACACCATACCGCAAGTTTACAACTCACGATTGTGGTGTTCATAGTTAGTCCATCTATCCCCACCATTAACGACATAGGCTCTATTTTCGCCTTAGTAATGAAATACTAGGCACACAATTTAATTTTAAAAAATGTGAAAATTGGTTTATTGGCAACAAAAAATCAATAAAAAAATAATAATAAAAAAGCGAATTTTAGCAACAACTATTTTCGGTCTCTTCTTATTTATCGGACCAGCAAACCATTTTATTCGAAAGTATGCAAGTTGGCATCAAACAACAAGTCTATACAGGACGTCTACGACAAAGTTTCGAGAAGTCAACGCAAATACAAACATCAAATTTTGCAGTGCAAACACATTCAAGACCGTGTAGCGCAAGTTTTCCCGATAAAGTTTACACTGCATTTAACACAGAAAATAATTTTCTTAGCAGCTAAATACTAAAAAATATTATAAATGCTAATGTGAGTTGGTTATTTTTGTTACAATTACGAATCGTTACAAAAACGGATAAAATACGGATAAAAAAAATTGTTTCACAAGAAGCTACATTATTATCAAGGAACACAGCCGCACGCACTACGCACGCACGCTACGCACGCGTACGCACGCACGCATACGCACACGTCATAAATAACGCACTACGCACACACAGCTAGTCATAAATAAGTTCAACAGGCGATCCTTCTTGGTAACAAAAATGTCAGATAGGTGTTGAATGGAAATCAAGTTCCCAAACGATAAGCAGCGGAAAAATGTGGCAGGAAGCTCGGCTGATACTGATGACGTAGGGAAAAGGTTTTCCCTTAAGTAAGCCTAATAATAGGACTAACCTAAACCTAGAAGATACGTGGTTAACGTGGATATCTTATCTAAGACATTCCAGAACCTTCAAATATGTGTAAATCAGAGGTTTTGTCTAAAAAACAACAAAGGTTTTAGGTTTCCTCCCTTTTATATAAGTCAGCTATATATCTTACTAGTACACCCAAAGCTATATCGGTAAAACAAATGAAATTAGTTACAAAATAAAACACTATTTATAATCTATATATATAAAAGCGTCTATATATAAAAGCGAAAGGTCACTTCACTTACATACAGACTTACTGACATACTGATTAAACACGAGATCTCAAAAACTATTGTACGTATAAAGCTATAATTTAGCAAGTAGGTAGTTGATAGTTAAGAGATGTCAGCTAAGAAAGGATATTTGGAAATTCCACCCCTAAGAGGGTAAAAGGGGGGTTGGAAGTTTGTATGAAATTTCTTTGTTTTTAGAGTTAGAGACACAAAAATTTGTATTAAGATTAATAATAATAAATAAAAAACATGTACATCAATTTTTTTTTAAATATTACCTGTCAAGGGTGGTAAAATAGGGGATGATAGTTTTTGCTTATTTTTTTATTATGAAGTCTACAAGCTTGAAATTTTGAAAATAGGTTTCTTTTAGGGCGTAAATATAAGGTTAAAATTTTTTTCATCCAAATCTACCCCGAAGGGGGTAAAATAGGGGTTTGAAGATTGTATGAAAGTCCTGTGTTTTTTAATTTAGAGATACGAAAATCGGCAATTTGACATTTGCCTGTAGCTTACTTTCTCAAGCAGGGCATTGGCCGCACGGGTAACCTCAATCTCAAATAAAAACAGCAATTCTACGCAGAAGAAGTCGCGGGCAACAGCTAGTTTTCTATAAAATATACTGATTACTGCATAAGTACATATTTTACAGAAAATTAAAATACAGCCCACCCCCGCTTACTATAATGAATGACAAATATAGTGGCAATCACGCAATTAATGCGTTTTACCACTTAAAAAATTTGAATGAAATGAATTTTATTAATCATTAGGTAGTGACGTATCAATTTTGCCATCGGGATAAGTACAAACCGTTAAAGCAAAACGATAGCGCGAGCTAAAAATGTACAGCGCCATCTGGTTTACTGTGTTTAAATTAAACCACATGTCTCGGGAGTTGTAGAAAGCTCGTCGCCAATCGAAAAATCATAATTAATGCAAATAGAAATATATGTAAATACTCGTATATAAACATTATTGAGATATTTCCATTGATTGTTTCGTTTATTTACCATTTGATATGGTATTAATCTTTTTCTTAGATGAGTAAGCCTTCTTTCCCCCTATTCAAACAGTAGATCGGATGAATACATGCGCGGTGTAAATTAAATTGCACCTTGTGTATATTTACCTGGTTTTAGCTTATTATAGCAAATTAAGTCCAATAAAATGAGAATAATGTTCATTGTGATTAATTTTAACTTCAAATATACTTACATCTGTTCATATTTAGGAGATTCTTCATATTACGATATTAAGGATTATATAAACGATAAAAAAGCTTGGGTGTGAATTGCTCTATCTCCATAGGTACTATAGTTTATTATTAATTTTATTCATTATGTGAGATGGTGATAACGAAAAAAAAGATAAACCCCGGCTAAGTTTGTTGTGGGCTTCTTCTTAGACCGGGGCGCATTTGGAACCCACATAGCTTTAGTTTTAAGTTTACGAATATAGTTATCACCATGAAATAACTACTATGTAAATTATTGACGCGTCAAAAGTGCCTTTTTAAGGACTATTTGAATAAAGATTATTTTGAATTTGAATTTGAATTGAATTCTTCTTTCAAAAAAAATTTTGTAATACGTACGTCGTCGCCACCAAAGGAAACCTGAAAAATACAACAAAAACCGAGAGCAATTGTTTCATTTTACCGGAACTGAGCTAGCATATAATTAAGAACAGTTAAAATTTGAAGTAGCACTATTTTTATTAGTTTTTTATTAGCTGGCAACCGCGAATTCGTCCGCGTGGAATACGTTTTTAAAATTCAGTCAGAATAAGTTGTAAAATTCCTACAGGAACTCTCCTATGTCACTCTCCACGTCCTCAACTATCCTTTCAATAATCAAGTCGATCCGTTGCTCTGTTGCGACGTGATTGAAGGACAAACCAACATACAAGCACACTTTCGCATTTATAATATTACTATGATTTTGTCTACGCCTAAGCAGGGCCTAACTTCCAAATTCCTTTTCATTCTTTATGTTTCCACTTTCAAGGTGTGATTTTGCAAAAGAGCTTATACCTACATGTCATTTAGTTACTGAAAAGTAATGCTCCAATTGCTGATTTTCATTTCTCTAATTCCAAAAACGCAGAACTTACATGTAACCTTTCAACCCCTCACCCATCTCACCCCTTTTGGAGTGGATTTTTGTAATATTGCGTACAAAGGTTTTTATTATTTAAAACATTAACTTAATGCCAATTTTCATGTCCCTAACTTCGAAAACATAGAATCCTCATGAAAACTTCCGACCCCCATTTCTCCCCCCTTGGGGTGGATTTTCGTAACAATGATCATACAGATCTTAATTATTTATAGTTAACAAATTAGTTGGCAACTTTCATGTCTCTAACTTCAAAAATATAGGACTTTCATAAAAACTTCCTAACCCCATTGCAAACCCTTAGGGGTGGATTTTTGGAATATTGCGTATACAGGTTTTTATTATTTAAAACAAATTACCTAAATGCCAATTTGCATGTCCCTAACTTCGAAAACATAGAATCCTCATGAAAACTTCCAACCCCCATTTCACCCCCCCCCTTGGGGTAGAAATTTATTAACATTAATTATACAGATCTTTAGCATTTATAATTAAGAACTTAGTTGCCAACTTTCATATCTCCAACTTCAAAAATATAGGACTTCCATACAAACTTCCAACCCCCATTTCAACGCTTTAGGGGTGGATTTTCTCAAAACCGTTTCTTAACTGACCTCTACTTCATAAAAGGAATCTACTCGTACCTTCCAAATTTCAAGTTCATTCGTTCTATAGTTCCTGAGATATCGTGATCACACGTCAGTCAGTCAGTCAGTGAGTAGTATTTCGCTTTTATATATATAGATATAGGTTAGTACTACATGCCATATTAATTAATTAATAGTGTATGTGTATTGATATATATGTATTTATACATAGAATTATATATTTATACCAATAACTCTTCTTCTTTGGCCTCGCCTTATCCCGTTACGCGGGGTCTGCTTTTTTATCATTCGGCGCCACGTCGATCTTTCTTTAGTATCCTCATCATTGAGGCCGAGGCATTTCATGTCCTTTTGGACATTCGTCAACCATGTAGTTGGGGGTCTTCCCCTTCCCCTTTTCCTTGCAGCCATGGAAAGGCACTTTTTCACAACGTAATCGTCAGGTCTACGCATTACATGTCCGTACCATCTGAGCCTGGATTCTGTTATTTTTTGCGTTATGGGTGCAACCTTAAAACTTCCCCTTATATATTTATTGCGTACTTTATCTTTTAAAGTCACTCCTGCCGCCCATCTCAGCATACGCATTTCGGTAATATTCATTATATTTAGTTAATGTATTGCGCCGCTACACTCATCTTTCATTTCCTTCTTTCCCTAAGGGATGTCTGGAAGAGATTGCTTAAGCAGTAAGGCCGCCTTTTCATACTTGTATGTTAAGTGGTCAATGTTGTTGTTTCTCAATCATTTGTGTGTAAAAATTCGTATCATGGGAATACCTCAATGTAATCAAACAGTATACATTCATGGATTATTGATGTTTATAACAGACGTCTAAAAACGTCTTTCAAATAACTACGTACAAATAGCCAAAATCAACGTCCAAAAAAAGAATTGAACGAGAAACTAGATAGCAGAGGTCTTTTTTAACAAAATAAGAAAAATATCTCCCACCTTTTATCTCCAGTAAGGAAAAGGCCTATTATAATACTTTGAAAAACGACTTTTTTACAAAACTCGCCCTCGGACTGACATCTGATAATACTGAAAATTTCTAAACGAGGATTCAAATTTCCGCTTTTTACTGTATAGAATCCCATTTCTGAATTCAAGAATGATGCCTTTGAACTTTCAAGATGTATGAAAACTGTACGAGTACTAACAAGTAACATAATATTTTAAATGCTAAGCTCTGCGGCTGTAGTGAATTAAATTCATTAATAGCTCCACGAAGCCTGGTTGCTATGGACTATGGTAATTAACAACGGTTCAGTGTAAATGTTAATTAAATAAGAACCAATTATTCCCTTACCGACATGAAATACTCTTCAAAAAGGATCCAGTATTCATTACGAGTATGTTATTAAGTTTCAACAACGTTTACATACCTACTATTTTGAATTAAAGTTTAATTTTTTTTTAATTCTTTTGATTAGACAAGTTATGACTTTGTGTCATATATTTTAGTTAGTTATCTGACTATCGAAAGCAGAAGACAAAGCATATTATATAACGGCTATACAAAGTTTATTAGTAAATAACACCGGGTGTAAAATAACCCTGTTATTTTACATTAACCCGGTTATTTACTGATACTAACGTGCGCCTTTGAAAACCAAGGCTCACTTTAGAATCTTATTTAGTTTACTTTGTAAAGTTCACGACTCTTTCCGTCCTTGTCTTATCTTTGGGTTCTATTGGGACTGACGTCACTCAGATAATGACCGTTCTCGATTAAGAAAGTTTGAATTGAGTTGAGGCTTGTGAATTAGAATTATAAATGAATTATTTTCTAATACAGATTTTACACTACTGTTAAAGTATTTATCAGCATCGTCATTTTAACAGACGGACGTCCAAAGCTAGACTTAGAGCTCTTGTAAGTACTACCTACCACGTTACCACGTTACAATACCATCTCCAGCAGCTTAATATGGATCTAGTGTAGATCTACCAATATCGCGTTCCAGAACAGGGTCACTCCAACACCTTATGACGACCTCTGTGGCGCAGCGCGTGCGCCGTCGCATTATAAAGTTGGAGGTCCTGGGTTCGATTCCCGGCTCGAGTCTGGTCTGGTGGGAGGCTTTGGCCGTGGCTAGTTACCACCCTACTGACAAAGATGTTTTTTTGTGATAAAATTTTTATCATAAATACTTCGGTTTCCCCTTCGTTGTTTCGAGTTCAACCAGGTACCTTAACTTTCGGAGTTATGTGCGATTTTAATATAATTTAAATTAAATATCAACATTGTGAGGTACCTGACAATTCTCTTAAATTTTCCTAAAAACGTGTGAAGTCACTACAACTAAGGATAAAACCCGTCTATATAATCCCGTCGTAAATACTACGAACAAACATACGCGCTTTAGGCGAGTAATCGGTTGATAATTATTATAAAACTAAGCACAATTCAAAAAGGTAAGTTATATTCCGAGAAAGAGATACTCGTAAGCCGCCGGATCTATCTCGAGCAGCGTCCGGAAAGCTTCGTGAATGTTAATCACATTATTTAAATCTATTTATTTTCTGTAAAACGATTTATTCGAAGCTTAGATAAATTGAACGCTTCCAAGGGAATCTTCAATAGCTGACGTTGTGCTTATGTCATGTTTGAAAAAGACTATTTGTAAGCTTTGGTTTAATAAGTAATGAAGAATAAAATCAGTCAAATTAATAGCCCACTTCTGGGCACAATACTCTAAGGAATGGCATTCCCTGCATCTAAGGTTGTAGGGTAATATTAATTATGCCATGTGAAGATAACACGCCATGTTATTGATTTTTTTCTTCTACAAGTTTGCCTTCACGGCAACCTCACCTAGTATTAAGTGATAATGCAGTCTAAGATGGTAGCGGGCTAACCCGTTAAGAATAGGGTAGTTCCTAGTTTCAACGAGACATCGGTGCCGGAACGCTGAATCGCTTGGCGACACGCCTTTGTCAGTAGGGTGGTAACTAGCCACGGCCGAAGCCTCCCACCAGACAAGTCAAGTTAATTTAGGTAGGCCTACTCTATTTGTAGTTTTAAAAAGGCAAAGACCTTTTTATATGGTAAGTTGATCATCGCTTCGAAATTCAGAATAAACAGATAAGAACCACAAGTAGCACAAGTGATTAGAACATTCAATATACGTAAACTATTCCTTTATAAATCTTCATATATCTAGTTTTGACCTACTCGTGAATTCCAAACTTGTAACACATCGGCCTTTGACAGCGTGTTTAATGTTCCGCAAGACTGGACATAAACATCACGTAAAAGCAATTTAGTCATCTGGTCGACTCGGGTTTTGCTTTAATTGCGTTCTGATTCAGCAGTTTCTGCCACAGCATAGTGCTTTGGGCGTCGCAGATGTTTAATAATGACCGAAATTAATACTTCATCTAACCCAAAATATTTCGATCACAGAATAAGAGTTATTCTTATTAACAAGTAATATTAAGAAACGTATAGCACTAACCAATAAATTATTCAATATTATAGTATTTGGTTAAGGTTAATTATATATTAACTAGCTTTTGATAGTCCTCAAGGCCAAAAGGATTTGTACCGTTTAGCGAAAGTGAGAGAAAAATGCAAAAAGAGAATGCAAAGGATATTATACATATTAAGTGCATAAAAGATGATTTAGGAAAGGTATTAATAAATGACGAGGAAATAAAAGAGCGATGGAAAGAATATTTTGAAAGGTTAATGAATGAAGAAAATGATTGGAGTGGAGAATTAGAAAAAATACCACTCAACTTGGGAGTCGTAACAGTGAGTATAGACGAAGTAAGAATGGCAGTGCAGAGTATGAAAAATGGTAGAGCGGTAGGACCAGATAGTATACCAGCTGACGTATGGAAGTTTCTGAAAGTAGATGGATGGAGGTGGCTGACTTCATTTTTCAATAACTTGTTGCACGAAGAAGCGATCCCTGAAGAGTGGTGCAAAAGTTCGCTGGTACCTACCTCACATTCTTCTTGCTATCACTTTCTCCCAAGTCTTCATAGTATGTGACATGAGCTTAATTCCTCGATAGTTGTTGCAGTCCTCCGTATATCACCCTTATTTTTATAGTAAATAAGCGAGATTTTATCTCGTTTATTTACTTGCCTTAAACTGTCTTACTTTGTCTCGTCTTACTGCCTTAGTATATTATCCTCGATAACCAATGAACGAAATACAAGACTTTATATTATGTAGAATCCTTCCCGACTTTTATTTCTCCGGATATCTTGTGTGGGTACTTCAAGTTAATAGCTCCCCAGAGGCTTACAAGGACCTCGTAAAGCGTACGAAAAGTGTTTGGTATACTGGATTTCTACGTTTTTTCGATGACATATACATCTCACTAGGACTTAAAAGTCACGTTTGAAACTTATTATGCAACTTAAATGTATACAATAAGCAACAAACGTCGAAAGTTGATGTCTTAACCGTAATAATTATATAAATAAGTTAACTTTTTCTTAGAAACGTTGCTTACGGCTTACTGCTTTCGCGTGATAAAAAGTCCCTAGTCGGTGTCCGGGATAGAAGCTTTGTTATATGTGCCAAAATTCATAAAAGGTCTGTCCAGCGCATAGTTCGCAAACAAAGAATTATAACATAAGTAGAGATTAGTTATTAGTTCGCGAACAAACAATTATAACATAAGTAGACATTAGTTTCTTTATCTTCGTCATAGTATTTTCTGTCACGTTTCGCGGAGGTAGTAAACGTTGGTTTATGATGATGGTGAAATGTTTAGCGACCCTAAAACCAACAGTGCGTTCACTAAATCACAGGAAGCGAATTTATTATTCCCTTTAGTACCATCCGTTTGAAGAGTAGGTCAAGCACATACAATTCTTCTATAGCTCAAACGTGCCCTACTTATGAACAATTAATTATATATGACTAGCTATTGCCCGCGACTTCGTCTGCATAGAATTGCTGATTTCTCGTGAAATCGAGGTTTCCCGTGCGGCCAATGCCTTGCTTCAGAAAGTAAGCTACAGGCACAATGTCAAATTGCCGATTTTCGTCTCACTACATTAAAAAACATAGGCCTTTCATAAAAACTTCAAACTCCTATTTTACCCCTTAGGGACGAAATTTCCAAATATCCTTTCCTAGCTGACATCTCTTAACTATCAACTACTACCTACTTACTAACTTATAGCTTTATACGTACAATAGTTTTTCAGATCACGTGTTGTAAGTATGTATGTAAGTGACCTTTCGCTTTTATATATATAGATTACTCATTTATCTTTATACTTAAATAAAAATAAATGTTGGTTGGTGGTCTCTATGCCTTCCGAAACTATTAATCATATTTTGCTGAACTTTTGGTAGTTAGTACTTCTGGTTCCTGGCCAGATAAATCTTTATGTATATAATGGTTTTTTATATGGCATTGCAACGGATGGTGGTCACGGTTAGTAATTTAAAAAATAGGTAAGTTAGTTAGTTATTATTTATTTTTTATACTGGGATACTAAAATCTATTTCTAGCATACTAAGGCACTACAGCCAGTTCTTTTGTTTCCTCCTCCTGTTCAAGATGCACTTCGAGAACAGTCCACTTGGTATTTATTCTCGTTAATGAAAAAAATTATACTTAAGTTAAAATTTGTATCGAAACCCATATTTTTTTGCGACTGTGAAAAAATATCGCGTGGTTTGTTTTTGGTTTAGTAGTGCGGACTTTGAGTAGTGAGTACCTTTTAACTATAAAAGTATATATATATAGTCAAAGTGCTACGCATCATAAATATGTATTGGTCCTTAATATTAAAGGTACTTCGTATAGTACAAAGCCCGCTACCAAATCGTTTATCACTCGGTATGAATCACACTGCTTCTTTATTATGATAATTTTTTTTGCGATTTGAATAAAACTTCTTCAATAAAATCTCATTCTCAGTAACCTTTAAAAATATTGAGCACATGTGAATCACATGTGTTTATATGTCAGTCTGTTGAACATTACACAAGAAGGTACTTAGGGCGGTAACTAAAGCATGAAAACTACGATACCACTTAATAACGGTTCTCGTAAAAAACCTCAGGAATTCCTTTTTCTTATATATATACGCATAGTCGACACCCGTGGTCAATGAAGTCCCGTCTCTGCGCCTCGAAGGTCATCAAAAAGTTCTGGATAGTTTTAGTTACAAAAATGTTAGTACTTGTAACTAAAATTTACATTTGAAAATGATTTTTTATACATGTCGAGTCAAGGACGTCCGAGTTGTTTTTTGTAAGGGTGACATCAGCATTGCTGACCTCACGATTTGGTTTACTTTCGCTCATAGTAATTAAACCCATAACTTGTTGGTTTACACTTTTATTGCGATAATAACTAAGAGGTCCGAACAGTCCGACGTTTCGAGCGAGAGAATCCGCGAAAGGCATCGACTACCCGTATTTATAGCACAAAGCATGCTTGTACAAAATTGATTGTTACTGGCTAAATTGTGTTAGCAAAATCATCAATAGTTAAAATGTTGGTAATTATTGAATTCTTGAAGTTCTTGGCGCCGCTGAATAAAGTTAATAACTTCTTCGCGCCGACATACATGATAATATAATGTCGATACAAAAGGCATTTCGTTTTGTTATATCATTTATTATTTTGCCGACGTTTCGGCCAGCTGAGCAATTTATCAAATTAAGGAGACGCAAAAGTTCCCTTTTTGAAGGATCACTTGGAAACGTTCAATTTATCTCAGCTTCAAACAAATCGTTTTGTAGACAATAAATAAATAAACCAAAATAAATATTGTTTTACAATTTCACTTCGGACGGCGGTATAGGCTCAAAATTTGGTTACCAGTTAAGCTGACCTCCACGGCGCTCTGTTGAGCGATGTGGTCTTATAATTTTGCAATCCCCTAAACGATCCCCGGTTAAGACAATTAAGAAATTTATCATTTCTGTATTTTCTCAGGCTTCAGCTGTGGTTCAAGTGTGGTAGTTACCACCTACCACACTATCGACAGAAGTGCAGCCAAGCTATTTATCGTTCCAGGATATATCTGTAACTATGGGTTTGCCATACACCTAACAAGGTAGCTCGGTACCATCTTAGAATGTGTCATCGACATCAGTGAGATGACCATCAATGGTCAAGGTACTAGTTTGTATACTATGCACAACATGTTTTTTTACTCACTGTACATTTTTTTCAAACGTTTGAATCTTTCATATCATGACCGCACGGGTCTCCTCTCAATATGTGAAGGGTTTGGCCACAGTCCATCATGGCCATGTGCGGATTGGCAGACTTCATACGCCTTTGAGAACATTATGGAGAACTCTCAGGCATGCAGGTCTCCTCACGATGTTTTCCTTCACCGTTGAAGCAAGTGATATTTTAATTGCTTAACAACGCACATAACTCCGAAAAGTTAGAGGTGCCCGGGTTCGAACCCCCGACCTCGGATTAGGAGGTAGACGTCCTTACCACTAGGCTATCACAGCTTTGAATCTTTATAAGAAGGAATTTATAGCCAGTCACGCAAGCTTGCAATACCAATTCATTTTGTACTACGCCTGTCTTGTTATATGCCAAATATTCCTTGCTTCGTGCAATAAAATTCAAGTGTTCGAAAATGTAGGTAACGTGAAAAAAAATGTACATAATTGTGTAAAAGTTGTTTATATATTTAACCTTTTATTTTCCTATTTATAATTGTGCACCCCAACCTCGCCTTACTTTATATTTTATCCCTGGTCCCTAGAGTGCCTGGTAGAAATCGCTCATTAGCGATAAGGCCGCCTATTGCACCTATTTCTTTTCTGTGTGTGTGTTTATTTCCTTTTTTCTTTTGTATGGTGTGCAATAAAGCATATTTTAATTTAATTTCATTCCTTTTCATTTCAATGAGTTGTAAAGAACGGTCATGTTAAAAAAAGTTACTCGTGCATAACAGTGTGTGTTAATAGAAACTGGAATTGGCAATAAATAGCAAAACGCTGTAGGTATATGCACTCCAACATCAAAAGTGCCAGACCTGAAATGAGGTACAACTGGGACGTAAACATCTAAACTACCGGAATCTAGTTTAACAGCCGGGGAAAAGTGATTTTCGTTACGTCCCTCCGGTGAAAATTGAGAGAAAATTACAGAGCACGGATCCGACGGCCCAGGGAACGCACTTCATTACCAAGCGGAGCTTTAACTGAGCTTTAATAGTCTCTTCCACGGTAGTGCGGAGTAATGGCAGACACTATTAAAAATACTTACGTAAAACTAAAATAAATCTACTACATAAAATTCATCATAAAATTTACCATTATCACATGAGTGTTTAAGAAAGCTATGATAGCCCAGTGGTTAGGGCGTCCGCCTCCTAATCAGAGGTCGGGGCTTCGATCCAGAACACGCACTTCTAACTTTTTGGAATTATCTGCGTTTTTAAGCAATTAAAATATCACTTGCTTTAACGGTGAAGGTTAACATCGTGAGGCAACCTGCATGCCTGAGAGTTCTCCATAATGTTCTCAAAGGCATGTGAAGTCTGCCAATCCGCACATGGCCAGCGTAGTGAACTATGGCTAAGCCCTTCTCATACTGAGAAGAGACCCGTGCTCTGTAGTGAGCCGGAAATGGTTTGATCATGATGATGATGATGACATGAATGTTTTACTATTGAGAATAAGTCTCCTATCTCGATCGACCAAAACGATAATTGAACCGTGTTAGTGATGTAGCCATGAACGTAAAACTAAACTTGCTCTCCAAGTACGTAGGTAACCAACGCCAACTTCCTAATTCTGAGAGAGAAAAACCAAACCAAATACGTTTTCCCCAATCTAATATCGTAAATTAATACTAGGTAAATTTCGTCCGCGTTTATTAGGATTACCAAAATATTCTGTGCGAAATCTATAATTTTCAGGGGTTTATTTTGTCTATCTAAAGGATTTAATCTATATCCTTTAAATTGAAATTTGTTAAACCGTTTTCGAATAAAAATTTAACATACAAATTTCCAAATCAATACTGTCAAAATGAGGAACGGGTTGTTTGAAATTGGAAAACTCTGAAACGAGTTCCTATGATCAGCGGGATCTGTTCCCGGATGCTCCTCAGGGCAGTAAAGTCAGTAAAGGTGCAAGGTAGTAAAAATTCATTAAGACCGGTGCAGTTTTGCCAAATAATTTCTGGGATGTGTCTCAATAAGTTCAAAGTTTGTGTAAAACGTAAGCTTGTAGAAAAGTCCTACTATAGTGTAAAGGATTATGTAAATGATAAACAAGCATGGCTATGAAATATTGCTCTAATAAGATAGCTCTTAACATAAAATATAGCGGCATGTGAGATGGTGAAAACAAAAACAAAATTTACCTGGCTAAGTTTGTTGTGGGCTTCTTCGTAGACCGGGGCGCGTTTGGAAGCCTCATAGCTTTAGTTTTAAGTTTACGAATGTAGTTATCACCATCAAATCACTACTGTGTAAAGTATTGACGCGTCAAAAGTGCCTTTAAAAGGACTATTTGAATAAAGATTATTTGAATTTGAATTCACAACATAAAAGCATACGAAAAAACTCATTTTCTCTTCTTTTGATTTTAAACTGACTATGGATAAAATAGTAAATTTAGGAACAAGTTAAACAAACTTATATTAAGACCACCTATTGATTGCTGAACATAATATTTCGCAGAGACAACTTTCTTTAACTTCAGCAAAAGACAATCTAGAATTGTTTGCGAGATTAATGAACGTAGCTTCAAAAGTAGAAGCGTACATTCGACTTTATTCAAATTCCGAATACAGAATATAAAATATTGAATTCAAGTGCGACATTTCGTGTTTGCAAATTATTGTATGGAGAAAGGCGGGAGGCTTCGTATATGGCGGGCGCGGGTTTTTCACACTTTTCTTGAATTAGTGTTTGTTGGTTGTATCGTGGACAGTTTTGTTGTTGTTTGTGTAGTGGCTACGGCTAGTTTTCTGAATGGTTAATAGGTATTGATTTGGGAAAGGTTTGAGGGAGCCACGTCCGCAGAGTGCGAAGTTTCTCGCCATTTCTCCACAACTTTTTTTTTTTTTTTTTTTCGTTTTATGGCTTTACACAGATTAGCCAATGTCAAGTTTACCCCTAACTTCTACATTGCTATAAACTTGACATTGGCTAATCTGTGCAAAGCCATAAAAAGAGAGAAAAAATAATATACTTCACATTGGCTAATCTGTGTAAAGCCATAAAACGAAGAAAAAAAAATTATTATATACGTACAATTTAGTTTCACCAAATTCTTTTATTTCCGTTATGCTTATAATATGTAGCAATATGTTCCAATGTTCCACATATCAACTTCAACTTCCTCCAATAAAATTAGGTTAAAGAGTTAGCGAGTTAGGATCGACTAGTTCTATTACTTAGTGTATGATATAATTTCCTGTATGAAGTGCTTAACGAGTTTTTTTCTTTTTATTCACAAGATATGCCAGAGATAACTTGCAAATACATTTTATCTATCTAAATAAGTGAATAACTAGTGCTGTTACAAGTTTCCAATTATAGGCATATTTAACATTGTCTCCGAACAAAAATTTTTAAACAGTTTATAAATACTTATTTACAATGTCTTCTAAGTAGCTATTACTTAGATACAGTTATTAAATATTAATAACAGTTCTACAAATCAACAAATATATCGGTGTCTATGAACCATTTTAATGTTATTTTATTACACTACAGTTCTGGATTCTCAACTGGTGATAAGTGATAGTGCAGTCTAAGATAGTACGGGCGAACTTGTTAGGAATATGCTATTTATATTAAGCCCATACTCCTAATCGGTTTCTACGCCGCGTACAAGATTTAACTATTTATTTGTACCTGTCTTTTTTTATTTATGAATAAAATTACAAAATTTCGCTGTTATTATAGTATAAGATTTATACATTTGTAACATAGTTTAATATATTAAAGGAGGAACAATACGGTTTTAGAAAACAAAGTAGTACTACTCATGCTTGCTTTGCCTTAACAAAATATGTGCTAGAAAGGCTTTTGATTTAATAAGCCACAAAATACTGCTAAATAAATTAGAAAACTATGGAATACGAGGTCAAGCACTTAAATGGATATCTAGTTACCTTTTTAAGCGTGAACAACGTGTGGAAATCTTAAAGACTTCTGGAAAATTTACATGCTCCTATCAATCTTCATTTCAAACTCAAAATCCATATGGAGTCCCTCAAGGAAGCGTACTTGGTCCATTATTGTTCCTCTTATATATAAATGACCTGCCTAATATAGTTCCGCATAAATGTTTTTTATACGCGGATGATACAACCATTATAGTTAAAACTAAAGATAAGCTTAATCTTGAAAAAGAAATAAATAAAACACTCGCAACGGTTATTCAGTGGTTAAATCAAAACAACCTAAGTATTAACATGAAAAAAACCTACTACATGCAGTTTCAAACCCATAACTCTCAGTCTACAGATATAAATGTAGCGTATGAGTCATATAACATTGAAAAAACAGATACCATAGTATTTCTTGGAATAACTTTAGATAAGTTTTTTAACTGGAAGGCTCATAAAATGTAGAAAAATTGACAGGTTCATTTATGTACTAAAAAAGCTAACACAAGTTAGTAATGGAAAAACTGCCTTACTAGCTTATCACGGGTATGTATCGTCACTCCTGCGATACGGTATTTTGCTATGGGGTAATTCAGCAGACTCGTCAAAGGCATTTCTTAAACAAAAAGCCTGTGTTCGGTCTGTATGCAGAGCTGAAGCTTTAGACAGTTGCAAACCATTGTTTAGGGAAAATAAAATTTTACCATTATCATGTCTCTATATTTTCGAAGTGTTGCTTTTTGTGAAGAAAAATCCCAACCTGTTTCCTACGTTAAATGAAATGTATCCCAACAAACGGGACAGGCCTTATCCTCAGAATAAACTCTGGGCACCACCAAGAAGGTTGGCTGTCAGTTCCAAAAATTCTTTTTGTATGGCTGTTACTATATTCAATAAACTACCAGATGGTAAAAAAAAAAACTCCCACTTTCAAAATTTAAAAGAGCAATTTTTGAATTTCTGGACAAAAAGAATTATTATACAGTTAAGGAATACCTCACTGATGACATGGTAACAACAACATAATTAATTCCCCAAAAAAAGAAATATATATATATACAGTCAGACATAGTCAGACAATACTGTCTACCACTTAATTATTTTTTTTTTCTGTAATTATGTTCTTCTTTAATGACATTAGATTTAAGTTAGTTTCAATTATTATGTTTTTTATTCATTATTTTTTCCTTAATATATAATAATACATCTATGTGACAGTTATAATTGACTTAAAATATTTTGCACGCCTGTACAGGCAAAACATGTTCGGTTCCATATATGTATCTTATAACATCTATTATCCTGTACCCATGTTTTATAGCAAATAAATGAATTTATTATTTATTATTATAAAAATATTTAACATATTTCCAATGGCATTTCGTCGTACTTTTTTTCTCATAAACACTTTTCAGAATATTATGCAAATGTTTTGTTTTTTAGTCTAAATAAATTCGAAACCTATTTACAACTTAGAACAGTTTAAATAGTTGTTAATTTATGTTGGCCTAATGCTATCCCAACTATCGTGTACTTTTGCACAAAGGCAGAGTAAAGTCCGACTTAATTAATTAGTAGTCAAACTATTTTCAAAGAAACATTTGTAGTTTTACCGGGTCTGTCTATTTTACTGCTTTTATGTATCAGCAATTACTTTTAATAGTAAATTTCTTTGTAATGTTAATTATGCGAATGAGAGTTTGTCTTTTACGCAATTAAATATCGTAACTAGGTACTTGATTGCAAGTTTCATTTACAATGTAACCTATTAAATCCAAATCTAAACTAACTTCTAAGCGTTTAATAAACGTCTAAAGTTTCAAGC